>OU015748.1:26631808-26760167 GCA_907169655.1 Acomys percivali | reverse complement strand
TCTCTCTCTCTCTCTCTCTCTCTCTCTCTCTCTCTCTCTCTCTCTCTGTGTGTGTGTGTGTGTGTGTGTGTGTGTGTGTGTCTCTGTCTGTCTCTCTCTTTCTCTCTGTTGCTCTGTGTCTCTCTGTGTCTCTGTCTCTGTCTCTGTCTCTGTCTGTCTGTCTGTCTGTCTGTCTGTCTCTCTCTCTCTCTCTCTCTCTCTCTGTCTCTCTCTCTCTCTCTCTCTCTCTCTCACACACACACACACACACACACACACACACACACATCTTTATTATCCACTGATGATAATTATTACTAAGAGACTTAGTTACCAGCTGAAGGCTAAGACTTCCTTCTCCACTGCTACCGTTTTTCTTATATCAAATCTACTCACTCCAATTTACCTTTTAAACAAAGCCGACTTTGCTTCTCATTTTTCAAGTGTATAATTTACTTTACAGACTTAATGACCCAGCCAAAGTATTTCTAGAGCACCGTCTTTCTAATGTGATGAACTTCGTTTTTGAAGTGAAAATTTTCTCCACTGAGATTTACCTGTTCCTTCACATTACAACGCTCAGGTTGGAACTTTGACTTGCCTTATTGTTAAAGTGGAACAACTGTTTCATGTTTCTTTCAAAGTAAATGACCAATGCTGTTTATATGGAGTTATTTTAACTTGTAGGTGATAACAGTAGTGCTACAGTTAAATAATCAATTTTGTGGAATCCTATATCAAACATGCTTTGTCAGTAGAAAAATAAGTAGCACTCAGTACAATGTACTATGTTGGGTACAATTTACTTGCAGAAAAGAAAATACTAGACAACTAATCAAGATACATGCCACGTCAAAAAATAATAAGGTCAAAATCACAATTGATTAAGAAATACAATTTTTAAATAAAAATATGTCTGGTTATATCCTCATATTTTCTTCTGAGTTATGAAATTATAATAGCATACTATAAATAACCTTTAAATTTCTCCTCATTTGATTTTGAAATCTTTCATTTAGATATACAGTAGTCTCCATAGACTTGCTGTTTTATGTCTGAACATCATAAAATATTCATGGGTCAGTATTTTTCATGTTGAACTGAAATTCGGGTATTGTCTAAAGTAATCATGTAATGCCTTCTTGGACATAGCTCTTTTTCTCTAACCTTTCAACTTCACTTCTTTCATTTCTATGTCTCATTCACTGATGGAGTATGACATGAAAATTGTAAACTGAAACAAACTCTTCCTCTCCAAGGTGTTTATGGTCATGGTGATTCATTATGGAAATAGAAACCAAAAACAATAATATATATACATTTATTTGCCACAGGTTAATTTTCTATTGTTTCATTTGGGTGCATCTATATTGATGTCATAGCTTATCAATTTTGAACTGTGCCCTAGTTCCTATTGTCATGAGTTATCTCTTAAGTGTGGTGATTTTCATTTCTTTTACATACATACTCTAAAATGGGATGGTTTCTTTTCATGTGGTGATAGCATTAGAAATTTAGCGTTATAGATGTCTGTTATAAACCGTAATATTATTGACTAAATTAATAATAAAACTTTATTTAACAAAAAACTAAGAAATATCTGGAAACAACCTACATGTCCCTAAACCAAAGAATGGATAAAGAAACTGGTACGGCTACACAATGGATTCTGTTCAGCTTTTAAAAACAAGGAAATCTTGAAATTTTCAGGCAAATGGATGGAACTGGAAAAGATCATCCTGAGTGAGGTAACCCAGACCCAGAAAGACATGCATGGTATGTACTCACTCATAATCAGACATGAGCCTCGTAATACACTATAACTACACTACAAAATGGAGTCAGAAACATCAGTCAAGGACCATGTATGATGTGAACCTAGACACAATGTTTGCATGTAGTAGCACAGTCTCCTCGTGGATCCCATGTCTGGACAGTAGGGACTACTTCATGCATACTTAGATCACTCCCCATGGCAAGAGAGCCATGGCAGGCTACAGAGAAAGAGGTTACAACTAATACTGACGAGACTTGATAGGTTGAGGTCAGATATAGGGGGCGAGGGCTCCCCAGTCTGAGTACTAAGGGAAGGAGGGAGAGGACATTGAGAGGAAATGAGGGAGGGTGCTACAATCAGGATGTGAAGAATTTAAATTGCAGAGCAAACAGGTAACTTATATTGCTAATCCCACCATATGGGACTAGCTCTGAGACTTTCTGAAACATGAATGTCTAGCCATAGACAATGCTTGTTGACTAAAGAACCCCTATGAATTAACCCCTATGAATTACTATTAGATGCTATTCTTCATATGGCATGAATGAAGCTTTACAAATGTCTTCTCTCCTTCCTCATACAATGAGCAGAAATCCAGCCTTAATTGCTCCATGCACCATGCACACCTTTTATACACTTATAATTTTAGGAGGGTATAATGCTTGTGAGAAACTATATGCTTTCAGAACAAAAGAAACAAACACTGACATTGCATCAGACCTGACAGGATGCATTCCTCTCAGCATACTGGACTATGTATCATATTTTTTATAAAAGAAAAAATGATACTTGCTTCCATTTATAAATGAAAATCTCTTTCCAAGAATACTGTATAGTTTACAATAATGTCTGATGTTTCAGCTACATCTTTCTCCCTGAAGCCACTATGTATATCAGAAAATAAAAACTGACTTCACTACTAATTACAATGAGAATGTTACTATACAGAATTCTCTTTAATTTTGATACTTATCTGTTGTAAAATATATATGCAGCAAATCTGGAAAATAAATGATTGAAAAGTCAAAGCAAAGCAAAGGATGATGAGCTTCACTGTCATTATACTGTAGATCCTGTTTGGGAATGGGTGAACAAGCACTTTTTAGCTATCCAACATTTGCATTTGAAACCAACACTAATATTTACAGGATGAATACAGGCAGCACTTTGATGAAATTATTAAGAAAGTGAAACGGCTTGATGGTCACTGATTCTTGGGTATTCTTCAGAGATACAATTTATTTTTGTTACAATTTATATATGTTTTCATAATTGTTTTTATCATTTCTTCTGCTAATCACTCAATAGAATGGTATAATAAAGAACAAAAATGTACTAATCAGTGAACATGAAAAGGTGATAAGTATGCACATGAGCTGATAGTATGCATCAGGAATACAAAGAAATAAAATGGAAAGGGAAATTTTATGTATGTGTGTGTGTTTGTTTGTGTGTGCATGTGCACGTATGTGTATATACATACACATATCTTCAGAAAGAAATCATGAGAAAAAAATTAAATATATTAAGAATAAAATTATTTAAAACATTTATGTCAGTTATAAACGGTATAGTGGATTAAAAACAAAATGCCATGATATAATGTGTAACATTAACACATTAGTTGAATGAATGGCATCTGACAGGTTCCATGCTCCAGAAGATTATCACATGTCCACATCATACAGGCCACACTTCATGGGTTTAGTGAGTTCTGGAAAGTTAAAACAAAAAATAAATCATGAAATTGCAGTGAGGAACTTGTTTGTGAGACCATGAAAAGAACAGAAGTAGTGAAATGAGGGGCTGTGGATGAAATTATATTTCATTGAATTTGTGTATGACATTACAACAAACCAAAAGAAATATTCAAAAATAAAAATGAAGTACTCACCATTGTTCACTCAGTGAATATATCATGTAGTCTTTGCTTAAAATTATGAAGGAAAAACATAAAAGTGAATAATTTTCCTGGTATTTTGCTCAGAATAGCAAGAATACAAGTTTAACAACCTAAGTAAATGGTATGCATGCTGACAATTACAAGCTCTTTACCAAAGGTGTCAACTAGATTTAAATAGAAAAATGACTACGTATAATTTGGTAAAAATATTTTGATGTATATATATATATATATATATAATATAGATTGAGTAAAAACCCATTTCAATACCAATATTTAAATACAAAATAAAAATAGTCACATGGACAAAATCAACTTCAAATTATGGTCTGGCTTACTTAGCCTCTGTGATAAAGAAGTGGTAATTGATGACTTGCCAAATGATATGTTTATTGTACATTTAAAGACCAATCCCACCTGAGAAATATTCATGTTGTTTATAATTGTATGTTTCACTTTAAAATGTCTAATTCATTCTTTGGTTTTGATATGATAAGAACAAATTCTGTGTGTATTTGTAACTCAGTTTGTACTTAGAAATTACCTTAAGAGAACAAAGTGTTAGTGGTAGAATTTTGTATAGAACCTTATTACTGCTCTTTGTGTGATTTCAAATACCTATCCTGTAGCTACCTGACCAACACATGTACCCCATGTGGAAGTTGTCTCCTCTATCTCTCTAGCCACTTGAAATACTTTGAATTACCAATCCTAATATAACCACTCTTCCTCTCCTTTTTTTCCCTACAGAAATAAGAACAAAATTAATCAACACCATTTGGTTTAAAAACCTTCCTCACTCCTGTAATCTGTATCCTAACCACCCTTATGCTTTTCCTGGAGCCCTATGCACCATATTATTTCCCATTATTTTAGAAAACAGCAACTGAAATATTAAGAAGTAACTTTTTAAAGTGGTATAACCTCCCTGTGCAACGACTAAATCCTATTTTCATAAATTAAATACCAGATATAATTTTAGAATACATAGCACGAATCATAAACGTGATAAAATGTATTTTATCATCCAAAAATGACAGACTTTGGTTGAAGGTTATGTAAATGTCAAGAGTATGGATGGCTGTTTGCTTCACCTCTTCTATGTTGGTTTTACTAAAATCAGTAACAATCAGATTCACATGACCTCTTGCACTCAGGACTGACATGTTTGACAAGTTCAAATGTGATAGAAATTATGACCTAATACAGGCAGGGTTGAGAAAGACATATAAATGATTGCCAATCTAACCTTTTTTTTTCTAAAGGATGAGTCTGATGAAAAAGGAAAGCAAAAATAACAAAGAATTCTAGGTTTAAGTTGGGAAAACTCAGAATTTAAGAGTAGATGAGAGTTTTGACAAATCTACTGGAAATGAAGCAAATTAGAAGCTAAATCAGAAGGCTCTAAAATTAAGACATTTTAGTGGATTTTTAAATTTATCATATTTTAGTAATTTTATGTGTACAATTTTATGGTTAATAACAATAAAAAACATAATAGCATATATAAGGACAATGAGTTATTGTTGTTAAGCACCTGCTAATTTTATATTTCTAATATTATATCATGAAATTGTACTGAATTTGTATTAATATTCATAATATACTATTTGGATCACACTCCCAATAAATATACAAATTGTTTTGTTTTGCAAAATATCTACCATATTATCTATTAAATGATAAAATGTCAAACATTAAAAGTCATTTCTGTTAAAATATATTTATCAGATTGTAACTGACTAACTCCACCCCTACATTGTTTTTATGCATGTGACAAATGATACCAGTGTCAGATAGAAATGTCTGGATAAACTACTATCTCTGCATGGGGGAGCTATGCATATCTTTTCCATACTTCTCTGCAGCGGAAGAATAGAATAACTTGAAGAGACCTGTCCTTACTGCACCATTTATCTCTACATCTATAGTGTAAAACAAGGAAGAAAACCACTGGCCTGGCCTGTGTACAGAATGGAAACACCATATATAACAGTACATTGATTTAGCAACAGAATGTTTAGTCAGCTATCATTTAATAACCTGGAATGCCTGAAAAGTTAATAGGGTGTAAGAGGGAAGGAGAATGAATTATAATAATAATTTTAAAACAGATAAAAAATTAAAGCCTGGAATGCTTAGAAGAAGTTAAAATTTTTTATGGAGCTCTCTCTGACCACCTTCAGGTGGAACAATATTTTGTTGAGCTGTTCCCTCCAAAAGTATTTCATAGTTCAGTGGACATTTAGTAGATGTTTGAAGTACAAATTGAAGTCACATCTAGCTTTTTCTTTATGAAGTAATTTTTAAAAAATCACCCTTAAAAATTTGAAGTCTAAAAATTGTGGACCAATTGAGACAGTCAAAGATCCCTATGTGTTCTCCCTTCTGAGTGAACTGTGAACTTCTGACTTCCTGTTCTTATCTCTGGATCGTATATTTATATCAATACATAAAATAATTTATCTTCTGTCAGGCATGTTTTTGTTTTCTCCTAATTCATCAATACCACAGTTTTACCAGTTTTTCTTCATTTTTTTTTTGTATTATAAATGGAAACTCTTTAATTTGAATTTTTTTTATCTGCTTTGCAATAAATTGTTTTTTAATTTTCTATTTATTTTATTAATTTATTCTTGTTACATCTCAATGGCTATCCCATCCCTTGTATCCTCCCATTCTCCCCTCCCTCCCATTTTCCCCTTATTCCCCTCCCCTATGACTGTTCCTGAGGGGGATTACCTCCCCCTGTATATGCTCATAGGGTATCAAGTCTCTTCTTGGTGATCTGCTGTCCTTCCTCTAAGTGCCACCAGGTCTCCTCCTCCAGGGGACATGGTCAAATATGAGGCACCAGAATACGTAAGAAAGTCATATCCCACTCTCCACTCAAGTGTGGAGACTGTTCTGACCACTGGCTAGATCTGGGTAGGGGTTTAAAGTTTACCGCCTGTATTGTCTTTGGCTAGTGCCTTAGTTTGAGCCGGACCCCTTGGCCCAAATCTGCCTATCATAATGTTCTACTTGTAGGTTTCTAGGACCCACTGGATCCTTCTACATTGCTATTCTCACATGATTCTTTTATCTAGAGTCCCATAGGATGTCCTCCCCTCTGTAGCAAGCAAATCATTTGTTTTGTTTTATTTTTTTGTAAGATTCTAGAAGCATTGGCTACTCAGAAGCTAGCAGGGAAACATACCATGAACACTAGTTGACATGGAAGTAGTTTTCAAGTCAAATTCAACGCAGATATGGATCCAATGTCTGCTGGATCTTGAACAATGTGTACTTAACTTCAACCTCTGGAAGACAACCAAAAAAAGAATTTTGCCTTTAATATTTGGGAAGTCTTTCCACCACCAGTTCATCAGCATTTTTCTCATTTCTGACACTTGAGGTTTTTTTTAGTCTATTGAGTTTAGTTTTAGATGGACCATATTATTAACATAATATTAATAATATATTAATACATATCTATACATCTATAGCAGATATATAGATATTAGAAAAATAGAGCAGAGGCATGTAGGCTGTACATGGAAGGTGTTGGAAGAAGGAAATGTAAAGGGGAAAATGTTCTAAGTATATTTTAGTTTGAAGGTTAAAATAAGGCTGGAGAGATGGCTTATTAGTTAAGGTCCCTCTCTGCTCATCCAGACATCTTCAATCTCCAGCACCCACATGGTGTGTAACAACTGTTTGTCAATACTGCTCCAGGGGATCGAAATCACCCTACATTGGTCCCTGCTGTCACCAGGTATGCACATGGTGCACAGCCTTAAAATTAGACAAAAGTTATACAAATTAAAAGTTAACAATACAAATAACCACAATTTAAGAAGTTTAAGTAACTAAAACAAATAATTTCAACTGGATAATGGTTTCTGGCTTCATTTGTTTCTAAGAAATGTGTGAAGAGGATGATAAACTTCTGTCTAGAAAGTCACATTGAAATAGTTATAAGATAAAATATGTAGATTCTATTATATAATCAAACTCAAACATACATTCAGAATCCGGTATATCTTCATTAGAAACTCTTTTTTTGTTTTTGTTTTTGTTTTATTATTTAGCTATTTATTCAGATTACAACTCAGTTGTTATCCCATTATTTGTAATGTCCTATTCCTCCCTCCCTCCTGCTTTCACCCTATTCCCCTTCCCTAGGTCTAAGACAGAGGGGGACCTCCTCCCCAACTATATGGTGATAGGCTATCAAGTCTCATCTTGTTAGAATGCTTATTTTTTATAAAGATTATTGTGTAATATCATGTACCACTTCTTAATTTCACATTGATTGCTTATTCTTTTCTTCTTTAAATATGTTCTTATGCACACACATAATTTTCACTTTTTCTTATTATTAGCATATATTTGATACTAAAAATCGATATGAGGTAGATTTCACATATCTCATCTTTCTACTGTAATAATTATCAGATGAAGAAAAAATTTAAATATAATCTGCATTAATTATTGTACCTAGTGGACAAGAAAACAGGAAAACGTGCTTATCTTTTTATTTAAAACTCAAGACCTGTGTAGGAAGGTTAGAGTATTATAATAAACAAAAAGAGAAAAATAGAAAAAGAATGCAAATTAGTGCTTTTTCTGTGCCTGATGACATTTTTTTAAAAAAATATAATGGCCCAGAAAAACTACTATAAAATAAGAAATGAATTTTTCTATTGTTGTGAGGAAACTTGGCACAGATTTCATTTTCTTGTTAGAAGCACACTCTACTGTGAACTTGATTCATAGTAAAGAATCAAGTTCTTTGAAATTAAGAAAACCAAAGTTCAAAGGTTTAACACCAAAATCCAATATATTGAGGGTGTGAAAGTTAGATAACATTTCACAGGAGAAGATATTTTAGAGTGGTTTTCAGAATCGCAATCTTTTCTGTAGAATTTTTTTCTCTTACTAGTCTCTTCTAGCACATGTCCCTAGATGCATAAATCAATAGCACCAAAACACAAAACGTAGAAAACTCATTTAATATCTTAAACAGTATGTACAGGCAGGATATGGTGTTCAAAAAGTCATCTGTAAAAATGAATGGTAAACAAGTAAAAATAAGTTAATGGCAAAATGTAATAATAAAATTTTAAATATTGTCTAGATAATAAAATGAAAAATGGTTGTCTCTCCGTTTTATAAAAAGTCTAATTATTTCAATTTATTTAATTGGTATAATCTATGAGATATCATATTACATATAAGACATTGAAGTAATTTTATTGTACAAGTAATTGACTGAATAAAATTAGTTATACTATAATTTTAATACTATCGGCTAAGAAAGGCTAACATCATCTCTAAGAAAAACTTTCATTGTTTAGGGTAAAAGTCATTCAGCTACATTTACACATGATAAACATCTTTTCATTCTCATTCCTTATATTTACTTATTTAACATATTTTTTATACTACTATGAATAATGAAATACAATTTATTTTCCTATTTTTCAAAAAGGTTGAGAAGAACATTTGTATGTCCAAACTATCTCAGATATTTAGATAAATTTAATTTGACATAGTCTGTTTATTCTCAATTTGGAATATATAGCTGTCAGACCTCATGACAAATAATATTCATTATTTTTAAATTTTGTGAAATAAACATATGCAAAACTTTTAAAGATAAATATGTATTTTTCTTCTTTGTGTGATTTTTATCATTTTATTGACTTATTTTAATTGATCCATCCATAATTCCAAGACTAGTTATCTATATGAAAAACTGTTCTTGACTTCTTCATTGTGTTAACTAAGCTATCAGTAAGTCACAAATACTTAATTTTGTTATGAATAGTGTCTGGATTAATTCTACATTTCAAAAGATATGCAATAATTCCTATCTTAAGTTTTCAATTTTATTCCAGCAGACAAACATTTTATTTAAGGAAATTTAATTTATGAAGTTTGTTTGAAGAGTCTAATCTAGTTCCAGGAAATTCAGCTGTATTTCTAGTTTCTTTAAGCATTTCATTCATTATAATATTAATCATTACCAATGCATTGTTCTTCATTTCTCAACATATTGCAAATTTATCTATTATCATATATGTTTTATTAAATAATAATATCAATTTGGAAGTGTCTTGGTCAATGTTCGATTGCTGTAAAGAAACACCAGGATCATAACAATGATTACATAGAAAAGTATTTAATTAAGTTTTGCTTATGGTGTTATATATTTAGTCCATTGTTAGCATGGTGGGAAATGGCATTATGAAAATAAACATCACGGTGCTAGCGAAGTTGAAAGTTCTACTTCGTGATTCACAGGCAATAGAAAGAGACAAACATGGGGCCTGACTTGAGCTTTGGAATCCATAAACCTACTGCCAGTGGACCACTTCCATTCTCAAGTCCACACCTAGTCCAACGATACCTCACCTACAAATTCTTTCATGTGGCACTATTCCCTACTATATAAGCATTCACATCATTTACATCTATGAGCCCATATGGCCATTGCTATTTAAACTACTACAAGGAATTCTATGTCTATATACATTTTATTTTTCATTGAATTTAATATTTTTTTATCTTTTTAAAATTTGTCCCTTATATTTTGTGCTATTAGGCTTAAAAGATATAAATAAGAATATATATTTGATTTAAGTATCCCATTGTTTTATGGTTTAATTATATTTTTCTGTAATGTGATAAAACATTTTTTAGACAATAATTGTGTAGACACTTTATAAAGCTTTTCTTTGTTAGGTAATGAATTATGATTTTGTGTTAATACTGAGAAATAGTAGAGTAAAATATCTACGTTGTAATGTGATTTTATTTGCAGAGATAATGTATAATTTATTTTACATATTGCAGTCATTTATGGTTTTGCAATGTTAAGCACAATGAAAAATTAAAAATCTTATTCTATACCATTGATATCTAGAGTGTTTATCATTTGACAAGTAATAACAGTATAAACATTACATAGGCCAGACTAAAAGTTGATATTGTGGGAAGATTTCCAGAAGCATCAGTACAGTTATGGTTCAGTAGGTGAGTTCTTCAGATACTTCTAATATATGATGATGCTTTTAAAGCTTAAAGATAAGCTTAATTTAAATTGGTCTAATCTAATTTTCACACTCAATTTAGAATATCTCCTTGCTAGATCTCTTGGTATATCAAATTAATTCATTTAAAAATTAAATGATAATTAAGTATATGTAAAAGTTCAGGGAGAGAAATATAAAAATTCTTTTTTATGGGATTTTAATGACCGTTTTATTAACTAAGTGTAAAGGGTCATCCAATTGATAATATTTAAATAGCATATAGTTATCCATTAATGCCTTGGTTGATAACAGGAACACATCAAAAGCATCCTTGTACAATCTAAACTTTTGTCTCAAGGCTATTTCAAGCACTATTAATTTTGATTTTTTTTTTTTTTTGGTTTTTCGAGACAGGGTTTCTCTGTGTAACCTAGGCTGTCCTGGACCCGCTTTGTAGACCAGGCTGGCCTCGAACTCACAGCGATCCACCTGCCTCTGCCTCCCGAGTGCTGGGATTATAGGCGTGCGCCACCACGCCCGGCCTAATTTTGATATTTTTATAACTCAAAATAGAAAACATATATTTTAGATAGTAGAAAAATGGTCAAATAATTAACTGATGACAACATAATTTAGAATTACTCTCAAAGTAGCTTTAATAGTATATTTCCTCCATGGTAAAGAAAGATATTAAGTCTACAAGAACTTTCGATTCTTTGCCAGGAGTTTCTTTACAGTGTATGTCTAACTTCCTAAGATCTAAAGCCTTGAAATAGTAAGCCAGCCTCCTTTGTATTGGTTGAATAATGAATAAAAATATCATTATATAAGACAGAATGATATATTTTAGATATATTGTTTTCAATGATTTGTGCTGTGGTGATGAAGCTACATCGCTATTTAATTTTTGCAGTACTAGGAAGGTAAAAGACAGAACTGGCTATTGAAGTGTCTTTACTTTTAAAGACTAAAATATAAACAACCTTTTATTGAATAAAATAAAATGTTTCTAGAAGATGAAGAAATGACCTCACAGGAGAAGAACTGAAGAGCAGAAGTAGCAAAATACTTGAGTGAAAGAAACTAATTGTGTTAGGTGGGTTTTTGTTACTGTAATATTTATCTTAGATCACTGTTTTATGAAGACAACAGGATTGTTTGGCTTATAGTTTCAGATGCTGCAGTACAGGGTAGGTTGGTATTTGGTTTGTGTCTATGATGAAATAGGATATTAAAGGACAAGCATGTGGTTCAACAAAACCAATCACACATTCTATTGGCCATAGAAGAGCAGAAGATCAGTGAGCTAAAGCTTCTATTTCTGTTAACCCTCTGCTGTGGTTTACGAAAGAAATGCCCCAATTTAGATTTGCATATTTGGTTACCTCTTCCCCACTGATTACAATTTGAGAAGTTATGGAACCTGTTGGTTGTAATGCTTTGAAGGGGAAAGCATAGATTCCTATGCTTAAAAAAATTCACTATTCTGTAAGTTGTTTTTAGACATGACATTTTATCACAGCAACAAAAAGTAAGTAGTGCTTCACCCTACAAGACCTGATTACAGTGAAGATTACCCTTACACAAAGATTTTACAAAGAAATATTTAGTATGAAAATATGATGGGATGTACTTTATTGAAAAATTATTCCTAAGACATTTATAAGAAACATAATTGGAAAATATACAGTAAAAAGTATTTCAAATATAGCCTTAGTTGTTTGTGCACATTTGATTTGAATGTTGATAACAGATATTTCGTTCTGTCATTTCATTTTTAATTCAGGTAGAAAACTGTATTAGTAGAAATTTTAGATGTAAAAACATTGATGTACTTTAACAATCAACTAAAATCCTTAAATAATAATAACCTGAAGATTGAAATAGTGAAAATAATCAGGGTAGGAAATAGAAATAGAAAAGTAATCTGTCTAGGAAATGTAGTAACACCTCAACAAACAGAAACCTAAATTAGTTATGCATTTAAAATATATTAATTTATGTTACATTATACTTTACACCACCCATATATATGTATGTGGGTTCTGTCAAAAAGTAGTCTTAGAATAGTTACTATTTTATAAAAAGAAAGAAATCAAAAGGCAAGGAGAATATAAGGTTTGGAAAAAATTTATTTTTTCTCCAAGGTGGAAGAGTCTGATTATAAGGTTTCATAACTTCAGAAAACCTACCAGATTTGTAAAACTCATCCTCAGGGCTATAAAAGCACTAGTGATTACTGGAGAGGAGACTGAAAACTGTACATGCTGCTTTCAAGTTGTGAAAGAATCTGTAGTTAATTGTTAGTTGTCACTATTACTGCCCTCAGCTTTAACCAAGGCATCTATGTTTTGAGTAACCCATACTTTTGTAGATGTCTTGTCACTCATATCTTTACAATCTCAAAAATGTGGATGTTTTCATTGCATTAGGATATATTCCTAATATAACTCATGTGAATAAACATTTGTTAATGTCTCCCAGAAAAGCCACACAACACAAGACCATGTGTTAATCTCACGGATGCAAGGAAAATGACCACGGGCCCAATTCATCATGGTCCACTTAACTAAAGCAAGTAGCTAATTTAAAAAAGGGCTTGCTTTAATGATGGCCATAGACTGACTCTCTCTAAAATTATAGTTCAAGATATAACTGTTAGACATGAGGAAGACACATTTTTTTTATAGCTCCAGGGTAGGCATTTTCTAAGTGGGGCGTTTGGCAGGCCAAATAGTCAGGGTTGCAGGAACAAAAAAAAAAAAAAAAAAAAAAAAGCACAGCAAGTTAATCATAATGGCTTCCAGAAACAATGACATGATTAAAGATGGTTATAACAAGGTACTCATAGCAACCATTTGAAGCAAAGAAATGGTTGCAAGATTATTATAATAACTTTAAAAATTATTTATTCATTTATTGTCCATTTTGCCTCCCGATGGTAGACTCCTTCCACCTCTCCTCTTGGCATCCTCCGTTCCCCTACTCCTCCTAAAAAGGGACACTCCCCACCAATCCATCCAACAGATCAAGCTACATCAAAACTGAGTGCAGTCTTTTCCCCTGTGGCCTGGAAAGGCAGCCCCATCAGGGATAAGTGATCAAAGAGCAGGCAACAGAGTCTATGTCAGAGACAGCCTCCACTCCTCTTATTCGGGAACCCACATGAAGATCAAGCTATCCATCAGCTAAGCTACTTCTACGTAGGGCGGCTAGGTCCAGTCCACGCATGGTCCTTGATTGGTGCAACCCCTGCAGGGCATTAGTTAATTGGCTAATTTGGTCTTACTGCGGAGCTCCTGTCTCTATGGGTCCTCCTATACTTTGTCCATCTCTTCCCCGAGACTCTGCAGTCTGTCTGAAACAAAGACATGGCTGTCATTTCCTGGAACAGGCAGGACAGAACAAGTGTTAGTTAAGGTTACAGATGGAGCAGAGTCAAAACTTAAGAAATACGTTACAGGACTGAACCTAGTCCTCAGGATAGCTTTTAGGCTTAATACTGAGGTAGAGGAAGGCTGGTTTATCATATATAGAAGGTTCTGAGATGTTAGAAATTTGAGAATCTAACATGACAAATTAAGCAACCCATGTCATCTCACACACACACACACACACACACACACACACACAAACACACACAGTATTTTAATTATGAAATGTTGGTAATGTATAAGTAAGTTATAAAACAGCAACTTTGTGAAGTATTAAAAGGAAGACTAGAACAACAAAAGAAAACCAATGAATCAACCAACCAAAGAAACAAAAACAAGGTGCCAAAATATTGATAATATTATTTACATGAGTAATATCAATATAGAAAGGAAACAATATTCTCGCAATTAGACAAAGCCCAGCATACCTCAGGAACTTATAAAGCATCTTCCTCTCTATGGAAGGAGCCATTTTCCTTATCATTGACAGAAGAAACAAATAGTTATCTGTGTTACCTATTAGCATACCAAAGCACATGCTGGCCTCCAGGCTCCCTCAGCATCACCAGTACCTGTGATTTCACTTCTTCTGGCTCTTCTCTGCTCTCCTTACCCAAGTCCAAACTTCCCTAGCTCACAGGCTTCCCTTCCCACAGCCACTCACTCTTCATATAACTCTTCTGTTTTGGATATGCTCTCTTTTTGTGCTCTTTTTATTATTATTATTCTTTTTTCTTCGTCTTTTTTTTTTTTTCTCTTTTTCCCTTTTTTTCTCTCTCTCTTTCTCTCTCTCTCTCTCTCTCTCTCCTGCTTCTCTCATAGCCAAGTACTGTCTGCGGACCATATCCATATTCACTCTACCTCATTCCCTGTCTGTACTATGTGCTTCTGGTTGACTCTGGCTCTTCTCCCTATAATATCTAAACTAAAAGTTTTCCCTTAACTATACCATTGATCAGTCATATAGTCAGTATATACAAATGTTGTGGTACAAGTATAATAAAGCTAAAGCAATTCAAATTTTCTACTGATATATACATGAGGCTACACACACACACATATCAGCAGAAAATATTTTGATATATAGTATGTATATATGTACATATATATGTTAATGGAATACACAAATATGTGTGTACATATTTGTGTTAATTGAAAAAGTTAATATTTTCATCAAACTTCATTGTCTTAGTATAAATATATTAAATTCTCTATGTACAATGCTAAACATTTCCTTATTTCTTGTAGTTAAGCCGTGAAAATTTTTTCACAATGGAAAAAATAAAGATTCATTTTGCCATATTTCTTTTTTAAATATTTCTTTTTAAATAATTTATTCAGTTTACATTCCAATTGTTTTCTCCTCACTTGTATCTTCCCTTTCCCTCCTCCCTCCCTCTTTCACCCTATTCCCCTTCCCTAGACAAAGACCTTCAATGGTAGTTAATTTTCCTGGCTTACTAGGAATTTCAGATGACATTTCATCATGGAATATATAATAATTGTTCAAGTGGTATTCTAATGCTATGGAACAGTAGATAAATAAAAAGGATTAAATAATAAACTTTCCATAGAACCTAATTTTCATTATGTTCACAGTTACCAGCTATTAATAAATGTGATTTTAAAAATACTTTCATTAGAAAGAGTTTGTTTCTTCTGTAGACTTTTCAATTTCAAAATACTAAGCAGTTCCAGCATTCTAAACAATTCTTAGATAAAAGTCTTGGGAAAATAAAACAAGAGCAAACAAATTACTTTACTGCCTATAGTTCTTCAAGTTTTTTTTTCTTTGCAATTTTTCTGCCCTTGTGCATTTTTTCATAGTCCTTGGAGAGTTGCTCTGAGTAATCCATTCAAAAATTTCATTCGTAGGCTATGGGAAAACTGATCACTAATGGGTATACATCACCTTACAGTACCAGAATTTTGCATCATTTAATCAATAAAAAGTAATTTGCATTACATAGTAGGAAAATATTGCTGCAAGGTCAGCATTTTAGAAATAAATGCTGACAAGGGAAAATTATATTTCACATAAAATATAATTATATTGGGTTAAAATGAGCTCTGTGGCTAGTTTATGTTTCAGGAGATAGATAATTACATATTTTTCTTAACATAGGGTAAAAACAGTTCATTGTACTAGGAAAGTCAATATATTATTTATATTAGCAATTAATCATTGTGCATTATTTGACTATTTCATGTATGAATTTATTAAAATATATAATTAGTATTTAATTTGGATCCTTAATATTGAGTTTCAAAAACTCAAGTAATAAAAAAAATCAATAACATTTCCGATAAAAAGGTAATAAAAAGTGATGTCACATGCTTTAAATCCTAGGACTTCGAAAGCAGAGGTAGACATATCTTTGAGTTCAAGGCCAGCCTGATCAATGACAGTCAGGACTGTACAGAGGGAAAAAAAATGAAGAAGGACGGAAGAAGAAAGCAATAATATATCACAAGGAATAATTGTTATTATTCAGAAAATTTCTGAAATGACCAGAGTTAAAAAGAAATAGAATATTATACCTTTTATTGAATGAAATGTATTTTAATGTTTTGCACAAATGTGTGTAATCATGAATATTCATAATCTTATAAATCTTTATGTGTTTAATAAGATAATTCAGCAATATATTTGATTGATTCATGGCAAGTAGTCCTTTTAAATAAAAATATTCATCACTGTATATTATTTGTGTAATATCTATGTAAATTGCACTAAGAATAGTGTATGGAAAGTTCTGTATCTGTGAGTCATGTTTCTACATGCATTAAAATGAAATGACTTAATGCTGCAACTAAAAAGGGCCACATACATAGGACTAAAATAAGTAGCACAGTGACATATCTGTGCTATTCAATGTCCTATTTACCTTGGCTGCAGTGCCACATTAAAAGCCATATAAATTATTATCCTGTTTTACTCCAGTGGTTTAAAATACATTGCTAGCACATCTCTCGATGATTAACTTATCTCAGGATATACCTATAAGTCATGCAGAAAAATCAAATTATCCTCAAATACCCGTAGACTTATATTCTTCATTCATAATGACACACATTTCATGTATAGACATTTAATAGTGTAGCACAGTTAATATGTTTCAACGATGACCCTATAACACTCAGGATTATTAACTACAAGAAACCTGAGCAGCAATTCAAGGTTGCCAGTTACATGGCAGTATAGTAGATCATTTTAATACCGGATATACCTGATAAATTTCTGTTACTCTACATATCTAAATGCTTTTTCCTCTGCCCCCTGGGTTTACAACCAATAAAATAAAAGCCTTAATAGAATTTTACTTTAGGTACTCTAGATCAATAGTGTTTAAATATGTCCTGCCTAATACCTCTCAGCTTCCTGAATCTACTCCTAAAATACATGTTCCCAACTTAAAAACCCAGAGTTACTTTGGAAAAATATTTATTTCAACTTTAAAAATAGTCCATCCATAATATTGTGGAAGTATTTCTGTCAGATATATCATTATTAAATTTAATAATCAAACTGAAACAAAAAGAAATGTTTAGAATGTGATATGCCCATTTAAAATTGCATTAGGTAATAAAGTGAATGAATAAAAAAATTACAAATATATCTATATATACTAGGACTTTTCAAAAAAGAACAAATGTGTTATATGATCTCTTCCCTAAGGAACTAGCTACCCATTTTATAAATGCAATAAGCATCATTAGTCCCGCTCAAACTAAGGCCCTAGCCAAGGACAATACAGGCGGTAAAATTTAAACCCCTACCCTGGTCTAGCCCATGGACAGGACAGTCTCCAGACTTGAGTGGAGAGAGGGATTTGACTTTCTCAAGTACTCTGGTGCCTCACATTTGACTATGTCCCCTGGAGGAGGAGACCTGGGGGCACTCAGAGGAAGGACAGCAGGTCACTGAGAAGAGACTTGATACCCTATGAGCATATACAGGGGGAGGTAATCCCTCTCAGGAAAAGTCATAGGAGAATGGAATAAGGGGAAAATGGGAGGGAGGGGAGAATGGGAGGATACAAGGGATGGGATAACCATAGAGATGTAACAAGAATAAATTAATAAAAAAAAGAAATAATAAAAAAAGAAAATATTACAGATTATCCTATGTTAAAATTTTTATGTTGCTAGGGCTCAACTATTTTCATTGGACATGTAAAGAAAGTGCTCTACCATTGAGAGATCTATCTATTCATTTAAACATCAATTTGAAACATGTTACACATTTATTATTTTTAATATATGTTATTAATTTATTCATATTACATCTAAATTGTTATCCCATCCCTTGTATCCTCCCATTTTTCCTTCCCTCCCATTTTCCCCTTACTCCTCTCCCCTATGACTGTTCCTGAGGGGGACTTCCTCCCCCTGTATATGCTCATAGGTTATCAAGTCTCTTCTAGGTTGCCTGCTATCCTTCCTCTGAGTGCCACCAGGCCTCCCCATGCAGGGGACGTGGTCAAATATGG
Organism: Acomys percivali; assembly: GCA_907169655.1. Lineage (NCBI taxonomy): Eukaryota > Metazoa > Chordata > Mammalia > Rodentia > Muridae > Acomys > Acomys percivali. The sequence continues at coordinate 26,741,559 of OU015748.1, read as the reverse complement.
GGCACCAGAGTTTGTGTGAAAGTCAACTCCACTCAACTGTGGAGAATGTCCTGTCCATTGTGTAGATCTGGGTAGGGGTTCGAAGTTTACTGCATGTATTGTGTTGTCTGGTGCCACAGTTGAACAGGACCCCTGTTATTTTTTAAAAGATTTACCTATTTAATTTTCTGTGTGAGTACATGGATGTACGTATGTTGTATGAATGCCTGCTGCCTGAGTGTGGACTTTAGGTGGTTTCTGCTAGGTGCACATGTAGCTCTGACAAGGTGTCAGTTCCTTTGAGTTTTGGTTATGAACTGTTATAATCACCATGTAGGTTGTAGGAACTGAACCAAAATTAATGTCTGAGGCTTCTTCCTAGCACTTTGTCATTCACTATTAACCAATGCATTTATGAATGTAAGATTTCTGTTACGATCCAAGTATACTTCTCTAAAAATAATGATGTAGTTTTTCAAACTTAAGAATTAAGTATATATAGAAAAGAAACTGAAAATGTTAAACTGAGACTCATGTCATAGAACTTATTGACAATAACGTGTAAGAATAATTTAATGGCAGTGGACTATTGTGAATTACCAAGAATAAGCAAGTTATTCTTAATTTCCAAGCACATAAGAAGCCATAACAGCAATTTACTCCTGAATTTTGATTATATTTAAATTAAGAAACAAATTTTCTCATTAGCAGAAATTCTGCTAATACCTAATTTAGAAATCATATTATTGTCTTCCTTGTAAGAAGTTACATGTAAATTATAATAATATTTTGATGTAGAGTTTTTGTTATATAAATATAAAGAGACATGTTTCAGCATGATTTTAATGTGCTGCTCCCCAGTATTTGGTTTAGTAAACTATGATAATTATAATTACACATACATTTATCAGAAAAAAATAATTTGATGATTGACAGAATCAATAATGGAGAATAAAGATGATAAAAATAAAGTGTTGTTTTATAAAAGTCAATAAAAAATAATCTTTATCGTATTTGTTATATCTACTATCAGCATAATACTTACATATATACATATATTGCATTGTAAAATGGAATATTTAATTATATAATTACAAATAATGCTTACATCATAGACAAGTAGACACGTTTCATGTGAAAACTTTTTTCAATATTAAAAATATTTTGAAATAATTCTGATTGAATAAACATTTATTAATCCCAGCTCTCTGGAGGCAAAGGCAGGAGGATCAATATGAGTTCAAGGCCACACTGGTTTACAAAGTGAGTCCAGGACAGCCAAGGCTACACAGAGAAACCCTGTCTTGAAAAAAACAAAAATAAATAAAATGAAATAAAATGTGGAAAAAGAGAACCACTTGGTAGAGATGATAATTTTTAAACCTAAAAAATACATAATTTAATATGTAGCTTTATAAAATATATAATGCACATTTCAGATGAGCCTCAATGTGTATTATTTTCATTTTAGAGAAATACCTGGCAAAGTTTGGCAAAAAGAAATATGTGAATTGAAGAGTTCTTGAATAAGACATAATAGCAGCTATAGTAGAAATCAAACTGACATCTTAGACAATGCTGTATATGCAAATGTAGATTCACATATCAGTAATGAATAATGAGCACTTAGACCATCTTTCATTTTATTTTTTTCCTTAGATTGTAGTATTGATAGTCCTAATGTATGGTTTTTTTATTATTTTGCCCAGATCTTCTTTTAATGCTATTGAAATGATTAATTTCCATAATCCATAAATTTTATACTGAATATAATTGATAATTATGAAGCATTTCCCTTCCTGCCTGTTGATGTAGCCTTGAGTTCCTTTGAGGTTACATCTGATTTTTGTAAGTGCATAATATGCTTTCTGTGTGTGCTGTTATCTGTTTGTGTCAAGTTTTAAGCTATTGTTCTGAAATCAAACTCAACTCTACACCGTTTTTATTACTCAAAACTGCTGCATACTCACAATAAAAGATCAAATGACACTACTTATAAAATTATTTAAAACACAGACTAAAATAAAAAATAATAACTTTAAAGGATGTCTTTTTTTCATTTAATTTCCCCTGAGATTAAAGATAAATTAAGTGTATGAAACTAAATGTAACAAAACTAATGTTTTGAAAGAAACAATTTTTTGAAACAAAAATAAATAAATTTAGCTTCTTACATATTGAACAATATAATTTTATATAAATTTTTAAAATATTCATACACACATATGTATACATATATATACTAAGACTTTCTTCTTAGCTTTCAGACACATTCCTTAATATAGCTATGGCTTCACTATTACTTTAGAGAAAACTTATTTTCAATGTATGTTGAGCTTTATCTCTATTTATAATAAATAACTCTGAAACTTAGAGTCAAGTTTTTTGGAGAAAATATGTATAAGTACTTGAATGCATTAGTTTTATGAAGTGAACATTGCTTATGAGAATATTTTTCCCAGAAATATTAACATGTTTATAAATATATTGTTCTAATTCTTTCTAAACTTACTTTTACATGTTGTGTAAAATTTCCCGTGATGATGAAAAAAAGTGTGTGGGACTAAAGTAGGGCACTAAAGATAGACCCAAGAAATCATTTCAACTTAGTCCAGCTTGATAGGCCAATGAGTTTATTTAGGATTTCTTGCTGGGACATGTGAAATTTACAAGCATTTTGCTGCTGGGGTGAAGCTCTCCCAAGCACTTGCTCATGGCCCACATCTTTTGAGGTCTTTATGAGATATTGAAATATTGCCCATTTCATAAGGGAATTCCAGTAAGCCCAATGGTAGACAAAGCTCCAATAATAATTATAGCCACTGAATGTTCAAACAGGCAATCGCTATCTCATTCTTAGAGTACAACAATATAAAATTTTACCTACTAATTGAGTTGGGCAAATTTCCAGAATAATTCAAATATGATGTGATATCTTACATTCAATTTATAGAGACACTTAAACACCATTTGAAATTAATATCTATGTACCAATAAATTGTATTTTCAGAAATATTCCAAAATTCACACATTTATATGTTTGCCTTAGCTCAGTTTTTATTCTTAGTATTTCCCTAAGGAAAACAAAACTGTTCACAGGGTCTTATAATAATAATCTCACTTAGACAACACTTTGAAAAATAGTATTCATGTAATCTATAATGTATGTTCTGGATGTTCATATATCCTTGAATAGATGAATGCACTTGTATTTATTCATAGGCCCACTGGTATTTTCATGATTCTGAACTGTAATTGGCAGGCCTTATTGGAATACAAAATATAAAATAAGTATTTTCTCTTAGAAATTTAACATACTATTAATACCTCAACGAACTTGTGTAATGACATCTAGACTAAAAAAAGGGTGGAGTAAAAAAAAGGGGGTCATTCATCCATGATATTATAGAACACGTGGAGTTTAATTTTTAATGAATGAAAAATGAAACTAATTAATTCAGTTACAGTTCAGTGAGCTGATCATCATCCTGTAAAAGCACTGTCGTCTATAGAAGCTAATGGATGACACAGATGATTCTCTGAGGATTAGTATGTGTTGCTCCAAGTTGTAGTAAGCTCAAATTAAATAAATTGTCAGACATCTTCCACTTCATTCTTAGAAAAAGAAAATGAAAAAGCATCCTTTAACTGTCAAACTACTAGCCAATACTGTCGCACTATACGGAAACAGCTTATTATAAGAATACTTTGAATACAAACCTTTGATGTAATAGTCATGCGATCTAATTAGAGTTAATTATATAGATAGTCATTTCTCCATGTCATTATGTGCTCTTATTAAAATATATGAGCCACTTTTATTTTAAAAATGTACAAGATATTATACTGTAAAATATTCTTCTCAGATTATAGGGAATTCATTGAAAAATATCTCTCACTACAATAAAGGTAGATGTTTTATGGATTTTAATGCCTTTAGGTGGATTAGAACATGGGCAGCAGTAATTTGGGAATAATGTGAGATAAGATTTTCCCCAGACGAAACATGATGTTTTTCCTGTGATTTCTATTTTCAATTTTTTTGTGTGTAATGGAAGAACCCAGTAAATAGTAAATAGTTTAATAAGTCACCCATAAAAGGAAGATTCATTTCCAAGATATATGAAATGATGAGTGAGATGTCACTGAGTCCAGTGAAAGATGGGTGAAGGGTATGTAGGCAGCTAACATACACGTTTTTGGGAAAATATACCAGCAATGTTGACTATTATTCAATAGTAGTTTTTGCTTAAATATATAAGCCACAGATGTTTAATATTTGTTGCACTGTTTTTATTTTCTACATTTCTGTCATAAAATCCAAAATCTTTTCTCATTCTGGAACCAATTTTAACTTTTCCATCAGAAATGTTCTTTCTGTGCTAGGCCATGCTGAGCATAGAAAGCAGAAACAGATCAAAGGCCGGGTGACAGTGCCCACAGAATTTTTTTTTAATGTACAAGGTCAAACAGCTGCCTTAAAGAGAGAACCTTCTTCTTTCTCACACATAATTTACGTTTTCTTCCTTGAAAAATCCACATAAGTAAACACATTTCTCATATGATAGAATTGCTTCTTTCTTGATGCAATCAAGATTATTATTCTTTGTTTTTGTCCTTTTGAGTTTAATATTCAAAGGGAGTTTTTAACTTGTATTTTTGTTAACTTTTGGAAAATTATAAAATGATTCTTTTGTGACAGTGGAGACTCATTTAAAGATTATTAATAAAGCTTTCACAAAACTTTGGCGGTGTATCAATTTTGGTTAATATCAAAAACGTGTTTGTTATTGTTGACAATTATATAAAACCATTTTATTTTATGAAGGCCTCTCAGCAAAGTTTCTAGCTTACCTCAGACTTTTAATGATGTAAATAATAGAAGTAATTCATACTTTTAAATCTTCAAATTTCTGTAGAGTAAATATCACGCCTAAACAAATTCTCTTTTTATTTGCATTCTCCAATTTTTAATTCTATTGCTTGGTTTCATATTTGACTTGTTTTCTTAGAAACAATTGACATGAATGTGTCAGAGAAACATTATTCATATTATCACAAATACTCACTAGTATATAAGATGTCTTAAAATGGTTCAAATGTATAATGTTTCATTGATTGATTACATACAGACACATGACACAGTGTTTAAAAGGATCCCAGAGGTAGGCTTACTGGAGTCAAGTCACTTGTTTCACACTGTGGGCCCTATGAATCAAATTAAGGGCGCTGGATTCAGTATCCAGTGACTTTAACTAATGAGTAACTTTAAAGGCCAAATTTTATGTTTTTGTTTTCTATCATTATAATTAACAAAATAATTTTTAATTAATAAAATTTTCTTATTGGTTACCACAAATTTTTATGTGATCAATTTATATTTTAATATTTTTTACTTTATGTTCCAATATAATATACACTGGAATATTTTACCTAGCATTGCAAAAGTATATTTCACTTTCTTCATTTTTCTCATTTCATCTTTAAAAATAAAAATGCACTATTTATAGTGGAGATAATCACCAGTTACTGTGATCAGGAAAATTGTTAGGTGATATAATAAATTTATTCTCTTAACCTTTCTTTTTTTGTTTTTGTTTTGTTTGGTTTTTTTTTTTGTTGTTGTTGTTGTTAAACAATCCTTTTTTAAAAACTTTTTGAAATATTTATCGAAAGCAGACTGTTTTCCTAAACGCGACAATCTGACTCCAGTTTCCTCTCCCTCCACTTCACATGTCCCCCCACCTCAGATACACATTTCTTATTTTTTACTTCAGAAAAGAGCAGACCTCAAAGAGACAACAACAACAACAGTAACAACAAAAGAATAGTAGGTACCTCCCTTTATATGCAGGTGGACAGAGTAACCAAGCTGGAGAAGAGTCACAAACGCAGGCAGAGTCATCAGAGATAGCCCGTATTCCCTATGTGAGGAATCTCACAAAAAAGCAAGCTGCACAATTACAATGTATAGAAGAGGGCCTATGTTAGATCCGTGCAGTCTCCTGCTTGCTGTTTCAGTCTCAGCCCTGAAGAGTCCGGATTGTTGGTTCTGTGAGTTTTCTTACGGTGTTCGTAACCACTCTTGCTCCTAAAATCCTCCCTCCTATTCTTTAGCAAGATTCCTGTAACTCCTCCTAATGCTTGGCTGTTGGTCTCTGCATCTGTTTGCATCAGACGCTGGAAGAAGCTTCACTGACGGGTTAGGTGCCAATCTATTAGTGTAGCAGAAAATTATTAGACTGCGTTTTATTAACACTTTGGTTTTGGGCAGTATTGTTTTGTTCTATCCAAGGTCTCTCGGTTCTGGCCCTCTAGGCAATGTCGCGGGGTGTGGGCTCTGTGTCTAGAACAGTCACTGGTTGGCCACTTCTACACTTTCTATGTCACCTTTACTCACATCTAATAGGCAGGACAAATTGTAGGTTGTAGGTTTTGTGTCTGGGTTCATGTCCCAACCAGGTGAAGTCTTGCCTGGTTAGAGGAAATGGACAATTCAGCATCCATAGTCCCCATTTCTATGAGTTTTAGTATCACTGTCAGATTCTGGAGAGTTGCCTAAGCTCTAGCTCGTCCTATAGGTGTCCCTGAGTCTATTTTTTTTCAAATGGATGGGCCCCACAGTTACCCTGAGTCCATCAGGGATATGTATTCTATTTCATCTTCCCTGAGAGATTCGTGCATCACCGGCTTGAGCCCTCCGTGCTACCTGGGTTCTCTGGGTCTGTGGACTTATTTTTCATCTACTATGCACTTATAAACGAAAACATCTTGTAGTTGTTGATTTTGTTTTGATGACAAATGTGGAGTGTGAAGCAGATTTCTGTGAGGGTGTGTAGTGCTCTTCTACTGATAACAGACTTGTGGGAGAACAGGTGATGTTTGTTCACTAGAAGAGGAACCACCTCTTGTGGGTACATGGTCTTTGCCAACTGATAAACATCCTAGTATGGACTCTAAGAGGATTTTATATATATTCATGTATATATATATATATATATATATATATATATATATATATATGTCCAAAACAACAAGTGGATCTGCTGGAATCCTGCTGACTACACCAGTGGAGTCACTCCAAGGAATTGAGTCTAAAATGGGCTACTTCTCCTGTTTCCATTAAAATATTTTCTTTTCTATCTAGGGTAGGTGGGTTGGAAAGGAGGTATAATTATTAAGTAACCCCAGATAAAGTAGGTTTTAGAAAGTTTAAAGCCTACAACATATCATGTTTGTCTTTCTGGGATTGAGTTATCTAACTCGGAATAATTTTTTCTGGTTCCATCTTGTTCAAAGAGCCTGCAAATTTCATAATGTTTTTAACAGCTGAGTAATGCTCCATTGTAATTTTTCATCCATTCCTCCATTGAGGGACATCTAGGTTGTTTTGAGTTTCTGGCAATGACAACTAAAGCAGCTATAGCAAGTGTCCTTATGGTAGGATAGAGCACACTAGGTGTATATGCCAAGGCATATATTTATCTTAAGGTAGATTCATTGTCAATTTTCAGGATGCCACATATTGATTTCCAAAGTGGCTGAACATGTTTACTCTCCCACCCACATGGAGAAGTGTTCCACTTACTCCACCTCCTCACTAGCATGAGCTGTCACTGCGGTTTTGGTCTTAGTTATTCTGACAGGAGTAAAATGGAGTTTCAGAGTAGTTTTGATATGAATTCCCTTGATGGTTTAGGTTGCTAAACATTTCTTTAACTGCTTTTCAGTCATGTAAGATCCCTCTGTTGACAACTCTCCACTTAGATAGGTACACCATTTCTTTTTTTGTTTGTTTGTTTGTTTGTTTCTTTTGTTTCTTTCTTTCTTTTTCTTTTTTAATATTTTGCTTTTTAGAGACAAGGCTTTTCTGTGTAGTCTTGGCTGTGCTAGACTTGCTTTGTAGACTGGTCTGGCCTCAGATTCAAAGAGATCCTCCTGCCTCTGCCTCACCAACTTCTGGGATTATAGGTGTTTGCCACTCCACATGACCCATTTCTTAAATTGTTTTATTTTCTTTTTTGATATCTAATTTCTTGAGTTCTTTATATATTTGGGAAATTAACCCCCTGTAAGATGTGTGATTGTTGGAGATATTCTCCCATACTGTAAGCTGCTGTTTTTTACTATTGATGATGTCATATGTACGACAAAAACTGTTCAGTTTGCTGAATTCCCATTTACTAATTGTCAGTCTTAGTGCCTGCTCTAGTGGTGTTCTGTTCTGGAAGTTCTCGCCTGTGCTAATTTGTTCAAGGTTTATTTCCTACTTTCCCTTTTCTCAGGTTCAGTGTCTCTGGTTAGATGCTGAGAGATTGACTTTAGGGACTTCTATACAAAAACAAAAACAAAAACCAAACAAACAAAAAACCCACCAAAAACCATACAACTCTATAACAAATAACAAATTTTAAAAAGTCAAAGAGAAAAAGAGAAAATACACAAAAGAAACACAACCTGTGAAAATATTTCTGAAACTGTAATAATATATTCACCAATATTGCCATCATTTTAAATATATTTTTAAAGACAAGGTTTTGCTTTACATCATAGTCTGCCTTTTGCTTTTTGGCTCCAATGACCCTCCTGCCTCAACCTTTTAAATCTATTGAACTATGGGTGTATGCCACTACTCCAGACTACTCCCACCATGTAAAACACTTTACTGTTCTATCTCCAGATAGTTATGATGAATAGCAAACATTCGAGTATTTGAGCTATAAATTAATTCATCATAGGGGGTGGTAGTTGGCAGCATCTGTCTGATATTTGCATTCTTACCTAGGATATAGGCTTTTAGAAGATTTTTCATTGAGAAGCTTGGACAAATGGATTGATATAGGACTCTATGTGTAAATATGTGCTTGTTTTCATACAGATATACACAAAGTTAATTGAAAAAATATAGTAAGAAATGGAAAATTAGAAATCTAATTGTAGACTAGTTAAGTGTAGGTATTACATTCCTATTTCTTTGACATTAAAAAGAATGACAGAGGCCAGACATGTACACCTGAAGAAACAAACACTGTTGATAATTAAAGCTGCAGTAGTAAACAAGTCCATAATACCTGGATATTAACACACCAGGAGATCATTTCCTGTTTACAGTTTCCATCTAATATACTAAGGTTAGATGCCGACAGAATGTGCTAAGCAAAGTCAAGGGTCTCAGAATCACAAGCCACCGACAAGGCTTTTGTTTTTGTTTTTGTTTTTAGGGTTTTGTTGTTGCTGTTTTTGTTGTTTATACTGTTGATGAGAATGAGATTATTTTAATATAGTTACTTAAACCTCTCTCTTACATAGCAAGTGAAAGAGAGCATTTTTGTTTTTTTATAGATATTTCTTCTTTTTAAAAATATAACACAGGTGCCCTATATTTGACCAACTCCCCTGGGGGGGGAGGCCTGAGGGCACTCAAAGAAAGAATAAGCAGACTACCAAGATGAGACTTGATAGCCTATGACCATATAATGTGGAAAGGGGTCCCCCTTGGTCAAAGACCTAGGGGAGGGTAATAGGGTGAAAGCAGGAGGGAGAGAGGAACAGGAGGATACAAGTGATGGATAACAATTGAGTTGTAATCTGAATAAATTAATAAAATAAATTTAAAAAAGAAGTGTACCCCAAACCAATGAAAAATATCATAACACAGATAATTTCCCCCTTCCTTTTTCTTCATCTAAATAATTCTTAATATTTGTCAGTGACATGGCTTTGCTTTCCATTTTGTTGGTACATACATATAAAATTAATAAAATAATTAGTGTTTCCATTAGAACCTATTTTCCCCAGGTTTACATTTTGACCAGCTTTACAGTATCAGCCATGAATTTAATTCTTTTGTGCAGAACTTAAATCTAATCATAGAGCTGGCATTTAATCTCCATAAAAGCTGTGCCACTATTCCAGAATCTTACTGTGTATGTTGGAGGTGTAGTCTGCATGTGTCATAACAGACGCTTAATGCCTTTTCTACCCTAGTAGCCTACATTAGGAAAGCGATCCAGAAAAGAGGTTTCAAGACTAGTTCCAATTTGATTTATCTGTCTTTTGCGATGAAAGTTTATAAATTTATAGCATTTTCAGCAAATAGACCTTTTAAACTAGTTGTGATCTGAGATAAAGAAAAGTGACATGACAACAATTCATGACATCTGTTGTTACCTAAATTAGGTTTGGACTTGATGGAGGTGGACCCCATAAAACCGTACCTCTCACTGCCTAACTAAGTCACGAAGTCCCTGATTTTAGTTTATGTGTGTTAATCAATGTCTTGTCTGTATGCATGTCTGTCACAAAATACATGTGCTCATGGTGACGAAAGGAGAACATCAAATACTCTGAAAAGGAGTTAGAGAAGGTTCTAAGCCTCCATATAGATACTTGAATTGGGCCTGGATCTTCTCCAAGAGCATCCTGTACTTTTAAATGCTGGACCGTATCTCCAGCCCCAGAAGAGGGTCTTTGTTGTCAGTCACATGGTCATTTGTAATACTATTAGATTATAATAGATGTTGCAAATCCAATTAGAATGAATTACCTATATGCATGACATTGTCAAAGAACAAATTAATTAATAAAATGTTGAATATAGATGTGTCATACATTCAGAGCAAATTGAGTATTTCTTGAAGTATGCCGTAAAGATTGTATATATAACATCCTATACACAATCATTGACATACCTAATTACAGTAGAAAGTTTATGTAATACAATTCCATGGGAAACGATAGAAGAATATTTTAGCAACAAATGTTTATGAATTAATTTTAAAAGAAAACACTAATATTCAAAGTTTCAATTTAAAATTATTTTGAGATTTTTGAGCTGTGATAATTTATTTAATTCTATGTGAAATATGAAAATCCTCTTTTGCAACTTTTGTATGTATGTATATATACATATACATATGTATACATATACATATATATGTATATAACATATAATTAAAATTAGATAGTTTGGGGCATTTAGTCCCAAATAATTTATATTCTTTACAATTTCTGAGCTTTCTTACTAAAATAGGTGACTTCTACATAGCATCAGCTACTACTCCCCTCTTGTATCTGGGATGCAGTACTATGTCACACACATGAAATATTCAGTATCTATTTATGTTTCATTTTGAGAATATTTTTCTTGCATTTTATGTCAGCTACCCAAAAGCTTTGCTAGACCACATACACTTCCATTCGGTAATATTAATTGCTTTTAAAAATTACATTCATATGTTTTTTTATTTGGGGAACCTAAAGTTACATTAATATTTTCAAGATGTATTATTTTGCTTTGTTGTTATTTATCCTTTTTTCTTTTTCCCCAAATTTACACCTAATGCATTTTTCTAAATGACATCTGGTCATTTCATCTCTCTACTGTCCTTAAGAAAGTACTTAAATTATTCAGCTTATAGATTTACCCTAGTGAGTAAGTATAATATATCCAAAACATTTATAGTATATTATAATTTAGATACATCAGGTTAAATTTGTAGAATGATTTCTTCTCTAGATTCTTCCTCAGAACTGTGATTTTAATTTAAAAGTTCTTTTCCCTAAGATCTTCCATTAGAAAATTAGATATATCTATATACATGAGATAATATGCAGATAGACACATTTACATACAAGAAATTATTCTTATTTTGAGACCAGTTCATGCATAAGTATAATTAACCATTAATCTAATTATCATAAATTTAATAATCAAAACAAAATTAAAGAGATTATGGATGGTAACAGACTTCTTTACCATATAATAAGAAACATTTTTAGGTTTTTTTTCCCCATTGGTTACTAATGCAAGTGATTCATTTATTTTTAATTTATACAGCTTTACCCATTTGGCTTTGGCATTTTAGTCTCTAATTAGGAATTAATGTAAGGTATGTAGGGAATTAATAAGTGTTTTCATGATGCTAATGAATACACATTTGCTAGGGAATTAGTTCATATTATACCAGCTGCAGAGCGGATGCATACAATCTGTATAATCCACAGAGTGCTAAAAGCAAGGCACAGGGATGTTTACTATTGTTACTTTCAAACACATGAAACTTGTAGTTACTTTAAATTAGTACAATACTTCATTTCATAAAGTTGTGACTATCCTCTGATATTTCAGTAACTGAAGATAATTTTATGACTTTATTCAAGGTTCATGAGACTATAATGTTTTTGAACAAATGTGGTTTGTTTGGGCAGATGGAATAAGGATTTTTGAGTATTTTTGGCCTAAATTATTAAATGCTGTTTTTCCAATAAATTCTCTCTTAATTTATTAGAATTTATTAACTCTTTTGCATGATAGGAATGAAAGCTGATGCTTTGAGAACACTATGCAATTGTTTAAGATTGGTATATGTTCTAGTCCAGATTTTCTGTTCTTAAAATAAAAAGAATTTTGTTTTATAATTAAGAAATATACAAATCTCTGAACATTGCTAAGTATTTTAATTTGATAAATTTAACTAATTTAATAAATATTTTTGAAAAAATAAGTATTTTATTTATTCTTTATGTACAGCATTTCTTAATGTCAATTCAATAATAGTGTTTAATGAATCTTATGAAATGTTATATCACTGATGGACCCTTAATCTAGGCAGTGAATAAATTATATGTCTCCTCCAGAAAATCTAACACATTTTGGTTATATTGAAAAAAAAAAACCCACATCATTTCAGGTTCTAATACTTCATTTTTACTATTTATGAAGGAAGTTCATGTAAGTTCATAAATATTGATAGGCATATAAAACCATAGATTCTATGTAACTTTATATATATGTAAATAAAAAGCCAAGAATATCACTTTATATGTCCATGTCTATGTTGTACACATACCTTTAGTTAACTGGTTATTGCAAAGCTACTAAGAAAACCTATAAATATATCTTAATAAATAAATATTAATTTTTCTAAATAATTTGGATGTCCTTGAAGTAAAAAAGTATTCTTTAGTAATTATGCACTTCCAAAGCAACAATTAACAGAAGGTTCCAAAGGTACTTTTACTTTTTCATATTGAGTTAGAGTAAAGGGGATCTTTAGATATCAATGAAATAAAAGCAAAAACATAAAAAATTAAAAATAAAACAAAAGCATTAATAATAATAACAATATTAATATTAATAATACAAATAATCAAATAAACCAAGCTTATTCTTAAGGAAAGGAGTAAGTTAGAACATTCTTAGCATAATTAACAAAAAGGATGAGAGACTATATGCAAGCTAACAAAATCAGAATTGAAAGTAGAGACATAACAACAGACACTAAGGAGTACAGAGAATCATAAGGACATTCAATACAAATTTATAGTTCACAATAGGAGAACATATAAAAGAAATGGCAACTTTTCTTAATAACTACTACTTACCAAAGTCAAAGCAAGATAAGATAGGAAATTTACACAGACCTATAGGCAATAGAAGCAACCATTAAAATTCTCTCCATAAAAAAACCCTGGGAGAGATGGCTTTAGAACAGATATTCTTTAAACTTTCAAAGAAGAAATAATGACAATACACCTCACAAATCCTCCACAAAATATAAACCAACACTGATACAGGAAGAATATTGCACAATAAATTTTATGGGGCCATGGTTACTCTGATACTCAATACACATTGACACAACAAAGAAAGGCATGTACAGAACAATTTTCCATATGATGTATGTACAAATATTCTCAAAAAATACTTGCAAACAAAATTCAAGTGCATAGTAAAAAACATTTTCACAATCAAATAGGCTTTATCAGAGAGATGCAGGGATGGTAAAATATATTAAACTCAATAAATATAATCCACAGTATAAACACACTTAAAAACAAAAACTAGATAATTATTCCATTAGAAGTAGAAAAGATCTTCACCAAAATCCAAAACTACTTCATGATAAAGTTCATCTTGAGGTCAGGTATACAAAGGGAATACCCCAACCACAATAAAGCTTCATTCACAGGAAGTCCATGACCAACATGAACTTAAAAGATAGAAACTCAAGCAAGCCCACCAAAAAATTTCATACTACTTAATAGAGTACTTTATATCTTAGTTTGTCAATAAGATAACTGAAGGAAAACAAAGACATTAAATGGAAAAGAAGACTGCAATACATCTTTTTGGAGACAATCAACTAATATACATAACTTACCTGAAAAATCCCACAAAGAATTTTCTACAATTGAGAAACAGTGTCAGTAAAACAGCTAGATAGAAAATTAACTTTCTAAAGAATCAGTAGTCTTCCTATATGAAAATGACAAATGGATCAAGAAAGAAATGAGCGAAACAACACTTACCACAATATCCACAAATGTTTTAAAATATCTCAGGGTAATTTTTTCCATGCAAGTGAAAGATTTGTTTTATAAAATCTTTGTAGAAAGAAGTTAAAGAAGATAGCAATAGTTCTCTCATACTCATGAATAGATAGTACTAATATAATAAAAATTGTCATCCTACCAAAGTTTAATATAATCTTAATGAAAATCCCATCATAGTTCTTCACAGATCTTCATTGGAAATTTTTTATCTTTGTAGGGAAACACAATGAAACTCAGAATACCTAAGATAATCCTGAGTAATAAATAACTGTTGGAAGTATCACCTATTATAACCCCGAATTCTACTATAAAGCTACAGTAATAATAAAAAAAAATCACGGAATTGTCACAAAAACTGACATGTTAAATATAATATGACTGTATATGCATATTTAAACCAAACACTATGGAAACTGGTTTTTTTAATAAAATCAGGAATATACATTGAAATAAAGACAACATATATATATATATATCTATCAACCTACATAAAGTTAAACTCCAAATAGATCAAAGACTTCATCATGAAAGAACATTCTACACAATAGAAGAGAACATGGTGAATAACCCTGAATTTGTAGGCACAGAATACTTTTTGCATGAAACACCATTAATACAGGCAATGAGATCAGCAATGAATCTGACAAGCTTCTTCAGGGAAATGACACCATCATTCAGACAAAGCACACAGAATGAGAAACGATATTTTTCCCAACTACACATCTGATAAAAGGCTAATATTCAAATCTAAAAAACACAGAAAAACTAGATATCAAGTAAACAAATAACCTATCTAAAAATGGGGGTACAGATTTAAACATGGAATTCTCCAAAAGAAAGTGCAAATGGCTCATGAGAAACACTTTTAAAATGTTCTACATTTTTTATCATCAATAAAATGCACATCAAAACTACTTTGAGATTTTAAATCACATCAGTCAGAATGGCAATGTCATTAAAATAACATAGAACGCATGATGTAAAGAATTTGGAGTAAAAGAAAGAATCTACGATTGCTAGGGTGAGTGTAAATTCATGCAACCACTATGGCAATAAGTGTGTTAGTTGCTCAGAAAGGTGGATATCAATCTTCTTCAATATCCAGCTATACACCTCTTGGCCATATATCAAAATAATACTTCATCCTACCACAAAAACACCTGTTCATCCATGTTCATTGTTGTTCTAGTCACAATATTCAAAGTTTGGAAATAACCTATATGTCCCTCATCAGAAAAATGGGTAAAAAAAATAATGATGCATTTGCACAATGGATTATTACTCAGCCATTTAAAGAAATGATACCATTCTCAGGAAAATGGAGGTAAGTAGAAAAAATATCCAAAGTGAGATCTCCAAGACACAGGAAGACAAATATTATATATGTGTATATATAAATACACACACACACACATATATATACACATATATGTTTGCTTATATGTACAATTAGCTGTTAAGTTGATGACAGCTAAGCACCAACCCATGGAAGCATACAGGTTTTAAGAGAGTAAGGGGGACAAACAATCTCCATAGGAAAGAAGAACAGGATAGTCATAGATGGGGTGAGCTGTACGTTGGAACCTTAGGATCAAGTGAGGAAAAGGAAAGGACACTGAGACACTGAAGAGGACACAGGGAAGGTTAGCTAAAGTTAAAGGTCATTGGAAATGTAATAGGGCAGAAGCTTCCTAAAATTTACTCATAGAAGAAGCAGATCTAAATGAATTCACCAAATAACGGGCGAGGCAGAGCCCCAATTGGAAATCTTTTATTACCAAATGAAGTGGCTAACAGTAGAATTGTGTTACATGTAATTGAGTTGTAGGCTAAAGGGGCCCCAAGAGAATCCAAGAGAGCCAAACTCAGGCTGTTACCAAGACTATAGCTTGTTTTCCAAAAACTGAGGGCAAGACTACACCTGGACAAATCATGAAACAGGGTGCTGACACAGACGCTTCACCCCCTAATTTTTGGCACTTTTGGTACAGGAAGGTACTCTACATACTACCAAAAGAGAAACATAAACTAGACATTAAGTCTTTTATTTACAATGGTCTCCTATCTGCAAGATATGCTAAGTCAATGGTGGCACAAAGCTTGTGGGAGTATGCAATTAATATCAGACTTGACATTAGGCCCACTCCACAAGTTGAAACCCGTACTTGACAATGAATTCTAAAGCACACGTGCTGGCTCATACACACATTACAAACCTGAATAAGCAAATGCAAAATAAAAGAGACATTACATATTGTCTCCTGTGATCTTGTAAACACATTACACAATTACTCTTGTTATATCTCAGATAAACTTATTGAGGTTGCATTACTATTTTCATAGTGAACTCAAATCTCAAATTGTTTAAATTGAAGTGTTACAAATGACATTAACCTGTAATAAGCAGTGACGCATCCCTAGAATTATAACAGTACAAATATTATTAACTAAGATAATATGGAACACATACCACTCAATTGAAATCTTGAAAGAAGTTATGATAAGCAGTTATAAGAAGACATTTCCTGGATTCTGTGACATGATTGCTGAGTCTGTTTTATATTAAAGTGGTGGTGATTTGAAGAGTACCTTCTGTGATTGTGCTCATCTCTCCTGTCTTTTCTTAGATAGGAAAGACAGACGAGAAGCCATCATCAAAAATTATTTAATCTACTATGCAAACTATTTTGAGATATTAGAGATGATGATTTGCAGAAGTTATATATTTCTCTGTAGGTGACAGATGAGAAAATTATCTTTCTTGTTGAAAGAACTCAAAGACAGAATGTAGAAGCCAAGACTAGAGTTGGACAAAAATTAATTAAAGGAGATGGTGACATGTGGCTCTAACTCTATTTAAGAGAAATGAAAATAAAAATAATTGTTTTATATAAAACTTTATTTAATTTTCCAACAAATTGAGAGACCCAATATGTGATTACAGATATTTTCAAAGAATATTTGAAGCATAAGTATCTCTTACCTCAGAATCTATTGCTAAGAAAAAGAAAATAAAAAACTGGAACAATCACTTTTATCAGTGCATTGGTAGTAGGTAATCACTATCTTTTTGGAAATGTGGGTAATGAAGATGCAGAAACCTATGTGTTAAATCAGAAAGAATTAACATCGAATGGCACTCAGCATCAGAAACACTGATACTATTCTTCGACTATCTAATAATATTAAAAGTAACAGACATAAGTGTGACATTGACTTCCAAACAGGAGAGAGATTTCCTCTTATGATAAGGAGATAACAGTTGCAGAATAGACAGTTACACACTCCCTGTTATTTCACCAGAGTGGATTACAGGAAGTCAGGAGGCAATGATCTTCAATTTGTTTATAAAATGAAGAATCAGGTTTTCTGTTTTATGAGACATGGTCTTCTGTTTGCAAAAAACAAGTCAAAATAAACAAGTGCATGAATGAGAACATAGAAGTAATCCTGAAACTGAGAACATAAAGAGAAATTAATGGTAAACTTGAAGGAATATATTATGAATGTTAGAACCATCAAAGCAAATGCCAGCTTGTCCTGGCACTGGCTACTTGAGGTTGAGGTTATTTCCTAAAGGCATAATTTATTTGTTTAGATTTGCTTAAGCAATAGATATATGCAAAGAGACATTTATGTATCAAAATATTTTCATTCCATTGGTCTAGGATCACCCTATATAATGATTTATAAATTACAAATAGAAGCCTTTATTCTCTTGAACAAAATTGGAAAGGATACCATATTTTAAAATCATAATTTCCTCCTAAAATTCAGTATGTTGGACCTAATTTAAGCTGCATCTTCCTTTGAACAAGTTCTTAGGTATGAAGAGATTTCGTTTCCTGCTGTCGTTTTGGAGCACGGAGAGAGCTGCATTAATTTAAGAGAAGATCTTTTTGTTCTCTCCATTTCATGCTCCACATCCAAACCTTAACCTGTGGAGTACAACAATTTTTCCCTCCCTGAGAATGCGCTTTCCTATAATACAGAAAGAAAATGAAAAAAGAAATTCAAAGTGTCCAGCTGTTTAAAAGCCACAAAGAAGCAATTTGCTTTAGCTCTGAATGTATGTGTTGTCCTTGAGTGAAGATTAGGGCAATTAATTTTGGTTGTTTCCTTACCTGAAAAATCAATCAAGCAGTGATGATATCATCATGTCTATCAAAGGTTTTAAAGAAAACACAGTGAACAAGACTTAATTACCTCACTCACTACACAGGGGTTCACTCTAGGAACCTAAAGTATAAGGCAGATTAATTTTCCTCTTCTTATTTTGCTTTCCTTGTAGAGATTGCTATAGCAACAATTCTAAAAAATATGTGAGGCCAACATCTGCAGACTTTTAAGGCAAATAGCTTCTACACTGCCTTGCCAGCTTATAGTACTAAAGAATCAATAGCCATCTCAAATGCTCAAGGATCAGCTCCAGAAATGGTGCAGTTTAGTGAGTATTTAATACATCTTATTCTTTTAAAAGGATAAACTCTTTGGAAATTGAGTTGTGTTTATGTACATTATGCAATTGGTTGCTAGGCAGAGTTTCTTCTACAGGGTAGAGTACAAAGAATGCAACCTGCTCTATAACACTAATTAAATGTAGCTGTAGGATTATTTGTGCAAGGTATTTTCCTCTTAAAAAAAGCCAACTCCAGAAAAAAAGAGTCATTTAGTGTACATGTATATGTATGTATGTATGTATAAATGTATATATGCAAATATATATAAATGCCTTTGCCTTTTATCATTTTTATTTTATGTAATACAAACATTTATTAATAAAATGTGATAAACTTAATTTTATATCATTTTGGTCATACTTAAAGGGGGATTTTAGCTACAAGACAAGAGTAATTCTATGATTAATGTTTGTGAAGATGAAAATAGTTTGGTCATATTTTATGTAACATTTTATATATATATATATATATATATATATATATACACACACATATTTAACAGTATTTATTTCCAATTGTTGAGATTTAAAAACATTATACAACTATCCTAAAATTAAGCTTCACCCAACCCCCAAAATAATATATTTCATTATCATTCACATAATATTTTTAACATTTTATATAAATGTCCTCCATATTGATAAGTTTTAGAAAAATTCTTTTTGTTGTTGTTGTTTTGAGATAGGGTTTCTCTGTTTAGCCCTGGATTTTCTGTAACTCTTTGGCCATGAACAGTATTTGCCAACACTGCCCAGTAAAGAATCCAATTTTGTAACAATTATTTTGTCTATACTAGTGGGCAAAATATTTTTAAAACCAAGCCTTTTATAGTGATAAGAGTTTACATCCTAATGGAAACTCTAACTTAAATGAATGGAAGCATGTACAGATAATCTTAAAAAGTATACACAAGAGTTTTTGATGTGGTGTTACATGACAAATCAAATCCTGAAATGTTTGCTTTGAACTTATTACATATAGACATGTCTGTCCTTGATTGCCATTTGAACATCTTTATAATCCTTCTTTTCTCGTACAGGATGTATAATTACTTCCTTCTTTTCATCCTTCTCTCTGATTCAGTTTTTATTCTCGTCCTTCTTTCTTTTTTCCCTCACACTCTTCTGCATCCTCCTCTTGCCCTACTTTTCTCTTTCTCTCTTCCTTCCTCCCTCCTTTCCTTTCTTGTTTCTTGTGATCCTGCAAAACAATGCAACTAAGAAACAGATCACCTTTACTACCCTAAGAATCTGTATTGAAATCATACTTGTTCTATTACCTTTATAAAGCAATATTTCCACGTCATAGCAATCATTATTTAATTAAAATTTATATCACCTCTTTAGTTCTAAGCAGCTCCCATTGAGCCTTGACAATAAGAATTATTTGACAACACTTGTCATCAAAATGGTTCTACGTTTGCCCTTAAGAAAAATCGTAGGGTCTGCAGCTCAGGCACCGTAGTCGTCATGAATGAAACAATGATAAACTTTACCAGGAAGTTCATGACAAAATGCCAGCTTCAGAGGAAACAGATGGTCATGTATGTCCTTCACCCTGGGAAAGCAATAGTACCAAAGACAGAAATTCAGGAAAAGCTGGGCAAAATGTACAAAACCACACCAGTTGTCATCTTTGTATTTGGATTCAGAACCCACTTTGGTGGTGGCAAGATGACCAGCTTTGGCATGATCTATGATTCTTTAGAATATGCAAAGAAGAATGAGCCTAAACACTGACTTGCAAGACATGGCCTTTATGAGAAGAAAAAGACCTCTTGAAAACAGCAACAGGAATGCAAGAACAGAATGAAGAAGGTCAGGGGACTGCAAAAGCCAAAGTTGCTGCTGGCAATAAGCCAAAGGACTAGATCTGCAGTGACTTGATCTGCTGTGATGTGCACATTTCTAAGCAGACAAATAAACTAAAAAGCTTTAAAAAACAACACCCAAACAAAAGGCAAACAAACAAACAGAAAGAAAGAAAGAAAAATCATAGGTATGGATGAGATTACCTATCTGGATACATTTGGTGTTAGTGAATACTAGATTTATCATCATAATCATCTTCATCATCACCATTATCACCATCACCAAAAACCAGTGAGGAATAACTGCATCATGTTAAATCTTATGAATTGGTAATAATGACATTGTTTGAGGGAAAATTCTTATCTATTAGACAAATCTCCTATATTGACAAATTGCAGAAGAAGGAATTTCATTCAGCCACTCAGAACAATCCAGAACCCTGGAAATTTTGATAATCATTGTTTAGTAACATGAGTCAATACTCTACCTGACTAAAGTGGTGTGACTAGGTTGTACACTACTTAAATATAACATTATCACTAATATACTATCTTTTATAGCCTAGATATATAGCCTAGATATTGTATGTTTATGCTTTACATGTTTTAAAATCTTAGAATATATATGATGTAAGTGTGTGTGTGTGTCTGTGCATGTGTGTGTCTGCAGGAATGTGTAAACATGTGTACAAATATGGAATACTGGGGTCTAATGACCCCAAATATTTAGCAGCTATTCATAAAAAGCTTACATGAAAAAATTAAAATGAAGTCCTTAATTGGAGCTTGACGACCTGTAGATGATGTGTAATAAAACTAAATCATGGCTTCAAAATATAATGAACACTTTTACTATTTCATCTAACATGTAGTGAGAGTGTCTCTAGTGCAAGATATAGTCCTATGGCATTTTACACATATTCCTGAAAACCAAAGCCAATATTTGGGGGTCATTTTGTAGTCCATCATCATCTCTTCCTCAATTCCTTAGTGCTCCTGGTCTGATCTCATCTCTCATTATAGTTTTATTAATCTTTAGAAAGTCTTACAAAAGGACTTGTAGAATAAGTGATCAATTTTGACTGGGTTATTTAACTTAGCCTTTAAGATCCATAAATATTTTTGTATAAATAAATAAAATCTACTTTTGTCACATGTGTTAGTACATCTAAAAAGAAACATCCTATTTTTATATTCTAAAGTGTTTGATTTAATGGATACCCATTGTTGTTATTTTTAACTCATTCACACTGTGAATATATTTTGATTGTTTCCAGTTATTAAAAATTTTAAATCACACTTCTATATTCATTTATGTACATGTTTTTTATTAACACCACTCCTTACTTTACTTGTGTTCATTATGACAATTTAGATTGTTGAACCATTACTAAACAAATCACCTCAGAACGGTAATAACTAAGCTGTTTCATTCAGTGGTAGTATATTTTTTTTCTATAAAGGGTTATATGCATTAGTTTCTTTGTTTTTTTTTTCATTTTACATTATTTATATTCACAATCATAACATTGTAAAACAGCTATAAAATCTAATTGATTGATTTGTACATGGAAACTACTTAAAGGTGATCACCTAGCCATAATTTGCAATTATTATACAAGAGGCTTTATATTTCTGTATTTAAAGTTTATTTATGCTTTATTATAAATTGTATGCTTTTGTGTTATTTTATCAATAAAATTTATTTACTGTTTTTTTGACATGTAACATATACAGGGTAAAAGTATATTTTGTGGTTGTTATCAACCCACAACACCACACTTGACATTATAAAAATACATAAATTTACTTTCTGTATATGAAAATTTCAGGATGGATTTTCTTCCTAAAGAAGAAATTCATTTAATACCTTACTTGTATTACATATCTTCTTCATATTTATTTCTTTCACACATTTCTACATGTTCTTTAAGAGACTTCAGTGTCTTTGCTATTCATTTCCTTCACATTTTTCTAACTGAGTTGCTTCTGCATTTAGCAGAACAATTCTATATCTTCCTCCCTCTAGATTCCTTATTTTTTTATTTTTTTATTTTTGTTCATTTTGCTTTGTTGTTGTTGGTGGTGGTTTTTTGTTTCTTTTGTTTCTTTTTTCAGTCTCAAAATATACCACTGGCAGTCTTGGAACTCACTACCAGGCTGGCTGGACCTACTTACGCATTATAAATTATATCCGTCTGTTAAGTTTATTTTCCATAAATTTAATAAATTATTGCCTACTGGAGATGTTTCTACATATTTCTAAGACATTTTATCAGAAAAAAAATTTAACCACCAAGAATGACAGTTTTACACCAACCTTTTATCCATACCCTTTAAATCTCCTTTTTGACATTTATTTTCAGCAAAACGTAAATGGTATTGATGAGTGGTTTATTCATTTCATCTAAATTGTCAAATGCACACAAACTGAGCTATGTGTCGAATATGTTAATGACTTTAATTCTTGTATTGTCTATAGTGGTGTCTCCACTCTGCTTCTTTATTTTCACTATATGTATCATTTCATTGCTCTTTAGTTCTTTCAAGAATTTATCAACTGATTCAGTAGATTTCATTTAATTGCTTTTATTTTTATCTATTGCTTTTTTTTAACTTTACTTATTTTCACTTCCATTTTAATTGCTTTTTCTGGAACTTCTTAAAATTAAACATCATATTGCTCACATTAAACCTTGTATCTCCTTTGTTTTAATCAATTTCTGGCACACAATTTTCTTAAAGCACTGGTAAAGCTTGAGTCTATAAAATTGTGTATATTGTAAATTTATTCTCATTCACTTAAAATATTCTTTAAAGTCCTTCTAAAACAACATTTTTATTTTAACTCTAAAATGAGTAGATTTTATTCCAAGTGTTTGCTTTATTCCAAGTGTTTGGATAAATTTTCCCTGGTAAGATTATGTTTCTTATCAAACATTATTTTTCACCATCTTTTATGTGCCACAATTATTCCTCCTTTGTCGAATTTTATTGTTACTGTCAGATTTGTTCTGATTATTTGTTTTGATTATTGCTCCTTCATGCCCCCCAATGCTTTGTACAGCTGTTCAAACTTTTCTGTTCTACTTATTTAAATATTTTTATTGTAGTATCAATGCAAAGTGTTCTTCATTAATCCGATACTATTGTCCAACTTCTACTACATATATCTATAGCTGTGATAGCTAATATTTATTATCAGCTTCTCAGGAGCTTGAATCACGAAGGATACAAACACTCTGAGCATGTCTATGAGGTAGTTTGTATATTGTGTTAAATGAAGTATAAATACCAATGTCAAATGAGAGCACCTACCTTAAATTCAACATAATTTCATGGGCTGAATTCCAGCTCTATCATTAACAGAGAAAGCCAATTGAGCAACATTTATTTCTCCCTGCTTTCTATCTGCAGATGCAGAGTGATAAGCCAGTGCAGATGCTGCCGCTATGTATCCATTCCTTGTACTAATAAGTTGTAATGCTAGGAAATCTGAGCCATAACCATCCCCTTTCTCTTCATTAACATTTTGTGAGATGACAACTTAATTTAAACATTTATTTCATCCTTTTTGTTTCTTAAAATTACATGGCCACTTTTTACAAGTTGTTTTTGCATGTGTATATATATATATTTGTATATACATATATATTTATATATTTCAATTTCTTCACACAAAGACGTATGTGAGCTGGGTGTGGTGGTGCACACCTTTAATCCCAGCACTCCGGAGGCAGAGGCAGGTGGATCTCTCTGAGTTCAAAGCCACCCTGGTCTTCAATGAGAGTCCAGGACAGCCAAAACTACACTGAGAAAGCATGTCTCAAAAAACCAAAAAAAAAAAAAAAAATCAGAAGAAGAATGTGAAATAACATATTATTATATTTTAACACATGTTTACTACATTTTTACTATATAATATATATGCTAAAATAAGTATTTTATCTTTACTTCTAAATATATATTTTGGTATTATCAATCTTAATTTAAATATTTTTAAATTAAATTTTTCCATAATGCCCACATTATTGCCTCTTTATAGTTGGCCTCTGTTGATTGTTATATAGATATTTGTAATAATCTCTATAGAATCAGTTAGGTGAATATTTTCTCTTTTAACATGAGCATTATTACTACCTAAGGTATTATATGTTTAATTTCTATGGAACGTATCAACAATTTTATGTTAGCAGGAAAATAATACATCTGAGTTCAGATGATACATTTGGTCCAGGATATTGTGCTTTTGTTTTTAATGTCTTCAATATTGACTTAATGTTAAGGACTTCCAACCCATTTAACATACAATCCTATTTAAAAATTAAACTGGGAGCTGAGAGGTGGCTTGATTCTTAGCATCATGTATTAAATATGTGCTTTAGTAAATAAATAAACCATGATTTCTTCAGGTTTGATTTACACAATCTGCAATAGAGTGAATTGGTCCGTATCCTAAACTTCTTCATCTCTTTCATTCCCAATATCAACACCTTCTGGATTTTGGGGTATTTTGTTTGTTTGCTTGTTTGGGTTTTGCAAGAATATCATATGCTAATAACCATCTTCTATAAAACTTTGCCATTTCCACTCTGGAAAAATGTCAGAAAGGAAGAAGCAAAGAAAATAGACTCATAGTTTTTGTTCTAAGTTTTTGTTTGTTTGTTTGTTTGTTGGCAATTTAGCTAATTTTTAGGTTCTTAGATTTAGAAATCATTCCCCATAATACAACATTTGCATCCTGTGGTAGCCTACTGTGATAGTTATTTTTTTCCAGAAAAAAAAAAAACCCAACATTTTCCAACTCTTCTAATATTTGTTCAGGCTGTGGTGATGTCAAATTCTAGAATTTTGGACTGCCTTGGAGATCTGGTTGCAGATCCTGAAAGAAACAGAGAAGCTCATCCCTGTTCAGAAGGATTTCCTACCATAATCGCTCAGTCATCATTTGTTTTCTAAACTTCAGACCCTTTCATAGCAGCTACAAGAATTTTGTTTTGCTTTTATATTTACATTGATCAGTGGAGGAATACTGCATTTTGCCCATATAACCTTCAAGGTTACTGAATTTTGAAGTACCAAATTATATGTTTTCTACATTAAATAATAGCATGATATGGGGATATCTATGCCAGAAAATTACACACATTAGCTCATATGTCCAGGGGATTTCTAGGCATGATTCAGAATCCTACGAATAACTGAGTACCTGTTTCCAGGAGACTACATACTTATTGCTACTCTAACAATGCAGGATGCGGGTTCAACATGGTCTGTCTCAGTACTGTCATTTTGAAATTATTCAGAAATCAGTTTTTGATAACAGCTATTTATAATGCTGGCTACATGAATGGTCTACTATTGAGCATCAACACACACTTACCCAAATAAAACCCAACCTTAGCACCAAGAAGTCACTGAAAACACAATTACTCTGTGCTGAAATTCTAGAATAACAGAGCACTTATGAATGGCACAGTAGAAAGAGCAGGCCTAAATGTCTGAACAGCACAATCTTCATCTCAGAAATATGAAATGACTTTGGGTGGTTCTAAAATTCTATACTAATAAGAGTATTTTTAAGAAGAAATGAAGAGATTTATTCCTGTCATAATCTATCCGTATCTTAAGGTAGGAAGAGATGCTGAGCTTAAACAAGCACCTATAAATCCCTAGAACAGTTATTACCTTATGACAGCTGTGCACTACATTTTCACATTGTGTCTCTTAATACCTGTCTGATTTGTGATAGGAAATGTAACATGATTTTCTATAAGATAAATTAAGTTTGACAGTAATCTCATTTTATTTCACATGGAATAATCTAAGATGTAAAATATTTTCTAGTAATCTTCATGACCCTTTTTAACTTCCTCACTTATAACTCATCATGACTTTAGAAGCAGAGAAATTGTTGTCATTGATCTTAGTACATTAGGCTCCATGAACTGTCAATCCACAGTTGATAAGAGACTATTATTTTAGCCATTCATCATTTATACATTTTTTTGATGCAATGTGTGTTTGGAGTAAGAAACATAGCAATTAGTGTTGATCTTGGGTGAATAAACTAGGGCTTTCATTATAAAGGTCATACAGTTGTGCTTCAGTTTTTATATTCTTTAGTTTTTCATTAGTTTTGGATTAGGTAAGGATCCTTATTTCTAAATAGTAATTTTTTATTAAGTTTGAGAGAATGTATATTTGGTTTCATAATACTGAGATGGCTTTAGGTATTGGAAACTGCAAAGAATGTAATACAAGGAAAATGAATCTTAAAATAATGTTAGAAGGCTTGGGTACAAAAGCCAAGAAATTCATAACTTCTCTTCAAGCAATTAGGAAGCACAGATATTACCAGCAGCTACTATGGATAGGTGCAGTATCTATAGTGTCCAGCCGGGGTTAGGGGCAGATCTGAAAAAATTGGTAGGATACCTGCATAATCTTGAATCTGTCACTCCAGCCCATTAGCCTTCTGATTATTTCTAAAAGGGGTAAATTTGGGTTCAAATTTGAAGTTCAATTGTTGCACACATGCCTTTATTATCAGGATTGTACATAAGATTTCTACCCTCTTAGTTTGAGAGAATTTACTAATGAATAAACTATGATAAGTATCAATACACAATAACATGCTACCTAGTACTTCTAAATATTGTTCCATTCATATTTAAAAGAATTGGTTATATATCTTAATTTCTCTATTGCTCAACTTTCATAAGATTCTTGCACTGAGGTGCTACAAACTAGTTATCTTAAAGAGCAGAAATTTGTCTCTTAGTTAGTTCTAGAGACTAAAATTTTCAGATCAGTATTTAACATGGTTGGATCATTCTAAGAGCTGTGAAGAATCAACTTCAGACAGCATGCCTCTGGTCATTTTATGGAATAACATTTTGTGGAGTGTGGAAAAGGAACTGTATGAGCACTTTTTGGCAGGAAGAATATTCATTTACAAGTTAACGTTGTCATTAGAAAGATATATCTTATGATGAAATCAGATCTCAAATTGGAAAACTTTTACTTAAAAATAGTGGCACTCTGGATGTCAGTATTGATAACTGGTTTTGTATATCAGAGCCATGTATGATTTACACAGGGAAAGCTCATATGTGGGATACTATGTAACACCTTCATACTGAATATTTTATGTATTTTGTTTATGAACTTATCAAGCAATACCAGCATGGCTTTGAAAGAACATAGCTCTTCAGAGTGTCATTTCTTTTGTTTGACTATCCAGAGTCTTATCATTACTTGCTGAGATTTAACATAAAATATAAATACTATTATACTATAAATTATATCCTTCTAACAACTTAATATGCATTTTCCATTATTCCAGCTCATTCACTTCTTCAATATTATTCTTTATAAAACACTCACCATGCGGTCAAATGATCAGCCAAGTTAGTTATTGGGAAAAATGCACCCTAGACATGCACTTCAGGATATCACCTTTGGGGTGTTGACTCCCTCAAGATCTTGCACGTAAGTTGCAAACTTCTAATTAAACTAGTGTAGGAGTTTCATGCTAGATGATGCTAAAATTTTAAATGGATTCAAAATTATTGTGTTAGTAAATCATGATAACTATCTCTCCTTTTGTATATTTATTTTAGTATTATTGAAATCTTTCAATTAGTAAGCATTATGCTCAAAAATTTATAAAATAGCACTTATTTTGTCAGTTTTCTTCTATATGTAACATTTGGGGAAATAATATAAGTAATATCTGGGAAATATTGATTCTTTTATATCTTCTTCAGTCAAATTTAGAAATATAATATTAATTCTGTGCTGTGTATAAAATATTTAAGCATTTAAATTTTTCATTCTGTTTTGCCTCTTTGACAAAAATATAAATTATATTGCCTGCACTATAAATATATATTTATATATATATGCCACATACATAATTTTACATGTATTAACATCTTCTACATCTAAAATTCATAAACTTAAAATCTTTTAAATATGAGTAAAATATATTCATTTTTCTCAGTTGGCCCTGGATGAGTATTTCTTCAGTTATTTCATGTGGCTCTGACTTGTATTGTTTTTAAACTCAGGGTTGATCCCACTTTTGTGCTGAAAGGTGGTAACATTTATGCATTTGTGGTTTGTATGTTCATTGCTACAAATATGTAGTACTAGCTGTGTAGAAATAAAAGCCCATTGAACAAATAAATAAGTGAACAAGAGTTCTTTTTTTTTTTTTTTTTTTTTATTTTCCAGAGATGATTCCTTTTGGAGCCCTTGCTTGTCTTAAACTCATGAATATTCTTTCTCAGCCTCTTGAGTGCTGGAATTATGGTGAGTACAGGAGGTATATACTGGTTAAGGAATGTGGGACAATCACTCTGAAGTAAACAGTCCTTGTCCTTGGCTAGGACAAATCTGTAGTTGTTTGGACAGCAGTCTCAAAAGAGAGATTCCTTTTTTTCATCAGTTCCTAAATTAAACACCCTTTTCTGGAGCTTATACATGAAGATGTGACTTACATTCCAAAATAAACACTAATTCCTTTTAGTGAGCACCCTATAAAGTTTGTCTCCAGATTTTTAAATTGAAATTGGGTTACAGTTGTTCCCCAATTTTGCCACATCTTACAGTGATTTTATGGACTTTTGAGAGTTGAATATTACACTAGCAAAGGAGGTCATAGAGCATATAAATGTACTATTGAGACTTTTATAGGAAAGTTATTGACTCCTAGATGAAAGAGTAGGATCTGTCTTCTGTACTACAATATTTAGCACATTTTATAACCATTTCTTTATTCCTCAGGAGTTTATTCAGTGGGGCTTGTTAAAAGTTCTATTTATAGACCAGATCCCAAGTCTAATCAGAAAAATGTTTAGCTATTCTGATAACATGTTTGTCCCATGGGCAAGTTTTGCTATTCCTGTCATTACTATAGCCTTCAGTTTTGGCACCTGAAGAAGACTGATTGCTTTTATATTTTGGTGGTGTGGCTATCAACTTCCAGGTCTATAAAAGCTAGCCAATAGTTATTAAGCTTCCATGTAAGTACCAGCTTGATTACTCCATGTTCCATGCTCAAGAATATGGTATTGTCAGCAGTGGAGTCTTATCATCAAGTTCTGAAAGATAACCGTGAAAAGCACCAATATTTGCTAATGTTTAGGTGCCTGAAGGCTTGTTTATTCTTCAAATATGTTTTTTGTTTTTCTGAATTTAATTGCCTATATTTAATATATTTAGAAGATGCAACTTAAACATATTTAAGAAAAATAGAAAAGGTAAATGCCTATGTGAAGATTTCAGGTATAATATTTGAATATACTTTAATTATAAATTAGTTATGAATTTTATTTTGAATTTTCTTATTGGTCACAGAATCCCTGTAACTTATTTCTAGATGACATTATGTGTATGTCATGAAGGAAGATTTGCAGAGTTTTTCTTTTGCTCATACAAGGAAGAGAGAACCAGTCTTAATTGTTCTGTGCATCACACATACCTTATACATTTATAATTTTAGGACAGTATAATGCTAGGGAGAAATTATGTTTACCGAACGAAAGAACTGGACACTGACATTGGATCAGACCTGAGAGGATTCATGCCTCTCAGCATCCTTGACACTGACATCCTGCATTCTTCATGTTCCAGCCCCAGGCTCTTCATTTGCTGTTACTCATCAGGACAGGAAAGCTCCTAAGACAGCTTCGAAGAAAGCGTCCTATCCCAATTGTCCAGCATTACAGACTGTCCCACACAGGACTCCTTTTAAGCCTGGAATTTCTCCACATTTAGACATTAGAACACAAGTGTGATTCCTGGCTTGTTTAACCATTTCCTCCAATTTCATTTGTGCCCATGTGAAGGTATTATTCATTCCAAATCAGCAGAAAGAAACCTTAAAAGAATGATGTACTGTTTTCAATAAGGGAGTTCGGTAGGTTTTTGTTTGCTCTCTTGGGCTACAGATATTATTTTCATTGGGAATTGCTTATAAGTTATTATTGGTCTTATACAGAGAAAAACCAAGGTTGGACTAAGGGATGTCTCTCTTTTCCTTTATCTTTCTATTATAGGTATGGAGATAGGGGTTGAAAGGAAAGAAGAAGGGGTACTGAAATATAGAGGGATGCCAGGACAAAAAGTAGATTAGTGAATCTACTCCTCAACTTAAGTCCTTAATTGTTAGTGACAAGACTATTTTTAATTCATTGGCATAGGATTTTGTATACTGATGCAAAATAAGTTTAATTTTGATGCACTGCTATAGAATTCAAATTTAAGATTATTTTTCACACATTATATATATATGTGTGTGTGTGTGTGTGTGTGTATATATATTTCTACTCTAATATGAGGTATAGTACACATATAACTCAATTATAATAGGTTTCCTTCCAATATCTTGAAACTGCTATTACAGACTGTTTAAGATAATTAAGTAATACACATTTTTAGTTAGTAAAGTCATGGTCATGTAAATTACTAGTCTATTTTTAATCACAAGAATATACATCTTAGGTTTAACAGACATAAAAAATATTCTATAGATACATAAGGTAAAATAGTTAGATAAGGTCTTCAAAATCTTCAGACACCTACAGAATATGATATTTAGAGGTATTTTTATTACTGTAAACATTCTTTGACAACAAACCAGGTTAACTCCTGGCAACACCCAGACTACCTCAAGAAGATAACAAGCATCAAAGAACCTCCTTATGGAGAGAGTTTCCAATGTGGCAAACTAGTCAATGGGAGAATGTTCTTGTTTCTTCCACGGACAGATTTCTGCCTAAAAATGGGCAAACTCGGATGTAGGAAATATTGAGGGACAAACTCTGCCAAGACAGGGTAAGCAAGTCCTCAACAGTTCCTGCCTCACAAATATGTCTTTCAGATATATTGAACAAGAAGACTGAATATGAAGCTCCAACATTATAGAGAGTTTTGGGTGACTGTTCAGGCAGCAAGCTGTCATTTTTTTCATTTTTGAAGCTGTTCACCTGCACTTCCAGTTTACTCAGGTAATAAACTTTTATTACTTCTCAAGTCTCTGATGGTGTTGAAGACAAGATAGTTTAGTCTTACAATCAAGCTTAGTTGTTTAGGGATTAAAATGTTTTTAGGTCTAGATAGATGTTTTAAGTTGATAGAGATGAGATATGATATATATTGATTTACATTAAGAATTTTAGATTCACTAAGATAGGAAAGATATTTCTGTCAAGGTTGCCAAATGCAAATAGCCAAAACACTAGGAATGTAACATTCATATAATTCCTGATTGTTTTGTGGCTCTTCTTGCTATATGTATTTTATTTTATATATGTGTAATAAAAAATATATATAAGAAATATAATAAAAAACCGGGCGTGGTGGCGCACGCCTTGAATCCCAGCACTCGGGAGGCAGAGGCAGGCGGATCGCTGTGAGTTCGATGCCAGCCTGGTCTACAAAGTGAGTCCAGGGCAGCCAAGACTACACAGAGAAACCCTGTCTCAAAAAAAAAAAAAGAAATATAATAAAAGTGTAAAATATTTACTTCTTTAAAAAGTGTGTTTCATCCTTGTATTAGTTATTATTCTATTTCCTATGGCAAAGACTTGGTGGAAGCAACTGTAGTGGTTAACCTTGGAATTTCCTGACACATTTGAAACAAACTCTGAGTATGTCTGAAAGCCACTCTACCTTGAATTTATTTTTGGCCAATGTATTTATACAGAATGAACAAGTACAGCAACTTAAGTAAAGAAGGATTATTGAGACTCAACAGCTTAAAGACACAGTTTCTCATGGTAGAAAATGCAAAATGATGTTCCCTGTGTGTCCTCAGGAGGCAAAGAGACCCAAACTGTTTCTGACCTTGATTTCTCCTTTTTATTCAGACTTAAATATAGCTCTTGGATGGTACAATCCAAACTGACATTCCATGTTCAGTTAAAAACTTCTCGAAACTCCCTCATTGGCACATCTAGAAGATTGCCTCCCTGGTAATTATACATGTCATCGAGTCAAGTTGACAAGGACTATTAACTATCATAATTATATTGGATTGAATAGTATAGGTACATATTCTGTTCCTTGGTCATTTAAGTATGATTTTTTCCAACTTAACATTGTAACATATAAACTTAAGTATTTTTTTTTTATCTTCTGATTTCAAAGTCCTGATTATTAATCATCTATAAAGCACATTACGGTTACCTTCCTGATCTATAATTATTTAGAATGTTTTAATGTCTTGTTCTCAGTTAGTTTTTTTTAATAATTAAAATGAAATTTTAAGTAAACAATTTTATTTGCTATAATCCCCCTTGAACTCCATCCTCCTTCTCCCTCCATTTGCCCAACATATTTCTCAATGTAGTTTATTTCTACCCTTTATTGTTTTCTCCATTTTTAACATACTGTGTGTGTTTACTGATGATAATATGCTCATGGATTTTTACATAGAGAACCTAACAGTAGCCACATTTCTAAACAATGTGACTCTCCACCCTCTCACATCCATCACATCAACTTCCCTTAACTTTGCATCTTCATGTGGATCATCAAGCACCCTTCCTGAAGAGTATATGTAAAAACTTGTGTTTACTTTTTAAGACAGGGTATATCTGTGTAGCCATGGCTATCCTGGAACTTATTCTATGGACCAGCCTGGCCTCAATGTGTGACGGAGTGGTGGAAGAAATGGAAGAGTGGAACAACATAGGCACTGTAGAGAGAGAGAGACCTGAAGATGTAAGGTTGGTTACAGGTATGAAAGAGGGCTAAAATTGAAGGTGAAAAAATGTTGTTTCCCAATGGATTTGGTAGAGTGATGTGTAGCAGCTTATGCAGACACAGACAGACTCAGCTCCAAACAGACTTGGTACTGGATTGTCCAGGCTCTCAGCAAAGACAGAGATCTGAGATGAGGAACAGGCTCATTTCCTACATTGGATCACTTTAATGCCCCACCTCAGGCCATTCTGCCTCCTGGGGCCATATGGTTCTGAGTGGTCTATGCTGCAGTCTGAGACCACAGTGATGTGTGCATCCATGCTCAAGTAGAAGGCAATATCTGGGTCTGTGGTTCTATTGTAGCCAGGATCTGCGTTGATGTTTATGGCCAGTGTTATCACTGAAGACCATGCAGATGTCCATATTTTGTGCTGTAGCCAGAATCCATGTTGACTTCCATGATCTGTGCTACTTTCAGGGCCCATATTGATGTGAGCTCCTGCACTGCTACTTAAGCCATGTTGCTGTCTATGTCTGTGGTGCCCCTCAGTGACATTGAAGTGTATTCTCAAAAAGCAAAATAAGGATACTATATTTGATGGCTTCCAGCAGGGGTCTTGGGGGGAAGGACGCAGTTCTATTTAAAGGGCTGATCACTGAGAGTTTGCCCATGCTCCAGTAATTACTTAGCTAACTCAACTTGGAAAATAGAAAAATAAAACAATTAATTTCTTACAGTTTCAAAATATATACTACAATAATTGAAGGTAACTACGTGATGGCAAACTGTAAGTCATGGTAAAAATGTAGTAGCTGAGAGCTTTACCTTCTGATCTGTAGGCATCAAACACAGAAAGAGGGAAAGGAAGAGAGGCAGAGACAGAGAAACTTGGAAAGAGAAATAAGGAGAGGGAGAGAGTGAGAGGGGAAAGGAGAGGAGAGGGAGAGAAAGAAAGAAAGGAAGAGGAAGAAGAAGAAGAAGAAGAAGAAGAAGAAGAAGAAGAAGAAGAAGAAGAAGAAGAAGAAGAAGAAGAAGAGAATACAAGCGACAAGAGACTGTGCCTAACTTGAAGTTTTGAATTTCAAAGTCGGCCCCCAGGAACACACCTCAAGCAAGAAAACACCTCCTCCAACAGGGTAAACCCTCCTAATCCTTCTCTTACAGTTCATCAACAGGGAAGTAAGGATGCAGATACATGAGTCTATGGGCACCACCATATATGGGATGCTTTTTTCAAACGCCGTTTAGAAAACATATTTTTAATTAGCTAACAAACTATATGATTTTATAAAGTTTCTAAATAGATCCTCAGTATTAGTTAACAGGCACTTATAGGCCCTTACCTATAACTCCTAGATCTTCCTGCTCCCATTCTCTTAAATATTCAGTTCTCAATATTTATTCCATGTTCTTCCTATTGTGCCTTGCTTTATACATTTCCCTTTCTATCATTTGTCTCCCTAGTGATTGTTCATTATTAGTGTTTACTTACCTCATATTTTAAATATATGTTACTATTTTAAAATAGCTTTAGAATGATGGAACAATTACAGTATAAATGACAATAGTATTCACATTTTAGTTTCCTTTTAAAAAAAAGATTTATTTATGTATTATGTATACAGTACTCTGCCTGCATGTACACCTGCATGCCAGAAGAGGGCATCATATCACATTGTAGATAGTTGTGAGCCACCATGTGCTTGCTGGGAATTGAACTCAGGACTCTGGAAGAACAGTCCGTGCTCTTAATCTCTGAGCTATCTCTCCAGGCCCCCATTTTGGTTTTCTTTAATAGTAATACTTGATAGTATAGAGTTACTTTGAATGAAGTATTAGTAAAATACCATTAGAAAAAGACCACATTTTTCATATTTCTTTAACTTTGAATTCTCTTTATATTTTGCTTTGTTGGATATGGTGGCTAGTTTTTGTCGACTTGACACAAACTAGGGAAGAGGGAAACTCAGTTGAAAAATTACTTCCACATGATTTGCCTATATGTATATCTGCTGGGACACTTTCTTGATTAATGATTCGTATAGAGAGTCCTGGCCTCTGTGGGCAGTGGCAGCTATATTAAGAAACAAGCTGAGTAAGCTATGAAGAGCGAGGGAGTAAGGTGTGCTTCACAGAAGTTTCTGTCAGTTATGTGCCTCGAATTCCTATCCTAATTTCCATAGATGATGGGCTAGTCTGTCGAAATATAAGTTCAGATGGACATTTCTTCCTCAAGGCACTTTTGGGAACAGTGTTTATAACTGCTGTCTTAGTCACTGTTCTATTGTAGTGAGGAGACATCATGAAGACAGCAACTCTTATTATTAAAAAAGAAAAAAAGAAAAATCATTTAATTCAGGCTTGCTTAAAAGTTCAGGGTTTCAGTCCGTTATCATCACAGTGGAATTATGTTAGCAGACAGAAAGGCCTGGTGTTGGATAAGCAGCTGAGAGTCCTTCATCTGTAACTGCAAGCAGAAGAAAGAAAAAAGATACTGGGCCTAGCAAGGGCTTTTGAAACCTCAAAGTCCACCCCTAGTAATGCACTTCCTCTAACAGTACCTCTCCTACCCCAACAAGGCCATACTGTCTAACCATTTCCAGATAGTGCCACTCCCTGATGACCAGGCATTCACATAAATGAGCCTATTGGGGCCTTTCTTATTCATGTCATCACAACATTAAAGGGAAAATTACTAGGATATTATATCTGTATTTTGCAAATAAGTCACAATAGTAGAGATGTTTCCAAAAAATCATTTCAAAGTTACATACTATTTCATGATTGGTTAGTCTTCGAATTGGTATTTTGTTTCATTTTGCTTTGTCTTCTTTTGTTTTTGGTGAGTAGGCCCTGTCATTCATTTCTGTGCCTGCCAGGAAGTCTTTAAATAGACCAGAGTTGCCTCAAACTCTCAGAAAAAATCCTTGTTTCTGGCTCTTAAGTCCTAAGATTAAACCATAAACAACAGCAGCATTGGCATCAATCTTGATAACCAAGTATGTGGTGCTTGAAATAATATTCTATCCTTCATTGTGTGTATATTGTTGATTCTGGCATTTTAATTTGATCTAGGTTCATCTTTTCTATATGCAGCATAAGCCTTTCCTGCCATATCCTGACTTCCAAATAATATTACAGGAGATGTTCCATCCCAAAAGATGAAGAATAGTCTGGCTGTAGTGCTGAAACATTCCTATGATCTAGTTATTCTAAGTTGTGTGTTAAAACCAATATCTCTGTACAATTACCTGTTGAGAGAATGTGTGGAAGCACATCATGTTCCTCAATAATGAGCCACATGTTCTAAATTCAGCCTTTGCAGTCCACCACCCTGAAGTGGAATTATTCCTCAATGACAGTCCATTTGGTCAATATACTAAATATGATCATATATATCTAGTGAATGAAGGCAGCCTGATATAAAGCCTCATAAGTAAAATGGATACAGGTTTCTAGCAGAGACTCTTTGCTGATACGCATAAAGAAATATTATTAAATTAAACTAAACTTATCACATCTATATATATTACACATGATCTGACTCATCCTATCTTTTTTACTGCCATAAGGTTATGACTAAGGAAATGAAGAATAGAGCGTAATACATGTTTGTATTATCGAGACTTTCTCTTTTTAGAGCATTTTGTTTTTAAAATCATTACATTTTATTTTAAAACTCTTTGGTATAGTGAAATACATTATTAATATAAGAAAAATCACACTGTATTAATTATCATTCTATAAAGTTATGAGAGACAATGTGGTTTTTCTAAATGTCTACTATAAGTACCTATTATTTATTTTTTTTTCTAAAAACACTTTTTAAGAATTAACAAAATTGTTTTTTAACATTTTCTCTGCAATTCACTGTTAAATTAATTAACTTTCTGTAGCATCAAAAAGATTACCTCAAATAAATGTTAGCACATTTTCTCACCTTGTAAACAACCATCCAAACTTTAATGGTTTAATTGTAAACCTTTTAGCACTACTTAGAAATTATATCTTAAAAAGCATTATGAAAATTCTAACAATTGTACAAGTTTTATATCATTTTTATTTGAATTTATAGTTAAATTTTTCAAATACTTTTGAAACATGTTTTCCTTTATTAAAAAAAAAACCTATCTGATAATGTGGATCTGTATTAACAGATGCATGAATCAAGTCATTTATAACTCATCATTCCTTTCTTCATTTATAATTATTTCATTACACTTTAGCGCTGCATCATCATGATATATAATCACTTTTCACATCTATAGTTTAAAATTGTGAAACCAAAACAATGGACACCAGCAGTTGGACAAAGCAACAACCTGAAGATTTTGGAAAATATTTTTACCAATTCCACAACTGCTAGAGGACTAATATCCTTAATATATAAAGAACTCAAGGAATTAGATAACAAAAATACAAAAAATTAAATTTAAACCTGGTACAGAGCTACCCAAGAGAATTCTCAATTTGAGTGGTTGGGAAACACCTGAAGAAATGTTCAATATCCTTAGCCATCAAGGAAATGCAAAGCAAAATTACTTTGAAAATGTATCTTATACCTGCCAGAATGGCTAATATCGATAGCACAAGTGACAGCTCATGCTGGCAATGATGTGGATCAAAGGAAACAGTCTTCAATTGCCAGGGGGAGTGCAAACTTGTACAGCCACTTAGCAAATCAATATGCCCTTTCCTCAGAAAGTTCACAATTGAGATTCATCTCAAGATCTAGCTACATAGCTCTTGAGCCTATACCCAAAAGACATGCAATCATTGCTCTAACATGTACATGGCATCTTTACTCACAATAACCAGAACCTGGAAACAATCTAGATGTCTGTCAACAGTAAATGAATTTAAAAATGTGGTATATTTCCTCAGCTATGGAAAAAATGACATCATGAAATTTGCAGGCAAATGAATGGAACTAGAAAAAAATATCCAAAGGGAAGTGACCCAGACTCAGTAAGATAAATATGGTATGAATTTTCTTATAAGTGGATAAGTGACTATTAACAGTTAAGTAAATGATTTGGTAATAAGAAATGTTCAAAGGGAGAACTTACTGATTTCCCAGGGAGTGGGAGACAGAATAGATTCTATGGTCAGACTAGAGCAGATGGAGACAAAATGGGGCATCACATTGAGGGGATGAGGTGGAAAGAGAGAGTACCAAGACAGAAGGATAGAATTTGAGGACACTTTAGGGGATGTGTGGCAACCTAGTCCAATGGAAAATTCCTGGAGTGAATGAAAATGATCCTAGTAAGTGGAGATAAGGAGGCTCACCTGGTTATCTCTTTTTGACAGGAAAAGCTTCTAGTTACATGACCGGCTTCAATTAAATTGAGTTGTTGGCCAATGTGGTTCTATAGAAATTTCAAACAATCCAAGTTCTAAATAAGATAAAGTGTTGCACTCTGCAAACTTATAGCAGAGCTGCATGCCAAAGACACCATCCACACATCACTCATTGAATATGCAGAAGTCAAGCTGGTGCCTACATAAAGCCTACATTCTAGCCTCTCTGGAATGAGAAGGTACTCTGAGGTCTATCAAGAGAAAAATATGGACACCAAGCTTGTCACAAAACCTTTAACCTACATTCAGTCGTGCATTCAAAGTATGCTGGGGCAAAATATGGAAGGCACAGAATTTGTGGGAGTAGGTAGTCAATGTCTGATTTGACTTAAGGTCCACTCCGTGAGAGAGAAGTCGCATTCTACCTTGCTTGAATACTCAAGAATCAGAAACTAGACGGTCCAGCAACATCGGGTAAAAACTAAAACTGCCACTCTAGAAAAAAGAAAGAATGAAAAAGAAAGAAAGAAAGAAAGAAAGAAAGAAAGAAAGAAAGAAAGAAAGAAAGAAAGAGGGGAAAAGAAGAAACTTCATATATCAATGAGACAACTCCTAACAATATTTTGCTATACTCATAGATCAGATCACAGCATTATCCAGGCATCATGAGAGAAATTTATGGCGGCAAATGGGAACAGCTGAAGAGACTCACAGCCAGATACTATTGGAAAGAGAGTCTACATGGGAAGTCTTCATTAAATCCCTTGTTTAGATCTCAGGGAACCCTGTGAGAGAGGAGGGAGAAAAACTGTGAGAGGTAAAGGGAGTGAAGGATACAAGGATTACAAAGCTGTCCGAATCTACCAACCAAGGCACATATGAGATCACAGAGGCTGAAACAAGCACCACAGGGCCTACGTGGGCCTGTCCCAGGTCCTCTGTGTATGTACCACAGCAATTAGTTTAATATTATTCAGAATTTATAACTATGAGAATGAACGGATCATTGACTTTTTTGCCTGATTTGGGCATAATTTTGTACCTGTTTGTTTGCCATGTCCAAGTTTGATATGATAGCTTTTGCTTCACGTTATTACATTTTATTTTGTCATGTTTGGTTCTTATCTTGTAGAAGCCTGTTTTTTTTTTTCTACTGAGAGACAGAAAAGTAGTAGATCCTGAGGAAAGGGAGGTAGAGAGGAAATGGAAGGAGTAGAGAGAGGGAAAACTATAATCAAGATGTACTGTAAGAGAAAAGAATCTATTTTGAACAAAGGGGGGTAAGAAAAACAAAGTTATATCTAACTGTGGAGGAATGTATCATGCTTTTAGAAAAAGACAATATTAAGTTTTAAATACTACAATAATATTATTTGTGAATGATTGTTAAATGGACATAGCTTCGGGGTTAGGTGTGGGATTTCTGTTAACTTTATTCAGTCCTCAGACTTCATCTGGTGCAGTCCTATGAAGGTCCTGTGCATGTGGCCATTATCTTTGTGAGTTAATGTATTTGTTTGCATTGTGTCTCTCTTTCAGTATGCTACTTGTACTTTTCTTTAATTCATTTTCATCTGCTTGCTTGATTTTTCCTTTGCTAGAATGGTTGTTTTTTGTTTAATTTTTATATACTTTATTCTTTACATGCCTGTTTTTCAAAGGAGAGACAGGAAGTGTGTGGATTTGGACATAATAGAGGTCAGGAATCTCAGAGGAGTATAGGGTGGAGACTATGTTTAGATTATATTGTTTAAAATAACTTTTCATTAAAACAATTTTTTAAAAAGCACTTCATGAGAATATGTGTAGTAAGACAAATGTTTGCATGAAAGTTGATATTTCCCAGGAACCTTTGAAAATGTATAAACATCAATTTTTAATTTGCGTGTTTGGAAATCCTGAAGATGGCTATAAGAATAATATCTAGGTTACTTAGCACATTGCTCCACCTTAGATAAGGAGACTTTATAGTAGCAAGGGACATATTTAAAGTTTAAACTTGGTGGTATTGACAGGGTGGTCTCCAGTGTCAGTAATAAACACAAAGAGTAATTAGAAAGTACTAATCAATTGCTTTGACAAAGAGCTCCTATTATTTTGACAATAGACTTTGACAAAATAACAAGAAAAGATATATAATGCACAGTAATTCCCATTTGATTACAAGGTCTGATAAATCAGAGGTTATAAGTGAAATGAGTTTCTTTACAAAGACTTTTAGAAACTAAATAAATCTCTGGCTGAGAATAATGACAATAACAAAAGAAGGGGCCAGATAGTCAGGGATTATGTGTCTAGGATAAAAGAAAATTCAAATATAGAAATAAGTCTTTTGGAAATAGTGGGCCTGGTGGTAAAGAGTATAGTGGGTGACAGAGAGATGGAATGTGTGGTTATGAGAAAAGATCATTAAAAACTATCTATGAATGTTCCTTGTGCAATCCTGTTTTTATGTAAATTAAACATAAATAAATAAGCATATCAATATTCACACTATTCCTGATATTTTTAAAGACAATTTCTATCAGTAAGTCTGCAAAAGAATCTATATATGTAAATATTGGT
Organism: Acomys percivali; assembly: GCA_907169655.1. NCBI lineage: Eukaryota > Metazoa > Chordata > Mammalia > Rodentia > Muridae > Acomys > Acomys percivali. Next base: position 26,700,386 of record OU015748.1, on the reverse strand, counting down.
AATCTTGAAAATTTCTCTCACCATTCCATGTGATTTTTCAATGAGTTGATGTACTCTTGTACTTATATTTTCTACTTATAAATAGTCTTAGTCTTATATTTTGAAGCCACATATTACTAATTTCAAGCCCACAGATTCAAAAGGACTTTGAGCCAGGGTTAATGAATCATAAGACAAAACTTTAAATTATTTTTGAGAAATTTTTTAGTTGAATAGTGTTTTTGGTGAGATTATAGTGGATTAATATTTTTTATATATTCAATTTTTATAATTTATTCACACATTACATGATCCCCTCACTCTTATCTTCCTGTTCCCACCTTCCCTTCCTTTACTGCCCTATTTCCTTCCCTAGACCTCTGACAGGGGGAGTCCTCCTACCCAACTGTCTGGCCACAGCTTATCAGATCTCATCAAGATAGCCTCCTTCCCCTTCTTCTGTGTGCCTACAAGGCCATGCTACCAGAGAGGTGTGATCAAATCTTGGGTAACAGAATGCATGTTAGAAGTTTAGTGACAGTCCCCCACAACCCTGCTAGGAGAATGAGCTGTCCATCCGCTACATCTGAACAGGCTGTCTAATAATTCTCTGAATTATTTGTCCTTGGTTAGTGCATCAGTTTGTACAGACCCCATGTCCAGATCCACCAGTCTTGACGGTCTCCCTGCAGAGCTTTTGACCCATCCGGGTCCTTCCATTTCCTGACTCATCCCTACAACTCTCAGCACTCTTCCCAGAGTCCTTTGAGTCCCAGTATTTATCCTGATCCACCACTAGGTGGAGTTTCTTAGAAGACATGTATGTTGGGCTAATATCCACTTATAAGTGTAATGTGTGTCTTTATGGGTCTAGATTACCTCACTTAGGAAGATTGTTTCTAGATAGATCCATTTGCCTGAAAATTTCAAAATTACCTTGTTTTTAATAGCTGAATAGTACTCAATTGTGTAAATGTACCACAGTTTCTTTATCTATTCTTCAGTTGACTACTTCTAGGTTGTTTCCAGATTCTGGCTATTACGAATAAAGGTGCTATGAACAAAGTTGAGCAAATTTCCTTGTTGTATTATACAATATCTTTCCTGCATATGCTCAGGAGCTGGGATGTAGCACTATACCCAGTTTTCAAAGAATGTGCCAAATTGATTACTAAAGTGGTTGTACAAGTCTGCACTCCCACCAGCAATGGGAGAGTGTTCCCCTTTTTCCACATCTTTGCCAGCATGTGGTGTTTGATATTAGCTATTCTGATAGGTGTAAGATGGAACTTAAGAGCCATTTTGATTTGCAATCCCCTGATGACTAAGAACGTTGATCATTTCTTTATGTGTTTCTTAGTCATTCAATATTCCTCTGTTGAGAATTCTCTTTTAGTACTGTAACCCATTTTTTAATTGGGTTTTATGGTTTGGTGGTGCTTCAGTTCTTGAGTTTTTTTTTTGTTTTTTTTTTTTTTTGGATATTAGCCCTTTGTCAGATGTAGGGTTGCTGAAGATATTTTCCCAGGCTGTAAGCAATTTTTTTCATTCCATTGCAGTGTCCTTTTTCTTACAGTAACTTATAACTTTCATGAGGCACCATTTATTAATTGTTGATCTTACAGCCTAAACTATTGGTATTCTGTTCAGGAAGTTGCCTCCAGTGCCAATGAGTTCAAGGCTCTTTTCCACTTTCTCTTCGAACAGATTTACTATGTATGGTTTTGTATTTATGTCTTTAATTCATTTTGACTTGAGTTTTGAGAATGGTAATAAAGGTGGATCTTTTTGCATTTTCTACGTGTAGAATACAGTCAGGCCAGCACCATTTGTTGAAAATGCTATCTTGTTCAATGTACATATTTGCCTTCTTTGTAAAAAAAATCAAGTGCCCATAGGTGTGTGGATTTAGTTCTTGGACATATATTTAATTCCATTGATCAACTAGCCTATTTCTATGCCAGTACCATGTCATTTTTATTACTCTTGCTCTATAATATAGCTTGAGATCAGGGATGGAGATTCCTCTGTAATATCTTTTATTGGACAGGATTGTTTTAAGTTGAGGTTGTTTGTTTATCCACATGAAGTTGAGAGTGATCTTTCAAGGTTTCTAAAGAAGTGTGTAGGTATTTTGATACAAATTGCACTGAATTTGTAAATTGGCTTTTGGTAAGATGGCCATATTTGCTATATTAATCCTACTGATCCATGAGTATGGAAGATCTTTTCGTTGTCTGATATCTTCTTCAAAGACTTGAAGTTTTTTCATACAAGTCTTTCACTTGCTTGGTAAGAGTTACACCAAGATACATGTTCTTTGTGGCTATTGTGAAGGGTATAGTTTCCCTAATTTTTATCTCAGCCCCTCCTCTTTTTTGTATACAGTAGGGCTACTGACTTTTTAGAATAGACTTTGTATCCAGCCACTTTGCTGAAGTTATTTATTGGCTATAAAAGATCTTTGGTAGATTTTTTTTTGGATTCCCTCAAGTACACTATCATATCATCTATGGAAAGCAATAATTTGACTTCTTACTTTCCAATTTGTATCCGCTTGATCTTCTGTAATACTCTTATTGTTCTATCTTGGATTTCAAGTACTCTATTGGAGGAATATGGAGGGAGTGAATAGCCTTGTCTTGTTGCTGATTTCTGTGCAAATGATTTAAGATTCTCTCCATTTAGTTTGATATTGGGTATAGGCTTGCTGTAAATTGCCTTTACTGTATTTAGGTATATGCCTTGTATTCCCAATCTCTCTAAGACTTTTAACATGAAAAGGTGTTTTATTTTGTCAAATGCTTTCTTAGCATCTAAAGAAGATGATCATGTGGCTTTTTATTTCAGTTTGTTTATATGGTTGATTAAATTGATGGATTTCAATATATTGAACTATCCTTGAATGCCTGAGATGGAGCGTACTTGTCATGGTGGATGAGATTTTCTTCGTTTGTTCTTAGATTAAGTTTGTGAGTATTTTATTGAGTATTTTTGCTTCAGTGTTCATAAGGGAAATTGGCCTGAAATTCTCTTTTTGTGTGGCTTAGATATGAAGGTGAGTTTGGCTTCATAGAAGGAGTTCCATACTAATCCTTCTGTTTCTATTTTGTGGAATAGTTTGAGGAGTATTCTTATTAGTTCTTCTTTGAACGTCTGTTAGAATTCTGTGCTAAATCCATTGGGTCCTGGGATTTATTTTTGGTTGGGAGACTTTCAGTGATTGCTTCTGTTTACTCAGGGAATAAGACTATTTAATTTGTGTTCCTAATCTTGATTCAATTTTGGTAAGTAAAATTTATCAAGAAAATTGTCCATATCATTTACATTTTCAATTTTGTGACATAAAGGTTATTGAAGTAAGACCTAATGATTCTTTGAATTGCCTCAGTATCCGTTGTTATATATCCCTTTTTATTTCTGATTTTGTAGATTTGGATACTCTCCCTCTGACTTTTAGTTAGTTTGGCTAATGGTTTATCTATCTTTTTGATTGACTTAATGAATCAGATCTTGGTTATGTTAATTCCTTTAATTGTTGCCTCTGTTTCTCATTTATTGATTTCAGCCCTGAGTTTGATGATTTACATCATTCTACTCCTATTGAGTGTGTCTGCTTCTTTTTTCCCTGGGGATTTCATATGTTAAGTTGCTTGTATGAGATGTCTCCACTTTCTTTATGAAGTCAGTTAGTACTATGAATTTTCCTTTTAGCACTGCTTTCATTGTGTCCCAAAGGTTTGGATATGTTCATTTTCTTTTAATTCTATGAAGTCCTTGATTTCTTTCTTTATTTCATCTCTGACCCAGTTGTAGTTGAGCAGAACATTGTTCACTTTACATGTATATAGAATTTTTGTTATTTCTATTGTTGTTGAAGTTCAGCTTTATTCCATGGAGTTCTTATAAAATACAGCAGATTATTTGTAATTTCTTATATCTGTTGAGGCTTGCTTTGTGTCCTACTATTTATTCAGTTTTTGAGAAGGTTCCATGAGGTGCTGAGAAGAAGGTACATTCTTTTGTGTTTGGGTGAAAATTTCTGTGGAAATTTGTTAGATCCATTTGATTCTGCTTTGACAATATGTCCATTGGAGAGAATAGGGTATTGAAGTCTCCCATTATTATCATGTTTGTATCAATGTATGATTTAAATTTTAAAATTGTTTCTTTAACAAATCTTGGTGCATTTGTATTGTGGCATAGATATTCAGGATTGTGATGTCCTCTTGGTGGGTTCTTCCTCTGACCAGAGTGAAATTTCATTTCCCATGTTTCATGAATAATTTCAGTTGAAAGTATATTTTATTGTATATTAGAACGGCTACTAAAACTTGCTTCTTTCATTTGTTTGCTTTGAAAACCAGTTTCCAGACCTTCACTCTCAGGAAATGTTTAGCTTTGTTGCTGAATCTTCTTTATGCGACCATTATGTTAGTCTATGTCTTTTTGTTGGGAAGTTGAGGCCATGGATGTTGAGAGATAGTAGTGAGCAATGAATCTTAGTTGCTTTTATTGTTGTGTTGGGGGTGATAGTGTATGGCTGTGCCTACTTTCTTTTGGTTTTTCTGTTGTAAGATTATCTATACTCTGTATTTTCTTGGGTGTAGTTGACCACATTGGATTGGATTTTTCCTTCTGAAGTTATTTTTTGACATAATGCTATCTTTATAAATATAACAGACATTCTGTGGCAGTTACTTTGCTCTGGTAAAAGACCATGACCAAAGCAGCTTGTATAATAATTTACCTGCTTAATATTACACAGGCAGAATTCCAAATGCTGGGGAATACAAGGCAGCAGGTGGCAAGAGCTGGAAGCTGGGAGATCACTTCTCTAACTACTGTTATAAAAAGGAACAAAAAAGAGTAAATAAATTTAGGTTATAAATGCTAAAATTTCATATCCATGTCAGATATTTTCTCCAACAACACTGTACTACATATAGTGCTATTATAAATTATGCCAAATGAATACTCAACAGCAGCTTTGAACATGTGCTGGCATGTGGAGTGTCAACTCAATACAAGTTAAAGTCATTTTGGATGAGGATTTTTTAAATGTTAAAGTTCCCAATAGATTGGCCTGTAGGCCCACATGTGCTGCACCCAAGATTGTCAATTGATGTTGATGAACTAGCTTACAGCAAACAGTGCTATTCCTTGGCTATTCCTGTGAGAAATAAGAAAACAGGCTGAGTAAGCAATGAAGAGAAGGCCTTCCTTCATAGGCTCTGCTTCAGTTCTTCTCTCAAAGTTCCTACCTAAATCCCTGTCCTCGTTTCCTTAAGTGAGATACTCTATTATGGACTTTAATGTGACAAAAACTTATTCATTTCCAAGTTACTTGTGGTATTAATATATGGACTCTACAATACACAATCTAAAACAATTTATAATCAAGTTTCCTTCATTTAAATTCTCTAGATAGCTGTGCTCGGTACATACTACTTTGTTGGGGAATACCCTGTCTAAATACCTCCTAATGGTTCTAGCCTCACCCATCAGTGCTAAGGACTGGGGAACAAGCCTTTCATACCTGGATCTTCTATTAAGGATAAAATCACATATCAAATTTGAATATTTTATGAAAACCAAGAAACATTGTAATGTTATCTATTTTTCCTATTATTGTCAGACAAAGAATCCATAGGAATGAAAGGCTGAAAATTCACATGCCAAGCTCCAGATGGACCTATGTAACCTAAAAAATTCAAAGTGTACACTGAGGAATATTTCCTATAATCTTTGTGAAAATAAGCAAAGCTAAACTAAGCTAAAAAAACCAATTTCGGTATCTATAATTAAATTGAGAGCATTGATCTGGAAATAATGAAATCCTGTAAAATGGTATGTGCTATGCTAGAGGACCTTCGTGAGGTCAAGAACACTGATTCTAGTGTGTTTGTTTTGTCAATAAATCAATCCTCAGTTTTCAGGGGTCAAGTAGCATCATATCTAACAAAGGCAATATTGGTGTATGTATTTTAATAGAAAGCAGAAACAAAGCAACAATGAGAATCAAGTGATTCATCCAGACCTGCGCCACTGGATTATTTGTCAGAGTATTCACAGAATATAAACAGATTGTCATCTTCTGAACCTCTTAATATGTATAGGTACAAACCATTTTTGCCAAGTGAACATAAATAAGTTCAACTTGAATTTAAAAAAAATATATATATATAATTTCTTAGTGCATTTCAAAATAATCTAACTTATAGACCATCAGTTCTTTTAAACAGACAGAAGTTCAGATATCTTGAGAAAAAAATTGACAAATAGCTAAAAGTTATACTATAATTATTTTATATCAATCTTCCAAAAAGCCATGATGATTTTCCCGAATAAAGGCATGGAAAAAAGGACATTTCAAGGAATATTATATACTGTCTATGAATTGATATTAGCTCCAAGAGACCAAAAAAATCATTACATGGAAGAACAAATTGACATATTAATGTTGTATACAGCTAGGATATAAAAATGCAAAATATTATCAAATTTTGGAAACAACTCAGGAAGTTTCTGCCACCATAATTTGAAGTATGATGGGTTAATTAGCCCATTTATACCCTCACTTGACTTCTATTTGTCCATGGGCGATACAGGAAGGTCTTGGATAAATATGGTGGACTGTTGTAAACTCTACCGTTTGGTTCTATTAATTTGAGTTACTGTACTATAAGTGGGATTTTGAACATATAAATATGAACATAATTGTATGTATTCCTTCCCCACCGAGTTTCCAATATTAATTTTTCATGATAATTTCACCAGCAAATCTTGAAGAGAAGACCAGTATGTTTCCAATTATCACTTACATATCCTCAATAACTTTATTAGTCTAGGCCTTTATGCACCTAGTGAAAAGACTATTATATCCTTTTCTTTCCATCCATTTCCCAGTGAATTTTAAAAGCAAGTATTTAAGTTCCATCAAAATGTATAATACCCAGGTAAAGATTTTAGAATAAAAATAGTTCCATCCATACAGTTTTTTCTTACCAGTTTCCTAAAATCATTTCCACTTCATTTATATTTGAATATATGGGAAGGAAATTGCTGTGTATCTATATTAAATTACTGGGATAAATTTAGGAAAAGTAGTCTTTGTGTATCAGCTATAGTAATAATAATTGTGCAAACATAAAGCAAACTTATAACTTTCTATATTTATATGGCTTTCTTAAACAGAAGCAGTTAATTTTAATACTTTTCTATTAAAATTTAGTGTGATTAGTTTGTTTTAAAATACATAATTTACTGTTTTATCATCTTTATTTTTCAGTTTCAGTGTATCAGCAGCAAGTTTAGGCTTTGATCTTCTTAAAAGCTACTTTACTTGGGGTTTATAATGCTTCCACCTCCCTTCCAGCCCATCTACCCTAGATGGGAGAGAAAGGCTGTTTAAAGGGTAGTGGAAGTAGACCTGTATAGATACAGTTTCTTGAGGCAATTCCACTCATCATTGTCAGGATTCCAGAAGACCTGTTAAACATTATACCTGCAATTTAGCAAAGGCTATCACAACTACAGAAATCAGAAGCTAAAGGCATGCTCTGGAGCACTTATCTCTAGGAGCATCTCGAAGAGAAAGGAATCACAGGCAAACATTGTTAAGCTATTCAAAAGCAACTGATCTTTGTTATTTGGATTATTTATACTCTCCTATAGTTCATACAGGATGTTTTCAACTAACAAAGATCATGACCCTACAAGAAGCACCATTTTCTCTTTTTTTTTTTTTGTAGTTTTTAAAATCAATTTATTCATATTACATCTCAGTTGTTAGCCCATCCAGCAGTTCATTTTCTAGCAGACAAACATCACACACCCTCAAACAAAGCAGTTTCACGTCCTACACATTGCCTCCAAACAAAAATCATGTTTACATCCACTACAAGCTAGTATTTATGCACTAGAATTAATGGTTATCTTATGTCTTACTTTTATATATTTTGGCATATAATATATTAATAGGAAGCAGTTTGTTCAACTACAAGAAACACTTTCTATATTTTTCTTTATTTTTGTGATTTCACACCTTTACACAAAAAGAATAATTGAATGTTTGGGGTTCTGTAGGCTTGTATGTCCACGTCCCCTGAATGGGGAGACCTGGTGGCACTCAGAGGAAGGATAGCAGGCTACCAAGAAGAGACTTGATACCCTATGAGCATATACAGGGGGAGGAGGTCCCTCTCAGTCACAGTCATAGGTGATGGGAGTAAGGGAAAAATGGGACGGAGGGAGGGAGGAATGGGAGGGTACCAGGGATAACCATTGAGATGTAATATGAATAAATTAATAAAAAAGAAGGAAAAATTTTCAGCTCTATTAAAAACTCATTATTAAACAAAAAGGGCAGGTATGTGTATTGCTTTAGATTCTGTAGCAATCTAATTGAACGGTTTTTAACTTTAAAGTCTTCACTGATAATGTCTACAGGTGCTACTATAATAGGTCTACCTTTATATGTTGTTTTCCCTCTTTTATATGTTACTTGCTTTTCCATCATTCCTTCTTCTCTACATTTATTATATTGAATACATTGTAAAAAAGAGACTTTCTCTTCTGGTCTAGTCTTGTATTTTTCTCAAGTCTCTGATGGGGTTGAAGACCAAATAAGTTTTGTCTTATAATTATTCTTAGTTGTTTAGGGGTTAAGGTGTATTTAGGTCTCTATAGATGTTTTAAGTTGACAGAGATTAGATACAATATATATATTGATTCTCATTCAGAATTTTACAATCACCAAGATAGGAAAGATGTTTTCTACAAGGTTACCAAGTACAATTAGCCAAAACACCATGAATGTAATAATCATATGATCCCTGATTATTTCATGGTACTTCTTGCTGTATAATTTGTTATGTGTAATAATATAAACTTAGTTGCCAAAAAATAAAATAAAATCTTTAAATAAATAAATGAATAAATAAACAAGCAAATAAATAAACATTTTCAAATTGAATCCACTGATGCATAAAAACGTTTAACCACCATGATCAAATAGGCTCAATTCCAGAGATTCAGAGATAATGCAATATACATAAATAATAAATGTATATCAAGAAAATAAATAATGTAATTATAAAGTGGAATTCTAAACAGAGAATTCTCAAAAAAAAAAAAAAGAAAGACACTGAAATAGTTGAGAAATAAAGAAATGTTTTATATAATTAGTCAGAGATACTCAAATCAGAGCTACTTTGAGATTTTTATCTTTTTACTACTCAAAATTGCTAGGATCAATGCAGCAAGTAACAGCTCATACTGTTAAGGATGTGGAGTAAGGGCACAACCCATCCATTTATGGTGGAAATGCACATTTGTACAGCTACTATGTAAATCAGTGCTGTGGTTCCTAAAGAAGATGAGACTTGATTTTTGTTTTGTTTTGTTTTTTTTTTAATTTAATCTTATTACAACTCAATGGTTATCCCATCCCTTGTATCCTCCCATGTTTTTAAGGACAGGTTTTCTTGTGTACTTTGGCTGTACTGGATTCCCTTTGTAGACCAGGATGGCCTCAAACTCACAGTGATCCATCTGCCTCTGCCTTCCAAGTGCTGGGCTTAAAGGCGTACACCACCATCGCCCAACTGAGACTTGATATATCTGAAAAGTCAGCTACACCACTCTTGGGCATACCCAACAGTCAATTTGTTCTACCATAGAGACAATTGCACAACAATGTCCATCTCTGCTCTATTCATAATAACTAGACACTGGGAATAACCCACATGTTCTTCAACAGAAGAATAGGTTAAAAAATGTATTGTGTTTACACAGTGGATTATTCCTCATCAATTAAAAAACACATAGTCATGAAATTCACAATTAAATCTATGAAATTAGAAAAAAATCCTGAGTGGGAAAACTCAGACTCAGAAAGAAAAGTATAGTATGTTCCTTATATGTGGATATAGGCTGTTAAGTCAATAACCAGTATACAATCCATAATACCACAGAGTCTAGTTATAGAATGATGAACTAATATGTAACAGTTAGATACTTCTAGCAAAGGGATATAGAACACGTATTTATGGATAGATTTGGGCATCTGGAATGGCAGGATCAAGTGCAGACAAAAGAAAGGTGGCATGGGAGAATACGGTAAGGGATAGCTAGAATTAAAAGCCAGTCTTCTTGTAGTATGTGACAGGAATATGAAAGAAATTGCCTAATAATTGGAAGGCGAAGCCTCAGCTCTCTATCTCTTGTCATCATATCAAGCTGCCAGTAGCAGAATTTAGTTACATCTAATTGAATTGTTTGCCAAAGGAGTCCTATTGGAACACCGAAACAACTCAGGGTGTTGCCAAGTCTACAGGTTACACTCCACATACTGAAAGCAAAATCTGCCCATCATAATGTTCTTCTTAAAGGTTTCAAGGACCCTCTGGATCCTTCTATTTCCCCATTCTCCCATATTTCTCTCACTTAGAGTCCCAATAGGATGTCCTCCCCTCTATTCCACTTTCCTGATAAGTAAAGATTTTCATGGGACATGCCCCTTGGGCTAGTGTCCAGATATGAGTGAGTATATACCATTTGACTCCTTCTGCTTCTGGGTGAACTCGCTCATTATGATCATTTCTATTTCCGATAAAAGAAAAAAATGAAAAAATATTATTACACATCTATACATAATAAATATACTATTTACACACACTTAGAAAAACCATAAAATTACAAAGACGTATTTTTCTGTAAGACAATGTAGTTTTAGTAATACAGTAATTTACATTTTGGTAAAAGAGAAGGACAAACACTGGTGATTACTCACCACCACCAGGCAGTGAAGAAAGTGGCACCCATGTGGAAGAAGGCCTTCATCTTCCTCTTTAAGTAATCACACTGAGTCATCACCTCCCCATCGATGTTTTCTGAGGATGTATGCACAGCCACTCTCAATTTACAATGTTGAATATAAATGTGACATTGAACACGAAGCACCTAGCAGGAATACTGCAAGGATGTCAACCCCAGGATAGCACCAAAATTTAATTCTGGAATATAATTAGGAGGTCAAAATGCAAGCAATATATCTAGAGGTAAATTAAAGACCCTTCAATATTGGCTGCCATTATTATTATTATAGGAGAATGAGAATAATCTCAAAAACAGGATACACCCTTACACAAGCTATTGAATTTTTCACATGGCTGATAAATGAATAATAATGTGATCTCAAATTATGTTGCCAATGATTTAACTAATTTCACTAGTAGATTATGGTGATTTGTAAATATTTGTATTTTCATAAGAATTAATTATGAGTAATAGATGTAGGTGGCACAAACAGATTTTATTTTACACCAGCTGCTCAGAGCACCAAAGGCAGAGAACTGTGGGAACAAATCCGATTTCCCGAAAGTATGCAAATAATGAATCTTTTTGTTAAGAGTGTCAAGTTTAATTTAACACTGCAGTGGCAGAGCAGCACTCTTCAACATGCATTTATTTGAGGCCTTGTGCCAGCCACCTGGATGGAGTCCAATTCCTACTGAGTGAAAATCTGTCTTGTCTAAGGAATGATTCCAACATGCTCAAATTTGAAACACAACATAAACATTGTCTGAATAGACTTAAACTGTTGAGAGCTGTTTGAATGATGAACTTTGGTTCGATTTCTAAGGCAGAATTGTGTGTTTTATTTAGTGCTGATTATACCATTTCAAGTCACATTCTGACACTACTGAATAACCTTCCTTGTCACTGAATACCATTTTTATTTACTCTATTTAAAGAAAAACAGTGCTTAAAACATCTGGAGATCCATTAGCTGATAAAGAACCTAACCACACAAGTTGATTTATTTCTTCCATGTATGTATGCATGACACTATTTTTTCCCATATAGTAAATGCCAAAATGCTTGTAATACTTACAAGGTACACCTAAATGTAGACATACTATGATTAACAAATTTAAGTGATTTTCCTCACAATAGTCCATGAGGATATTATGGATTTTGTATCATATTATGGGTAAATAAAATAAATAATAAGTATTACATAATTTAATCTTACAATGCCACATATCATTTTGTTAAAAAATCACAATATCTAAATTCCGAAAGCTTTTCTAATAAAAAATTTAAGTAGCAGTTTTCAAAAGGAGAATGAAATGTAATGTGTCTTGGTATTTTATTTAAAATTATCAATTTATCTACATAATGCCTGTCACAGAACAATGTGCTTAGAGCTCAAAATTATAATTCATTTTGTTCAAATGCATGTGAAGAAATATTGACTGAATGACATATATGCAATTAAAGTATTTTTTTCTCTCTTTGATCTTGACTCATTCGAGTCTCAATTGTTTTCCAGTGCAGGGCATGGGATAAAGTTGTAGACAAGGATTCATAAACACAATACACTCAAGGTTACTTCAAAGTGTTCCTGTGATATGAATAATATTAGGATCAAGTTTTGGAGAAAATGTTAAAAATCAGTGTAATACTGAGAAGCACCCTGTTGTTTACTCAGATTCTTTCCAGATTGTCAATGAACAAGAGACACAATGTCTACATTTATAAAACATCCCTGTAGCTAAGACTCAGTGAACATTGCAGAGAGGGAAAGGAACTGTAGAATCCCAAGGATCAGAGCATTTGCTTTAAGACTGTACCTTTAAATATCAGAATCTATGCTCATAAAATCTCACTAACATCTACCCCTACATGGGAGGAGCACAGAGGAAATACAGAGGTCAAAGTGGATGGGAAAAAAGCCCACAAACCTTTTGTGTGGAAAAATCAACACAAAGAAATACATGCAACTAAGGAATGTTGAATTTGGTAGAAATAGTTTTCCCCAGGGAAGAGTACACCAATATTTATATTAATATTGAATGACCATATTCAATATCAAATTGTCAGCCCTGCAGACAAACATAAACATTACATCATACAGACTGAAAAGATTATACTTTGGAATGTGCACATTCACACACACACACACACACACACACACACACACACACACGTATGCAGTAACAAATAATGAAAGCAATAAGGCATTAATTTGAAAAAGATAAAGGAGACGTGCATGAGTGTGTGGGAATGGAAGAAAGAGAGGATAAAGGTGATGCAATTATATTAATCTCAAAAATGGCTCTCTTTCGGCTTAAAACTATATGCCATATCAATTTTAGATACCATTTAAAAGCGTTAGAATTATTTTCATGTTTTATCAAATTTAGTATGAGTTTAAGAAATTAGGCTATGCATTATATATTATGATACTATGATTTTGCATTGTAACAGAATAAATAACAAGTAATAACTTGATTCCAAACATTTCTTTCATTTTATCAAAATGAGAATAAATGGAAATATTACTACATTTCCATACAAGTAACTCCTAAGTCCAGATCCTGTAAAGAGAAGAGAAATGAAAGTCCCGGTATAAGCAATGAGTCCAGAGAAACAAAACTATATGTGTATCAAAGTAGAATTAAAAGAAGTTAAGGTAAAACACATTGGAAAAAACATTTTATTTCACACTTTTGAATAGACTGACTCACATTTAAATAATAGACATCATGAAAGAGTATATGTATAATGAATGGCATCACTACATTTCTTTTAACAGCATATTTTTTAAAAAAATGTTAAATCAACCATTACAAGCCATAATATTGTCAAAAAATAACAGTTCGGTATTTTGTCTGTTTAAATTATGTTGTGATAAACACTTGTATATTTTATGCCCTGAAATTTGAAATAACTTTATCTCCTGCTGTGAAAATGAGAAAAAGTGGTTGATGATATCAGATTTCTGGTGTATATTTGATATTGATTTGTCAGTAGGAGAATCAGTAACTACAGACCTGGGAAACCCCACTGCTCAGCTTCTATGGATTGAAAGAAGCCTGGATATGAGGTGTAATTAATAATGAGAAAAAGGCAAAGACCATGGGTTTGGTATAGGAGAAATTGCCTCTGTTTAAGATAACTATTAGTGAAATGCCAAATAACTAAAGAATGTAGAAAATACAAACTTATTACACATATTATTCAATTGCAGGTATGAGAAAACCAGTAACAAAACTTATATTAAATAATACTTTCAGTATTCTGTGCCTCATATTTTAGAAATGAAATTTGTTGTGAACTTAATTCTTAATTTTGTGAAGGTTTCCTTATTTTTTTCTCCTTTAAAGAAGTAATTCTCCTGTGAGTTAGAATAATGTTGGACCCTAATGGCCTGGGTTGGAAGGAATGGTCCCTATGGAGGAAGCGCCAAGAAAGCTTCAACCCGCGGATATCTCACATCTGAGAACCTGAGGAGTTGACTATGGTCGGCCTCCTAACTGGTTGCTACAAAGCCAACTCCCCCACCATAAATCCTAGTAAGTATTTATTAACTTGAAAGTTACCAGGCTTCACTGCTTCTTTGACCTTATCCTGTTTCCAGCAGCAGCAGCAGCAGCAGCAGCAGCACCACCACCACCACCACCACCACAACCACCAACACCAAGACCAACACCAACACCTCCACCACCAACACCATCACCTCCACCACCAACACCACCACCTACACCACCAACACCACCACCTACACCACCACCACTCTATAGGCCCCGAATATGCAGAAGAAGCAACTTCTAAAACTCCTGCCTTGGCCAATGGTACACAGCCACACAAACCTTGCCCCAGAGACCTTTACTACTTCTCTATGAGATACATACCACCACAAATAAACTGAACCAGTTCTCTGAAGCTGTTCTCAGATGTGTTCACTGCCTAGGCACTCACCTGAGCTCTTCGAAGCTTCCGTTCCTCCTGTCCAGCTTAGTTGTAGTGGCTACTGCGAGGAAGAAGCAGATACTTGGCAACAGAAAGGGCTAGATCATAGATGTATTAATGAACCTTAAGTCTATTTTATTAATGGCACAATATGAAACATTTTTCAAGTCATAAAACTAATCTGTATACTTCTACTCCTGAATAAAACATAAGGATAATAGATTTTTCAGTGGTAATTTTACTGTATTAAAAACCCAGTAAATCAATGACTTGTCTGTAATAGTTTTTTCACCCCATGAATTATGACAATATATTATAAAATTAGTTATTTTAATTTTGAACAGAACTATCAAATATCAGCTATGATCATAATTAATCTATTTCTCTATCTATTAATCTATTATAATTAATATATAAGGCCAATGAAAGGTATAATGATGGAAAAATTTTCAGCATCAGCAATAGCAAACAATTATTGCTACAAAACAGTCACAAATAAAATAATTGAGTATAGTTGTCTGATGTGATTGAATCGTGCTTCTAATACAATTATTTCTGATCTTCAGTCAAAGAGCAGGAAAAGGGAAGCAAAGTTGGAATTTGTAACTCACTACATATTGACAGAACCATCTGCTGAAATATAATGAGGCCAGGCAGACAGGTTCACAGAGGTTGGTCCACAACTGTAGTGTTTTCTTGAAGACCCTGTTATAAGAGACATAGCCTGAGGCTTTTCTAAATTAAATATGCAAAGAGTACTATAAATTATTATTTGTATTATATCATTGTGCATGAATAATTAATAAAACTTTTAATTTTTTCTAGTAAATTTTTCTTTAAGTTTTAAAGCAAGAGAATGCAAAATTTTCAGATATATTAGGAACTAAGTCTGTTAATCTTTAAGCCTCAATAATGAATATAATGAGATATATGAATATAAATGAATAATGAGATGCTTGAATACCTTGATTTGGGTCAGTTCCAGTTCCAGATGTCAAGATGCAATGATTGCCTATGTGGAAGTAAGCAGATACCATGGTATTAAAATTAAATATGTATAGTGTTCTCTCCTTTTAAGTTCAAGTTCCAAGGACTACTTTTCCAGTTCTTGCTTCCTTCACTTGAATAAGAAAAAAAATAACATTTCAAGATCTTCTAGCTTGTTTCTCAAAACATCAATGCTAACCACAGTTGTTCAACCAGTTATGTTAGTGTTGGCCTTTTGGAACTTGAAACAACGTGTATGGATCCTGGAGGTTTACTTGTAATAGCACTATAAATCTGGGATGGGTAGAATGGTGTATAGACTGTCTTTTCTTTCTGGAGTCTATGAAATATTCACTTACTACAGGTTTCTGAGGGTTGATTACATGAATGAATTGATAGCCTGATTCTCTATGTACGATTTTAGTCAGGCTTGTGTTGCTTTCTTTGCTTTGCTAAATTTGGTACATACTCATGTCTATAATAAATACTTGTTATTCTTATTTTAAAAATCTCATTGCTTTTACATGGAGTCTAGAACACATAGGTGATATTTGGAGGAAAAATAAGAAAGATGAAGTGTTTTCATTATGGTAACAGTTTAATATTGAGAACTAATTTCTGATATAACTTACAAAACAAGTAATATTTGAGGGATGTAATCATTTGTAGTTCATACTTTTTGAAGAATGAATATAACCACATTTGGTTAAACTAGCAGGTAATAAAAACTATTATGAACATTTACTATTTACTATGCTTGTTTCATCTAGAAAGTTTTAAAAAGATTTTTAAGGATTTAAAGGAAGGCAAAACAAGAAAATTTTATATCATATACTTACATGAACAAATAACAAATAACAAAATGAACAAAAGTATTGTGTGAGTATAAAAAATTACATTTCTCTGTTTTGGTATATACAAAGAGAAAAATGAAATATCTATTTATTTTAAGTCTTTACATCAATATTTCCTATTTAAACTTAGTATGCTTTCCTTAAGAGACTAAAGGAAGTACTGCACATCTCATAATTTTGTTATAATGATTAGGAAACATAATGAAATTACAAAGGTAACAGGTTCTTCCAGTTTACTCAGGTGATTAATTTTATTCCTTCTCAAGTCTCTGATGGAGTTGAAGACAAGATAGTTATTTTTACAATGAAGCTTAGTTATTTAGGAGTTAAGATGTTTTTATATCTAGATAAATGTTTTAAGTTGATAATGATGAGATATGATAGATACTGATTTACATTCAGAATTTTAGATGCACCAAAATAGGAAAGATAAGGAGCAGATCCAATAATCTACTTTTTGTTCTATCATTCCTATATATTTCTACATTTCACCTTCTTTCTTTTCATTCCATATCTCCAAACTTAAGAAAGACAAAGTAAAAGAGAGACATCCCTGAGTCCAACCTTGTTTTCTCTCTAAATAAGACCAAAACCAACTTATCAACAACTCCCAATGAAAATAAACATCTATAGCTTAAGAAAGCAACTAAAAACCTACCCAATCTCACTTAAAGGAAATGGACATCACTCTTTTAAGATTTCTTCCAGCTGATATGGGATGAATAATACCTTTCAATAAGAAGGGTGGTACCAGTAGGTATTAAAAATATATTATAATGATACCTACCTTTACTGAAGTTTTCCCTAAGCATTCTAACAGTGTTTTTGCATAAAATGCTCTTAGTTTTTTCAGAAAACATAGAAAGAATATACTTTTATAGATATAAGTAACAAACAAGCATATTTGTAAGTGGTTACTATGGCCATTAGATGTAAAAATACTTCTTGATGTTTAAATGTCACAAAAAGATAACTCTGTTTATATAAAGGCAAACAGAGTTAAGCTCTTGATGTACCACACTGCCAGAGTACTGCCATATGTGCAGAACACTGGTCAAATTATTTTATCGTTACTCACAAAAGGTATTAGCTCTTTGACTTACCTTGATCTTTTGTCATGTCACTGAAAACTTAAAAAGATTTGTGGATGAGTATATTATTGAAATTGAGCCTTAATTAGAACTTAATCTCCATAATCATGCATAATTGCTCATGTTTATTACTCCTACAATGAGGACACATACTTCTTTTACTTTCAGAGAGCCAGCACAAAGCGTCACAAACAGTGTTAGATAATATGATTGTGCACACTTCACTGACTTTATTTGATTATGTGTATTATTATTCAAAGAGAGACACAAAGAACTAACAGTTCCATAGCCTCTGACTTTGCTAAGCAACTTCAATAAAATTCAAAGACAGCATTTCAAAAAATCCTTTAAGCTATAATCATAGAATTGTACTCAAATTAATTTAAAACTATATAGAATATGTTGCCTGTTTTTCTGATTCTTGTTTCCAAAGTGTCATGAAGGAAAGTGTTCTGGGAAGAAGGAATTGAGGACTAATGAGTCATGTATTTCTTAGATCAGATAAAATATTTTAGTCTGTTTTTAATTTATTGGTCATATCTAAAATATTTGCAAGAGAAAGAGTGATTTCACAAAAGTTGGTGTTTTCTGATGCCAGGAATGTGCGTAAATGGCATAGCTATCTCTAATTATCAATATATGACTATAGTCTTTTATCCTGTCTATGCCAGGTCAATCATGATTTTAATTATGATTTCAGATCTTGTTATTATCAACTACAATGGCTGTAAAATACAGTTCTCACTTCAAGGGGAATAAGAAGAGTTTATTCTTCAGCAACCTGGTTAAGAATGGCCCTGAAATATAGAAGCAGGTCATCTCAGAGAAATAAGTGAATAATAAATACATACATATATAACTTCATTATGAAAGTAGTTTACCAAGATTTTTAACTAAAACAAATGACAATTAGTGATGGCCTAGTAAAGCATATAATACTGTCATTAAAATTAAAGGGACGATCAAATAGGAAATACAGGATAGGATTCTTTCTTGTTAGGTACATCCTAGTAATAAAAATTCTAGTTTAAATACATAAAAGTTCCTAAATTTTCATACTGAAATAGTCAACCGAAAGAACATTTAGCAATTAAGTTGTTTTCTGTAGTTTGCGAACTCAACCTTGACTTTGCCAGCTTCTCAAACAACACTTACACCACAACTTTTTCTTTTAAGGATGAATTTTTTATTCTGATAATGTTGTAAAAATATAGATCACTCCAAGAATGTGCTGTGTTTTTTAATTACTTCAAAAACTTTAAATTGTTGATGACAAACCAATTTTTCCTAACCCTAACCCTAACACTAACCTAACCCTAAAATGGTAACTTTAACCACTAACGCTAATCCTAGACAAACCAACTTTTTAATGAAAAAATACACTCATGAAATAATTTTGGTCTTTTATTCCCCCATTCTCAACTTATCCTAGACACATAGTAATCAAAAGACAATACACAGAACAAAGAAAGGTGACTAAAAGCTGCATGAAAACAGACCTATTCAAAATATGCCTGACTTCTCAATGAAGTCATTAAAATCAAAAGGGGGCTGCACAGATGTTCTACAAACTAAGAGATCACAAACACCAGCTGAGATTGCCATATCCATTAAAACACATTAATCACACTAGATGGAGAAGGTCATTCCACGATAAAAATAAATTTAACCAGTATATGTCTACAAGTACAGCTCTACACTAGGTACTAGAAAGAAAATTTTGAGGGACATGGTGCTGCATGCCTTTAACCATGGCATTCTAGAGGCACAGGCA
The DNA here is from genome assembly GCA_907169655.1 of Acomys percivali. NCBI lineage: Eukaryota > Metazoa > Chordata > Mammalia > Rodentia > Muridae > Acomys > Acomys percivali. Next base: position 26,680,938 of record OU015748.1, on the reverse strand, counting down.
GAAGGATCTCTGTGAGTTCGAGGCCAGGGTGGCCTTCAAAGTAGATTCCAGGACAGCCAGTTCTCTGTTTATATGGAGGACTCGAAAAACAGACAAATAAATATGTAAAAGTTCAACTCAAAAAGGTTAAGCACACCCAAGAAAACACAAAGATTTAATACTTTCAAACCAGCAAACTAAAATAGAAGGAACAACCCACACTACAAGAAGAAAATAATAAAACTCAACAGAAACTGCTTATTGGTAGGCAAATGGCAGCACCGAAATCCTGATAAAAATACAAACTTCTAAATTAAGTACAGCATTCTTCCTGCTGATTCTATTTTGTGCAATAATTTGAAGAGTATTGGCAATAATTATCTTAAGTCTGGTAGATTTTTGAAATAAAAGAACCTGACCTTGAGCATGTTTTGGATGGGAGACTTTTACTCATAACTTCTGTTTCACATGAGGGGTATAAGTAGGTTTAAAGTATATATGTAATTGTAATTTAACTTTTATAGGTGATATGTGTTGAGAAAACTATCAATTTATTTTAGATGAACATATTTGCTAGAGTACAGTTTTTAAAGCATGACCTTATAATACGTGGAATTCTGTGGCATCTGTTTTATAAATCTTTTTTGGTCTCCAATTTCTAAACTTGTTTCTTCTCTTTTTATCTTCTTATTAATTTGGCTAGAAGCTTCTCAATATTATTTGATTTTCTCAAATAAATATCTCTTAATCTTATTGAAACTTTTTTGTCTTTTTGCTTTTTTTTTTTTTCTCTCTGTGTAGCATTGGCTGTCCTGGACTTGCGTTGTAGACCAGGCTGGCCTTGAACTCACTCACAGTAATCGGCCTGCCTCTTCCTCCAGAGTGCTGGGATTAAAGGCATGTGCCACCATACTCGGCTGTTCTTTTTGGTTTTACTTTATTGATTTCTACTTCTATTGGCTATAATTTCTTTCTTTTCTATTCTGTAGGTTTCAGTTAAGCCATTAAATTACTCATATGTTATCTTTCCAATAATTTAGTATAAGCACCTAGTTCTATAAACTTAGCTGTTAATACTGCCTTTATTGTATCCCATACATTTGGGTATGCTGTGTTTTTATTTCATTTCTATTCTAAAAAGTTAAATTTTTTTCTTAATATCTGTCTTAATTCATTTTTCTTTCAGTAGGAGGTGTTCAGTTTCCATAATTCTGGGTTTTGTTGTTGTTGATTTCTTGCCTTAATTATGGTGGTTAGGAAAAAGCCATGGTATTATTTCAATTTCCTTATATCTGTAGAAACATCCTTTACATTAAAGCATGTGGCTAACTCTGTAGAAAGTTTCTTGAGGTTCGGAGAAGTAAGTATGTGTGTGTGTGTGTGTGTGTGTGTGTGTGTGTGTGTGCGCGCACATGAAATGTTCTGTACTTACGTCAGATAGGTCCATTTTGTTTATAATATCATATAGATGTAACATTTGTCTGTTTATGTTTTGCTTGGATGACCAAACATATTGGGGAATGTCAGGGTTTGGAGTCACTCACTAGCACTATGTGAGGGTCTATATGTGATTTTAGATGTAGTGGTTTTTCTTTTATGAAACGGGTAACCTTGTGTTTGGTGCATAAACATAAAGAATTTTAACATGTTCTCAATGGATATTTTCATTGATGAATTTCTCTCTTCATTAGTTTTGGTTGGATATCTATTTCACCAAACATTAAAAAGGCTGCACTGGCTGGTTTCTTGGGCCCATTTGCCTGGAATATCTTTTTCTATTTTTTTTAACCCTAATATGATGTCTATCCTTATTTTAAAATGTATTTCTTGGATGCTGCAGAAGGATGAATCTTATTTCTTCTCAAGTCTCTGATGGAGTTGAAGATCAGGTAGTTTAGTTTTACAATTAAGCTGGCTTGTTTAGGGGTTAAGATTTTTTAGGTCTACATAGATGTTTTAAATTCATAATGAAGACATATGATAGATATTGATTTACATTCACAATTTTCACAATTTTAGCCTCACCAGGATAGAAAAGAAATTTTCTTCAAGGCTGCCTAATACAAATAGCCAAAACACTAAGAATGTAACATTTATATAATTCCTGATTGTTTTATGGTTCTTTTGATGCAGGTCATTTATTTTATATAAGTGTAATAATATAAATGTATATGTAAAAAATAAAAATTAAAAAGAAAGTAAAAATTATACCATTAGATTCTTTAAAATTAAAGAAATAAAGGGAACACACAATTAAGTAGTAAAAATGTTAAAATGTCTTTGCTGATATAGTTTTATATATAAGTAACCTTAAAAACTCCATCTGTAAACTCCTAATGTTGATAAATATTTTCAGCAAAAGTAGCAGTATTCAAAATTAATGAAAAAAGTCAGTGGCCCCTTTATGCACAAATGACAGACTGAGAAAAGAATCAAAGAAACTATATTTTTTAATAGCCTCAAAAATAAGACATTGGGGTAACTGTAATCAAGCAAATGACAGCTAGCCTAATAAAATATTAAAAAAAAAAAAAAAAGAAAGAAGAGAAAAGAAAAATAAATTGAAGAAATTGCCAGAAGATTGAAAGATCTCCCACATTCATATATTGGTATTACTGTTATAAAAATGGCTAATAGCAATCTACAGATTCTATACTATCCTCATCAAAATTCTAACAAACTTCAGAGAAATAGAAAGGAAAATTTTAACTTTCTTTGTAAACACAGAACTCTAGAATGCTTGAAAAACAACAACTAAACAAACAAAAGCAATAAAAGAGCTGCTGGAGAGGTCACCAGCCACAATCTCATGTTGTGAAACACAGCTATAATAACAAAACCAGCATTCTGTTGATAAAAAAAAAAATCAACTATGTTATCAATGGAATTGAATTAATGCCCAGATATATTTTTATGTATCTATGGCTACCTGACTTTTTATGAATAGGCCAGAAATATACACAGAAAAAGATAGCATTTTCAACAAATGGCTAGGTGTATGTAGAAGAATCTAAGTAGATCCATACAGATAATCCTGCACAAAACTCAAATACAAATGGATCAAAGAGTTCAACATAAAACCAAATACACTGAACCTGACAGAAGAGAAAATGGAATGTTGTTGAATTCATTAGCACAGGAGAAGTTTTCCTGAACAGAACACCTTTTGTATAGGCACTATAATTAACAATTAATAAATACAAACTCATGAAACTGAATCTGTATTTCAAAGTGAACCATAATTTAGACAACATGGCAGTTTCAAGAACTACATATTTTATAGAGGGCTAATATCTAAAATACATAAAGAACCACAAACAATATGCACATCAAGAAGACAAATAACCTATTTTAAAAGTGGGGTTAAAATAAAGAAGGTTCTCCAAAAATTAAATTCAATGACTAAGAAACACTTAATATACTACATCCTTAGTCATCAATTAAAGGCACATCATACTCTTTTGAGGTTTCATCTTAAACCAACATGAATATGAAGGAGAGATAAACCTGTTTTTTAGGATTCCAAGTGTGGGATCGGAACGGCCTCATGAGAGAACAGGTGAGGTTAATTCAGTAGAAGAGCAACCAGCTCATGCAGGAGCTTAATTGCTGCCAGCTGAACCGATCCTGTGAACTGACTCTGGGAGGAGGTATATAAATGAGCCCAGAACTGGAGGCGGGGCTTTTTGGAGACTGCTGCACTTCAAGAGACTCCTAGAGAGAACCGCTCAAGGGAAGGCTTTGGGGCTCCAGCTCCTTCTGAGGTTCTGGGTTCTGGTTACCCCAGGTTCCAGCAGAAGAAATCCTGCAGCTCACACCTGGAGAATTGTTCCTCGGAACTGATATCCTTAAGGTTTGTTATTGTGTCCATTAATCCTCATTTCCTATTGTTTGGTTAGTCGGGTTATAAGTGTCATATGCTCAGTCCCTAAGTTGTGAATAAAATATATTGGTTAAGAAAATTGAGCCTACATGAATAGCCAACATCATTAAAAAAAAAAAAAAAAAAAAAAAAAACAGCTCATGGTGATGAAGATGCAGAGTAAGGGGAATTTTCATCCAGTATTAGTGCAAACTGTATAGCCACTATAAGAGATGTGGCAGTTTCCTTGTAAGCATTGGAATACGACTACCTCACAATATAGCTATGCTACACTTTGACTTTTAGCTAAAGGAAACTTTGTCCCTACTACATAGACCCTTGCTCACCCATGTTGATTACTTTTCTATTCATAATAACCAGAAACATTGAAAAGGCCTAAATGTCTATCAATGAATGAATGAATGGATTTTTAAAAGTGTGTTCTCTTCACACAAGGAATATTTTTTTAGCTATCTCAGAAGAAAATTCAAAATTTGTAGGTAAATGATTGGATCAAGAAGAAATCAGTGAGACAACCCAGACGCAGAATGTAAAATATCATATTTTACTCTTAGGGAGATAATAACTCTTAAGTCTGGGATAAACAGCCAACAATCTATATCACCAAAAACATTAGGCAAATGTAAGGGCCTATCAGGGAGGGAGAGATCTTCCTAGGAGGAATAAATAGAATAGATAATTAGGGATGGACAAGGATGGAAACAGGGATGGGAATAACAAGCACAGAATAGGTGAGGAGAGAAAGGGAATATGGAAGGTACAGCTAAATTTAGGAGCCATTTGTGGGGTCATATGAAAGCCTTATAGAGTAGAAGCTTCCCAAAATATATATGTATATTAAAGAGAATTAAATCAAATCACCAAATAAAGGGGGAAATGGATCCTTATCTCCACAGTTCATCACCAAATAAAGTTTCCAGCACTGGGAATGTAATACACATAATACAGTTGGCCAGCAGGCGACTCATGGGAAGCACAAAACAGCCCAGACTATTTCTAATTCTACTGGTTGCTATTCACAATTATGGTAAGACTTATTACTGAAAGCAACACCTACACTTTGAACAGGTAAAAGTTAAACTGGTGCCTATGTAGTGTCTTCACCTGTACAAAATAGTGTTCATCAAACTGGAAGGTACTTGGCTCACTGCTAAAAGAGACAGGCGAACTCCAAAGTGTATACAAATTCTTTTGTCTACAATGATAACCTGATTGCCTGATGTGCTACTGTGATAGTAGCAGAACACTTGTGGTAGTAATCAGCTACTCTCTGTTTGGATTTAAGTCCCAATCTGTAAAATAGAACGCAATGCCACTGTTCAGGTGACAAAGAATCTGATAATACATAGACCAAGTATCTAGAAGAAACCAAGTTTTGCTATTTGGATAAAGGAACATAATAATAAAATGGCTCCTAGCATTCTTCTATATTTATAGATCAGCACACACTCAACCATCACCACAGAAGCACTGTTCTTCAGTTGGACAATGTCAAATACAAAAATCCACAGCTGGGCAATTTTTGGATAGTGAGATACGTTGAAACATTCATTGTTAAATGAGATATCTTCATGAACTTCTTCCCCTGAGGGTTCAGGAAACCTTGTGAAGCACTACACAGAAAGAAGGAAAGTGCCAGAGGGAATGTCAGACACAAAGGAAAAAAGACCTTCAAAGCATAGCAAGACCTATGAACATATGAATTCACAGAGACTGGCAGCATACGCAGTTCTTGCATGGGTCTACACCAGATGGGGTCTCACCACTAAAGGACAGTGAGAAAACTGGACACATGACCCAGTACCTAACCCAGACACTATCTCCACTTGATAAGCACTCATAAATGAAAACATAGTGGGTTTTTTATTGCAATCTTATTGGGAAAATAATCACTCTTAAAGCCGGGCTCCATAAAAAATGAACTCATGAGATCTTTGGAGGTTCTTTGTCACAGCGTATTTTGCCAGGTCATTTTTTTTAACCTTACAGCTACTGTGTCTATATATTATGGCTTCTGGTTTTGTGTTTTTATACACATTTTTATACACTCCTGTGTATATGAACATAGTTTTCTCTGCATCTATATGTGTTTCTCATGCTTTCCTTTATCTCTTTTTCTTCCATTTATTAGTGTGTTTTGTTCTTTTCTGGTTGTCTTCCATTTGATTTATCCAATTTATTTTGGTTATTATTTGAAAGAAGCCTATTTATTTTAAGGGGAAACAGGAAGGAGGTGGATTCAGGTGGAATGGAAGGGAGGATCTCAGAGAAGCTTGGGACAGGAAAACCAAAATCAAAGTACAATTTAAGGAAAAATATATTGTATAAAAGCAATAAAATAAAAATAGCAAAAGCATAGAAAAGTAAAATAAAGTATATATAATATAATCCACAAATATATATAACTGTAGCTGAGATTTAAAATATTTGGCCATAATATTTTAATAATCCAGGAGTTAAATTTTTGGATATTATAAGAGGTAACAAATTTGTTCTGCAGGGCAAATTATTAACAAGTTTTAGTGTTCCCCAAATTCCTTCTTGTACGTTATCCAGTGATTTTTCATAATAATCCATGGGTTGTCTTTACCCTCCTGTTTTGAGCAGGTGTCAGTCACCAATGTGACTTGTAAATTTACTGAGCAAAGTTGTACAATCAGGAAATTAAACAACAAAATATGACCTTGACACTCTATGAAATATTTCAAAAACATTGAAGTTGTATTTTTATCAGACATGATGTGTTTGTATGACATTGTGTATCCAGGAGGAAAGTTTTAACTTTTGGATCTTTTAAGATATAAAAACTTTGTTTTGTGTGGCAAAATAAAATCCATAAATATAATTGTAGCTATATAAGAAGAAAACCTCTTCAGATAAATAAAATCAATAGTAACTTTTCCTTTTCTTGTTTATTCAAGAAATATCTTTAATGTTTTATTGGTGGGCTGCAAAAAATTTAAAAACAACGCAATGTTTACCATCAAGGACAAAAATGTTGATTGATTATTTACAAATCAACCAAGTATTAAGCATGCTAGGCTGAAGTCCTTCTGGGTGCAAATTAGAGATTTATTTCTGTATATTCTAAGTGACTTTTCAAAAGTGTTTTCCGTAATAAGAAATATTTTCAACAAGATTATGGGGCATGGGTTATGGAATTTAATTCACTACAGCTTTTCTCATTTGATGCATGCATAATGGAATCAGGCGCTGAGTTTTTGGTTGTGAGCCTAGCCTTTAAGAGCTGAGCCTTCTCTCTATCCCAGGTGCTGGATTTTTAAGTGATTAGGAACAAGACTAAATGTGATATGGAGAATGTCGTAGAATTTTTTCTACTACAACTTTTTTTTTGTCATACCATGTTCCTTTGAGTGCATATTCTTCAAACTATGAAGAATAAGAATAAATAGAAGATCCAAATCTGATAAAATCAAATACACCATCGACCAAACTAAGGATAGTCAGGTATCTTTAAGTTTAATAGGGTGCTGAATTGCAGAGGGAAGAAAGTGGTTCTGGATGTTATTAGACATGCTTCAGAATGTTTGTCCTTGACATTATTACATAAAATAACAATGCAGAAATCTAAGGTACATTTATGGTCAGCAAATAAAAATTGTTGGCAGAGATTGAAATGCCCTGAGGAGGATGCTGTGACCTTCCCATATAACTGAAGCATATCAGTAAGCAGCAATGGTAAATTAAGATGAATAGTACTGAGAAAGAATGTTAAGTGTGTGGACTGCAATGCACATCTTTCTGATGAGCTCTATAGATACAAATTTTAAAATATAATTAAAATATACTGTTCCTCAAAGCATCTATGATTTCAGTACTTTTTCAAAATTACCCGATAATATTTACCCTATGTAGTTTGGGAGCAGAAGCCTATCAATTTGTTGATAATGTATCTCCTACCATTCACTATTAACTGAGCAATATTACTATGCTCATTTTATGTCTACCAAGAAATATTATTTTGATATGTTTTGAGTCAAATTTATATTATTATAATTAAGCAATGTAAAGAAGGACTCTCTAAGCAGTGTCATTATTTTGTTTTCTCCTATTCTTGATATCATTTATCTTTCTGGCAGTGATACATTTTCATGAGTTACAGTGTCCTTTACATGTACTTTACATTTAGCATTAAGGCAATTTTTATTATCAGATTTAAAGACCTTCATCCATAATACACTAAATATGGTAAGGGAAGAAAATGCATTTCTTGAAATTTTTGACAGGCAAAATGATGATCAACACTTGTAATCTCAACACATTGGAGGTGGGGAAATCATGCTGATGGCCTAGAGTTTTTTTCTGTTTAAGTCTGGCATTATAACACAAAGAGCTATACCTTGTTTCACAATTAAAAAGAAAAAAAATATATATAGTCGCAAAAAATCTGACCTTGTATGCAATCACACAATAAGAATAAGAGTAATACAGAGAACTTTCTATGTGAAGGTGCTGAAATTTGGATCTTATTTGTTCTTTAACTAGTGTTAATCTACTTGTGATGTCTATTTAAATGTTTCCAATAAACGAATGCAACACAAAATGTAAAAGAAGGAAAAATATTAGATTGTAGCAACTCCCACTAACCTGCTATGGTTAGATTGGATATTATATTTTAAAATATGTTTTAGAATTCCTTGAGTCTTCAGAAGCACAAGAAATTTAAAGATAATGATTATTGTTATTATAGAGTTGATAGTACAAATTGTCACTGAAGCATATCTAAATTGGGCAATCCAAAGGTAAGTGTATATATATATTGTTTAATGTTTTTGACATGTATACTGTTTACTGGTCATTACCTAAAGCGATTTCCTATTAGTGTCAACACTTTAGTCATACTTAATAGAATCAGGCCAGCATTATTTTTATATTTCATTAACAGATGGGGCAACTGAGAAAAAACACATTAAATAACTTTTCCATATATTGGCTCATTGCTATCAGTATATTTTCAAATGTTTACTCTAACAGAGAATGCATGTTTTTTTGTGAGACAGAGACTCATATGTCCCTAGTTGGTCTCAAACTCAAGACATAGCAGATTGTTTCTGGGCTTCGGTGATTATACCTAATTAAAGAAAAAATAATAGACATGTGTTGATGTTGTTTTTATAAAATCGGTTTTGTTTCTCTTATTTTATTTCTTAATCTGGCTATCACACAAATAATTAAGACTCTTATATTTGTTTATAAAGCTTTACAACACAATCTTGGGTAATTTAAATTTGTTCTTAACCTTCTGTGTTATTCTGACTCCATCTTTGCCAAAATTCCCAAGCTACTTGCTTTTCAGTTCTTTCTTTGCTCCAGCTGAATCTTCTTCATCTCTCATGCACCTCTGCCTATGCCTGAATCCCCTCTTTTCTCCTCTAACTCCTACCTCCACTGGAAGTCCAGCCCTATTCTCTCCCCTGCCCAGTGATTAACTAGCTGTAAGCTTCTTTATTGGCATACTAAGGGACAACTGGGGAGCAGTGTTACATAACGTTAAAACAGGAGAGTCTCAGAACAAGGATATGGGGGGGGTACAAAAATCAGCATTAGACTTACACAATAACCTTATGCCTAGAGACATGAGCCACAACGCCTAGATTATGTGCAACAACGACTAAAAACGGGCCTTTGTGCTAGATGGATAAGCCCTTGACCACCTTACCTATGTCCGTACCTGAAAGGATGCAGTTTTAACTATTGTGGTTGGAAATATTGATGACGTTTAAAGATACAAAGAGCAGTAGAAAAGAAATCTAAATGCAAAAACATTGTTAATTTATTTTTATAAATTATTATGTCTGCAGTTTCCCCTCCTCCTCTCCACCACTCATCTCCTTCAGCCTCCTACCTCCTCATTCCCCATCCTCTTCTCTATTTCACTTCAGAAAAGGGCAGACCACCCAGGAATATCAAGCATACATAACATATCAAGTTGCAACAAAACTGAGCACACCCTCTTATATTAAGGCATATTAGGCAATGCAGTTAGAAAACAAAGGTCACAAAAGCAGGAAACAGCATCAGAAACTGCTCCTGCTCCCATTGTGAGGATCGCACACAAACATCAAACTATGCATCCAGAATATATATAGAGAGAGCCTAGGTTAGAAGAACTATGCAGACTTCCTGTTTTTCACTTACATTGAGCACCCGTGAATCCAGTTTTGTTGATTCTGTGGTGCTATTTTTTGTAGCATCTTAGACCCCTCTGGTTTGTAAGATCATTCCTCCACCTCTTCAGCAGAATTCCCAGAACTCTACCTGATGTTTGACTGAGGGTCTTCGCATGTTTTTCCTTCAGATTCTAGATAAAGACTCTCAGATAAAAATTGGGTTAGGCACCAATCTGTGAATATAACCAAATATCACTGGGCTTCATTTCATTTCATTTTCTTCTTCTTCTTCTTCTTCTTCTTCTTCTTCTTCTTCTTCTTCTTCTTCTTCTTCTTCTTCTTCTTCTTTCTTTCTTTCTTTCTTTCTTTCTTTCTTTCTTTTATGCCAATCATGTTTTGTGTGGTTCTAGCCTAGATCTCTCCACAATCTAGCCTTTGCTTTTTGGTCCTCTAGGCAGTGTCAAGGGTGGCCTCCATCTTGTGGCATGGGTCTTAAGCTAGATCAGTTATTGGTTGGTCACTCCTATAATTTATGTGTCATATATCCAAGCAGATCATGCTGGCAAATCGTAGATCAAAGATTTTGTGGCTGTGTGGGTGTCTGAAACACAAAAGTCCTGCCTGGTTATAGGAGATAGCCACTGCAAGCTCTGTGTATCCCCTATTTCTAGGAGTGTTCGCTAGAATTACCCTAATACATCCCTGCAAGATTCCATTGCACTACATTTCTACCTTGCTCCAAAAGTGTCCTCCAACTCCTGTTGTGTCTCTTAGTACTCTCTCCTTCTAACCTCTCCCTACCTGATCCCTCCAGTTTCCTTCTCCACCTGTCCCAAGTCCCCTTGTAATATCTCCTCTAATTCCCTTTTCCAGGGAGATCCATGTATCACCTCTTGAGCACTCTTTCTTATATATCCTCTTTGAATCTGTGGATTGAATTATGATTATCCTTTATTTTGCAATTACTAACCACATATAAGTGAGTACATACCATTTTGGTCTTTCTGAGTCTGGGTTACTTCACTTTCTTACACTTTTTCTAGTTCCATTCATTTGCCTGAAAATTTCATGATATCATGAGTAATATACCATTGTGTAAATATGCCACTTTTAAAAATCTATACTTAGATTGAAAAACATATAGGTGTTTCAGTTACTGGCTATAACCAATAAAACTGCTATGAACATTGTCGAGCAAGTGCCTTTGTAGTAGGATGAGGGAGTGTCTTTTGGTTATATACACCCAGGAGAAGTATAGCTGGATATTGAGGTAGACCCATTCCAAATTTTCTGAGAAAACAACATATTAATTTAAAAATTGGGCATATAAATGGTACATGCTATTAGGATTTGCTGAACTTAGTGGAGGTTAAAAAAAAATCATATTCATAAAATTAATTTATGAACAATTAAATGAAAATTTAAGATAGATAAGACCCAATTTGGAAGTTACAACAATTTCATTATGTGAAGTAATGTTTGCATAATTGTATTTTATTTAGTGTCAAGATCTAAGACAGTTTTAAGTGTAGAATGACTGAGAATTGGGTAGTGCACTGAATCTCACTTAGAATTACCTAGCTCATTGTTGTGAATTCCTATTACATCAAAGAATAAGATTCATATTCAAAATTTGTAAATGTTGCTTTTATTTCCTCATATGAGAGGATTAAATGAGAGCCATACCAAAACTTTACACTTTGCGTGAGCCCATATAATTTCTATCTAAATATCCCCAGGCCTAGTACTGTAAATTTTTAGGCGCCATACAATCTAATCTTCTGAAATGCCGGACATAGAAGGCTTCTGGGCTCTGGCTGCTAACCTAGGCCTAAAATGTTATCAGCTTCTGAGATTTACTGTTGAATAAACTAACGCTTTCCAGTTCTTTCTGAACTCTGCATGGCTGGTTCAACTGAGCTATTCTGATTCAAAATTCCTCTCCAAGCTGACGGACTCAAATTGGCTTCTCTCAACTTCTCACTGTATCACTCCTCTTGCAAAAACTGCCTCTGAACTCCACGGAACTGCCTGTACTGAAATCAACTGAATTGTACTGGACTGACTTCAGGGACTCTACTGTATTCCTGTTCTGTAGTCTCCTCAATACTATCTCTGATATGCTCATAAGTAGCTTTTGTTTCCTATCTGTCCTCCAGATTGATGAGTTTATCCCATCTCTAACTCATTCTGTCAAATTTTTCTCTGATTATTCATTTTTGTCTGTACTGAAATTAGATTTTATTGATTGGGATTAAAGGTTCGTACTACAAAAATGTCACTATATCTGCCAGATGGACTAACGGTGTGTCTTGTCAATATTGCAACCAGAGGCATTCCGGGTATAGTCTTCAGCTTGAGAGATTAAAGGTATATGTTCCAGCCCAATCACGTAGACCCAGGATTTTGCATGTGACCCCTTGCCAGAACAGCCATTTTGCTGAATTAAAATTCCTCTAGGTTGTTTCCAGTTTTTGACTATTAAGGAAAAAGCTTCAAAGAACATAGTTGAGTAAGTGTCATTGTGGTATAGTGGAACATCTTTAGGTACATGCTCAGGGGTTGTATATCTGAGTCTTCCGGTAGATCTATTCCCAATTTTCTGAGAAACTGAAGAATTGCTGTCCACAGTGGTTGTATAAGTTTTCACTCCCACCAGCAATGGATGAGTGTTTCCCTTGCTCCACATCCTCACCAGCATCTGCAGTCACTTCAGTTTTGGTACTTAGCCCCTAACAGGTGAGAGATGTTATCTCAGAGGCATTTTGATTTGCATTTCCCTGATAACTGGGGATGTTGGACATTTCTTTAAGCACTTCTCAGCCATTTGAGACTTCTCTGTTGAGAATTCTGATTTTAGTTCCGTGCCCTATATTTAAATTCAGTTATTTGTTTTGTTTGTGTCTAATTTTTTGAGTTCTTTATACATTTTGGATATTAGCCTTCTTTCAGATTTAGGGTTGGTGAAGATCATTTCCCATTATGTAGGCTGCAGTTTTGTCCTACCAACAACGTCCTTTGCTTGCAGAATCTTTTCAGTTTTAAGAAGTCCAATTTATTAATAGTTAATCTTAGTGCCTGAATAACTGATGTTATGTTGTTTTAATTTTCCTGGATTTTTATTTTTCCATATGAATTTGAGGATTGTTCTTTCAACTTGTGTTGGAATTTTGATGGAAATTTCTTTGAATCTGTAGATTGCTTTTGGTAAGATGGCATTTTTTCTATGTTAATACTACTGATACATGACCATGAGAGATCTTCCATCTTCTAATATCTTCTTCAATCTCTTTCTTCAAAGACTTGAAGTTCTTGTCACAGATGTTTTCTCAACTGATGAATGGATAAAGAAAATTTGTCACATTTGTGCAATGGAATACGATTCACCTATTAAAAAAGACGGCATGCAATTTGTAGGCAAATGGAAAAAACTAGAAAAGATCATCCTGAGTGAGATAACCAGACCCAAAAAGACAAGTTTGTTATGTACATATTTATAAGTGGATGTTAGCCATAAGGTACAGAATAACCAAGCTATAATTGATAGACCCAAAGAAGCCAGGGAGCGTCCAAGGGACATTTCTTGAATCTCACTCAGAAGAGAAATTAAAATAGACATTTGGAGGAGATGGAGGGAGAGATCTGGATGGGACAGTGGTGGGGAACAATTGCAGGGAGAGCCAGGTGTGTGTGTGGGATGAGCCAGGGTGAGAGAACAGAAATTCCTACATAACACTTAAAGTTAATAAATGATTGGTCTTGATATTTGGTAAATTAAAACAAGAATGGAGATTTTTCAAGGTCATGTAGTAGCACTGGTATCACATAATAATGATTCTCAAGAGAATGTTTACCTAACTCCAAGCCTGTTCTTTTTAAAATAAGCATTGACAGCTCAGGAGGTGAACAGGTTTATTGGGTAAAAAGTAAGAAAACTGGATTTTATTGTTATCATCTTAAATATATAATCATAAAAATTAACATTATTTTATATATTTATATACATTCAGTATAGTTATAAGAAAAGAAAATATCTTGATCCAGTTGGTCATAATTGCTTGTTTGACTGACAGTGGTAATGGTTGTATTGAAGGTGCTGCCTTATGCTTCATAAAAAAAGAGACAGATTTATTAACTAGGAAATGTCAACAAAATGTTGGTATGAACATTCAGAGAATCGGAATGTAAAAGTCATTTTAAAAACCTTCTAGGGAAATGAAAAGCATAGCATAAGCAAGAGAGGGAAGTACTAATCTTCAGCAAATAATTTACATAAGCCCTGATAATATTTGTAAGTTTCTGAAGTATTTAAAATTCAGAGCAAATAATTTTTCAAAAGAACATGAATAATTTTACTCAGTAATATCACAGAATAAACTAATAAAATAGTGTGTCTTAAAGTCTTAGGTTTTTGTGAATATATCCATTAAAGTAAAATAGTCTTACAGATTTATTATGAAACAAGTTACTTTTGCTATAGATCTATTTCTGGCTTCAACTAAAGACATGTCTTTATTATAATGTCACATTTTGTCCCAAAGGTCATGTTGTGAATTAAAGCTGAAATTAATCCAGTGGAGATCCATTATTTGTTCTCTGTGTGAAGCTTTAATAATGTGACCTGTCTGACTTGTTTCACTAATGTCTCAAGATATCTTGTTAATATTTCCTTTTGCATTACCATTTTCTATCCAGTATATACTTTCTTCTATGTTAAACGTATGTATGTTAACTCCAGCTGCACCATATTCAGGTTACCATCTGTTGAACATTTGGATTCTGCTATAAATTATGAAATGTCTATTCAGCAGGGGCATTTTTACAAAATGACCTACTTCCTTTATTTAGTCATTCTGAAACCTAGAGTCATGTGTGCATGCTTTTTGAGAAGACACTTGCTGCATTCAGAACAAAGAAACTTTTTGAGGAAAAAATTTTGATATTAGAAATATTTAATACCCTTTTCCATGTACTAAACATTATAAACACTAAAGGTTATACTTATTTTTTCAATTTTATTGTGTTTTTATATGCATGTGTGTGTGTGTGTGTGTGTGTGTGTTCAGCACACACCACAGCACATATGTAGAGATTAGAAACAACTTAGCGAATTTCTCCCCCTTAGCACAAAGGACTCAGGGAATAGACCCACATCATTAGGGTCACTGCTAAGTATACTTAATTGCTGAAACTTCATATAATCTAAATTTGTCTATTTTAAATGTCTTCCCTTTTATTTTAAGGTTATTATATTTGGGATATATTGAACACAATATGTTCTATTGATATGTTGTAAGAATATAACTATTCATTAGAAAATATTTTAATTGTACAATATGTGGTTTAATTTTGTTTTTAAACGACACAGAAATTTATTAATAGAACTAAAACTTTACAAAGTATTACTCATAAAAATAGTCTCAAAGTTTATTTAAAACAATCTTTGGATATCTCCTATGAAAAAGACTTCTATTGAGCCAAGAACATTGCTTGTTTAACAGGAATATTAGTGCACAATAATAAGAACCTATATTGTGAATGTTGTCAGCCATTTGAGAAGCAAGGTTTTCTACTATGAACCTCTTGTCAAAGTGTTGGAAAGACAAAGACAGAAATATGCCAGACACTTTAGTGCCAGCAACGATAACTGAATTCATCAGATCTTGGTTCAATTAGAGATGTATCTAAAACAAATAACTCTAAATGCTATCTACAAAGACACCTAACATCAGCACCTATGCATTTATAACATTTACACACATAGCATATTAAATGATTTCTAGGTGTCACTTATTTCACACAGAAAGAAAAAATTGAGATGGAACATAAACTCATCTTGAGATAACAAAGATTTTATTTATCATAAATTATTGGTTAATCTAATTTATAATATTTGTTTTATAACAAAAATGTGTTTTTGTTTAATCATAGTAATATCATCATTTTGAAAATGTTTCAATTGAATTTAACGCTAATAATGACCAGAGCCTCTGATACAAGAAGAATAAAAACAAACTTCTAAAGAACTATGAAAGAGTGGGTTAAAGGGAAAGGACACACCAATGTACTTTCTCAAAAGGTTGAGCCATTTAAAGAAGACACTTATACAGCTAGTCACAGACATTCGTTGTTTTTATTGAAATAATACATGTCATTTGTTCCATATGTACCTTTAATTCACTTTCCTTTTCTACATATGGTTAAATACTCTAGAGTAATAGAAAAATGGAAAGCCTACCAGTTTTCTTTGAAGAAACATTGAAATATGTTTGTAAAATATGAAGGAAGGAAGGAAGCAGAGATATTCTATGTTTATTCTAAGATATTAAGGATTTTCATGAAGAAATATTTAAAGAAAGCTCATATTGAGAAGAGGAGAAAGCAACAGGACATCTGCACTTGAAAGACTGATCTACTTAAACAAAACAAAACATTTAACATTGTTTTTTCCTAACAATGCTTCCTAAACCATAGGACATAATACAGGAATAAAAAGCACAGGATGATGAACGTTATGAATAGAAAAAACAGTTATTTTAAACTATAGACTGAGTTTATCAAATGGAAAATGAGAAGTAATGTTGGAAACAATGGAGTAAAAAAAAAAAATTGGATTCCCAATATTGAGTTACAAATAGTTGTTAAGCTGTTCATAAAACTCTGCCTCAAATCTTTACTTTGTCTTTCAAAACAGGGTTTCTCTATGCAGCTTTGGCCATCCTGGACTCTCTTGTAGACCAAACAGGCCTCAAACTCACAGAAATCTGCCTGCCTGTGCCTCCTGGAGTGCTGGGATTGCAGGCCTGTGCCCTGCTCTGTGCAATATGCTTTATCACCACAAACAACATAATCCAAGAGGTAAGAACAAAATTGTTTTTGGAAGATGAAAGTTTTAGGTACAATATGTGCTGTTGAAAAATAAATCACGATGAAAATCCCAAAAAAGAAAGAAAATTTTCATATAAAACCTTCAGTATTCAGGTTCAATGTGATAATGATTTTTTTTTCAATTTCTAAAATGTAAATCAAAATGACTCTGAGATTCCATCTTATACCTATCAGCATGGTAGATAAAAAACTCAGGTGATAGTACATGCTGATGAGGATGTGGAGAAAGGGAAAAACTCCTCCGTTGTTGATGAGAGTGAAAACTTGTACAACCACTTTAGAAATCAATCTGGTGCTTTCTCTGAAAACTGGGAATAGCTTTACCTCAAGACCCAGCCATATCACTCCTGGGCATATATCTGAAAGATGCTCCACTATTCAAGAACATTTCCTCCACTCTATTTGTAATAGCCATAATCTGGAAACAGCCTAGATATCCCTCAACTGAGGAATGGATAAAGAGACTATAGTACATTTACACAATTGAATACTACTCAGCTAATAAAAACAAGGAGCATAGACCACAGAAAAATTTAGAGCATAGAATTTTAGAGCACAGAAAATTTGCAGGTAAAAGGAGGAGGTAGTAAAGATCATCATGAGTGAGGTAACCCTGTCCTAGTAAGACATGAATGGTATATACTCACTTATAGGTGGATACTAGCCACATAAATCAGGATAACCACACTACAATGTACAGACCTATAGAAACAAAATACCAAGGAGGACCCTAGCGAGAATGCTGAATTTTCATTTGGAAGAGCATATAGAATAGACCCTTTAAACAGTTCAAGAGAAGGATCTGAAAGGAGCTCACCATAGAGGTCCTCTGAAAGAGTTCAGCCAGGAGGGGATCCATGCAGATGCTGAGACACACAGCCAAGAACAGAGGGTCAGGAGCTTCTCAAGGAGACCAATGGAGAAAGCACATATGGGTGGAGGAGGCGGGTGCTGCAGAGACTGATGCCCTAACCAAGGACTATGCATGGTGAAGACCTAGACCCTCTGCTCAGATGTAGTAGATAGGGAACACAGCCTTTTACTTGGTCGCATAGTATGAAGAGTATGGACTACTTCTGGCACAGACTCTGGATTTCACCTGTTCACTTCCTCCTGTTGGGGTGGCTTTGACAGGTCACAGAGGAAGAGAATACAGGTTGTCTAGATGAGACTTGATTAGTTGAGGTCAGATATTAGGGGAGGAAGTCTCCACTTTGGGAACTATGAGAGGGAGGGAGAGTTTATCAGGTAGAGAGGGTGGGATCAGGAGGCAGTCAGGGAGGGGGCTACAATTGGGATATAAAGTGAACAAATTAAAAATTTAAAAAAAAATTTAAAATAATTTATTCACATTACATCCAGATTGTAATCCCTTCACTCTTATATTCCTGTTCCCACCCTCCCTCCCTCTTCTGCCCTATTCCCCTCCACTAGACCTCTGACACATGGGGTCCTCCTCTCACATCATGTAACCCCACCCTTTTAGGTCTCATCTGGATAATCTGCATCCTCTTCCTCTGTGTTCCTACAGGGTCTCATCACCATGGGTCAGTGATTAAATCATAGGCTCCAGAGTTTATGTTAGAGCAGTTCCCCCCCACACCCCACACCGCTTGCCAGCGCTCCTTGCCCCTCCCCCACCTAATGTGGAGCATGAGCTACATCTGAACAGGGGCATCTAGGTTCTCTACTAGCAATGCCCTTGGATGGTGCTTCCCATCCAAAAAAAAGTCCAGGGCCAGATGGTTTCAGTACAGAATTCTTCTAGAATGTCAAAGAAGAGTGAATACAAATACTCCTCAAATTATTCCACAAAATAAAAACAGACGGAACATTGCCAAACTCATTCTGTGAGACCACAGCCACCCAGATACCATAATGACATAAAGCCCCAAGAAAATGAGAATTTTAGACCATTTTACCTTATGAACATTGATGCAAAACTACTCACAAATTAAGCCCAAGAACACAGCTAAAATATCATCCATCATTATCAAGTAAGATTCATCCCAGGTGTATGAGGGTGGTTCAATATATGAAAATCCATCAACATAAACCACCGTATAAACAAAATGAAATAAAAACATGTAATCATTTTATTAGATGCCAAAAAATCACTCCATAAAATCCAATATCCTGATAAAGGTCTTGGTGAGACCAGGGATTTAAGGCACATACCTAAACACAATAAAGACAATAAATATCAAATCTATAGTCAACATCAAATTAAATGGAGATAAACATAAAGCAATCTCACTGAAATCAAGGACAAGGCAAGTCCTCTCCTGCCCACTCTCATGATATCTCTTCAATATAGTATTGGAAGTCCTAGCCAGAGCAATAAAACAACTAAAAGAGATCATGGGGATATAAATTGAAACTATTTTGTTGCCTGCTTTTTGATCACTCCTCCTGGAGAGGATGCTACACAGGCCACAGAGGAAGAAGACCTGTTCAGCACTGATGCTATGTGATGATCTGAGGTGAATGCAAACAGGGAGGGCTCTCCATTTCTGAGGAATGCGGGAAGGAGGTTGGGGGAGAAGGGAGGAAGAGTGGGAGTAGGAAGAGAGGGGGAGGGAGCTACAATCAGGACGTAAAGTGAATAAATAAATTCATTAATAAAGAATCAATTAATGTCCACATATGAGTACATATCATGTTTGTTTTTCTGTGTGTTGTTCAGGACTTTCATGATGTCATTTTTAAACAGCAGCATAATATTCTATTGTGTAAATGTACAATACCACATTCTCTTTATCCATTTTTAGGTTGAGGAATATATATGTTGTTTAAGATTTCTTGCTATTATGAATAAAACAGCTATAAACAAAGTTAAGCAAGTTCCCTGGGAGTAGGATGGACAGGCTTTTGGGTATGTGCCAAAGAGTGGCATAGCTGGGTCTTGAGGTATAGCAACTTCCAATGTTCTAGCAGTTTTACACTTTTTATTTATTATTTACATTATTCTATACCATTATTAAATGCATTGACTAATTGGACCATATATGAAAATGTAAATATATCATTATATATCTCTATATGTTCCCTTAGTAAAATATGATTACATGTTATCTCTGTGTTATTTTTAACATCAATATTTTTATATTGCTATGGTTAATAAATTGCTTTCACTTTTTATTCAACATTATTAATTGCCTGCCTAGTTGCCATACATTTTGCCACATCTGCAGACCAGTTCCAGAAACATTGAAGAGAAGAGAAGAAAGGTGGATCCATGGTAGGAAGAATTGAGCAGGTGGTGAGAAGCCAACCGCTGGTTTAACAACTACCTAGAGGATCTAGTTGTTGAGGAGAGGCTGAGGAACTGAGGAAAGAGACATACTTGGAGACTCAGGCACATGCCTTACAAGCTGAAGGTCTTAAAGCACAGGAGAACTTTATTTTTTGGCTCTCTATCTGTCGTCTCTGTCTTGCCTGCTGTCTGTCTGACTCCTTTCTGTTCTCCTTGGGCCAACCCCAGTATTTTATTAAAATGAAGCTCAATTTTTTTTCATCCTTCACAATCAATAGGACATTTAAAAATCAACAAAGTAAGAGAACAGTCTAACAAAGAAATACATAAGCTTCTGTATAACCTACAATAAAGCATACAGCAAAAATCAATCCATTTCTATGCAATGGTCAGCATAACATGATTATTATTTCTTAAACAATACATGGAATATTTAATCATAAATTTCCCTAGGCTAAAACCATTGGTTTACAAGATTGTCATAACAACATAGCTTGAGCTAAATGTTCTCTAATAAAAAGCTTGACTTACTCCCAGTCCCAAACCAACTGGTGTTCTATCCAAGCCAAGGCTAAGTACTAATGAGTCCTTTATTGTAAAGTATCTGTAAAGCATGATGTTACAAGCCCACCCAAAGTAGATTCTAAAGAAACTTTTCTACAGGTAACAGTATCTAGCCAGGTACTGTTATTTCAAGGTCTGAACTTTCTTGTATGCAGTTTCTGCTTAGGTGCTCACAGTCAGAACAAAAAACTCTGTCATTGTGTCAAAGCTTTGGCCAGATGACCTCTTTCAACATTCTCTGTGGGGAAAAAGTTTTCCCTGTATGATTTTCATTAGGGCTGAGAAATAAAGAGAAAAAGACAGTTTTAGGAGAAAAAGCAGATTTCTAGACAAAATTACACCTGGAGCATACAGATTGTTTAGAGGTAGTGGTGATCAAGCAGAGATCTTTGGAACTTTGTCAAGCAAAGCCTCAACAGCTATTCTGGATATCTGGAGATCATGCTGGACTTGGACACTTGGAGGTCTCTGGAACTTGGTCAAACCAAGCATCTATGACTTATAGCTTATCCTCATGTCTGTGATATATTTTGAAGTGAGATTTCAATATAAACCCTTGACTTCTGCATAGATACAGACAAGAATTTTTCCTTTCTGGGGAAAACTCTTAAAAAGGGTGAAACTCAGCGGGAACTAGAATTATGCAAAAGTCCCCCCAGAAAATTGACCCTGAAAGACATAGGAAAAGGGCTTTTTGTCCTCAGTCATCTGATGAGCAGTAACAGTTGTGGGGTTCAGAACCACCTGAAGATCCAGGTGTTCAGTTAGCAGTGTTAGTATGACTAAGGTATTTAGAAGCGCCACAGTTGACGGAGAATCAGTAATATGTAAAACTCAAAGAATTTGAATGAAAGTGAGATGTTGAACCATAAACATACAAAAATATGTTAAGTGTCAATTGAAGATAGCTTGGGTTATAAAATGAACTCAGCAGTTTACATCTATATGTATGAATGTGTATTTAACAGTTACCAAAGAAAATAGATATCAGCTTTAAAGGGAAAGAGTTCTATCAAAAATGCCTTGAAAGAAGTATAACTATAAAGATAGGAAAGAGAACAGAAAGTGATGTAATTTTATTTCAAATAAATCCATATTTTTTTAAAAGCTCATGATGATAAAATTGTTCATTCCATAAACTACAGAATGTTATTAGTGTTACCTAAATGTGTTTCACGTGATCTGTTTACTATTAGGAACCTATTAACTCAATTTTCCTCAGTTTAAATTTGGGTGTAATTTATTATATTTCTTCATTTCTATTTGAGATGTTTTGGAAATATTCTTTTCTTGCATTTATTCATTAAGTCATTCATCAAATAACACTTTAAAATTACTTCTGGAAAAAGGTTTCACATCATAATTAGCACCTATAGATATTTATTACCAATTAATAAAATGTTAGTAATCTGCTATATTTGTGTATGCATGTGATATATATGAAAGCATGAATATCATGCTCCAGAAGATCCTTCATGTCCAATGATATAATTAATTGGCTCATTATTTGATATTTACCACTGAAGACAAGTCTAGTTCCTTGAAATTACTCAATAATTCCAAACTATTAAAGGTCAAGGAAAACTGAGAGATAAAAGAAAATAAAAAGGAACAAGCAAAGAAACAAAGAAACTGATGATGATGTTGACAAGAGAGATAAGACATTTATTGCTCAATTTAAGCTCAAGAATTATCAATGCAATACAAATTTTAAAAATATTTCTTCAATAATCTTTTTTTTAAATTTTTTATTAATTTATTCTTGTTACATCTCAATGGTTATCCCATCCCTTGTATCCTCCCATTCTCACCTCCCTCCCATTTTCCCCTTATTCCCCTCCCCTATTACTGTTCCTGAGGGGGACTTCCTCCCCCTGTATATGCTCATAGGGTATCAAGTCTCTTCTCAGTGACCTGCTGTCCTTCCTCTGAGTGCCACCAGGTCTCCCCCTCCAGGGGACATGGTCAAATGTGAGGCACCAGAGTTCGTGAGAAAGTCATACCCGACTCTCCACTCAACTGTGGAGAATGTTCTGTCCATTGGCTAGATCTGGGTAGGGGTTTGAAGTTTACTGTGGAGACGCTGGCTCAACTCAGAAAGCACTTCTTCAATAATCTTAATTCTATGTTTTTTCATAGTTTTGTTTAATGAATTTGCACTTATTACTTGACTTGATTTGTATGCAGTCAAGATTCGTATAAGGTTCTATTCTTTCTAGTCAGGGAAGACTCTGTATTTGGAAAGAAGCTCTTTTTTATGCTTCAGTGTGTTTCCTATGTGTGCAAACATGGCAGTAACTGAATATGTTGTTATGTTTTTTCTTTGACTCATTTTCATCAGTTTGTTATGTCCTATTCTGAGTTTTTGGGTTTTGTCTTATCTTATGTTATTTTATATTATCTTATTTTTAACCTTTAGTTTCTGTTTGTGAATTCAGATGGGAGGGGATGTTGAGAGGATCTCAGAGGAGTTGATAAAGGGGAAATCATAATCAGATTATAATGTATAAAAACAAAAGATTTTCAGTAAAAAAGAAAAAGTAAATAAATAAAAATTTCCATGTGGATATAGAGCAAAGGAAAATTAAAGATGTTATACTGAAAAGGACATGAGAACAGAGCACAAAGATGAATGTGTCTAAACACTAAACCCAACATTAAAGAAGCTGAAGCTGACAGCACCTTCACCCTGGGCTCCAGGATACTGTTTATATTTTGTTGTTCAAGTCATTTTGCCTATAATTTTTGTTTGTTTTTGTTAACCTACCCAGAATGTATATTTCCAAATATATAATAGTTTTCAGCACAGAAGATGTTTCCAATATAATTTCATATGGAATACATAATTTGCAATATTAAAAACTAGTGCTCATCTACTTCACATTTCAGTGTGCTTTCATACATTAACCTCTAAAATTCCTTGTGTGTTTTTAAAATATTTCGATTTTGTATCTCACTTTTTATTTCTTTGCAATGGATGTACATGTTTGTGAGTCGAAGAAATAAACAATATTTTTGGTAAAGAGTACATTAATGACAAATAACAAAAAATATAAATATTTCTAATTATAGTATAGTACCTTAGATGTTGATTAAACTCACCATTTTCAAAGTGTATCACTGAATAAATGCTTATTAATAACTTTAAAAGTATCATCAATAATAATTTTACCTCATCACTAATTCAATAATTATTTAAAATATTGTATTCTGTGAGTTTTTTTTGAAGTTAGTATATATTTTGAAGTTAGTAATACTACGTGTAAACCAGTAAACAAGCACTAGTATGATCTTCCTTATGGTTTGATTGTTCTCAAAAATCTTATTTAAACAATAATAAATTTCAAGAATCTCATTTTGAAAAAAAATAGAGAGAGTAACTGCAATATTTTATTTTACCTATGAAGTCAGTAAAACTTCTACTATGATATTCTATATCTCTACCATACAAAATTTACAAAAGAATAGCAAACAGCAGTTTAGGTAACCTATCAGATTTTTTCTGGGTCATAGAAATGTTAAAAAAAAAAAAAAAACGATATGCCAAGGGATCTATCATATTTAAAAATAAATTCTATTTGTAGAAGTCAACCTATATAGCTTTTTCCCCTAAGTTTTCCACAAAAGTCTAACATCTTGTATATTCAGACAAAATTTATTAACAGTGGATTTTAGGTACTTGTTTATAGCTCAAAAAGGTATTTTGAAACAAAGTAGTGGTTACTCATTAGCATACTCTGAAGCATGTCATAAATAATTTAAACTATAGTTGTCAAATGAAATGAAAAAATGTGTTCTGTGGTTCCTTTAATGTTTTATTATGTATGTTTTTGCTTGCTTAATAATCTACCATATCTAATATATCAGAGCTTATATCATTTTAGAATATTAATCTACATCATTTCAAGATGACTGATTAAATGGAAAGATGTCAAGAATATCAGTTTATCATTTAGACATTCTTTTAAAAGTGTATGGTAATGACTATAAAATTGAAAGATCAAAACATGTTCAATATGTAAAAATATACTATCAAAAAGAATATTTAAATTGATTTCCTAACGTGCATATGCTGGAAAATGTTCAAGTAGAAAGCATATCAAACTAGCTTAAAATATATTAGTGGAAAAAAATGTGAAGTTGTATAGTCTCACTGTGGAGAGATAGTATATTCACAAAAATAATTTTGGCTTGAAAATACAAAATAGATCTTTGTTTTAAAAAACTTGAGTTTTTTTTTTTTTAATTGACTGGAAAGTTAAAACAGAAGTTGGCGTTCCTATCTAGTTCCCATTCTCATATGTAGTGTCACATACTCATATGGTCTCTACTAGCAGACTGTCCTAGAATCATTTCCGTCCATGAGGCTGAATAACTCAGCAGGCCTTCAAAATCCTGAGGAAAAAGGCCAATGCAAGAACGAGCTTTCCAACAACAGAGAGGGCAAGCAGGTAAGGAGCAAAAGCTTCCTCCTGCTATGTACTTTATATAGGGTGCTAACAGAAGACATGGCCCAGACTAAAGGTGGATCAGCCTCAAAACATCAGGATTAGAGGTGAGTTTTCTATGTCAAATCATTTCAGTAAGAAAAATATCTCATAGGTATACCAAGATAGACACTTGGGTTTAATTAATTCCAAATGTAGTCAAGATGATTAAAAAAAAAAGCCATCAGGTGGAGCTAAGGTTTAGTAGATTAGAAATAAAATTATAATTGGTAGAAAGATTATAGGGCAAGACAAATCTGATCAACAAAGGTATACTTAGTAAAAAAAAAAAAAAAGGAGTATGCATCACGAATTGGGAATAGAGAAGGTGGTACAGATTTTGTTTTTCTGCCACTTCTTGCCTGGGTGCAGTGGTTGGGAATTTCCCTATCCAGTTTCCTGTGTGTTCAGAGGCAGAGCCTGCCTCTATTTTGTCCATTTAAATTACAACATCTGAACTATTTGTGCCATGAGGAGCTCTGTGGAGACAGCATTACAAATGCAAGGCCAGTACTCTACCACAGAGCTCTAGCCAGCTTGCATAGATCCAGCAGGCGGTATGCAGGCTTCTTAGGAAGAAAAAGCATCAATCTCCTCACATTTTATCCTAATAAAAAGCTCACAGCCTCAGTCTTGAACACATTTTATATAAGTATCCTCAGCTGTAGTGGGTTAGTGAATGAAACAGTCATGTCATAACCAGAAGACTTTTCTGATCCCCACATCCTTTAGTTTTTCTGTTTCTGTTACATTTGCAGAGCACTGGAAAACATAAGATAGTTGGGAATGAACAATCTTCTATTTCTTAGTTTTCAAACTTTGACCAGTTATGAGTTACTGCAAACTGCTACCCACTGTAATAAGTTTCTCCTGTGAAGGTGGAGACTGTTGTAATGAGCAGGATGGTGGTGGCACACACTAATAATCACAGCACTTGGAGAGGCAGAGGCAGGTGGATCTCTGTGAGTTTGATGCCAGCCCGCCCCACAGCTTGAGTTCCAGGATAGCCAGAGTTACACAGAGAAACCCAGTCTCAAAATACCAAAAAAAAAAAAAATCAAACAAACAAGCAAGCAACAACAACAATTAACATAATGTAGAACATACACATGCAATACATGAATAATGAAAATACAGTTTCACTACATGACCATCTATCTAGCAATAGCTATGATTGGAAATATCTCTGCAATAGTATGTAGAGTATTTT
Organism: Acomys percivali; assembly: GCA_907169655.1. Taxonomy (NCBI): domain Eukaryota; kingdom Metazoa; phylum Chordata; class Mammalia; order Rodentia; family Muridae; genus Acomys; species Acomys percivali. The sequence goes on along the minus strand of OU015748.1, from coordinate 26,654,540 downwards.
TAACGTTTTCTCAAGATGGTAATAACACCCCAACCCATATTTACACTGAGGATGGTCAGTTTAAAATGGTCTATATAGTAAATCTAGGCCAGTCAAGGTTACAGATCAAATTCCTAGTCTCAAAAATTCAGAAAGGGAGGAATGGAGGAAAAGAGAGGGGGCGAACTAGGAACAAAGGAAGAAAGATGTATCAGGGGTTTGTCTGCTTGCTGCCAAATTAGGGACTCACATACCCCAAAATAATGTTCGTAACTTTGTCTAAAACTTATTACTGTTTGACCAATAAAAAGCCAACACACCTATGCAGGGCAATTGGGCTTTCAGGACAGAAAGGATCTTGCGAGAAGGCCGTAGAGCAAGAAGAGAAGGAAGGAGGCTGCCACTGCCACCATAGGTTAGGTGGAGAAAAAACCCACATGGCCAGCATGGATGGGGAATCTGTCCCAGATGAAGAACATTAGCAAGTATTTGGAATTACGAATGTCAGATAGCTCCATAGAAATTATTAGAAGCAGATGGTTTGGGATAGGGGCAGGGAGATATGGAAAACAGTTTAGGGAATTAATATTTGCCTTGCCCCAGATGAAGCAGGGCTATTTTAAAATATAATAGGTGTCTGTATTTTTACTGATTGATAGTGGGTTAGAAAATACCAGTGTAATAATTATAGGGCTAATAATAAACATTATTAGACCCCCCCACCTTTAAATTAATAGCAACACAGATGGATACACAAAAGGAAAGAAAGAAAGGATGAAAGGAAGGTGAGAAGGAAAGAAAAAAAGGAAGGACAAAACAACTAGCCAGTTATCTCTTAGCTAAGAATATATAAATTTTCAGGTTTTCTAATCTGTTTCAGTGATATAGTATGTCTGCTTGGAATGTCAACAATATCCTTTTTTTTAAAAAAAATAATGGTTAACATTTGGGTACGCTTTGAAGACAGGTATAATTCTAATTTTCTTTTCATTCAGTATTGTTTCTTTATTTTTTTTATTCCATGAAAATTAATGTTTGGGCATTTTTCATATTCTTTGAACCACTCTTCATTTAGATTGGATTTCAGTTATATTTTGAATATTACAGTATATGCTTACACTTTATATATTGAGTATCTATAAAGGACACTCTGAACTTCTCTGAGATGAAACAAGTTTTGAAAAGAGTTTGTTAAAAATTTTTTTGTATTGGAGTATTTCTAATATATTGATTTTGAACCAGGGATATCCAAACATAAAGAATTCCTTGCATTGCAGGCATTTCTCTATACAGATTTTGTGAGATCTTTTACTATTGGAAGCTGAAAATACGGCAGCTGGAGCTTTTGTAGTTTTTACTTTGCAGGACTTTTATTTTATTTTATTTTATTATTTATTTATTTATTTATTTTGGTTTTTTGAGACAGTATTTCTCTGTGTGGCCGTGACTGCCCTGGAATCACTTTGTAGACCAGGCTGGCCTCAAACTCACAGCGATCCACCTGCCTCTGCCTCCCGAGTGCTGGGATCAAATAAGTGTGCCACCACACCCAGCTGTAGAGGAATTTTAATCCAGCCACATGACTGTTTTTGTAAGGAATCACATCTAGACACCATCTAGGTCTCTAGAATCTGGATGGAACACAGACACACACTTTTAATCCCTTTGACTGGAGTATAGATAGGCCCTTAGAACACACTTTAATACTAACCAATGACATCTAGTTGAGGAGCAGACAAAGTGACAAATCAGAATCATTTGACAAAATTATTCAGAGATAGAATATGCCCAATTCATATAAGAATGGACAGGACAGTACAGCAGAGGAGAGTACAGTTCAGTGAAATTCGGCTGGTTTTGGTGGAGGCAGTTCTGTGCAGTTCAGTTTTTTTCCCAAGCAGAACCATTCAGTGAGAAGCTGAGAGAAGCCAATTTGAATCAGTTTGAAGAGGAGCTTCAGCTAGAAGAGGTGAGGAAACTCAGCTCTTCAGAGTTCAGAAAGGGTAAGCTTGCTCAGGAGTAAGTCTTATAGGCTGAAATACTCTAGGGCTAGGTTAGCAGCTGGAGGCAGGAAGCAGAAGCTTTCAAAGTCAAGGTTGTCAGAAGATTAGATTTATGGAGACTAGAAATTTCCAGGCCTGGGCCAAAAAAACAGTTAAATAGACATGCTCTGGACTCATCCCAAGTCATGTATAATCACAGCTTTTTTTTTTATCTCACTCTTCATTTGAGGAAATGAAAGTGACATTTAAATCTGGTCCCCAATATGATTGGAAAGGCAGAAAACCAAAGGAAGAAAACCCACCAACAGTTACAGAACTAAAAGAAAAAAAAAAAAAGTTCGTACATTCCTATATAAATCCTTGCTGCTTTTATTTCTGTTATTGGGTGGGTCAAAGGCTCTGCATCATTCCTTGTTCTGGACTCAATGATCTCTTAGCTCTGGAGTCTCCTGAGTCTTTCTGGGCATCCATTTCTATGCAAAGGATTGATAGTTCATTTAGAAATGATCGCAGGTGGATTTCTCCTCTTTGGCTTTCTTGCAGATTATCTCTTGTCCTCTGCAACATTTATGTCAGATGTCCCCAGCTTTCTGCAATGCTGTTGGCCTTCTTCAGGTGTTTCCTGTCTTCCTAATACAGCACCAGATGTAAATATTGTAAAAATGATTTTGTTCTAATATTGAGTCCTAGACTCAAGCCTATCTGCAATTTTAGAAAGTGAATAGCTACCCTAGTGTTTTTCAATTGGCTGATGTGTCAGCATATTTTATGAGAAGTATAATGGTTGTACTTCTTCACCCATATGGGCACTTGGGTTTCAAACAGAGGGCTGTGGCCTTTCACCCAAGCCAAGAATATCCTTGGCCAGAGGCTATCAATTGGTGTTCCACTACATCTGAACCCTCACCAAGGTGAAAACTGCAAGTAAGAGAGGGAGAGGAGAGCAAAGACTTCCAGCCTTTGTCATGGTGAGGTAAAATCTGGGGGCTAATTGATGTACCCTTGGGAGGGGGACACTCACCTTCCTCCTGTAAGTTCTGTCAGTCTCTGAGCTTCATGTTGTTGTACAGCTGCCATTCAGGCTCCTTATTCTGACCTGTCACAGCTAGATTGCACCAAAGTTGCTACTGCTATGGGCAGGATCAGCCAAGAGTGGGAGAGACCTCAGGAGGCTGTGAGCTTGCTGAGAACCGACTATGGGGAGGCAGCTCCAATGACACAGCTTTTTATGGGGATAATAAAAGCTAGTTAAGTATTTTGGGGTACATAGGGGCTTTCAGGGTGTATATAAATTATTGGCCAGAGACAGGGGGCTAGTGATATCTCATTTGCATAAGGAGAGATTCCAGGTGTTGCCAGGCCTCACCTTATTAAGGGGAGAGGAAGTTTGCCCTGGCTCCTGGGCTACTTGACCTCCCCTGGGGTACACAGTTGAGGACACAGGGCTGTGTGCACAGGGACACACAGGCCCAGGACAGCGGGGAACAACCCCATTCTTGCTCTTGTGCCAGAGCTTGCTGGCAAAGTCTAACAGTACCTGAATTGGAGGGTGAGGATTAAGAAAGAAAATAGACGAAGAAAAGTACAGGGAGGGCTCACAGTGAATACGGCTGTTTTGTTTATTCCTTGCATTCCTTGTATACAGTATACATGCATGTGAAGTGGAAAACACATGGAAGAAAAATTTGGAACAAGAACATTTGCTGAAATTACTTTAGTTTATCTATATGTTAGACTTCTTTCAACTTGAGGTCAAAGAGTATAGATCAAGTCCACACCTGGTCTGGAATTAACAAACAAGCCCCCTTTTCAAGGAAGTTAGCTAACATAAGTATTTTGCCAAGTACTCAAGACTGTGTACGAGTCTACAAGATCCTCTGGTCTGCTTCTATTAAGCACTCCAGAAAACGGCTCCTGACACTCTGACACTCTGGGTTGCAGTGCCCCCCGTCCATTGGCCGTCCAGCTCCAGGATATCTCACTCAATATGAAATTTTCCAGTTGAATCCATTTCCCTGAAATTTCATTATTCTTTTTTTAACTGAGCAAAACTCTGCAGTGCATATGTACCATGTTTTTATTATACATTAATCCATCTCACTTTATTTCCTAGCTCTTGTGAACAGAGTTAACGATAAACATGGCTGAGTGAATATCTGCTGAGTGGAATGCTGAGTCCTTTGGGTATCTGCAAAGGTATGTTATAGCTGAATCATATGATGAATTTAATTTTAGCTATTTGAAGATTCTTCACACTGGTTTTTAGAGTTTCTTGAACTATATGCAATTCCATCAATAGTGAATAAATTTGCCTTTGCTTTCTATATTTTATATGTTAGTAAAGGTAACATTAGTTATGAAACATCTTCAAAATTTTTCTAGAAATGGTAACATTTTTTGTCTTTATTTTTGGATATGTGATTAATATTTTGACACAAAATAATGTTTATATTTCAGTCTCTATTACTGTTACTGTGGAAAATACTCTGAGAAAAAGCAATATCATGGACAGAGGGTTTATTTTAGCTCACATATCAAGATTATAATCCATCATTATAGGAGAAGTCAAACATCAAGAGCTTTGGAAAGTACCTAGTCACTAGTCACTTAGCCTTCACACAATAAAGAAGCAGACAACAATGGATGCAGGAAGAACTGATTCTCAGCCCTTGGGCTCCACTTACCCTGTCCAGGAACCAGATGGAAAATCATGCTAACCAAAGTGGGTACATTTTCCAATGTCGAACAATATAGTCTCACAGGCATGGCTAAAATCCCACCTCCAAGATGACAACGAATCAATGAAGTTGACTACATGAGCCATGACATATAGCATCAGCGTATTTGCATATTTTACAATTTAGAATACAAAAATATAAAATTTAACCAAATAAAGTTACAAAATTCCTAGGATAATAGTCACCTTTTATAAATATGACAAGAGTGGAAGTGCCTGTGTAATGGGTACGTCAACCACAGCATGTAGTAAATATAGCCATTTGATTTGTTTTGTTTTGTTTTTAAAATTAAATTTACTCTAAATTACAATCATTGATAGATTATGAGGTATTTCCTAGACAACTAAATACATAGATATAATGTAGACTCTTATTAAGTGCTGAATGACTACTTATTAATTAATAAGTTAATGTTATAAATTACAAAACAAAATTGAACCTTCTTGCCCTTCCCTATTCCTTTGTCTGAGCTACAACTTCAGGTAGGCATTGCCTAGAACCCACCAGCCATGCAAAATGGAATCAGGAAGGCAATTCTCACTCTTCTCCTCCAATTCCAACCCCACAGCTTTATCTCCATGTTTATATCAAAACAGAAGCCTCTTTTTATCTCTGTCCCCATCCTAAGTGTTCTAAGATAATCTCGGTGGCACACTTAGGCATTTTCCCTCCCTCAGACATTCTCAGAACCCTCCCCTTCTACTCTGTTCCAATTCCTTGGTGTCTTCTTCCAATACATAGCAATATGTTCTACTTGAGAGTACAAGTGACCACACCAGGATGGATCTCAGAAACATTTCCTACTGGACAACACACAGCCACAAACTCTGCTATGAGCCAGAAGGGACAACAGAAACCAAGGATTAGATCACCCACCCAACAAACAAGATCAGATCTTAGCACCTGGAATTACAATAGATACAAACCAGATGCCTAGATGCCAGTATAAATACACAATCAGCCAGGACAATATATCGCTACAAAAGATCATCAACTGTACTGTAGTAAAACCTAAGAACTTCAATATAGCTGAAAAAGAAGGGAAGGACATCAGAATAAATATTATGAATATTCTCAAGGACTTTAAAGGTAATATGAATACAACCATTAATTGAATCTGTAAATATACAAAGAAACAGGTGAATGAAATGAAGAATTGGTTTTGCTGGGTCATTGGGGGTGGTTGTGAGGGCAAGAGTGGGAGGGTGGACCTGAAAAGACTGTGAAGAGAATGTGATCAACACAGATTGTACGAAATTCCAAATAATAAATACATATATTATACTGAGGGATAGAAAACTGTTAAAGACTTGAAAGTGTAACTATAATCACAAAAGAAAACCCAAACAGAGACATATCTGGAAATGAAAAACATGGAGCTGTCTGTCACCTACATGGAAACTTCATCTGCAAGGACTTTCTATCCATGATACAGGAAGATACTCTACACACTACCAAAGACAAGGGCATCTTTGAGAAGCCATTATGTCATTAGTTGTCTTCTTTAATACAATATCCCAAACAAACCCAATGCAGATATTGAAAGAAATACCTTTACAGTTGTTTACCATTTGATAGATTCTGAACATATCTGTACTCAACCAAAGTGTGATCTGTTACAATTATAAATCAATGGGATGTCAATGCAATCAAAGCTTTTCTATGGATGAGTAATATTTTTAGTTAAATGTATAATTTTCTAAATACGGAGAAAGACAGAAAGACAGGAAAAGACAAAGAGGGAAGGAGAGCTAGATTTATGCATGCACTCTGAAAATCAGTACCTGTCTTACTTCTACAGTTCCTTCAATGTAGATTTAACAAAACAAACAAAAATAGTTGCTAAAAAATACTCTAAGAAAATTCTTGTATTAAAAAAAATTACTCTAGGAGATGATTACTATTCAGTACTCTGAACAAGTCACTGTAGTGCTTGGGTATAGTATCAATTTGTAGACATAACTCTGTGGGCTTTACTGTCATCCTAGCAGAGAATAGGGACTTGGATGTACAAAGTGATCCAATTAAGTTTGAAAAACAAACAGATCCTGTAAGTAGTATTATTAGCATTGTGATAATGAAAAGTTCTGAAAAATAAGTTGCATAACTTCATAATCATGGTGTTTGGGCTTAAATTTCTTTCGATTAAAATGTCCTATTTCTCTGAGTGCCACCAGGTCTCCCCCTCCAGGGGACGTGGTCAAATGTGAGGCACCAGAGTACATGAGAAAGTCATACCCCACTCTCCACTCAACTGTGGGGAATGTCCTGTCCATTGGCTAGATCTGGGTAGGGGTTTGTCCTCGGCTGGTGGTGGCACTTAGAGGAAGATGGCAGGCTACCAAGAAGAGACTTGATAACCTATGAGCATATACAGGCGTAGGTAATCACCCCCAGTCACAGACATAGGGGAGGGGAGTAAGGGGAAAATGGGAGGGAGGGAGGAATGGGAGGATACAAAGGATGAGATAACCATTGAGATGTAATATGAATAAATTAATAAAATAAAATTTAAAAAAAGATGTGCTATTTTCTTTCCAATTGTAGTGGACATTTAAAACAGATAACTAAAAACTTCTTTCTTTTAGTCTTAAAATATTTTACTTCTATTTAATAATTTTTAATAATAATTCAGAGATAATAACCTATTATAAAGTGATTCAACACATTGTATAACAGTAATGGATGAAAGAAAATAGCTAAATTTTTATGCAAAAGCAAATAAACAACATGGCATATATTTTATTTTATTTTTTTTATTTATTTATTAATTTTTTTTTTTGCTTAAGAAAACTTATTTTAATATAAGACATCATGAAAGACCTTACCAAAACACTGGCTTGTAAGATTTGAGAGGGCATACCCATAGTCCCAAAGTCTTAGAAAGCTGAAGGCATCCGGTATGCTTTAAGATGAATTTGGTTAGCAAGTTTGGTTTTTTTTTTTTTGGTTTTTTTTTATTAATTTATTCTTGTTACATCTCTATGGTTATCCCATCCCTTGTATCCTCCCATTCTCCCCTCCCTCCCATTTTCCCCTTATTCCCCTCCCCTATGACTGTTCCTCAGAGGGATTACCTCTCTCTGTATATGCTCATAGGGTATCAAGTCTCTTCTCAGTGACCTGCTGTCCTTCCTCTGAGTGCCACTAGGTCTCCCCTGCCAAGGGATACAGTCAAAAGTGAGGCACCAGAGTACATGAGAAAGTCAAATCCCTCTCTCCACTCAAGTGTGGAGACTGTCCTGTCCATTGGCTAGATCAGGATAGGGGTTTAAATTTTACCGCCTGTATTGTCCTTGGCTAGTGCCTTAGTTTGAGCGGGACCCCTTGACCCAAATCTGCCTATCATAATGTTCTACTTGTAGGTTTCTAGGACCCACTGGATCCTTCTACATTGCTATTCTCCCATTGTTCTCTCATCTAGAGTCCCAATAGGATGTCCTCCCCTCGGTCCCAGTTTCCTGGTAAGGGAAGGCTTTCATGGGACATGTCCATTGGGCTAGTATGCAGATATAAGTGAGTATATACCATTTGAGTCTTTCTGCTTCTGGGTTAACTCACTCATTATGATCATCACTAGCTCAATCCATTTGTCCACAAATTTTGGGAATTCTTTGTTTTTAATAGCTGAGTAGTATTCCATAGTGTATATGTACCACAGTTTCTTTATCCATTCTTCTACTGAGGGACATTTAGGCTGTTTCCATGATCTGGCTATTATGAATAAGGCTGCTATGAACATGGTTGAGCAAATTTTCTTGCTGTGTGCTGGTGCATCTTCTGGGTATATTCCAAGGAGTGGAATAGCTGGGTCTTGAGGAAGCCCTATTCCCAGTTTTCTGAGATAGCACCAGATAGATTTCCAAAGTGGTTGTACTAGTTTGCATTCCCACCAGCAATGAAGGAGTGTTCCTCTCTCCCCACATCCTCTCCAGCATGTGGTGTTGCTTGAGTTTTTGATCTTAGCCATTCTGATGGGTGTAAGATGGAATCTCAGAGTTGTTTTGATTTGCATTTCCCTGATGACTAAGGAGGTTGAGCATTTCTTTAAGTGTTTCTCAGCCATTTGATATTCTTCTGTTGAGAATTCTCAGTTTAGTTCCAAGCCCCATTTCTCAATTGGGTTATTTGGTTTGGTGGTGTTTAATTTCTTGAGTTCTTTATATATTTTGGATATTAGACCTTTGTCAGATGTAGGGTTGGTGAAGATCTTTTCCCAGGCATATATTTTAACATTCCATGAAAAGAAAATTTTAACTTAAAAGACCTAATTTTTAGTAAACATTCATGACATTTTTACAATAGACTGTGCTTTCAGAGGATAAAAGGCAACATTTACATTTAAGTAAAATATTGTTTGAAGAAATTGTATGTTTAAATTTATATTTTTGAGTTTCATGGAAAATATTTTAGTTCCCATAATTAGTCCCTTTATTGCAAATCAATTGGAAATTTGTCATGTTGTGCAATCCATTTTCTTACAATCCTATTTCTGTTCACTTAGTCCTATTTAAACTGAAAATATGATAGACTTATTTATTCCCCTAAATAATTTTTTTCTTAAAATAAACTTTTCTATGGCATGCAAATTTATCTGTCAAATAGGTGCTATATAGAAGTTTAAGAACCTAAAGTAAGTATTCAAATCTGTCTCTTAGTGCAAATCTGTTTTAATGGATGATATTATGCCCACTATTATTTGAATTATTTGAATTATTGAATACATCTTAATATATATAGGCAATAAATTTTTTATAGTGAGCTTTCATTTTCAAGTAGTAGGATGCTAGACATATGTACAATTATTTTTGTTATTTGTTATATGATTAATTATATCTTAAATGAATTATGTTGTATTTTTATGAAATATGATGTAGAAATCAATCTTCTTAAACCGCAAATATTATATATGTATATATATATATATATATATATGTCATTGTATATCAAATATCTTTAATATAACTCAATCTAGTAATATATATTTAGTATATTTTTATATATTAAATAGTTTTAAGTATGTCACTATTTCTAGTAAATTAAATAGAAACAAGAACAAATGTTGCACAATGAAATAATGATAAAAATAAAACAAGTCATAACATCCATACTTAATAATTTTTTAAACATTGGTACTTTAGCCTTTGTCCAGGAAAATCAGGTATCAATTTATAGAGATAGCCTAGAGTCTTAATTATTATTTTTAATATTTATTGTATACATATTGCATGCATGTGTCAAGTCCATATGAAATCTTTGGTAGAGCTCATTCTCACTTCACTTTTATGTGATTTATGGGCATTAAATTCAGATCACTAGTCTTTTCTAGAAAATACCATACCTGAAGTAACTTCCTGCTGGCCCTTTAATCTTAATTCCCTTTTTACTTATCAAGTGGGATAGAAGACTTCACTTAAAAAAAAAAAGATTTGATATGTGCTAATAGAAATGGAAAAATGTACCAGTGTTTATCAATAATTAACACTGTGTTAATAATAATAATAATAAATAACACTCATATCATTAACTTGCTCAGAAGTACATTTAACAGTATTTTAATTTTATGAACTTGGGAAAAGTCCAAATTTGACTAAACTCTTTCGGGGTTGTAGTATTTCAGAACCCTCTTTTACTTGTGGTGAGAATGCAAAATTTCATAAAATTTTGTAATTGTTTTGTTAAGGACTGTGTCCAAGAACTGATTGCTGATTGACTGACTATCCATTAACTGAGAAGACTGGTCTTTCAGGGTGTCAAGTACACTGTCTTGCCTGGGGAAAAATGCTGTTTCTGTGGAAGTACCATTGGTATCTGCAAAATGTGTGCCGAGCATACCCAAGACAACAGAGTCTTTGACATAGGTTTATAAATTACATCTTATGTAAAGCTTTTTGGCTGGTAGCCAATTTATGAAAATAATTGTATCATGAGGTACAGAATTTGGTCTGAGACTTACATTTATATAGTCTAGGACTGAAATGGTAAAACAAGATAGCTAACATCTTCACACCATATTTATAACAGTTGACGTTACCAAATTATCTGCAAGGACAGCCTTATACTTCACCTAATTATTTTAATTACATTGGTCAATGAAATTCAATAACTCAATGGTCGGATGAGGAAGTAAACCAAACCTATCAATAGCACTAGGTGTCAGTGGTTTTAATATTTGAATAGTGAGCATTTAATCCAATCCAAGCAAACAAACAAAAAGACAAAACAAAAACAAAACCAAGCATGTAGCTTTTGTGTTCTTTGAATTCCTCTATCCTGGTTGGTGACAGTGATGATTACATGATTATATCAAGAAGGCAGCTCAGCTTCTTAATTTCTGTCTATTCGTGAGAATAAAAAAATCTTCCTTGTTCTCATTTTTCTGTATTGTCAGCAAGTAATTAAATAATAATTATAATCATAAAAATAAAAAGTATATAGGGGGCATGCTTTTATAATATTCTATCTCTATCTTGTTTGGCAGCATTATCTCTTAGGTTCATGAACTTCCTATAAATTTGTCAAGTTTTCCTTCTAGAATTCTAAAGCATTTAATTACCTAGAAGGAGATTTTACTTTTAGTCTCATGACTACATTTAATGATGTACATATTAAGATTATCCTTAATATGATGTTGGAAGATATAGAAAATTTGATTAACTAAAAGTATTCAAAAATTCTTCCACTCCTGATTCTTAAATTTCTCATATTCTGTACTGCCTAAGATCACATGTCCTTATTTACATAGAAATTGGTTTTACAAGTTAAAATTATCATCTCATAAATTTACTCATTTTCATACTTTTAATAATGTAATGCATCCAATCATCCTTTTCATAATTAAAGTAGAACATTCAGCCTACAATATTAAAACAAAACAGACAAAGGGCATTAAAAAATAAAAAGAACAAAAGTTTTACATCAGCTCCTTTGCCTCTATTTGCATGTCTCCTTACAATGTTGTGATGCAGGCAAACAAGAAGCAGCAATTACAACAACCTCCCTTTGCTCAACTGAGTCAAATATGCTATAAAGACAGGGGACTCCTGTGCATTTTCATTTACTGCTATTGCAAGATAATATGGGAATTTTTAAAGTCTAAAAACATATATTATGGGTATACCTCCAACAGTTTGCTTACCTACTTGATTGTAAAATAATTTATTTTGTAGGGCCTATGTGACTGTCTATGTACATTTGTGAGCTCGGCACCTCAGACCATGCTCTTGAGATGTTGAGGGAAAGTGTGTTTACAAACGCAGTGACTTTCTAGCCTGGATTTAAGTCTTTTCAGTCACAGGGATTCCCCTGTGAAGTTGGTGGCCCCTCCATCACAAACGGACAGAATTACATTTAGTGAGCATTGCTTAATTACATGACTTTCCTCATTGCTATTTTTTTTCACAAGCTAATATTTGTCTTGGAATTAAAGACTCTTGTATGATCAGACTCTTTTGAGAATTGGCCATAATGTGCTCTAAAAGTCCTGTTGTATGTGAACGCCACGGTTTTTCTCTAATGCAATATATTTATAAGATCCCATGATTAAAGCATAAACAATATTGAAGAGTGATGGTGTAACTCTGCCTTTTGAAGCATTTCTAAATGAATATTTTGTAATACAATTTAAACAACATCTTTTAGTAGAAATTTCTATTTAATGGTTCAAATCCATTATTCTTACTTATGTTAATTTTATGACTTTGAGTTAATGATTTATCATTAGAATTTTTATGTTTACTACACATTTGCTGTAATTAGTACTGTGAATACTGCTCTGCTGGTGACAGTATTACAGACTCTACCTTTATTTTAAAAATTATCACTTTTAATGCAATTGTGAAAAAAGCCTTAAGTGTCTCACATAAATTCTACAACATGTTAAGATTCAGTTACATCGATAATTCCACTTACGCCATTTTATATTGGTTGACAAACTCACTTTAGTAGAAGGATCTTCAGTTTTGACTTCCTAGAACTGTTCATCATAAGCTGCTGCTGCCCTACATGATCATTTTCAATTTCATTATTTCCAGGATTTTGAGCTCAGCTTAATGTCAAAAGAAACTTCAAACCTTCATTTTGTACAATTGTCCCAGGGGGAAATCAGTATCCAGATATCTGGAAAGTTTTGGGTCATGAACATGAAGGAAACAAAAACATTAGACTTAACAATATGATCTCCTAATAAAACATTTTATCTTTCTCAGTTAATATTGGGAACTTATGGGGACTGAAATATTATTATGGTTATAAGCCGGTACAAAATCACTGTGAGACAAGAACCTAGGCCAGGAACAAGAAATCTGAGATGGGAAAGGGTTCAGGCCATCCTGCCACAAGCCTCATGGGGAAAAATCTCTGCTTTATAATATCCTCTCTCTCTCTCTCTCTCTCTCTCTCTGTCTCTGTCTCTCTCTCTCTCTCTCTCTCTCCCTATATATATGTCCTGAACTGTGTCTTCCAAATTCATGTCTAATAGGAAAAAGTCTCTATCAGCTGTATGAAACAGATAAAGAAGAATTCCTGGTGACAGAAACTCTCACAGTATGTATTTGAGCCGAGGTCACTAAAGTAAGATAAAAAAATGTTCCATATTCATCTAGAGTGATTTACACTTTGATACATTCACCTACTTTTTCATGTTTATTTTATAGTATACAATTAATAATTGATAACTTAATAATTAATAATTTTTCAAAATTATTGGAGGATTATTGTCATGGCCATATCTTTAATTCTAATACTTGAAGATGTAGGCTAGACTCAAGTTCAAGTAAAACCAACATAATCTAGAGAATGAATTTTGGGCCAATCAGGAATGTGTAGTGAAGCCTGAGCTCAAATAGAAAAAAAGGAAAAGAAGAAAACAAGGGAAAAAAATGTAACTTAATTATGATCTTTAAATATGAGGTTGGGGATTTAGCTCAGTTGTAGAGTGCTTGCCTAGCAAGCTCAAGGCCCTGGGTTTGGTCCTCAGCTCAGGAAAAAAAAAAAGACAAAATATATTTATATATTTTCTGTAGTTTTAGACTCTCTAAATGGCTCCAAACTGTTGTCTCAAAGACATAATATTTTTAATTCTTAAATTTTACTTTTTTCTTAAGTGAAATATGATCTATTATTATGTTCTTTATCACCTTTTACATGGAAACTTTGAATTTACGATATTTTTAGATATTTGGAATAAAAATATAATTATGGGTTATGACCATGGCCTATTAACTTAAAGAGAACATTGATTTGTTTCTAACAATAAAAAATGTACATATCAAGAATCTTGATATCTAACTCACTTTGGGAAAACAATGTATATATTATTTTACATTCAGAATTTTAGACTCACCAAGATAGGAAACATGTTTTTGTCAAGGTTGTCAAATACAAATAGCCAATACACTATTAATGTAATTTTTAGATAATTCTTGATTGTTTCTTGATTCTTCTTTTTTTGTAATTTATTGTATATATGTATAGTAAGATGTGTCTATGTTAAAAATAAAAAATAAATAAATTACAAAAAATTAAATTGCAACAAAATATTACTTTTTCTGTGTGAAATTTGGAAATTATATATAAAAAGCAATCAAAAATATTTCAAGCCAGCTCCTAAATGGTAACTATTTGCTAGCATGCACAGAGAAACCCTAGTAGCCACAGGCACACAGGGCATTTACACGCATTTGCTATGAGAGAAGGTGGAAACTACATCCAACCAGAGATCCACCACCATGTGCATAGAGATTTGAAAGGAACTGATACCATAAGAGTTAGTTTTATTTCTTCATTGGCAATTTCACTGCCTTCTATTTTGCCTTATAACTGGATGAAGCTTCCAGTTAGATGTTGAGTAGCAGTGGAACAAATGAGAGCTATTTTCTTGTCATTACATTTGTTTTGACAGTATTTACTCTATGAGCATAATGTTAGTGTTAAGCTTTCATAATCACTGTTTACATCATTTAGGACTTTACCCTCTAATTTGTTTTTATGATGAGAGGGTGTTTGTTCCTGTGATGTTCCCACTTTCATTCTATTAATATGATAATCACATTATTGAAAGCTTTAGTTAAAATAATGGAATTCTTAAAAGGAACCTTTAATAGCTATCAGGAATAATTATTTGATTGTGGTAAGGGTCAATTTTTATTTACTTGAGTATCTTACATGGATAAGAAATGCTAGTCTGCAATTTTCACTAAATATTACTATGCTTGGTGTCAGTGCTATAGTTTTCTGGCTACATAGAATGAATTAGGTTTCTTATTCTCTTTGATTTATCAAAATAAGTTGAGAAGAGTGACTGTTAATTCCTTAAACACTTTCAGTCTTAGCCCAGGCAAACACATGACAAAAGTTTTCTTTAAAAGCATGTTTTAGATACTGATTGAATCATTTTACTTGTTATGGTCCAGTTTAACCTTTTTATTTCTTCACCAATTTTGGAAATGTGTGTGTTTGTGTGTGTGTTGGCTCTGTTTCTTAACAATTAAACTTTATTATACAACCCAACTAGCTTACACAAGGAGGAAAAAAGGTAAAGGGACAAAAGAGTGAACCTTCCGGTATCCATTCCACGGGAAGGGTCCTTAGGTGTCTCTCTGGCCCGGCCTGCATGCAGGTCCAGCCTGTTCGCTGTTCCCCAAGCGCTCAAGCCCTGGGCTGAATCTGTTGTTCTCTCCTCCCCACCAGCCTGAGTCACATGAAAGGGGCAGTCTCCTTCTCCCATGGAGAGTCAATTAGAAAAACAATAGCCCAGTTGGGGTTCCCAGTTTTGTTTCCTGAATTCCAGGCCCAAGATGGCTCCACTCAGTTTGTCACAAGCTATTGATGGGGAGCCCCAAGGGTAAAGCCCGCCAAGACTGTTTTCACCTGTGACAAAGCTTAATCTTTCCCACATGTGTGTGTGCATGCATGTGCCTGCATAGGGGTGTTGGTTTTATTTTTGTTTTGCCTTTTGTTCTGTTCTGTTGTGTTTTTTAAAACATTTTTTATTTTTCACATATACATTTATATTATTACATGTATATACAAGAAACTACCTATAGCAAGAAGAATGATGACACAATCGGTAATTATATAAATGTTTCATTCTTAGTGTTTTTGGCTATTTATATTTCACAGCCTTGAAGAAAATGTCTTTCCTAAATTGGTGCATCTAAAATTCTGAGTGTAAATCAATCTCCAACACATCTTGTCATTATCAACTTAAAACATCTATAGACACCTAAAACCATCTTAGCCCTAAACAACTAAGCTTCATTGTAAAACTAAACTATCTTGTGTTCAACTCCATCCGAGACTTGAGAAGGAATAAAATTGATTACCTGAGTTTTCTTGGAGTTCAGGTTAATAGCTTTCCAGATGAGAAGATGACAGAGACAGTTTTGCTACCTGAAGAGCCACCCAGCACTCTCTATAATGTTGGAGCATCCTCTTCAGTATTCTGGCCCAATATATCTGACAGACATTATTTATAAGGCAGGAACTATTGAGGACTTGCTGACCCTGTCTTGCCAGAGTTTGGCTGTCAAATCTGCTTGCATCCAAGCATGCCTTCTGAGAATTATATTCTTCTGACATATAATATATCCCAACCACAATTTCCCTCCTTCCACTCTTCCCAGATGCCCCTCTGACCTCTCCTATCTCCCTACATCCATCCTCTACCCTGCCATCATTTTCTGTTCAGAAAAGATGAGGCCTCCAAGAGACAACAGCCAAACAGGACTAAACAATATAAAGTAAGCAAGGCAACCTACTGTTAGGAAAGCAGGGAGTGGGGGCATATGCCTTTAATCTCAGCACTCTGGAAGCAGAGGTAGATATTTCTCTGAGTTCGAGTTCGAGGCAATCTGGTCTACAAGGCAAGTCCAGGCCAGCCAGTACTATAAGGGAAACCCTCTCGAAGAACCAAAAAAAAAAAAAAAAAAAGTTTCAGAAGAACACCAACTAACAGCTATAATATATACAAAGAGAATCTAGTGAAAAACCTGTAGGCCTAACGTTTGTGCTTCAGACTCTGTGGGCCCATATGATCCCTCCTTGGTTGATTTGATGTGCCATGCTAGTTACTTTGGCATAAAACATACTCTGCAGGATACAAAAAGGGAAATTTGGGTAGTAACTCAGTCGCAAAACCCTCTACCAACAATTTTTCCTGCCTGAAAGATTCTGGGGCAATGGTAGCACAGAACATGTGGTATGGCCAACCGATGTTCAGTTTTGGTAATTCACTTATTTCAATAATTTTTTTAAAAATTCTACATTTTGTAATTTTCTAGTTCATAATAGTTTAAATTTTTCTATACTTGTTTTTTTTATCATTTTTATTAAAGTTTTAATTTTCTTGTTTGTAATATTGGTGTGTCTCTGTTTAGTTCAGACAGGGACTCACAATATAGTCCTGGCTAGCCTAGAACTCTTATGCAGTCTAGCCTGGCTCAAAATCATAATTTTTGTTTACTTCACAGTATGTTGGAATTAAAGTTATATGATGCCATGCCTGGGTCTATTTTTCCCCTCCTAAAGTCAGTTATAATGCTCTACTTTTACTTCATGATTTTTATAAATTCAAAGTTTTTTTAAGTCAATAATAATGTTTATGAATAAGACAAGCTGAATAATGTTTATACTTTTGGTCTTTTCAAAGAAAGAACACCATGTTTAGAAACTAAAATTTTTATCTGAGGTCTCAATTTTGCTTTTCTCTTTTCTAGTCTTTGCTTTATTTTTCCTGGTAGGTTTAGTTACAAGAACCTTTCTAAAGGTTTCATTTGTTTTTCATTATGTTAGGATATAATATAAAATGAGATCTTTAGAGAGGCTGCCAATGAAAAGGGTGGCTCATGTAAAAGATGGATCACACTTCAAATTATATAATTAAGAAAAAAACTCTCACAGAAGAACCAATCATGTGGGTTTTTGTTAATTCTAGATATAGTCATGTTGATAACCAAAAAAAAATATCAAAGAACAAGAACTACACTTATCTGTAGATATAAGAAAAGATATTTAGAATACAGTTTGGAACCATTCTGCTTTAGTAAGTATAAATTTTATGTTCTCTTCCAAGATCAATGGCTTCAATAGTCCTTGGCAGCCATCTAAGTTTCTAGAAGCAATTTCAGTGTTAAAGGTTTCAATGTAAGATCTTTGATGCATTTAGGGTTGCTTTTTTCTGTGTGCTGATAGATACAAGGCTACTCTCATTCCGCATTAGCTCAACCACCTTTCATAGCATCAGTTACTTCCTTTCTCCAGCATATTGTTTTGGTATTTTTTCTACTAATAAGTGGCTGAAGGTATCTAAACTCATATTTGCATTTTGGTTTTGTTTACTGGTCTACATATCTGTTTTTGTTCTTGTACCATATATGCTTTAACCATTGCATCTTTGCAATATTTTAAGCCACCCAGCATGTTCTTTGTATTGAGTATTTTTGGCTATATGGGATTTTCTGTGGTTCCATATAAATCATATGACAGATATTTCTATTTATGTGAAGAATGACATGTTGATTTAGTAGAGATTGCCTGATATTTGTAAAATAATTTTGGTAAAATTGCCATCTTTATAATATTATTTTATCAATTTATTAACATGGAAGAAATCTTTATTATAATCTTCCTCTCAGTGCTTATGAAGCTGTGTAGAACAAGGATAAAAAAGATGCTAAGAACCAGAGGTGATACATGATTTTTAAGGAAACACAGCAGGGTTGATGCACATGTGTGGTCAAAGAGACCATGAATAGCATGAACAATACCAGCACAAGTTCAAGCCAAACAAAATTCCAGAACTTAGTAGAGGAATTAGGAATAGTGTACCACCTCTGGCCAAGAAGCACTTGACAAATGATAGCTGATAGGAAAAATCAGTAAGTTTCTACAATGGAGTGACATTGGTGAAGTTGTTATTTTTGTAAAACAGTGTTTGTTTCTCTTAGATTATTTCTTAACCTGGCTATCACACAAAAAATTGAAACTCTTTTATAATACAAGGCTTCCCAACACAATGTGAGCATTTTAAGTCTGTTCTTTTTTTATGTTTTATTAATTTATTCATATTGCATCTAAATTTTTAGCCCATCCTTTGTATCCTCCCATTTCTCCCTCCCTCCCACTTTCCCCCTTCTCCTCTCCCCTATGTCTGTGATTGAGGGGGACCTCCTCCCCCAATATATGTACATAAGGTATCAAGTCTCTTCTTGGAAGCCTGCTATCCTTCCTCTGAGTGCCCCCAGGCCTCCCCAACAAGCGGACATGATCAAAATGGGACACCAGAGTTCGCATGAAGGTCAGACCCCACTCTCTACTCAACAGTGGAGAATGTCCTGTCTATCAGCTAGATCGGGGTAGGAGTTTGAAGTTTACTGCCTATATTGTCCTTGGCTGGTGCCATAATTTGAGCAGGACCCCTGGACCCAGACCCGAGTGTCATAATGTTCTTCTTGTAGGTTTCTAGGACCCTCTGGACCTTTCTTTTCCCCATTCTCCCATGCTTCTCTTACCTAAAGTCCCAATAGGATGTCCTCCCCTCTGACTTGCTTTCCTGGTAAATGAAGACTTTCATGGGATTTAAGTCTGTTCTTAACCCTTTGTGCTATTTTGTCTCACTCCCAGCCAACATGCCAGTGATACTTGCATATGGTAGCTTTCCTGAGCTCCAGTTCCTTCCTCCTCCTTGGACAGATACCCTTGGCTCAATTCCCTAACTCCTCTCCTAGCTATCAGGAAGTCCAGCCCTATTCTCTTCCTTGCTCATCGATTAGCTATAAGCTGCTTTATAGAAGCAACAGGATGACAATTGGGGAGCAGAGTTTACATGACATTTAAACAAAAATCAGAATTTAAACTGCATAATAACTTTATACCTATATACTAAGTTGATTAACTACATTCAGAGCAGAACTCAAGCTCATAATTTGTTCACAAACACAACTCTGAGTCTTTGGTTTTAGTAGCATCTTATTTTTCTTTTGAGAGAGTAGAAAAATAGATAGAAAATAATATGATAAAAATATGTAAAAGTATAAAAATATAGGAAAAAATAAAAATTATTATGAAAAGAGTATTCTTAAGAGAATGAACTAGGATTAGTTATCTCAGAATATTAGTCTAGATTTTGAATGTGAAAATGAAAACATCAAATTTAGATTGTTACTAAAAGCTTTCAGTGTAAAATAAAGAAAATAAATGACATAGAAAAAATGAAACATCTGCTAAGTTTCAAAATATACGTGTTTATATTTTGTGTGTTTTCATTAAAATTTCTTTCTAATTTCGCTACTTTCATGTTTAAATTATCATTAGATGCTTTCCACATCACCTCCTTTGTTATGTTATTTTATTACCAGAAAATTTTTGTTTATAAAACATAGATTTGTTTTTTCTCATAAGAATCATGATAATAGCAGAAAGGTACACTATATTTTATAATAATGTGTCATCTCAATGCTACAGGGAGTCCTTGAACACATGCTGCCCATATGCCCAATGAATTTACCCTGTGCACATCACTCTAAATGACTAACTGACTAAATAATTCTCTCAAGACACATCTCATCATAATGCTGATCAGCTATGGTTCATTTACTCTTATATAATTGCAGAGGATGTTTATCCTTTTTTGCCCTTTTGTACTGCACAAGCTGTTGTTATGTTCTGGGTCACAGCTAGGATGAAACAGTGACTAAGCTCTTTTGTAAGGGCTCTACAATTTGGTACTCTGTAAAAAACTAAGTAAATAATAGTGTGTCTTCTCATTGGTATGTCATAAAGCTTAAATATAAGCACGGTCTATTAAATTCATAAAGAGTGATTTAAGTCTTCAAAATCTCTTACTGATGACTTCTTCTATTCACTTCTTTATATAATTATATATTCCAACTGGATGCATTAATATACAGAAGTATTTTATATGTTTTCATATTACTTTTGATTTAAAATTGTAAACCAATAATTTATATAATACAAATAGCTAGAAAGATAATAAATGGAATACAATGGAAAGGTACACCTTCAAATAGAAAGTTAATACTGTATATATCATATTGCTAAACTTATACATATTTAAATTCCCAATATAAAACTACATATGGGTTTAATCCAAAGAGAACTTCACAATAATACGCAGATATAGATATTACCTTTATTTATACATGAAATATCTTAGAATCAAGAAAAATGTTATTACTTATTCTACATCTCTCCAACATGCTAACTGCTTTTTCAGAAGATTGAAAGGATGCCAAATAATACCTTAGAGTCTAGTTTTGTTTATGGTGCCAATAGATAAACCACATCTTATATATAGGCTCAATTTGAATAATAGTATTACATGACTTTGATGCTTTTATAGTTAATACAAATGTTATACTATTTAAAACTTTTGGTTTCTTAGATTTTTTTTCTAATTTTGTACAGTTCATTAGGTAATGTCACAATTAGCATTCTTTATCATTACAACTCTCTTTTCTCTCCACTTGAACACAGTCTCAAATTTGCAGTAAGTTAGGGTTTTAACTTCCATTTCCAGTCTTACTCTTACTTATCCTGGGCCTCTGGAGCAAAGTGAAGTGACATGATTTGTCTAGAAATATGTCCTGTGTTCTGTTCAAAAACAAAACTATTTTAAAATGAAAATATTTTAGGAAGGGGATCATTGATTCACCACATTGCATAACTGACATTTTTGGTTCGTGATTCCTGATATTCTGGTTTATTTTGGCATCAGTTAGTTATTGTGTCATCTAGCTCTAATTGTCAGTTCAACGGGGGTACATTCATTTAAAATTATAGATCAGTGTCTTGCCCCTGGCACTAATACTATGTCCTGGTGTGAGACATATTTCATTAAAGGATTTTTTCCTTGTCTTAGATTCGACTGATTTTTCTCTGAAATCTTTGCTGTTACTCTTCTTTTTCTAAATGACCATCAACAGGTATTTTGCAAAGGGTACTGAATTTTTCTTTCGAAAAGCATTGTCCCTCACTAACCCATCATTCCATTCTCCTTATTTTTTTCATTAATTCAAAAGGATTTATTCCAAAGCTGAAGCATTAGTACTACCCCTTTATCATATATTTATAAGTAAATGAGGTATCAATTCATTTTATAATGCTTTGAAGTCATTATCTTGAAAGTGTTACTATCAACTGCCATTGCCAAAGTCAGAGTGCATTTTGGCAAAGACATTACTCCGATGAATAGGTCTTCCTATTATCATTTTTATATATAGAAAGACACTTTATAAATATTTATGTATTGTTATACAGTATATGTTTTTTTGTTTATGATCTTGTATTGTTTGTATTTTGTTATTATATACCAGAGAGAAATAGTAAATGCATATCACAAAAATTAATATGTTTTTAAGAGATTAGACATTATGTATTTCCTTTTAGTCAGATCATGACCGAAAACTTATTACTTTAGTAAACTTAACTTATTACTTTACATTTTGCGATGTGTATATACTGGTGATTTACTTACATTATTACTTTCTAACTTCAATAAACCTTTTAAAATTGCTTCAGAATCCTTGAGCTAATTGTTATCATTGAAAATAACAATCTTGGCAGAATAATAACTTTACTGCAACAAATTTAAATAATGAATTCCATGTAATATGTGAATGAAATGCAAGTAACATGCATCTAACACACTGGACGTATGATTTCCCCTATACTGCTGTTTTATGTAATTCTCTATGCCAAGTATATTTCTTAGCAAATGCTTGAGTTTATTCATCATATTGACTCTTCCTAAAATGCATTTAATTATTTTATAACTTAATAAGACTCTACATATAGCTTACATTAAGACTGTTGTATAGCTTATTAAAAATGCATGCTATGAATACTATTTTATGCATATGCTTTCTAAATATACTTAATAGTGCTATTTTTGTACCAAGATATTCCATAATATCTAAAATTATATATAAATTTGTTTATTTTTAAATTGTTATTTTAAAATTATCTTTGGCTAATGTGATTGGCATTTTAACT
>OU015748.1:26611443-26631798 GCA_907169655.1 Acomys percivali | reverse complement strand
ACACACACACACACACACACACACACACACACACACACACACACGCCACTTGCTCCCCAGTAGCATATGAAATTAGGTTATCTTTAAACAAATGTGCCATTCACTTAGGATTTATGTGACACTACAGTACATGGTGGCAGGTTCACAGAAACTAATAGCAGAAAAGGCATTGCAAAAATATATCCAGAAACATTGCCCAATAAGAGAAAATGTGTCTTAAACAAAGGGCCTGAGATAATGAAGATGTTAAAAGTTATAATCATGTACTGCCCACCGATGAATGGAGGTTTGTGCGGGTGTATTTTGATAGTTAGTTTATGAAGAATAACTTTCTATGCTACATCTTTTATTCTTAAAGTATCTTTATTTTGGTTAAAATTTGGCATGTTAGTAACTGTTATCAAATTTTATTGTGTAGCTATTTACATAAAAGTGTAGAAGTCATACAATTATCCTATACTGAATACTAAAATATATCTACTGCATATCTTTACATCATAAATCCTAAGTTAATTAGACATCTACACAGAAACAGGGCTTTTATATTTATTTATCACTGTTGTACTTGAGTTGATTAAAAACCATTGTACTGTTATATCTAGTAAAATTTGAGAGCAGTAATAAACATTGTATGTTTATATATATATAGATACATAGATAAGTGTGTTTGTCTATATATACATATATTCTTATTATATTGAACAGTAGACAGCTATAATTTACCTGAACAGTCAACTGAGGAGAATAAAGCTTGAAGTGCATAGTTGTTTGTGTTTAAAGGTGTTGACTGTTAAGTTGGGATATTACAGTCTTTCTATCCATTTTTGTATTGAAGCCTGAAAGTCACCCATAAAAATTATGATAATGTGATATAGACATAAACAAGTTCTGACTCCAAGTAGCTATATTGCATTTGTATGGTTTTGTATTGTGTGACTAAGTGGAAACTTGAAGTTTTATATCAAGAGTTATGACAACACAATATATCCATTCTTTCTACATTAAACTAAGTTTCATGGACTATATAACCCATTACTATTTTGCAAAAAAAGGTAATGGAGCCGCACATTAAAATAAAATGTCAAGAATTGATGATTTTCACCATTTCTAATTTTATTCAAAAAAATTGCCAAAATTGTACAGTTTAGATAAGAAATAAAATGTTATGATATTGAATATTTGTCTAAATATATAATGCCAATTTACAAATTGATTTCAGTTTAATAATGTCTGAAAATTTGATGAGCTAAATAAAAATTATAATGGAAAATATAACCTACATGTAACTTTCTCTGCTGATGACAATCTGAAGTGTCCGCCCTTATTCTGATTCCAAGGCATAATTTTTCATTCAGCCCTTCAGATGACTTTATCATTTAGTATATTGTTTAAAATCTTTTCCTTTTCATATACTGTTGATCTTTTGAAATACAAACTATGTTAACATGTTTTATGAAATATGAAGTAAATTACCAAGCCTTATCTAAAGATTTTGTTCTCACTTTTTAAATTTTTGCTCATTTTTCCTTTTGAATTTCAGTTTATTTCTTAATAAAACATATTATAATGTTATTTTTCCTTTCCCCTTACTCCTCTTAAATTTTCCCTACCTCTCCACCCACCTAAGATCAGGCTCTTTACTTTTTCTCAAAGATGGGAGTGAAAAGAAAAAGAAAAAGAAAATCACAAGAAAAAGCATACCAACCAAAACATAAAGCAAACATTTACAAAACAATCAAACAAAAAACCGAAAATCAACAAAAACAAACATGGATTCCTTTTTTTTTTTTCCCACTTACTTCCAGTCATGAACCTGCTGTGGGGTATAGTGAAGATACACAATGAGACTCCATTGAAGATTTTTTTCCCTTTTGAAACAGTATCAATTGCAAATAGCTTCGGCTTTGGAACAATGCTTTTTATTATCGTACATGTTAGTCAAAACTATTTAAATGTTTGTTCTACTTTCAGTACAAATTACTAGACACATTTTTGTTTATATATGACTTTTTGAATACAATAAATATATGGTATGTAGAAAAAGAATTACATCACAAAAGATGTAATGTAATAAAATGAATACAATCATTAACTAAGAGGAAATATCTCAAAATTAGTATTGTCTTTTAACTTGTTGAAAGGATTCATGTATTCCTATCTCTGTTTAAGATAGAGATGACCAATATTAAACAATCCTGATAGTTCAAAATGAGGCAATGATATAAATAAAGGTTGAGACTCTATTTACATGGATTTCTTTCATACCAACCTTATTATACATTGTAACTCCATGTAAGAGCCTGCTTTTACATTGGAGTTGGAGATACTATATCCCATGTGAGAAATCAACTGATTGTGAAGGATGATAAGTATTTCCAAATAGAAATAAAAGGTCAATATCAGACTGGCAACAAGTGAAATTAGAAAATAGGCCCAACAATAGAGAAAATCAGTAGATTATTGATGGATAAATGTTAATAGATTTTATTTTATTAATGATAATAATTAGCAGTGTGATTTCTCATTCTAGGAGTTCCATAAACTTAATCTACACACAACAGTCTGAATTATTTGTCAATAATTCATGAAGCAGAAAAGAGCAATTGTACCCAGCTTGAGGCATTGTAAACACAAGTAAAAACAGTAAAAGTTTAGAAAAACAAACATTTTTCAAAAGAAAATTGTTAAAAACTAGATTTAAGCAGAAACCATATTATTGGACAGCATAACTCAAATTACTTTTGTAAAATATCAATTTCTCTCTCTCTCTCTCTTTTTTTTTTTTTTTTTTTTTTGAGACAGGGTTCTATGTGTAGCCTTGCCTATTCTGGCCTCACTTTGTAGTCCAGGCTGGCCTTGAACTCACAGTGATCCACCTGACTCTGGCTCCCTGAGTGCTGAGATTAATGATGTGCACCACCAAGTCCAATAAATATCTATTCATAATGTGCCTCTTGTCAGAATTAACATAAAGATGTCCCAAGACATAGATTTAGTGATATTTTTGGTAGTTTATTATAGATCTTTGGAAGTTCAGGAGTCTATATAATATCTTAAAAAGTTGGAAAGTTTATACTAAATGATTTCTTTTTCAATAATACATCTTAAATATCCTTGTACTTATCAAAGAAGACAAAAATATGGGCCCCTTAGTTACATTATTTTTTACTGTAACTAAAATGCTGAGGATCTAGAACCTTGATAATTGTTAAATACATTATGACACAGAAATATTTGGGTTATATAACTTTATAAAAACTAAGCTTCCCTTTGAATAGCTGGGGAAGGTTATAAAATATTTTATATGAAAAACAAGAAATCCAACCTCATATACTATAAATACTATAATAAATATAGATCAATTTATTTAAGATATATAGTGCTTAAAATTATACCATCATATAATGGTACAATTATATAGAATGCATTATAAATTATATAGCATGTATAAATCTACATTGTCAAAATAATTTGGGTTATTTACTTTTGTCATGAAATACTAGTTCTTGCTAATTGTTTCTTAAATATACCTCTTGCTATCTGACACACTGTCCAGTCTAAAATCATGAAGGTGTTTATAATTTTGAAGAAACATGTTATGTAAATATACTGACTTTAAATAAAATGATGTGCTGGCCAAATTATTAGGAAATTTCAGAACAAATTTAGGAGAGCTTTAAATTGTAGTTTGACCAGTGAAGATCACAAATACAAGAAATATTCCCTTTGAAAAGATTTCCAGGATCCCAATCCTCAGCTGGTCTAAAGGTTTTTAGAGTTGAGCTATCAGAATCTAAAGTAAACAAGCAAGAGGATATAGACAGATAAAAACTTCAGAAAAATATGAAGTGAGAAAGGAAACAAAAGTCTAACACATGTCCCTAAGGCTAAGGGTTCTAAGGAAAAAAAAAAAAACAAATAAATTTTATCAATACCAACAACTCTAGAAAATCAACAGAAGAAAGGGAACTTTTCATGTTTGCTTTTTGGAGCCTCTCTTTTCTTATTCCCATACTGCGTACCCTAGAAGACCTGTTATCCAATTGCAGAATCTGGGATATAAACATCACATTTTTAGCAAAGCATCAACTATTTTATTACTAGAATGCATACTTAATCATATTCATATACGCACAAACATACTGAATTAAGTGTAAAAATAACTTTTATTCACCAGATGTAATTGGTGGTCTTGAAGGCTAACTGCTAAGTATACACAACCTCTCTAGTTCTTTCCTGAATGTTGGGTGGTTGGTTCAACTCAGCTGTTCTGACTCAAACTCCTCTTCAGGCTAATTGATTAAAATTGGTTTCTGAGTCATTTCTTCTGCTTGGCCTCAAACTAATGCTAGCAATCTGTTCTAATCTTCTGGCTCTTCCTACTCTGACTCATCTATCTTCACCTGTATCTAGCTTGTTCTCTCTACAGCCTGTATCTGTAAAACTGTACCAGTAAAACTGCCTCTTGCCAGTCTTTCTGTGTGGCTCTTTGAGGTAGCCTCTCTTTCCCCTCTGCTCTCAAAGAGTTGGAAGTATCTTATTCTGTGAAGTGTTTCTCTGATTTGCCACTTTGTCTGCCCTTCAATTTTCCCCATCACATTCAAAGATGGGTGCTTCCTTCTACAAACTTACTCGTTTAAAATTAAAGATGTATCCATTGGCTAGAGTTGAGTGGAGGGTGGGGTATGACTTTCACAGGAACTCTGGTGCCTCATATTCGACCATGTCCCCTGGAGGGGGAGACCTGGTGGCACTCAGAGGAAGGACAGCAGGTCACCAAGAAGAGACTTGATACCCTATGAGCATATACAGGGGGAGGAATCCCCCTCAGGCACAGTCATAGGGGAGGGGAATAAGGGGAAAATGGGAGGGAGGGAGGAATGGGGGGATACAAGGAATGGGATAACCATTGACATGTAACAAGAATAAATTAATAAAAATTTAAAAAATAAAATATATTAAAAAAGAAAAAAATAATAAAATTAAATTAAATTAAAAGTGTGTACTTAGGGGATGTGTGCATTCCAGCCAGATCACATATACTTAGAGGATCTTTAGATGTGATCCTTTGACAGATCAGCCACATTTCTGGATTAAAATTCATCGACAATTAATTAAGCAAAATAAGCCTATTAAAAGAGGTATTATCTTAGTTACTCTTCTTTGCTGTGAAGAGATACCCTGATGAAGGCAACTCTTATAAAAGAATGCATTTAATTGGGGACTTGCTTACAGCTTAGGAAGGATATTCTTTGATCATCATTGTAAGAAGCAGACAGGCATGATAATGAAGCAGTATTTGAGACTTTTAATTCCTGATCTGCAGGTGGTAGTTATAGACTTACAAGGGGCCTAGTTTGGGCTTTGGAAACAGCAAAGACCACTCACACACAAACCAATTACATAAGTCCTCCAACAAGTTCACAACTCTCCCAACAAAGGCACACCTCCTAATTTTTTTTAACTCTTAAGAAAGAGTTTCATTCACAATTAATTAAGTATTCAAATATATGGTCCCATATGGGACATAGTACTCAAACCACCACAAGTGTTTATCAAAATAATTTTATATACAAAATGTAATCATATATTAAACTGTTATTACATAATTTTCTCTGTATTCCTCCTGTGTTAGCAGGGAGTAAGTAAAATCATGCAGTATATATTCATGTGTCAATGTTTTTAACTATTATTTTATATTGAACAAATGATAGTCATATATGAAATTCATATAAATGTTGGTTAGCATGGAACTCTTAAAACCCAACTGTTTCCCCAGTTCTTACATTCAGAGACATAAAAATATACTTACTAATTAAATAGCTTATAGATTCATTTAAATTTTCCATCTTCATAATTGAGAGTAGCAATTTTATTCTTTTCTACCAAAGGTCATGTAGGCTTCTATTCAGAATAATATGACAAGGGTATTAATCCAAGTAAATCCTATGTAATGGGGGCATAAAAAGTAAAATTATTATAATTTCCAATGAGCTTGTTTTCTTTAATTAAAGAGGTAATATGATCTTACCTAGAAAATAGAATTGTAAAATAGAGAGTATTTGAGTAATATTGTGACTATTTTTGGTTCTATAGAAAAACTCTCACAGGTATATTACATATTGACCCCAGATACAATGTTCTATTTCAGCAACTATACCAATTTAACAAACATATTTTCAATATCTACTTGTGAAAATATCATTAGCTTATGAGTTAGGTATTCATAGATGCCTTCATTCATCAACTCATTTAAAAATGCATTTAGTTTTTCTGAAATATACCTTGTTTATTTTGTCTGGAATATTCATTCTTAGTAACTGACTCAACAGCATTGTGAATTAGCGAAGAACAACTCTCTGAAAGCCAAGAACCCTTGTTTTAAGATAACTTCAAGGTCAGTGCATAATCACTGTGTCTTTCATATGAAACATACTTGAATCAGTGCATGTATATTTAAACAAGATAGAAGAAAAAGTATGTTCATTGAATTTAAATGATAGACATAACCAATGTACTTTACTAATTATTCTTATTTATAAAGTCATTAACTTTCTGGTCACCATGTCATTAGTCTTGAAAACATTCTTATTTTATTGACAAGAGGTTAATTTTTAATAGTAAAAGTTTGAGTGGATGATGAAAATATCTATTAAGAAACATTAGCATTAATGATACACTAGACCTTTAAAATAATGAAATTATATCAAAAGATATATTACCTTCAGCCTTTCTTTATCTACAACTCTATCTACTGTGTACTGATCTCTTATGGGTATATTTTAATGGGCCACAAAGGGCAAATTAGGTTATCAACAAAACTAAGCTAATGAAATACAAGAAAGTAGTTTCTGTAACTGTTATTATTCATTCCAGTAAGAGTTCATTGATAACACTACTAAACTATAAAAATATGAGAATTTTTAAAGGAAACAAAATCATACAATTTAATAAAAGACTTTTCAAATATTCAATTCCACATACCAAAACCTATATAAGATTTAAAGGAGTAAATATACAATGATTCAGTCTCCTCTCTCCAAATAACTGTGGAGAATGTCCTGTCCATTGGGTAGATCAGAGTAGGGGTTTGATGTTTACTACTTGTATTGTCCTTGGTTAGCGCAATAGTATGATCCGACATGCCTGGGCCCCGATCCACCCATCACGATGTTCTTTTTGTAGGTTTCTAGGACCCTCTGGGTCCTTCTATTTCCCCATTTCCTATATTTCTCTTCCTAGAGTCACAGTAGGATGCCTTCACATCTATCCCAGTCTCCTGGTAAGTGAAGACTTTCATGGGACGTGCCTTTTGGGCTAGTGCCCAATTATAAGTTTGTATATACCATGTCAGTGATTCTGCTTTTGTATTAACTTAGTATGATTGTTTCTAGTTCCATCCATTTGTCATGCAGGCTACCAAGAAGAGACTTGATAGCCTATGACCATATAATGGGGGAGGAGGTCCTCCTCAGTCACAGTCATAGGGGAGGGGAATAGAGTGAAAGCAGGAGGGAGGGAAGAATGGGAGGATAAAAGTGATGGGATAACAATTGAGTTGTAATCTGGATAAATTAATTAAATAAAACAGTGCAGGGATTAGAAGATTTCACTCACACTGAAGAGAAGAGTAAGTTCTACAGTAAGATACTTATAATAATGTGAAATGTTATCTTTAAATTAAATAGTGATACTCATCAGAAATTATTTAAGACTTCTAAAATACCATCTTTAGTATGAGACATTCAGGTAAGTATAAAAGATAGTGTTTTATGAAATGATCTTATAAATTCTAATTTTAATAGACTCGCAACATGTTGCTCAATTTTGATTATAATAAAACTATTTTGTGAAAGTTAGATAAAATGTCCATATTTTCTATTCCGATGGTTTGGAGAAAAGTTTAAATAAGTTCTATGTATTTCTATTCTTATATTATTCCTATAATTTTCAATTGATGTAAAATTTAAAACCCATAAATTTTTTCATTTTACTATGAATAATGAGATGGCATTTAATATACTCAAAATACTTGCTAACTGCCACCTCTGTGTCAGTATTGAGGCTTTGGGCTTTCCCTCCTTTACCTCAGCAACACTGGGAATGCAACCATCAGCTTGGACCTTCATTAATATTTAAATTGCAATATGCAAGCTGGAGGCATGTGGTTTTTTTTAGGCTATGCTTTTTAAAATAAAACTACCTTCTCTTGGGTCAAAGGAATAGAACCTAAGCTTATCCTCAGTCACAAAAACTGAAACCAGACATTCTATTCAAGCCAAAACATTGCAAACTATTGTCCTCTTCTAAGACTTAATCCATCCACCTGAACTTGTCAGTAGCCTGGCCAGAAATCTACCCTTCCCTCCAGCACCTTTCCTCCTTAAGGAATCCTGATTCACCTAATACCATACTAAGGAAATGGAAAGAAGAGTTATCTCCATAACAAGGCATCCATTCAGAACAACCTTCTCAGTGGAGTAACCTAACAAGGCTTCCATCATGTAACACTGCCCTTTTTTCTGAGTTATTCAGGGTGATGTTTGGAATGAGAGAGGTCCCCCATAGGCTCTAGCCTGTGAACACTTATATTCTAATTGGTGGTACTGTTTGGAAAGGTCATGTGGAGGCTTAGCCTTGCTAGAGTAAACAAGTTACTTATGTTTTCTTGAAGATATTAGTTTTCCTTGGCTTCTAGCTCTCTCTACTTCACTCCTGTTGAAGATGTGATCTCTCCCCTTCCTTCTCTGGCCACCATGCCTGCCTGCAGCCATACTTTCCCCAAGAGGGATGCTTAAACTTCTGTAATGATAAGCCCACATAACCCTTTTCTTGTGTAAGTTGCCATGGTAATGGTATTTTATTACAGCAACAAAAAATGTCATGAGTATATTCATAAAAAATATATCTTTTTCATTTTCTGGGCATGCTGTCCTTGATGCTTTGGGATGCCTCAGTGTTTGCATTTTTCTTGGAAACTACCCAATCTTTCAACACTGCTTGTCTGCCAAGTGGCTGTTTATAAAGTGTGTTTGGTGTTTTCTGTTGGTTTCACTCTTCCTCTTCCAGCAGATGCTTATCTGACCTATTGATATTCTCTTGAATTCCAATAAAATTGCTCTCAAACTTCCCTCAAATTCCATTTCTAAATTATCTTATTAACATATCTAGAAATGCAAAAGTGTCCCCCCATTTCCTCTGTTAACATATGTAGTTAGAAACCATCTATGTCTCTCCAAAAGTAATCTTGTATGCAGAATTAATGCCATCCTTCTGATACCTACCACAATTTACCACACAATATTAAGGAGTAAAAATTGAATGGATTTTATGTAAACTATTACCTAACAAGAAAAATATTTGAAACTACATTAAACGTGTAAAGTTAATTATGTATTACAAGGGAAATATGCACTTTTCAAACCATGTATGAGTTACTTATCACATTATGGTAAACATTATAATGATTAGCAAAGGGAGAAATAAACACAATGTCACTTAAATTTTATTATTTTCTTTACAACACACTATAAAAGATAAGTTTTCACCTTTACTTTTTACCCACACTCTCTCTTGTCAACATTTCTGAAGTAAATGGCTCTCTCATATACACAACAGAAAGTTTTGAACTGATAAGAACAGATATCACATTTTATCTAAGGCAAACGCCAAATAACGATAATACTCACAGTAAGCAGTTTTTAATGATTAGTATACTAATCTTTATTTTCAGTATGGAACAAAATGTATTAAAAAATACTAAGATCAAAATCAACAGTGTGAAAAAGAAAGGATTCAATTCAGATACTTGTCTTTAGATTCAGTCATCTCTGGTCCAGTGCTGTTTGGTGTTTGTGTTTTTGTATCATTGAGTGTTCTCCAGATTACTATCAGCATGAAATAAGAGTACAATTACTACAAAATCATCAGCTTTCAGAGCTCCTCAAGTTATCAGCACAGCAAGTAGCTAAGTACATAAAAAAATTATAAAAATTGGAATTAGTGCATTAGGTCTCAGTGTTACAGTCAACCCTTTTCTTTATACTTTTATTTGGAGGTTTTGAATGGTATTCTTGGGATGATACTCACTGCTTTCTTATCCTAAGTGAGTCACTGGGTTTGATCATTACCTGTGCTTTAATAATTACTAGAAATTATATAGAAGAAAAGAGAAAAGTTGCCAACATATAGCTTTAAATTGTTCAACATGATTAGCTATGGGGAAATTCAAATTAGGAGACCTTTGCTATTTTATTTCAACTGAGTAATTATAACTAAGATGAAGAATATAAATGACTGCAGATACCATCAATGTTATATATTTTTAAAGGTGGTCTCATTCACTTATGAGAGTGAAGTATGCTTTAGTTTCTATGGAAATCTCTTTAAAGCAGTGGTTTTCAACCTTTCTATATGACTCAAGGAGAGCCCTCTAGCACATATCCAAGGACTGTTCGTTACTACAGAGATACTTACTCATTTATGTGCATTGTAAATGTATTCAAAATAACTGGAAATGGACTCAATTTAGTCACCAACAAATCACTGGATGATGAAAATGTATTGCATGTACATAGTAGAATTTCATTCATCGGTATACATAAATGAAATTGTGAAGTTGATACATGGGAAGGAAGAACTGGAAAAATTACATTGAGTAAGGTAAGTTGGAGACAGAAAGTCAAATATCTCATGTTCACTGACACATTTATATCCTAATTTGAAATTATTAGATTTGTGAGTTTAAACTAGAGTGCCAATAGAAGCAATAAACAAGAGAGAGGCTATTTGTGTAGGGATGCACCGCAGGTGACATGAAAATATGGTGAGAATGCTAGAGTAGTAATATCCATGCATAGATGTGAATAGGGAGATGAGAGAGATGAACAGGAAGGAAGAAAGTTAAATAGAACGAATAAAGATGTATGTAAAAGTCATGGGAGTCTACTATATAGACAATGGGTAATGATGTTTTTAAAGTCACAACTTATTAAATAAAATTTCTAGTTCAGATGTGGAATACATGTTCATAGTTTCTTAATGATGGAGACAGATGCAGCCCTCAAAACAAGACAGCACTTTGACTGTCCTCTTTGTTGCTGACCAGAACAAGCTTACAAAGCCCTATTACTGAAGATGTCACACATTTTTTTTAAAGATATAAAGGAGGCTTGCAACTAATCTGGAATCTTCTTTCCTGCCAGATATTTTTCACTGTTTGAAGATCCTGTACAGGCTCCTGGGGAAGAAAAAAAGTTCATGAGTACCATACAGAAATGGACTCTTTTGTGGTATGGTTTGAATGAAAATGGCCCCATAGGCTGTCAGGAAGTAGCATTGTTGGAGTAGGTGTGGCCCCATTTAAAGAAGTGTGCCCCTGGGTATGGGCTTTGGAGTTTCAGAAGCCCAAGGAAAGCAGAGGTCACTCTCTCTTCTTGCTAGCTGCCAAGCTAGATGTAGAACTCTCAGCTACCCTGTAGCACCACATCTGCCTTCATGCCACTGTGCTTCCCTCCATGACGACAATAGACTAAATCTCTGAATGATAAGCCATCCCCAGTTGAATTCTTTCCTTTATAAGAGCTGCCCTGGTCATGGATTCTCTTCACATCAATAGAAACTCTAAGTAAGACACCTTTGAAGTACAGTACCAACCTTCTATAGACGATATGGCTGCACATGCAATAGTGACACAATTGTTTCACTAGAAGGGACAGATTATCTAATGGTATTTGTGTCCAACCTCAAAAGCAAAACAAAAAAATAAAATAAAATGAAAACAGACACTCATGCCTGTTGGTGTTTGAATAAGAATGGCCTCCAATAGACCAATGTGTTTAAATACTTCGTACATAAAGAGTGGCAGTATTAAAAGGTATGACATTTTTGGAGTAGGTGTGGCCTTGTTGGAGAAAATGTGTCAGTGTGGTGTTAAGTTTTGAGGACCCACATGTTCAAGCTAAGCAAATCACAGCATTCACTTGTGCTGCCTATAGATCAACATGTAGAACTCTCAGCTTCTTTTCCAAAACCATGCCTGAATACAAGCTGCCATGCTTGCTGCCATGACCATAATAGACTAAAACTCTAAAATTGTAAGCCAACATCAATTATGTGCTTCACTTTATATGGTCACGTTGTCTCTTTACAATAAAATAAATACTAACTAAGGCAATACCTGACACTATAAACACATTCCAAACCCTGTGAATGATGGGAACTTAACAGTGTTTGTTGCTTACATAAGTTAACAGAACTATATTTCCTTACATGATGGAGCATGTGATCTGCTTTTTTTTTTTTTTTTTTTTAAACAGAGGTTTATAGTAAAGAGACTGCATGAGTCTCAGAAGAGATGTTGAACTTTGGACTTTTAACCAAGATTGAGGTAGGCAAGCAGATTCCTGAGTTCAAGGTCAGTCTACAGAGCAAGTTCCAGGACAGCCAAGAGAAGAAATCATTGAAAACAGAAAGTTTGGGAAGATGTAATAGAATAAGGGGGCCACATTCCATCCCCAACAAGGAGTGGAACTTGGCAGCTGCTGCCACTTGGTTCTGGCCTTAACTTCAAGAAATCTCCCTCTGCAGCTAAGGAAAGTCACTGAAGCCAGATGTGTGGCAGAGGTGTTCTTGCAGGGGGCCCAGACAGAACAATGCATGATGCTGTGAAGGTGAAGCATGGACTGCCAGAACTGTGGGATACCTCCCAAAAAATCTGCTAACAGTGAGTGAAGCATGCCCAAGAGAAAGAAGTGCATTGCAGTTTACAAAACTGAAAGGCAACATAAAGATGCTGAGTTAGGAGTATAGAGCTGGTTTTTGGCCTAGCATTTCCTCACTGGGATCCCTTCCCTCTGTTTTGGAATGATAATGTATATCCAGTGCTATGATATGTTGGGAGTATACGATTTGCTTTTTTTGCTTTAGCTTTTATATGGGATTATAGTTAAGAGATTAAATGATATCTCAAAAGAGACTTTGAACTTTGGGTTTTAAACATTGTTGAAACTGTGACAAATTATGGTATCTTTGAAAGTTGGAATAAAATTATTTTTGCAGTATATTATTTCAGTTACTTTTATTCAATACAATCAATACAATTATTCAAATACTTTCAAGGGAGAAGATGACATTTTTTTTAGGAGAAAAACACTAGCCTATGAAAAGTCCTCATTTTTATTTATGTAAAAAATAAATGGAATTTCGGGTATAATTCACAAATATATATATATATATACATATATACATATATATATGTATATACATACATATATATGTACTTAAAAGCAATTAATTAAAAATATTGGCAATGAATTTGAAAAATAACAAAGAAATGTTATATAGAAGGATAGAGTGAAGAAGGGGCTGGTCTTGGTGGTACACACTTTCAAGCCAGCAATTGGGAAACAGAGGCAGGTAGATCTCTGGGAATTCCAGGCCAGCTATGTCTACAAGCAAGTCTAGGACAGGCAGGCTTAACACAAAGAAACCATGTCTTGAAAACACAAGCAAACAAACAAAAAACAGTCTACAGTGAAGAAAGGAAAGAGAGAAATAATGGAACTATATTATAATCTCAAGAATGAACGAGTGTATTTTTTCCAATTAGACACTCATATTCTTTGTTTAAATTTCGAAAATAAAACAATGTTTAATATTCCAGTAATTTCTTCAAGAATGATATTTAAAACTTATATTGCTATATATTTCCATTGCTGCATTTTATATGTACATGTTTGTACAGAAAACTAAACATATATTCTCTATATCAGCCTTAAAAATATAAATGAATCTTGTGAGTAAAATAGGTGGTGATAAGGAAAAGGAATGTGAAGAACACAAACTTACTGAAGAATTGCTATGAAGAATTATGAGTGACAATCAAAGACTTGTAACAATGTATCTATAGCTCACTCAAGTAAAATCAGTGGAGAGAAGCTTTATGAAAATGCACTTTGACGACAGATTGCCATTATGTACTTCCAACTGAAGGAGATGGATGCTCATTATGACTTTCATCTCACAAGAATTTCCATCCAGTGTTTTTTGAAACCAAGGAAATATTGCACATTCTGAGCCTTACAACGAGCGTACTAAAGAAAGCAGGTCACTCACAAAAGCCTTTTTAATTTGACAGGGAATTACAGAAACATTTGGTGCTCTTTAACTGTTGTCACAGCCATCTATTACATTAAGAACAAGTTGATTTTAATATTTGTCAAATTAAAAAGCATTGTATCATGCTAACCTTGGGCATTCATTTACATAATTGGCTCTCTGCTTGCTGTGTATTATCTGACACCCTCATTTGATTACTGCTCACTTTTTTTCTGAAATTCTGAAACAGTGTCTAACATAACCTGCATATTAATATTTTGTGTTTGTCATGACGTATTTTATGCAGCCAAGTTGCAACAAGCTGTATTTTTTTGTTATAAAGCTTAATATATGACACTTGCTTTACTGTTTTTAAAGAATAAAAGTTTAATACAGATTTTTTTACATTCAATAAGAGAACAACAAAATTGGACTCTAAAAATTACATTAAATAATTAAGGTATCCAATTCTTGGAGTCGGATTCAAAAACATAAATGATCATGAACATCATCATCATCATCATCATCATCATCATCATCATCATCATCAACATCAACATCATTATAATTTATAACCTGACTGCAGTTTTTCCTCCAACATATCCTCCTAGTCCTTCCCCTATACTTCCTGTCTGTCTTCCCCCTTCCCCATCCACTCCTCCCCCCTTCTGTCTCTTTAGAAAATCGCAGGCCTCCTATGAATATCAGCCAAACATGGCATATCAAGTTGAAGTAAGACTACCTTTCATATTTTGGCTGGATAAGGAATCCTAGTAAGATAAAAGGGGACTCAAAAGCTTGCAAAAGAATCCAAGACAGTCCCTGTTCCCACTGTTAGGAGTCCACAAGAAGACAATTGTAACATGTATGCAGAGGGTCTAGCCTAGTTCTTGAATGCATACTGGTTGTTCCTTCAGCCTCTGTGAGCTCCTACGAGCCCATTGTAGTTGACTCTATGGGTTTTCTTGTGGTGTCCTTGACCCCTCTAGCTCCTGTAATCCTTCATGCCTCTCTTAAAGAGGAGTTTCTGAGCTCTGCCTAATATTTTACTAGTAGTCTCCATATATCTGTTTCCATCAGTTGCTGGGTAAAGCCTTCCTGATGATGAGTATATTAAATCTATCTGGTGCTATCTCAGAAAACTGGGAATAGGGCTTCCTCAAGACCCAGCTATTCCACTCCTTGGAATATACACAGAAGACGCTCCAGAACACAACAAGAAAAATTTGCTCAACCATATTCATAGCAGCCTTATTCATAATAGCCAGAACATGGAAACAGCCTAAGTGTCCCTCAGTAGAAGAATGGATAAAGAAACTGTGATACATATACACTATGGAATACTACTCAGCTATTAAAAACAAGGAATTCCCAAAATTTGTAGATAAATGGATTGAGCTAGAAATGATCATACTGAGTGAGTTAACCCAGAAGCAGAAAGAGTCTAATGGTATATACTCACTTATATCTGCATACTAGCCCAAGGGGCATGTCCCACGAAAGCCTTCACTTACCAGGAAACTCAGACAGAGGTGAGAACATCCTATTGGGACTCTAGATGAGAGAAGCATGGGAGAATAGCAAAGTAGAAGGATCCAGAGGGTCCTAGAAACCTAAAAGTAGAACATTATGATAGGCAGATTTGGGCCCAGGGGTCCCACTCAAACTAAGGCACCAGCCAAGGACAATACAGGCGGTAAACTTTAAACCCTTACCCAGATCTAGCCAATGGGCAGAACATTCTTCACAGTTGAGTGGAGAGTGGGATATGACTTCTCACGTACTCTGGCGCCTCATATTTGGCCATGTCCACTGGAGGGGGAGACCTGGTGGCACTCAGAGGAAGGATAGCAGGTTACCAAGAAGAGACTTGATACCCTATGAGCATATACAGGGGGAGGAAGTCCCCCTCAGGAACAGTCATAGGGGAGGGGAATAAGGGGAAAATGGGAGGGAGGGAAGAATGGAATTATACAAGGGATGGGATAACAATTGAGATGTAACAAGAATAAATTAATTAAAAAATGTTATTAGGAATCATTTCATTGAAGTCCTTTCTTTCAGGGAAGGAGGCAGTTGTGTTTGGTTCTGTCCTAGATCTCTGGGATATCCAGGCTCTCGATACTGGCTCATATACAAAAAAATTATAAAGAACTCAAGAAAATAAACACCAACAGGCAAAATAACCCAATTGAAAAATTGGGTACAGATCTAAACAGAGACTTCTCAACAGAAGAGTCTCAGATGGCCAAGAAGCACATAGAGATATGTTCAACAGTCTTAGCCATCAGGAAAATGTAAATCAGAATGACTCAACGACTCCATCTTACACTTGTCAGAATGACTAAGTTAAAAAACACAAGTGACAGCTCATGCTGGAGAAGATGTGAAGCAAGGGGAATAGTCTCCAATCCTGGTGGGAGTGCAAACTTGTACAGGCACTTTGCAAATCAGTATGATGATTTCTTAGAGAATGAGGTATCAATATACCTCAAGAACAAGCTTTACCTCTCCTAGGCATAAACCAAAAGTATGCTTCATCTTACCACAAGGGCATTTGCTCCACTATGTTCATAGCTGCTTTGTAACAGGAAGAACCTGGAAACAATGTAGATGCCACTCAACTGAAGATTTTGAAGATTTGGTAATCTTTTAAAAATGAGGCTATCACTCAGCTATTAAAAGCAATGATATTGTAAAATTTGCCAGCAATTATATGAAATAAAAAAAGCATCATTCTGATTGAGGTAACCTAGACCCAGAACAACAAATATGGTATGTACTCACTTATAAATGCATATATACTATAAAGTAGAGGATAATCGTGCTATAGTCCAGAGAGCCAGAAAATTAATTAACAATTCATGGGGGACACATGAATCTTCCTGTGAAGAGGAAATAGAACAGGCATCACTGGCCTGGAAGGGGGAAGCGGGCATTATAGGAACAAGAGGGATCAGGTTAGGGCAGAATGGAGTGAGGGAGTATTGGGAGAGATAACTGGATACAGAAAATTTTAGAATTATATAAAATCAATGTGAAAATTGTGGGTCTCTTTATCAGTTGGTTTTTGGTAGCAACAATCAAATCAAGTTTTTGTGATTAAAAAAGATTTCATTTTATTTTCTTATACCAGGATGTTGGCTATAATTCTGCTGTAATGATTTCTAAGACATAGAACTAAATGGTGATTATTTACACTTTTATGTTGCAATAGCATGTTTTAAATGGTGTTACCTTCTATATATTGAAAACAAGAATAGCCAATATTGACATAAGCTTTAGTTTCAGGCTCCTTCAATTTTTCCTATGTTATCAACCCAGACATCTGTATGAGGTACTTCTTGGTAACTGTCCTCTTCTGTAAAGCATATTGACTGGACATATTGGATGGACTTCTACCACTTATTCCCCTGTACCCTATGAAGACTGCAAGTCATACTCTTTTACAGAGGTAATAAAATTGTACAGAATACACATATGTATGTTCTAAATCCACCAGTTATAGTTTTCTTTTTGTAACAGTTTGAATGGGAAATGCCCCTGGTCTGTGGAAATTGGTATTACTGAGTGGGCTAAAAGGTAAAATCCTGACTCCTGATCAGGCTGCTTTTTGCCATCCCTTTAATAGTGGACTATGACTCCCCCAATCCATGAGTCAAAATAAAACCTAAAATTAATTTGCCTTTTGTAATTATTTAATCATGGAGACAGGATGAGCAGAACAACTTTTATGCTGGGGATAAGCTGCTTGAGTCATGCTTGGTACCTCATGAGCTCACACATGCACACACACACACACACACACACTCACACAAACACACGCACACGCACAGAGGGAGAGAGAGAGAGAGAGAGAGAGAGAGAGAGAGAGAGAGAGAGAGAGACTGACAGACAGACAGACAGACAGACAGATACATAAAGACAGAAACAAAAAGAGACAGAGAGAGACACAAACACAGAGACAGAGAGAAAGACAGAGACACAGAGAGAGACCAAGACAGAGAGATAGAGGGAGGCAGAGAGTTTTTGTGCATATCTTTACAACTTTGGCCCCTATTTGAGTCTTTTCATTTCCCTTGCTCCATTGAATGATTGAACACAAAGGTGTTGTGAGTTTCCCATAGGTTTTAATAGTATTTGGTAGGGCTTAAAGTACAAAAGGCATAGCCACTGACTGTGTCTCAAAATGTCAACTGGACTCAGGTCAGGCTGGACACTGGATTGCTGGTTGAGAGATAAAAGTCTACAGTCGGCCTTCCTTGGTTACCCATAAAATAAAGTTTTTGTCTACCAGAAAGAAATATGTCCCTTATCTCTTCCTCTCTCCTGCAAGTGGGGCATCGTTAGGTTACATATTAAAAATGCCTGATAACCCACAGGTCCTTTAGGCCCCACTAACATGCACCTGTTATGCGTACAAAAGGCCCCACTTAGCCTTCTGGCTTTGTGACCTCCACCACTTCTCTCCAGCTCTCCTAGTTCTCAAGGTGATCAGGATTGCAACTTCTCTCTCTCACTTAGCAGCTTGGTCTTGCCTTTCACTGCAAGTCCCCATGGCCACCTACATGTCCTCCTACCCTCTTTTCCCCAGCACCGCCCAAGAAAAAGCAATGACAGTTCAGAAAAAAACAAAACAAAACAAACCCCACCAC
This sequence comes from Acomys percivali, assembly GCA_907169655.1. NCBI lineage: Eukaryota > Metazoa > Chordata > Mammalia > Rodentia > Muridae > Acomys > Acomys percivali. The sequence goes on along the minus strand of OU015748.1, from coordinate 26,613,046 downwards.
CACCACCAACGGCAACAACAACAAAACCAAACAAACAAAACTTTCCTTTTGTGACAGAGAGAATGGATCAGTTCAATGGTTACACTAATCTCTCACTTACAGTATTAGTATTGTTTTCTCATAATGATGAAGAAAATTATTTCTGTTACTTTACATGAGAAGCTGTTCTGTGTGTCATTTATAAGTTATCTCAAATATAATTCATCTCCTGGTCAGGCTCTTCTACAAGCTAAACATAAATCAGATAAGAAACACAGAATTGTCAGAAAGTTATCCATATTTCTCAGGTGAGAGGGTTGCCAGGTTACAGACTACACACTGATAATTTTCTGGTTTCCACGAAAAGGTAGTATCTTGAAAGTCGCACTTAAATCATCTACGGTCACATCCCCTGGAGCCATGTTAGGGCTTGAATTTATATCAATTCTCAAATGTGATCTAAAGATCTCATCACAGAGCATGAAAGCATGTAGAAGAAACTCTTGGAGAGCAAAACATTTCATCTCCTGGAGAAAAGTGATGGGAAGGAAGGGATGCGAGGGATATTTGATCCCATTGTGAACCCTGAGATGGTGAACTCTAAAAACCTGTTTCTGGTTGTAGAGTGGTTCAGCCCTAGCACACACCTTTAATCCAAGATATCTGTTTATGCTAAACAGATGGTTATTCTGTGGCTCAGCCCTAGCCCACATATTTAATCTAAGAGCTTTCTGTAAACTGGATTAAATAAAGATAACCAAAGGTCAAGAGGTAAAGTAAGCAACCAGCTGACAGCACATGGAGGTGGGACATTGAGTGAAGGGTGTTTTATACAGCTTAGAGAAGAGGAAGGGGATTTGTGCTTTTTCCTTCTGGGACACTGATAGGTTAGGAAGGTCAACTGTGTTCTTTCTCTGCCTCTCTGAGCTAGTAGGATTTCTCGCCAGCATCTGGCTCCTGAATCTTTATTTGTAAAATTGAACATTTAGAATTTAGTATCTTCTTTCATAATACAAGAGAGAGAGAGAGAGAGAGAGAGAGAGAGAGAGAGAGAAGAGAGAGAGAGAGAAGAGAGAGAGAGAGAGAAATAGACACAGAGACAGAGAGAGACAGAGACACAAAGACAGAATCAAAAACACAGACAGAGACAGAGAAAGACAGAGTGAGACAGAGACAGAGACAGAAAGATTAAAAAACTCCTCCCTCTCTGGGTGGTCACATGGATGCTAAAAAACTGCACATTGTTTGGTATGCAAAATCTCTCCCTCCCCTCTTCTGCAGATCAAGAAGTTTATTATGAGAGCTAAAGTAGTAGAAAAGTTAGAAATGCTTCGGCCATGAACTCTGATAATATGGCTATCTGAACATGACCTGAGCAAGGACAACAGCAGACATGCTAACATGGAAGAGGAAGGGCTCAGGAGTCCTCAATCCTAAAAAAGGAACAAAGGAATATTTTAAAAAGGGAAAATAGTCTTCACTAGAAGAGACCACACCTAGAGTTTTCCCAATACTAATTGTCAATCCTAAAAACATATAGACAGGTACAATTTTATAAATGCTGAGAAGGGTACACACATACACACACACACACACACACACACACACACACACACACACACAC
>OU015748.1:26566759-26605782 GCA_907169655.1 Acomys percivali | reverse complement strand
TTCTTTCTTTCTTTCTTTCTTTCTTTCTTTCTTTCTTTCTTTCTTTCATTCTTTCTTTCTTTCTTTCTTTCTTTTTTTTCTTTTTCTTTCTTTCTTTCCCATGTAACTGTTTTTGTCAGGGTATTTTTTTACAATAAGAAATGAAACTAAGACGATTTCCAATGTTGCCTTTATCAAACTGCTATTCAACCAGTTAATTGGTTCATTAGTATACTTAAAATATTATCAGGGTAACATTTTTTTACTAAATAAAATAAGGTACAGTCACTAAGTTACATGGCATAAAACTACCAATAACCAAGTTGAGAATAATAATATCATCCAAAAATTTGTTTCATGTTATACGGATCACTGATATCATGAACACGTTCATAATTTCCTTCAATTATTTTATTAATACATTAATAATCTCCTCTGAGATACAAAAGTATAAAAGTGGCTAATTCATAAGTATTTCAAACAAGTACATTTACAATGTGTCTGTCTGTTTAATATATGTAATAACCATTCACTATGTATAAATTAATGACAAGAGTTTTATGCAGCAGCTAGAAGTGGGGGTAGCAGATATATTTAGTACTACTTAAACACATATATGTATCAAATTCTTTAGAATGAAGAAAATATTAAAAACATTTCAGGAGCCAGGTAAAGTGGCATACACTATTGAATCCAGCACACAGGAAAGCAGAGGCTGGTGGGTTGCTGTGATTTCAAGGCAAGCAGGGTCTACAAAGTGAATCCAGAACAGTCAAGGCTACACAGAGGAACCCTGTCTCAAAAACCAACATAATATTTCAGGTACTTTTGGAAAGAAAATAAGAAGGAAAGGAGAAGAGAAGGAAATGTGGAAGGTGGGGGGAAGGAAACCATCTTGACACAGGATTGTCATTCCAACAGGGAAGAGACAAGGGCAGACAGATGATACCCAGCCAATATAGCCCACTTGACTTCTATTCTGGCAAGAGATCCTCTCGCCAAAACTTTTGAAAATGGCGAATGACACCTAAGAAATGATTCTTGTAGTTTTCCTCTGACCTATACATGTATGAATCCATGTGCACACACATGAAAATGGACGTATACACATAAATACAAAAATACTGATCCCTGTATAAATTTTAGAAGTGAAAGACACTTGAAGAATTATGTAATATATGCATTCATATATGCTGATGTACAAGTTAAGTATAATTCTTTTTAAAATTGTTAATCATATTGACTTGATTTTTCTAAATTCTTTATATTTTTGAAAGGAAATATTTTATTTTATGGATGACTTATGTTCCAAACTCAATTTAAGTGTTACTATATTTCTGTTTATAATATATTAAATATAATAATCAAAAATATTTAAAGTTTTACTCATAACCCTTAAATAACATAATTTATAGTAAAATTAATTGTTAAAGCAAACATAACAAATATAAGGAAAATTAGTAACATCAAGTATTTGTTATTTAACTTTAAGAGATAAAATATTCTGAAATTAAATAACCAGTGACTATTTAATTTACTAACATATTAAGAAAAAGATAAGTTATGTACTTTTTAAACAAAGTTTAGAAATTAGGAAAAATTAATATGAAACTACAAACACATTGCCATGGTCTAGAAAAAAGTGTTTCATTCATAGCTGTGTTGGGTATTTTCTTATTGCTGTTATGATTCTCTGTCTATAACAATTTATTGATTGTCTCTACATTTTCACATACAGGTAAAGCTTTGAGAAATTTCCCTCTCCCATGTTGGCATGCCCAAGATACTGTAAGTATACATGTATTAATTAATAAAGCATAATGTTGATATTTCATGGATGAGGCATAGCATCAGAGTCATGTGTAGGCTATGAACTTTTCAAACCATTTTATTTGGGTTCTTTAATACTTATAGCTTCCTTCCAACCTACTACTATAGATAGGAGAGAAAAGAGGCTAATGGGAACAGGAGAAGTAGAGCATTTTAGACTCCGTTCCTTGGAGAGATTCCACTGGCAGAGTTGGCAGGATTCCAGCAGACCCATTACACAGAAAACCAGCAATTCAGCAAAGGTGGCTACAACCATAGCCCCCAGAACCCGGAGGAGCAGCCAAAACCTCAAAGCCTTTGCTGGAGTGGTTCTCTCTAGGAGTGTCTGGAAGAGGAGGGAAGAACAGCCAAACAGTTGGAAATGATGCCAAGCCCCAAAGGCCCAGCCTCTTGTTTTGAGCTCATGTAAACTGACAATCTCTAGGACTTTTAATGCTGAACTGAACTTAGAGTTTTGTCAAAAGATTTTTATGAAAACAATGAAAGGACCATGAGGTTCCTTTCTCGGAATCTATAAATGTAATAGTTTGCATTTGCTGATTTCTACATGGGAAATGACCCTTGCTTCTTTGGGATGAACCCAACTTCATCACAATGGACGGCATTTTTTAATGTTACCTTAAATTCACTTTGCAAGTATTCTATTGAGTTTTTTGCACTCATGGTAATTCCCTCCTTTCTATGTTTTATATGTGTGAGTCTGTGTGTGTGTATTTTGTACCCATATTTTCTGCATTCATATAATTTGAAAGTCCCCTTTTCAACTTCTTGAAATAATTTGGCACTGTTTTGTCTTAGATCTTTGAAGGTCTAGTAAAATTTTGTACAGAATTCATTATGCTCTTGCGTTTATTACGTTGGGAGCAGTTTTTATGCTTCTGTATTATGTGATTGTTTTAATCATGCAGTTAACTGTGTTTTGACATTCGTAGGTCATATGTATCTAGAAATCCATCTACTTATTTTAGATTTTACACTTTAGTGAAAAGTGGGTTTTTAAAATACCTCCTTATGATTCTCGAAATATTTTCTAAATTGATGTATTTTACTTTCCATGTCTAATATGATTAAAATTGAATGTCTTTCTTTTGCTTACCTTGGCAAAGTATTATCAATCTTATTAATATTTACAATGAACTATTTAGCTGCTTCTTACTATTAGTTATTTTGAGTACTATTTAATTAATTTAAGTCCTGTACCCTTGATGGGGAGGCCCGATGGCACTCTGAGGAAGGATAGCAGACTACCAAGAAGAAACTTGTTACCCTAGCATCATATTCAAGGGGAGGAGGTCCCCCTCAGTCACAGTCATAGGAAAGAGGAATGGGGTGAAAGCGGGAGGGAGGGAGGAATGGGAGGGTGCACGGGATGGGATAGCAATTGAGATGTAATATGAATGATTTTATTTTTCAATAAAAAATAAATTAAATAAAAAATAAAATATTATATATAGTTTTTTATAATTTCATAAAATTCATTTTAATTATTTTATTCCACTCCTACCCCATACTACATATTTCTGCCCTTACTTCCTAACTCCTATATTTGTCATATTTTTTAAAAAACCAATATTTTTAAACCCTAATTTATGCTACCCATATATGTCTTGGTTTTGGATGGCCTCTAGACCATGGTAGACATATTAGGAGCTAATTTTTTTATTAAAGTTTACTTTGCTTCCAATAGAAGCTGTTACCTGTCTATTGTACCTTAGTTAAGAGTGCAAGATAGTGAAGTCCTTCTAACTTAATAGTAGGATGTTGAATTTTCAGGCCTATTTTTTATTATTTTTTTTCCTGTCCCATCTTTTAGGATGTTATTAGTTCTTATAGTGCCAAGGTCTTCAGGTATATCAGTATATTATTAATTCAGATATCACAAAAATTTTTAAACTTTTCTATTGTTGAGGATAAATAATATTATAACATTTCTCTTTTATGGTTCATTTATTCATTAATTAGTATATATGCATATATGGGTATGGATAGTTATATCCATAATTTCTAAATATTATATGTAAAAATATTTTTCTAAATATAACATTCTCTGTCTCTATAATTTGACTTGTTTTGGCTTATTTTGTTTACCATTGATTTGGTGTTGGGTAACCAAATGCTATGCTCTTCTCTCAGTGAAACTATTTATCATCTTGTTCTCAGTATTCCTTAGTTGTCTGTGTTATGTATTTTATTTATTTATTTATTTATTTATTTATTTATTTATTTGTGTGTGCTTAAGTCTTAAGGCTATGGGACCTCATTTTTTTAAATGTAGACACTTAGCAATAAAAAGTTTCCTCTTGGGAATGTCCAATATGTTGTTATGTTGTTTTTGTGTTTTGTGTTATGAGTGTTTGATGTTGATGTGTTGTATTTTTATTATCATTCAATTACAAGAGTTGTTTAGTTTCTCTACTGATTTCTTTATTCATGCTATTATTCAATAGTGTGTTGTTTAATGTCCATAAGTATGCATAGTTTCTGTTGCTTTAGGAATCTAGCTTTATTCTATTGTAGTCAGACAGAACACATAGAATTATTTCCATTCCCTATAATTGTTTAGAAGTGCTTTGTGTCCTTATATGCAGTGGCTTATAAGGAAACTTTAAATGCTGCACAGGAGAATAGTTATCCCTATTGTTTGGGTTGAAACCACGGCTGAAACCAAGGCCTGTTTGATTTGTAATGTTATTTAACTTCAATACTGTCCAATATAGCTTCATATACATGAGCTGTCTCTTAGTGACAGTGGGCTCCCCACAGTAATGCTATTGCGGTTTTTGCTCTAGTTTCACATCTAATACCAATTTTTATATACTTTGGTACATGCATGTTTGGTGCATATGGGTTAAAAACCATAATAACATCTTGGTGTGTTTTTCCTTTAATTAGTACAAAATATCCCTTTTACATTTCCTGATGAGTTTTATTTTAAAATTAATCTTTTAAAAATAGATATTACTACTTTCATGTTTAATAATAAGATACAAGAGATAATAAGATAATAAGAGCTAATAAGGTACCAGGAAGCAGATATTAGAATATATGAGGTTTATTAAATGAACATGAGGAGAAAAGGAAAGGGGAGAGGGGTACCCGAGAGAGAGAGAGAGAGAGAGAGAGAGAGAGAGAGAGAGAGAGAGAGAAACAAAGGAAGAGAGACAGGGGATAAAGAGGTAAGAAGAGAAACGGTAGAGAGAGAGGAGAGAGAGAGAGAGAGCCATGAGGAGAGTCTGTTATTTTATATAGTCCTGGGAAGGGCCACATCCCCATGGCTGGTAGACAATGCCATGACAGGTAGACACACTGAAGCAGAAGTCCAATATTCCTCGCTTTTCCTATAATTAAATAAATGAGGATCATTTTTATGTAAGGTAAGTTAAAGTAAATAAATCTTGGTAAGGGAGAAAAGAGAGAAAAAGCAATAGTAACAAAATGTCCAGATTATATAGTGAAGGAAGAAGAAAAATCTCTGCCCTGAAAAATTAGTGCAGAGGGCGGGGAATGCTACATGTTCTGCTGTAGATAGAGACTGGGGAGTGCTAGGAGAACTTGGAGCTGTTTGTCCTGGGTCTGGAGCATACCATTTCAGCCTTTTGTAAATGGATAAGGAGTGGAAGTAATTGTCTTAACTACGTCCTGCTGAGAGTAGGGCAGCGACATGGGGTTAAAAGGCTGAAATGCTGGTCAGGTTCCAGAAGAACAGGCTGTTGGATTTGCTGTCCAGGGTCTGAGAACATCTACACCTAGGACAAGCAATGCAGGTCCAGCTGACACGATCTGTGAGGTTGGACTGGCTCACTTGTTGGTAGCTACTGTGGTGATGTCCTGGATGTAGGAAGTCTGGGAGAATACTGGAACATATATGTGGACAGTAGACAAAGTTAGTAGGTTAGGGAGAAAATTCTCTTTAAGTGTACATTTGAAACTCTTGGGAGAACAAAGAGAAAAGGCTTAAAAATAAGGGAAGAGACAATACTGACAATGCTTGAAAATTTTGGAAGTGCAAAGAAAAAGGTTTGGATATGGGAACTTCCTTCGATTTTACCTGATTGTTGGCAATAATTAAAATGGTTTAATTTTTTGGATCTGTCCAAGTTTGGCTGCAGAGGGATGTAAGCTGAGAAGCCTTTAATGTGGGGTAGGGATTTGAGATTCTCTAAAAGGCATCCCAAAGGCATTGTAGGAGGAACAGGCATCTGGACATTTTGCATGGGGAGGTGAAGCCAGTAATCTTTTAGGACATCCCAAGAATGGTTAGTGACTCAAAGAACAGGTGCACAGATTGTTCCAGCAACTCGTCAGTACTGGAAAGTGACCAAAAGAGTGCAGCTCTGCAGCCCAAGGACACCTAGTGCACTAGGAATTTTGGAGGCCAAGAGACAGTGGGGCAACTGTCTCAGTTCTCACCCAGTGGTAACTGTCCTAGCTGTATGTCAGCGAGAAGACCAGCCGCAGTTGTGGAGACTGGGGTTAGGTACCTGCACTCCCTGTGAACCAGAGAGGTGTCAACAGTCTCTCAGACAAAGGGAAGCATTTATGGGACTAGGAAGGGAGAACTTAGCTAGTGTTGAGGGCAGAAAGGTGGCAATAGGGTAGTTAGGGAGAGTCCCAAAACCAGGGGAAAGGAGAGGAATCCAACGTTCAGAGATATGAGACAGATGAGAAACTTCAACTTTGGATTGGCAGTACTTATCTGGATTCCATTTAGACCGAGAAATGGATTTCTTGTAGCTTACAAGAATCCTTCTAATATCAAAAGGGAGATAAATATTAGACATATTAGAATCATCATTGTTTGAAAGCAGTAGTGAAATCCACATTGTTAGATTTGTACACATTATAGGAAAAAGCAGTAGACAAATAGCATGGTAGAGGCTTGGGAAAAGAACTTTGTGTTAAAACCACAAATATTTTGATGTGAGCTTGGGAAGGGAGAAGCCTTATGGATCTTTTCTGACACATGTGACATGGTAGCATGGGGAGGACAGAAATCTCCTGGAGAGCAGAAGGGAAAAGGTTCACGTTAGCATCACTATACATCATGAAAGAGAGGCTTCTTCCCTCTGTTTAGAAGACTGGATAATATAAGAACAATGAGAGAACTTTTAAGAGAAAGACAAAAATGTTAAAATCCTGAGCATGGAACTATGATAGGATAGTATAGTGGACTGTTTTGCCAAAGTTAGGTTAATAAATCAGAGCTCTATTGATCAGTGTCAATACTTTGAACAGTTAATACAACAACAATAGCATAGCAAGAGGATGAAATAAATCATCTTTTTAGACATTTTACCTTCACAATTTGCATTTACCAACTTGAATCATTTTCTTAGTCCTTCTAACATTTATAACTTGTATGTATCAATTTTAAAACACCTTGTTAGACCCTCTAACATTTGTAAAACGCCTTCTGGAAGCTTTATAATATAGGTGACATTGCTGTAAGTGGTCACTGTCCTAGCTGAAAGACTGCTAATGAGGTAAGCGGTATCTAGACCTGACAGCTAAAGTTTGGTTTCCTGCATATGAAGAGGCCTTGGAAGGTATTTGAAGCCTCCCATGATAGAAGTTGGCCATATATATGTAGCCCAAGTATGAGATTAAAACAGACCTGTAGAATTACCCTGGATTTGGCCAGGCTGCTGAATGTAAGAGCCAACTGTACTGCACCAGGGCAAGGAACCTGAAGGCTGGAAGTGTCTAAAGCTCTTGTTCTCATTGAACGTCCAGTGGCTGGGCACAGAGAACAAGCCTGCATGTGAACATTTTGACATCCATAGGCCAATTTGCCAATAGGCAAGGCTGTGGGACCAATGTCTCATTCTGTCTGTAGCAGCTGCAGACCACTTTCTCCTTTCTGGATGCACTGAAACTTGTCCCTGGCAGAGTTGGCTCAGGCTGGACCCCGATGGAAGGTGGTATCACTGACAGACTATTTTTTTTTTTGCCTCAGCTGTAATGGCTAAGGCCTGGAGTATAGTTTTGCTATTGTTCAGCCTGTTGGAGTCTTCTCAGGTTTTAAAGATTTACCAGTTCCTATATGGGGCTTCAGGAAGCATCCTCCGCCTTTTAGTTAAGATGGCAGTGAGACCACAGTTTATAGGCAGATTTGGGCCCAGGGGTCCAGCTCCAGCCAAGGACAACACATGCAGTAAACTTCAAACCCCTACCCTAATCTAGGCAATGGACAGGTCATTTTCCACAGTTGAGTGGAGAGTGGGGTCTGACTTTCACATGAACTCTGGTGCCCCATATTTGACTATGTCCCATGGATGGGGACACCTGTTGGCGCTCAGAGGAAGGACAGCAGGCTACCAAAAAGAGACTTGATACCCTATGAGGTTATACAGGAGGAGGAAGTCCCCCTCAATCACAGTCATAGGGTAGGGAAGTAAGGGGAAAATGGGAGGGAGGGAGGAATGGTAGGATACAAGGGATGGGATAACCATTTCGATGGAATATGAATAAATTAATATAATATAAAAATTTTTTCAAAATTGCCTCTGAAAAAATATTTACATAAATCACTTTGTTTATAGTTTATCGTAATATTTAAAGGCTAAGACTTTAGCCTTCGTCTCTGCTAAGTTGGAGCATTAAAAACATAACCACTGTCTCTAAAAAGAGAGCAGAACAGTTTTTTTGTATGGTCAATAACATCACATTCAAAATTTTAGGCTAAATGTGTTTAAAGACAGTGATTTAAAATTTAATATTGTAAACAAATGATTGTTAATAGAACAGCACATGATAGAATAATTTAAAAACTTTATCAAACACATTAGCCAGGAAGCCTGTAGTTGAATCCAGGGAGCTTGTAGGTATCCCTTGGGAGAAACAGCATTTATCTTATTAATTTGAATAGACCTTTATAACCTTGAAATAAGAAACACTTTGAACCAGGATTCAGTAAAATGAGACCTGTTGGTTTAGGAAATAATCAGAGGTTAATTATGATTAAGAAGTTTTACATATGGTCCAAATATCACACCCAGTAAACAATCATATACCAAATAAACAATCATAAGACTTTTTCGGTGTCGGGGGCGGAGCAGAAAAAGAAGTCAGAGACAATTTTTAATTTCAATAGAAAGAAAGTATAGTTTCAGAGAAAGAAGGAAGTTTTCTTACCCGAGAGCCGGGTGTACTCTGTCATCCCACAATTTACTGAACTAGCACAGCTAGTAGTGGCTCTGCGCCCTGGAGCCAGTCACTGTGCACTGGCTGGTTCCACCAGCTGGCTTGCAGGTACCTGCTCTGCTGCTATCCCCACTACTGTAGAGGAGGCTGCAGTGACCAGGCAGTGCAGTGCCTACACCGCCAGAGAAGCATGGCCGTGCAGCATCAGCTGTGAGATTTGATGCTGATCCCATTCTGTCTCAACTCTGAGTAGCACGAGTGTCAGGAATAACCCAAACAAATGGTGGGTTGGGGGTGGGAGTGGGGATAGAAGCAGAGACGGTGCTTGCAATGCCAGCTGGTGGAACGAGGCCAGCTTAAAGTCACTTCAATCAGAGGGGCCCAAAATTGGTCACACTCTGAAGTGGCAATTTGCTTACCCCTAATAAAAGGTCTGTTGCATGAACAACGCAGTTGCAGAAACGGTGCAGCCATGTGGCAGAGTGGCTTACCTGCGCTCTACGTCCTGGGTTTCGGCACCAATTTTATGTTTAATAATAAGATATAAAAGATAATAAGAGATGATAAGGTACCAGGCAGCAGATATATGAATATATGAGGTTTATTAAATGAAAATGGGGAGAGAAGGAAAGGGGAGATGGGTGCCCCAGAGAGACAGAGAGAGGGACAGAGACAGAGACAAAGGAAGAGAGAATGGGGATAAGGGGAAAGGAGAGAGAGAGTAGAGTGAGAGAGGCACAGGGAGGGTCTCTTCTTTTACATAGCCCTGGGCAAGCATAGCCCCAGTGGCAGGTAGACAATGATATCACAGATAGGCAGTCTGCAACAGAATCCCAACAACTGAAACTACACATGTTGTTTTCTTTAGTTGCATTTTTGGAATGCCATTTTCATCTTTTGACCTTAAGGTAGTTATCGATCTTGCATAGTAGAATTTGTTTCATGAAGATAAAGATATGATTGATCTTCTTACACTTTGTCATTTTCATACTACCCCTTTTACCTTGATAAAGGTAAAATATCCTCTTGTGATTTTAATTTATAACTTCCAGGTGATTATAGATGCTGGAAAATATACCTACTGTCCATTTGTAAATTTTTTATAACTAAGTTTTCAGTCTATAACCTATTCTTTAATGGGCCTTGTCATGAAATTTCTCATAAATTGTGGATGTTACCCTGTATTTATGTTTTGGTTAGCTTTCTATTGCTTTTACAAAATACCCCAAATCATCAACTTACAAAGATGTAGATTGAAGGCTGAAGATGAAACTCCAACATTAGAGAGAGATTTGGGTGACTGCTCAGTTAGCAAATTGTCTCTGTCATCTTCTAATTTCGGAAGCTGCTAACCTGCACTTCCTGTCTACTCAGATAAATAATTTTATTTGCTTTCAAGCCTCTGATGGGGTTGAAGGCCAGATCATTTAGTTTTACAATTATGCTTGGTTGTTTAGAGGTTAAGATGGTTTTAGGTCTAGATAGATATTTTAAGTTGATAAAGATGAAATATGATAAATATTTATTTACATTCAGAAGTTTAGATGTACCATGAAAGGAAAGATGGTTTCTTCAATGGTGCCTAATATAAATGGACAAATCACTATGAATGTAACATTTATAAAATTCCTGATTGTTTTGTTGTTCTTCTCACTGTAGGAAGTTTATGTTTATATGTGTAATAATATAAATGTATTTGTAAGAAAGAAAAATAATTTAAAAAATAAAATTAAAATTAAAAAATAAAGTAAATAAAATAGATTGAGTCACTGTTTTTAAAGGTTTCTATTCATGTTTAATTACCCAAAAGGTACAATGTTAAGCAGAATGTTTAAGACAGATCTGTCTACTGAAACAACTAAGGAATCAGAAGCAAAAGTTCAAAGTTTCTTCTTTCCTTCAATGCAGTTAAGAATTACATCTGGGTATGATCTATCAAGTCCTACTTTGTCCTTCTAGTGCTGTGGAATGTAAATAAGTTCTGAATTCATGAGGCTTTGGGAGGCATTTATATTAACCAGAGTGTTTGGATTTGAAGCCAATAATATATTTTTTCTAGGGGGTGCTAATTATTTTTCCTGTGTACTTTTGTTTGTTTGTTTCTTTGTTTGTTTTTTATAAGTTTTTATCATAAAAATAATTTAACTCATTTTGGTGGAATATTTGTAAATTAAGAAAATACAGATCTATTTATTTCCATATGTGGTCAATATATTTTCTTACTGCAACTTTACCCTTTTCCCAATGTATATTTTTGATTCCTGTGTCGAAATCAATAGACTAAAACTTTGATAGTGTTCCCACTATTTTTTAATGATCTACAAGCTACTTTATGTTGACACATGATACTTTAATGATTTTAGTTTTATTCTACTTCAAAGTCTCTGTCTCATTACCTGGATTAGATTATCTAAAATAGAGAGCATTGATCAAAATGGTTTTGAACAAATGTAGTCTTTTGTGGCAGAGAACACAAAATAATCCCTATATGTACTCATGAAATAAGCCCCTGGACACTTTTGTTTACATTGATAACTTTCTATTTTCTTCATTTACCTTAAAGTAAAAGTATCTTCATTTTAAAAACGTATTTATTATTCATAATTTAGAGTTAGTGTTATTTTTTTCTACGACTAAAATGTGACTTAGTCATTTTCTTATTTAAATGATAAAATAAATAGGGATAGGAAGGGAAAAAAATGTGCATATGTTTTTCTATTGTTTTGTTTTGTTTTTCAGTTTAACTATTACCTTACATGAAAATAGCATAATTAAGTTAATTATCTACAGTACTAGTTTATCTTTGATTGTTTCATCATACACTAAATCAAATAGTCGTGGCCTAGTCTGTGGGAGATGACACAGATACATTAGAGGGAAAGGCAATGGTCATGATGTTATGATATGGCCACATAATGGGAAATGTCAAACACTATCAGAGTTTGAGAAAGCCAAGAAAAAAAAATACAATTTTGCCTAACTTTAATTTGAGATATATTTTCTCCAGAATATAAGAGAACAATGGTCTTTCGCTATAAATGATAGGTATTTATTCATATGGTATACCCACACTCAAAATGGAATACAGATTTAAACTAGATCTTTCTTACTGGTACAACTGGTACATTTGAAATTAGGTACTAGTACATTTGTCTTGTCACAGCAATAAAAATAAAACTTATACATATTGCCTTTAAAATATACAATAGGTTATTAAATGTTCATAGTGTAAGATGATCTGTGGTCATGTGTATAGAGTTGTTTCTCCTAATACAATAGAAATAGCTATCTACTAGTAGAAAATAATTGTGCTCTCATCTAAATTTTGGAGAATTTATATTGTGACTATTCATTTGATAATAGAAATAACCTGACGCTGTCCTTGCATTCCTGAAATATAAATCCATGTTTTTAGTTTTAAAAAATGTAGAAGGCAATAACCAGAAATTAAACTAATATCACACATGAGGAATTTTATTTAATACTGTCCTTTGAAAGTTACATAAATGAGATGTCTCAAATGATGGTAACATATTTCCTACGTATGTCTATTAGTAATTCCAAGGGTTTAATAAGTTTTCCCCCCCTCCAAGATTTCATGCCATTGAGTACTATTCATCACTCTGTCATTATCCCTGCCATTTGGTTTCCTTCAAACAAATTTAAAACATACTCAAAATCTGGTCTGCTTATGAGAATGCTTTTGAATCTCTACATTGTTCATAGTTTTGCACTAATATACCCAAAGAAAAGTCTGAAGCTGGTCAAGGTCAATTTATTAAAAATGAACAGGTATCTCCTCATTTTTTGTATCAGACCGTCTGTCAAACAGCCTGAACATGACTCAGTGAGACAGGTCAATCTTCCTTGATATTCACTCGTCCTTGAGCCCTCCACTTCATCTGTCAGACTTCTCTCAATGGAAATAAGTCCCATTCATTTTTAATCAGTTGGTATTGCTTCCCTCACTGATGGTCATCTAACACTTCGTCTGACTACATGAAATGCTCAGGAGACCCTTCTGTTTTCAGTATGTTTTTTAAATCTTTCAAGGCATTATCCGGGGGTGGGGGAACAAAAAAGTACCTGCATTTTCCATGGCCCAGCTCATTCCACATTTCTGTGCAGCAACTAAAAGTGAGCTTCAAGATTAGAAAGCATACGTATAATACATCATGTGCAGAGATTGCTCTGTGAGTCGAGGAAATTTCAGAGCGGAAAAGGTTGCTTGTCTTGTGAAAGGTTAGTTGCACATAGATAGCTCATATAACTCCCTGACCACAGCTTAATGCACTGAGTAATAAACTACAGAGCAGTGTTTGTTGCTTTTTTATAACTCCTCAAAGAGAGTTTTATAGATTCACTTTGGCTTCAGTTATATTTATTTATTTTAAAAATGGGTCAATGTCATATAACATGTTGAATGCTATTTCCTATAACTTTACTGAGTTATTCTTTTTAAAACTATGTATCCATTACATTTTTAGTTCACTGGTTTAATCAGAAATTACATATTGTTACAATCACTATAATCTCCATTCTAGGAACACGTAAGCAAAAAAAGAGAAAATAAAAGCTCTGTCCATGATTAAACTTTATATATTAATTTGTAATTCCTTCATTCACTCTCTCTACCATTCTCTCATTGATATATACATTTCAACAGGAAAAAAAAGGAAATCTTAAGTATGTCTTACAGAATTTAGTGAAATATGAAAACTGTTATTTCCAGATGATATTAAAGTATAACATTTCAGAAGTGGAAAATATCAATTTAATCTATGCTTTATAACATTTAAAATGTTCTGAACGTGTTTTCATTTCTGCATATATTACTTTAAACTATCTCAAATTATTTTCTGAAGTTTTTAATCCTCTAGTTTCCCTTTTCACTCAAATGATCATATTACTTCACGTAGGAATTTGTGCATACAAAATTGGAACTCAATTTAATTGTATTAACCGTGAAATGTCTCATGCTTCGTGACTATCCCCATTCTCTCTTTAATGTTTCTACAATATACTAGTATCTTATGTATGTTCAAATTATTATGCACTATTGTAAAATACAGATCACAAGTTCCTAAATAGGTATATATATATATATATATATATATATATATATATATATATATATATAAATTAAAATGGATCAAGTTCTTTTTCATCTTTTCCGGTTATAGAAAAATCATACATTACCTATATACTGTTGCAGGAATTTTTATAGAGATGACAGGAATAAATATTAAGTATCCAATAATGTTCATCAATTACTGTTATTGATTAATATCATAGGCAAACTTATTTTAATATGTTCAAAATTATACTCAGTTATAGATAAACAGTTGAATGTTTGTTAAAATGTGAATAAATTATTTAACTTTCATGAAACAATTTTTTCTCATACTTCTGTGATTGCTTTTTAAAAATCATTTCCTGATTTTACTATATTCATCTATGTTATAGAATGTTGCAAAACACTTCCAGTGTGAGGCAGATATCTGGGGAAAGTGGATGTATCACAAGTGTGAGGATATGAATTCAGATTCTCTGCATGTATATGGGAATGTGGGGAATGGACCTATGCTACCAGAGTTAGTGGACAAAGACAAGTGGACCCCCAGGATTTCCTGGCCACACCATCTAGCAAAATATCGATTTCTATCCTCATTGAAAAATACTGTTTCCAAAACCAATGTGGAAGGGGTTAAAAAAAAAAAAACAGATAACCAATATCGACTTCTGCTATCCACACAGGCAAATGCATAGGAATGCATTTCAGATGTGAAAAGATCTGTGTATACCACACAAACACAGACACACCCAACCTCATGTACACCAACACACTCAAACTATCTATAAGACTTTCCCCTATGAATCCTGTTTAAAACAACTAACAGATTTCTCTCAATGGGAAAACACCAAAGCACTTCATTATCTTTCTGTGTTTACAGAAAATTTTTGTGTATTTTGTCATTACTTTAATATTAACAATTAAATTGTTCAAAGCTAATTCTAGGATCTAAAATACCTACTTCCTTGGTAATGATATGAGACATAATGACATAGAATTCTGATTTTCTTCATTACTGAAAATATATAAAGCAAACTAACTGAAATTTATTTCATCATATTAGAACTGTTGTTTTCCTTCAATTGAGCATACTACAAACTTTCTTCCTGCCATAGACTGTGTCATTACTCTAGGCATAAAGTACTGATAGCACGTATAGTAGTCTTCAATGATTTATTATTGAGGTAATGAGCCAATTACTGAGATGTTAGGCCAATATTTGGAAAAGACTACTGAGATGACAATTAATAGAGTAATAGCAATTTATCGGAGTCATTCTTATGTATTAGAAATGAACAAGATTACTCAGTAGTTACCATTTCTCTAATTATAAACACTCAACAAAAATAATAACAAAATTGAATATGTGTACAAAATGGAGCTATGAAATTTTCTGTTTATTACACACACTAACTTAAAATGTTTCCTTGAATTGTCATAGGCTATTACGACTTTCTATTTTGTTAAAACTGTGATTCGAAGAAAAGATACTTTTGGTCCTATTTGAAATACACTGGCAATACGAAATAATTGATGTTCATTTTTAATATATTCTTACTATAATTAATATCTCTTCTTGTTAATTAATTAATTTACATGTGCATGCATGTGTATAAACTCGAATCACAGCACAGATGCAGTGATTTGCAAGTTAAGGAGAGCCTTTCCCAGGCAGGTCAGTTGATTAGACCCAGTTCCAGGCAATTTCTCTCATTGGAGGATGTCTCTCAGCAACTCTTCTCCTGCAGCTGCTTGGATAGGTATGTCAAATCAGAATTGGGGACTCCCTGTATCTTTTGAGCCTTCATTTCCCTTGCAGAATGGAATATTTCACATCCCTTTCGAATACCTTGTGTCTTAGTAAGTTCTCTCCAAGTTGGGGTGTTCTATCACAGAAGAAATTTCTACACAGCAGAGTTCTGGGAGTCAAACTTGAGTCTTTGGGCTTGGCAATGGGCTTTCTTACTCCTGCCTCTCTGTACTTTGTTAATATCAGTATGTGCTGGCATGTGCTCTCATTATTAATAGCACTTCCAGAATTTTTTTAGCTAACAGATTTACAATATTATTTTATTTTCTAAAGGTTTAATTTGTGTATATGTGTGTGCTCCTTGACGTGTGCACATGCTTGCATGTATAAATGCATGTATGGAGGCCAAAAGAGACCATCTGATTCCTCAGAGCTTGAGTTATGATTTTATCTGCTTCTCATTATTGTACAACAAACATTTTTAAGAACTGAGCCATCTATCCTGTGCCTAAACTAATCTCAGCTATTATTTTATCCTCAGTACCAAAGATATAAGGGGCTATTCCTAAGTTAAATGCACATTGTATCTGACAAGATTGGAATGGTTCCCTTCTGCTAATTATAAATTGACCTGCTTGCAGTAAGCACTCATTTAATAAGCTATTTTAAAACCATCCTTACAAATTAATATGTGCACAGAGTGTGATTAATTTTACTCATTATTCTCTTCCCTGTAGGATATATTACTCTACTTTCTTTGCCACTAATATTTTAAAAGGTTTCAATATTATGCCTAATTTATTCTTTTTTAAAATTTTATTTATTTATTTTTTATTGGCATATATGTTTATATTATTACATGTAAGTAGAAATATTACATGCAGCAAGAAAAACCACAAAACAATCAGGGATCATATGTTTGTTACATTCAAGGTATTTTAGTTAATTGCATTTGGAAACCTTGTAGATAACAACTTTCCTATCTTTGTGAGTCTAAAATTCTGAATGAGAATTAATATCTATCCTCCCTCATCTCTGACAACTCAAAACCTCTATTATACCACAAAACATCTTAACCTCTAAACAGCTTATGTTAATTGTAAGAATATAAACTATCATGTCTTCCACTCCATTAGACTTGTAAGGAAAGAAAGTTAATTATTTGAGTGAATTGGAATTACAGGTTAGCAGCTTCCAGAATGAGAAGGAAAAAGAAAAATATGAAAAAAAAAATGACAGAAACAGTTTACTGCCTGAACAGTCACCCAAAACTCTCTATAATGTTGGAGCATCATCTTTAGCCTTCTGGCCCAATGTATCTGACAGACATATTTGTGAGACAGGAACTATTGAGGACTTGCTTACCCTGTCTTGGCAGAGTTTAGCCATCAACTCTGCCTTTATCCAAGATTGCCCAATTTAAGAAGAATTCTGTCTGTGGCAGAAACAAAGACATTTTGCCCAGTGGTTGGTTTGCCACATTTGAACCCATCTCCATAAAGATGGGTTCTCTGATGCCCATCATCCTCTTTGAAGTTAGCTGGGGATTGCCAGGAGTTAACCTGTCTCATTGTCAGTGAATCTTTAAAATAATAAAAGCTTCTTAAATGCCACATTTTGTAGGTCTCTGAGACTTTGAAGATTTTATCTAACTATTTCACCTTATCTATATGTAGGATCATGTCTATCTGATAAACCTAGGATGTGTATTCTTGTGATTAAAATAAGCTGGTTGGGCCTGGAGAAATGGCTCAGCGGTTAAGAGCACTGTTTGCTCTTCCATAGGTCCTGAGTTCAATTCTCAGCAACCATATGGTGGCGTATAACCATATATAATGAAGTCTAGTGCCCTCTTCTGGTGTGAGGGCATACATGCAAGCAGAACATTGTATACGTAATAAATAAATCTTTTTAAAAAATAAGCTGGTAGTTGGCATGACCATAATTTGATCAACTAACAAATGGCTTGTATTACTTAATTATCCTAATCAGCCTGCAATAACACTCTCCAGGTATTGAAAGTAAGTTTTATATTATACTTGAGTTGTATGGGTTCAGTGCCTCATATTAGAGTAGAAACATATATAATGTGTGTAAAGAATAGTCTTAAATTTTAATTATATATCAATGTATCAATCTTATTTTGTATCAATATACAAAGTTCTATAACTTTTTTGTTAGTAACAAGTAAAGCCTTAGGTTGAGGAGTAGGTTTAATAATCTACTTTTTATCCTATCATCCCTGTATATTTCTATACTCATCTTTCTTTCTTTTCAAACTCTATCTCCACATCTATGAAAGGCACATAGAGGAAGAGAGACATCTCTGAGTCCAATTTCGTTTTCTCTCTGAATAAGACCAATCATAACTTATAAGCAACTCTCAATGAAAATAAACATCTGTAGCCCAAGAGAGCAAACCTTAACCTACCCAAAATCCCCTTAGGGGAAAAGGGGCATCTTTCTTTTAGGGTTTCTTCCCACTAATTTAGGAGCGCAAATAAAATTGGAGAACATGGTTAATCAATCCAGTAATAGCATTTGAGGTCCAATTTCAAAATGTAAAAAATTTCAGACTTTATAGAAGTGTTGTGTGGGACAGTGTAAAATACTGGACCAGTCTGTATGGAAACTTTCTTTGAAGCTGTCCTGTTCTAATGAAAATCAGCAACTGAAACACTTGGGGCTGGAACCTCAAGGATGCAGGATGTCAGAGTCATGCATGTTGAGAGGAATGAATTCTGTCGGATCTGATCCAGCTTCAGTGTCTGGTTCTTTTGTTCTGAAAACATACATTCTCATAAGCATTATACAGTCCTAAAATTATAAATATATGAGCTGTATGTGATGCACAGAACAATTAAGGTTTGTTCTCTCCTCTTAGTATGAGCAGAAGTGAGACATCTGTAGATCTTCATTCATACCACCTGAAGAATGGCTTCTAATAATAAGTCCCAGGGATTATGTGACCAATAAAAAGCCTTTTCTATGCATGTACATTCATGTCTCAGCCAGGCTCAGAGCCGTTCCCATGTAGTGGGTTTAGCACTACAAGTTACTTGCTTGTTTTGCAGTTTGAGTTTTTTTCATCCCGATTTTAGTCCCCTCTCTCATCATCTCTCTTTCTCACCTTCCATCCATCACCCTCTTCTTCTCCCTCTCCTAGTTCTGCAGTAAGGGAGGCCTACTCCCCTAACATCTTACCTCTACCTATAAGGTCTGATCTGTAATGTCTGTGTTCTCTTCTTCAGTGGCCTGACAGGGTCACCATGCCAGAAGGGAAATGATCAAAGTTGGAAGACCAAAGTCTATACCAGAAGTAGTCCAGACTCTCCTTATTGTGGGACCCACAAGGAGACTGTGGTGCCTATCTACTACATCTGAGCAGGGGTTCTAAGTCCACATCACCAATGGTCTTTGCTTTGTGTGTTCATCTCTGTATTGTAATATGGCTATCCTGTATTAAGGGGCTAATATATGCTAATGAGTGAATATATAGCAGGAGTGTTATGTTTGGGTCTTGAGGTAGAACTTATTCTCAATTTCCTGACATAGCGCCAGATTGATTTCCAAAGTGGTTGTACAAGTTTGCTTCCCAACAGCAGTTTAGGAGTGTTCTCTTCTCCAGAACCAGGCCAGAATGAGCTGTCACTTGAATTTTTTGTCTTAGCCATTCTGATAGGTGTAAGATGGAATCTCAGAGTCATTTTGATTTTCATTTGCCTGCTGCCTAGGGATGTTGAACATTTCTTTATGTGTTTCTCAGCAATTAATATTCCTCTGTTGAGAATTCTCTGTTTAGCTCTGTACCCCATATTTTAATTGGGCTATTTGACTTGGTGGTATTTAATTTATTGAGTTCTTTGTAAAATTTTGGATATTGGGGCTTAATTTATTCTTTAAATACATATATTTTAATGTATTTGAGTGAAATCGCTTGTCATATGTGGAAATAATATTTTATTTTGTACTTCTAACCAATTCAGGCATTTTTTCAAATGACAAATGGAATAAACTGGTTACTCCTTTGATACATGATAAAGTATTCTATTGACAGTAACTTTTTAAAAGATGTTAATTTATCAGTGAAATAAAGAGAATAATGAAAATTACACACAGATGAATAAGCATCACATAATAGTTTTCAGTCTTTGTTAGTTAGAATTCCAAGTAGATATTAAAGTTGTGACAATTGTTGAAAATGAGATCCTTGTAAACTAAATAATGTTAATCCATTAAAATATCTGTTGCTTGCTTTAAAACATTAACTGTATGTCAACCACACTCTAAAACAGGCTCCAAGAGTGGTTTGCAACACAAATTGGATGCTCTTACTTTTCTGTGTCCTTCTTGCTTTATTTTGGTATACTTTTGTCTTCTTCATTGTTATGTTTTCAGTTTGTCTGTTATAAATTTTATTTTATGTTTTTTATTTCAGTTTTTAGGAAATGGGTGTTACTTCTATCCGAATTTTAAAGTTAATCATGATTGTAAAAAATTGTCTAAGGTAACTATTAAAATTGCTGAAGAAGATGCTCCAACATTATCGAGAATTTTGAGTGACTATTCAGAGAGCAATCTCATTTAGGAAGCTACTAACTACTAACTTGCAGTCATGGCATACTCAGGTAATTAAGTTTATTCTTTCTCAAGTCTCTGATGGAGCTTAGTTATTCAATGAAGCTTAGTTGTTTAGGGGCTAAGATGTGTTTATGACTAGATTGTTGTTTTAAGTTGATAATGACAAGATGTCATGGGGATTGATTTACATTCAGAAATTTAGACACACCAAGATAGGAAAGAAGTTTTCTTCAAAGCTGTCAAAAAAAAAATAGCCAAAACACTAAGAATGTAACATTTATATAATTCCAGATTGTGTCATCATTGTTCTTGCTATAGGTAGTTTATTGTATATATGTGTAATAATATAAATGTATATGTAAAAAAATATGAAAAATTTTCAACTAAAATATCATGAAATAAATAAAATTGAGACTCAGTAATTCATTCATATTTATTCAATTTAATGAAATATTTTGAATACATTAAGTATTCTACTTAGAATGTAAAATAAGTCAGAGATATTACTTCTGTGAAAACATCATATTAAGTTTTAACTAATTTGGCAGTCTTTGAGAGAAATGATAAATACTTTCAGTAATAAATATTATTGAATTAAAATCATCTTGAAACAAATACTCTAATTTTATTATCCTTGATAGTCCTTTTAAGATTACCTCCTGAGCATTTATGTTGATGTGACACAGATAACATAATATAGAATATTATTTTTGAGTTATAACTAATTATTAAATCTTTTATTATGAAACATATGGACTAATACTTATTTTAGGTGATTTGTTTAATAATTTTACCATTTCATTCTGATCTAAAAATTATTTAGTCTATGTAAGTAAAACACAATCATATTGGTCACACCTCTAGCCTACACAAAACTAACCACAGCATGTGGGATCACAAGGAATGGGGTTACCCTATAACAAGATAGTGAAGAGAAAAAATGGTTCTGCTACATGTTTTAGTTAATTTTCTATTGCATCAATGACACATTATGAGCAAGCCAATTTTCAAATTAAAGTGTGTAACTAGGCTTATTTTCTTCAAAAGTGATGGTGTCCATGATAACAGAAGAAAGGATGGTGGCAGGAACAGTAGAGAGTTCAGATC
Source organism: Acomys percivali (assembly GCA_907169655.1). Lineage (NCBI taxonomy): Eukaryota > Metazoa > Chordata > Mammalia > Rodentia > Muridae > Acomys > Acomys percivali. The sequence continues at coordinate 26,584,318 of OU015748.1, read as the reverse complement.
TTGAACCACAAAGACAAGGCAGAGAAAACACACTGGAAATGACACTTTTTTTAAATAACAAAGGCTGACACATCTGACCTATTTCATCCAGTATAGCCATTCCTCCTTATCCTTCCCAGGCAACTACCAACTGGAGATCAATCACTAAAATGCTTGAGACTAATGGAGGATATCTCACTCAAACTGTCACACACTACTAACAACTACATCGCAAGAATATGAATACCTGGGTCCTAGAAATGTTGAATTGCTGGCCAATGTAGTCCCAGAGATGTCCCTCCCAAACAGTATAAGATATTACGATTGCATTTGCCTTCCCTTCACAACTAAACAATAATATACTATTTCTGAAGACACAGCCTATTTGAATCATAAACCTTGGGGCAATCAAGGTAGTACTGATCTGGGAGCTTCATCATTACTTGCCAGCTTGTATAGTTCTGAAAGATGCCACATATTATAGTGGAGAAATGAAATAGTCCATCAATCTTACCCAGCTGTAACTGCAGTAGCATTTGCCCTGGAAACATTACCCACTGATGCAAAAGTGGTTCCAATGTTATGAGAGTAGCCAAGTATTTTTGGATGGGATTTAGGGATGGGGTCACAATATTTAATGCATGACTAGCATGGTTATAGAGGTCAAGAATCTGTGGTTACATAGATATAAGTCTAAGGAGAAAACTACTATTTTTATACTATTATTATTTCTCTGAATAGAAATAATATTAAGTAACTGATTAATACCTCTCTCAATTCAGATGCCAATTAAAATATGTACACCCCACTTGTTAACTTGTAGAAAATAATAGACTGTGAAATGTTTACTTCTAGTCAGATATTTATATCACTCCATTACTCCCAAGTCCCTGCATTCCTTGTAGGAGAGGGGGCTGAAACCATGTACAATCTAAAAACGGTAGATAAGTTCAAACAGTGTTTTCTGGACATAGAAGGGTAGTGGCACATGTAAACTTAAAGTGATTTTAGCAACACAAAGAGGGCCTGAACAACATCAATTCAGAAAAAAAAAAAGGCCAGCACATAGAGGGAAAGGTGGGTACAAAGTCATACCCCTGTTTGAGGAAATACATGGACTTGACAGCCTCTGCACTAATAAGTTTTGTTTTGTTTTGTTTTTTATAGATGTGACCTCTAGTCAATCTAAGCCTCTCTTGGGAAGTCTCTACGTCCTAAAATATCTGTGCCATGAAAAATGGACTGGTTGAGTTAAAGGAATGCCAAAAAAAGAAGTTGGGAAAGTAGAGAGATTAGAATATATTTAAGACAATTTGGGGGAAATGAACAGTATCAAAATAAGATGTATAGAATTCCCAAATAATTAATAAAAGATACTGGTTAGGGAAAAAACCACTTGTGATTTCAAAAGAAATCTTGAAAGCCTGAAAATTTTGTTTATCAAATAATGTGTTATAAAGAAAATGTAAAAACTAAAATGTCAAAAAGCATGCAATATAAAATATAGATGCATGTATTCATTTACCTGTATATGCTACATTTAATTTATTACAGAATATTGATACAAGTTTCACAGATAATTAAGAGAATATGGAGATCTAAAATATACAAAAATAATGGTGTAGGTAACATATATTCTCACTTTTCTTGACAATTTTTCTCCATCAATATTTTACTCTATTTAGTTAAAGCAATCATCAATTTATAATGGTCTCTCAGAAACTCTATCCTCAGAAGGCAATCTTCTTGTCAACTAGGAAGGGTAAATATTTAATGTGTCTTACCACACACTTCCCTCATAATAATTTCCCTTGAACAAAATCTGTCTCATATGTCTCACTGACATGAATTGATTAGCCTAAAGTTCATAACTCATTATTTTGCCTCTTAAAAAGTCATTTTGTGTGGAGGTTGTATAAAATATTTCTGCAATTTGTTTGAAGTTGACTTTAGTTCTCTGAAATAAACATTTTGTACTTTTAGATTGTAAGTTACAAACATTGACTTATAAACATCTCTTTTTCATGTGAAAAGAAATCTCAAACTTCATAAATGGTGTCAACACTGTAAATTGTATGTGGGGAGCAATTTTACTTTCACAGATCAAAGTTACAAAGTGATAGCTTTGGCTGTTCATTTTAGAAGAAGATGGTTAATAAAAGTCTCATGTTAAGGCCAAATTTATGATCAAGTTTTACATTTCCAGTGACAATATTAAAGATAATATAGAGTGTGAGGAAGATAATTCATCATTCTACATTAGAAGTCATAAACTGTTGTCTCTTTGAGCAAAGCACAGGGATTTTTATATCTAGAGAAACAAAAGTAACTATAATTTTGACTACAAAATGCAGCATAAAATGAACTTAGCATACATTCAAAGGTTCCTATAACAAATAGTACAAATTAACTTGCACCGAGTCTATACTATATCCTTTAATTATCTTGCCATTGTGTACTAACATTGGTACAGCATTGCCCCAAAGCATCAAAATGTGGCTCTAAAGACTCAGAAAAGAATATCTAATATTATGCCATTAAATATAAACTTAGTTCTGTACTATTTGTGAATGAACATCTCTATTAAGCAGACTGAAAGATGTCTCTATCTGTCCTCTCTGTCTTGTCTCTTTCTGCCTTACAGTCTTTCTGTCTCCTTCCCTCCCTAGCTCTCTCTCTCTCTCTCTCTCTCTCTCTCTCTCTCTCTCTCTCTCTCTCTCTCTCTCTCTCTCTCTCTCTCTCTCTCTCTCTCTCTCTCTCTCTCTCTCTTTCTCTCTAGTGTGTGTGTGTGTGTGTGTGTGTGTGTGTGTGTGTGTATGTGTATTATGTTAACACATTCAGACTGAAATGAACTTAGAAAATATAAGTTTATAAGTTGGGTAGTAGGGAAATTAGGAAACAATGGAATTTATTTGCAAGCACTTCTGAAAGCTGGAATGTTAAGTAGCAAGGTCATGGTAGATGGTGTGTCATAGTGATTTGGCTATTTGTAATTGGCAAACTTGAAGTAAACATATTTCCTATCTTTTTGAGTTTAAAACTCTGAATAAAAATCGGTATCTATCATATCTTATGTCTATTAACTTAAAACATGCATGTAGATCTAAAACCATCTTAACCTTTAAGCAACTAAGCTTAATTATAAGACTGGTCTTCGACCCCATTAGAGCCTTGAGATATAATGAAACGTAACTACCTAAGTGAACCAGAAGTGCAGGTTAGCAGCTTCCAAAATGAAAAAAAAAAAAAAATGACTGAGACAGTTTACAGCTTGAACAGTCACCCAAAACTCTCTATAACATTGGAGCATCATCTTCAGCCTTCAAGACTAATATATCTGACAGACATATTTGTGAGGCAGGAACTATTGAGGGATTGCTTACCCTGTCTTGGCAGAGTTTGGCCATTGACTTTGCTTGCATCTAAGCTGGCTGTTTTTAGGTAGAATTCTATCTCTGGCTCATAGAAGGATGAATTGGATAATTACTTAAAGAGCAAAAAATTTACATTGACATTCAGATTTTAAGATGTTTTGAGGACAAAAAAATCGTACATTTGCATTATTTGGGGAACAGAAAATTTACACCTTTGTTTTTGGGATACTGATCACACAAAATATTTCATTTTCTAATTTCAGGTGAATCTCTATGCCATGTAGCTTCTGTTACCTAAATAAGAACATTTTTTCTTTTCACAGAGTTTCTCTACGTCCTTTACTCATTTATACTACCTGCTTAGCTTCTGCAGCACTGAAGTCTATGCTCACTGAGATAGACTTTTTATTTAACACAATGAAATAGAGGTTACTATACTAGTGTGAAAATGGCACTTAAAAACATAAGAAAGAACCAGGTGTGGTGGTAAAAGTCCTAAATTCCAGCACTTGAGAGGCAAAGGCAAGCAATTTTTGATTGTGGGAAATGTGATCTATATAGTGAGGTCCAGGTCATCTAGTCTTAATAGTAAGAACCATCTCAGAAGTGACCTTATATTATACAAAATGCCAAAAGACTTGGTAGAATTCTGTGCTAAATTCATCTGGTCCTGGGCTTTATTTGTTTGGGAGATTTTTGATGACTGCCTCAATTTCTTTAGGTGTTATAAGGACTATTCAATATGTTTATATGATCTTGTTACAATTTTGGTAATTGGTAGCTACTAAGGAAACAGTCTATTTCTTTTTTTTTTTTTTTTTTAATTTTTTGCTGTATAGGTAAAGCTCTGTGAATTTGAGCCCAACCTGGTCTACAAAGCAATTCCACAAAAGCCAGGGCTACACAGAGTAACCCTGTCTCAAAAGAAAAAAAAAATGACCTGATGATTCCTCGGATTTCCTCGGTGTCTGTTATCTCTCCCTTTTCATTTCTGATTTTGTTAAATAAGACATTTTCCCTCTGTCTTTGGCTAAGGGGTTGTCCATATTGTTGATTTTCTCAAAGATCCTACTCTTGCTTTTATTGATTCTTTGAATTGTTTTCTTTGTTTCTTATTTATTGATTTCAGCCCTTACATGATGATTTCCAACCATCTACTCCTCTTAGGTGTGTCTGATCCTTTTTGTTCTAGAGCTTTAGGGTATGCTGTTAAGTTGTTAGTATTGGATTTCTCCAATTCTTTATAAAGGTACTTATTGCTATGAACTTTCCTCTTAGAACTGCTTTCATTGTGTCCCATAAGTTTGGGTATATTGTGCCTTCAGTTTCATTGAATCTAGGAAGTTTTTACTTTCTCTTTTTATTTCATCCCCTGCTCATTGAGTAGGGAGTTGTTCAGTTTCTAAGTGTTTGTAAGCTTTCGGTTGTTTCTTTTGTTGTTGAGTTCCAGCTTTCATACATGATGTTCTGATAAGATACAAAGGATTATTTAGATTTTCCTGTATCTGTCATGGTTTTATTTGTTACCAAGAACATGGTCAATTTTGGAGAATAATTCGTGAGTTGTGAAAAGAACGGGTATTCTTTTGTGTTTCAGTGAAATGTTCTGTATACATCAGCTAGGTCCATTTGCTTCATGATTTCTGTTAATTTCCTTGTTTTTCCATTTAGCTTCTTTCTTGATGATCTGCCTAATATGGAGAGTGGGGTGCTGAAGTCTCCCACTATTAATGTGTGGGGTTCATGTGTGATTTACACTTTAGTAACACTTCTTTTATGATTGTGGTTGGTCATATCCTACCAATTCTCTTCAAACTATTTCACAAAAGAGAACCAGAAGGCACATTACCAAACTTATTTTATGAGGGAGGCAACAGTCACCTTGATACCTAAACCACAGAAAGACTCAACAAAGAAAGAGAATTTTAGACCATTTTTTCTTATGTTCGTTGATGCAAAAGTACTCACAACCTGATTCAAGAACATACCAATATTATCATTCACCGTGTCCAAGTAGGCTTCATCCCAGGCATGAATGGGGAGTTTAATATATGGAAATCTATCAATGTAATTCATCATATAAACAAGCTGAAAGGAAAAAAAACACTTGACCATCTCCTTAGACATCAAAGAGGCATTTGACAAAATCCTAAACTCCTTGATGATGAAAGTCCTGGAAAGAGCAGGGATACAAGGCTCATACCTAAAAATAGTAACAGTAATATACAGCAAGCATATAGCCAACCTCAAAAAAATGGAGAGAAACTAAAGTCAATTCCACTGAAATCATGGATAAGACAAGGCTGTCTACTCTGTCTGTATCACTTCTATATAGTACTTGAAATCTTAGCTAGAGCAATAAGACGACTAAAGGAGATCAAGAGGATACCAATTGTAAAGAAAGAAGTCAAATTATCACTATTCGTGAATGATATGATAGCATACACAAGTGACCTTCAAATCAAGGGGCTTTTTACAACTGATAGCCACTTCCTGCAAAGTGACTGGATACAAAATAAACTAAAAAATCAGAAACCTTTCTGAAAACTAGGGGAGGGAGGAAGGCGGCATTAGGCGGGCATAAGGGAGGGGGCTACAATCAGGATGTGAAGAATTCAAACTGCAGAACAAGCTGGTAACTTACATTGCTAATTCCACTACACTGGAATAGCTCTGAGATTGGCTGAGACATGAATGTCTATACATAGACAATGCTTCTTTTTGGCTACAAAATAGCTGTGGTTTATTATTAGGTACAATACTCCATACAGTATGAGTGAAAATATACAGATATTTTTTTTCTCCTCATACAAAGAGCAGAGAACCAGCCTTAAATATTCTGTGCATTAGACATACCTTATATAATTATGATTTTAGGACTATATAATGCTTATGAGAAATTATATGTTAGCAAAACAAAATAATCGGACACTGACACTAGATCAAACCTGACCGGATTCATTCCTTTCAGCATGCTGGACATCGCTATCCAGCATATTCTTTTTCCAGCACCGAGTGCTTTAATTGTTGTTCCTCATCAGAATAGGACTGCCCCCAGGAGAGCTTTGAAGAAAGCTTCCAATCTCAATTGGTCCAGACTTTCAGACTGTTTTATACGGGACTCTAATTAAGTCTGGAATTTCTCAAAATTTAGAAACTGGTCCACAAATGGAATTCCTATCTTGTTTAGTGATTTTTTTTTCTCCTATTTATTGGAGCACCAACATTCATCCCAAGTCAACCAGAAGAAATCTTAAGAGAAATGATACCACATTTCCCTTAAGGGGGAGTTGGGTAGGTTTTTGTTGCTTTCATGGGTGATAGATGTTTATTTTCATTAGAGGTTGGCTATAATTTATTGTTGGTCTTATCTAGAGAGTAAATAATGTTGGACTCACGGATATCTCTCCCTTCTTTTATCTTTCATTCTTAGGTTTGTTGATAGGCGTTGAAAGGAAAGAAGTGGGAATATAGAAATATATAGAGATGGTAGGACAAAAAGTAGATCAGTGAATCCACTCCTCTACTTAATGCCTGAATTGTTACTCATAATATTATTTTTGATTCATTGGTATATAATTTTGTATAGAGTGAAAAATAAGTTTACTTTTAGATACATTGGTATAGAATTATAATTTAAGATTATTCTTCACACACATGCACACACACCATATATATATATGTATATATATAAAATGTATATACACATATATATATTCTAATATACGATATTGTACCCATACAACCAAATTATAATACAAAATTTACATCCAATACTTTGAAAGTGCTACTGCAGACTGTTTATGATAAGTAAGTTATTCAAGGTATTTGTTAGTTGAGCAAATCATGGTCATATCTATTATTAGTCTATTTATTAATCACAAGAATATACATCCTAGGTGTAACAGATAGATGTGATTCTATAGAAAGATAGGGTGAAATAGTTAGATAAAATCCTCAAAAACCTAAGAGTCATAAATAATATGGCATTTAAAGTTTTTTTTCTTTTAAAGATTCATTGACAATGAGACAGGTTAACTGCTGGCAACACCCAGCCTGCCTCAAAGAACATGATGAGCTTTAAAGAACCTCTTCATATATACAATCCATGATTGTTTCATGGTTCTTATTGCTCTAGGTAATTTATTGTATATGTGCAATAATATAAATGTATATGTAAAAACAAACAAACGAAGAAAAAACCCAAATGCCAAAAGACCAGTTTCCTCTGATTATAATTATAAAATCTGTATGTAGCTGGGAAATGGTAGATGCTAAATGAAGACTATAAAATATAAACAAAGCAAGCTGTTTTAAATCTGAAAATAAGAGGAAAAACAGCATAATAGCAAGCTTTTTTGTCACTCCATCCAAAATCAAAAAGCTGATCAGACTGAGAAATAACAAAACATAGCACTAAACACCAGACAAAGTGTACACTCCACACAGCACAAATTATTAGAGACATAATATGATTACAAATAAGGGTCCAGAGCAAAAAATACCTCTTTCTCCCCCATAACTGAGATCCATTTCTTCTAAGGTGACCCTGAGCTCAACTGACAGAACCATGATAAGTAACAGGTCTTAAAAACGATTTAATTCATATAGGTCCTTCTCTCTGGTTACCTGAGAATCTGCACCTACACAGTCATACCAACACTGATAACAGTCACCAGTGAGAAGATACTCCCACCCTCTTCTACATCAAAATCACCAGTGGGCACCTGATAAACATCATGGAGATAATGAAAATGATTCAAGAAAGGCTCTTAGTATGGAACTGCCATTAAAAGCACAGTTTACAATTATACAACCAAAATGATGACTGTGCTAATGAGAACAGATTAAATAATCATGAAAGACAGATTGAACCAGAAATCAAAGCCTCATAATGCATATATGGTGTAGAATAAAATTAAGGATGACATGTTATTTTTTAAAATATCATAAAATATCAAATAACTTAGAGTTTGAATGGAATATATTGCTAAAAATGTGCAAAACTAGCACCTTGAACAAAATGAGAACACTCATGAAAGACAAATCCACGGATCCTTCAGCCATTGAAAGAGGGGAATAGTAAAATCAACTCTATTGTCATAAATTTGCTTCATAAATTATGCCACAATGAAATGACGGCTCTCAAAAAGATAAAATAGTATTTTGTGAAGCTAAGCAGAAGAATAAACTCTTTCCTATTAATGTGAATCTAAATTTGTACCATCATTATGAAAAAAAACATTATGGAGCTTTCTCGAAACATTGAAAATAGTATTACAGGATCATTAAGCAGTCCTACTCCTAGGAATATATACAAAGAAAATGAAATCACTGTGTTAAAGAGACATTCATTGTTTTCATATTTATTAGAACTTTATTTACAGTAGTTAAAAAATAGACACAACCTGTTACTGTCATCTCATAAACAAAGGAAATATGTTATATGTATGCATATTTATAAACATATATATGTATGTGTGTGTGTGCACAAACCCCCACACAGGAGTCCTATTCAGAAATTAAAGTGAACAATATCTTAACACCCATGACACCTGTGATAAAGTCACCACATTAAGTAAAATAAGCCAATTATAAAGAGATAAGTACTTTATCATCTCCTAATGATTTAGATATTTAAAAACGATTTCATAGAAATTGAGAATAGTATTGGCTACAAGAGACTCTATATATAATTTTTGTAAATCAAAAAGGATGAGAAATCCCTTTAGTGGAGAGATTAATAAATATTTGAAGAAATATAAAAATCTGATGAAAAGGTCACACACACAGACACACACACACACACACACACACACACACACACACACACACACACACCAACCACCACCACCACCACTGCCACTACCACTACGACCATCAACAAATACAGCTAATGTACATAAATTTTGCAAAACAACTTATTTATACATACAGTTGTTGTTTTTTCCACTTGTTGTTAAAAAATAAAATCTGGTAAGTATACTGATTGTGAACAGAATTCAAGTCTTGAGGTTTCTATGGAAATAAGTCAATATTCAATATGAACTAACTCTTAACCAACATATATTAGAAAGCTATAATTGCATTGCTATAAAAAATAAGTCCTAAGGTCCAATTGGATTATGAGAATAATATTGTGAAATGAATAATGAAGATTTTAAAAAATTATACTCTATTCCTGAAAATAGATATAGATGGAACAATTCTCTGCTTAATCTTTGAATCCAATACTGCATAATCTTTTAAAATATTAATTTATTTTGTTCTCTTCATATGCCAATTGTAGCCCCCTCCCTCATTATCTCCCAGTCCCACCCTACCTCCATGATCCCCCTCCCCTCCTACCCTAGTCCTCAGAAAGGAGAGCCCTCCTCCCCTAAAATCTGACCTCAGCCTATCAAGTCTTATTTGGACTGCCTGTATCATCCTTCTCTGTGGCCTAGCAAGGCTGACCTGCTAAGGAGAAGTGATCAATGTGTGGAGGACAGAGTTCATGTGATAAGTAGTGCCTACTCCCCATATTATGGGACTCACAGTAGACTGTGCTGCCTATCTACTACATCTGAGCAAATGGTCCTCACCATGCATGTTCCTTGGTTGATGCATCAGTGTCTACAGCAGCCCCCTCATTCCCCTGAATTTGCTGACTCCATTGATCTACTCAAGGAGCTCCTGATGCCTCTAAGTCCTTCTATTCCCCAACTCTTCCATAAGACTCCCCACATTCCACCCAAAATTTTGGCTGTGTATCTTAGCATCTGCATGGAACCCCTGCTGGATGAAATCTTTCAGAAGACCTCTATGGTTGGCTCCCTTCTTGTTCTTCTCTTCAACTATTTCCAGTGTCTCCTATTTGTCCTTCTGAATGAAAGTAAAGCATTCTCCCTAGGGTTCTCCTTGTTATTTAGTTTCTTTAGGTCTATGTATTGTAGTGTGGTTATCCTGTATTGTGTGGTTAATGTCTGCTTATAAGTGAATATATACCATCCATGTCTTTTTGGGTCTTGGTTAACTCACTCAAGATGATACTCCTCTGTTGAGAATTCTCTATTTCTGTACCGCATCTTTAAATTGTATTATTTGGTTTGGTGTGTTTAATTTCTTGAGTTATATCTTTTGATATTAGCCCTTGGTCAGATGTAGGGTTGGTGAATATCGACAGCTGCTAAACAACCTCAGCAAAGTGTTTGGATACAAAGGCTATTCAAAACCATCAGTATCCTTCCATTGTACAAAAGACAAAAAGCTGAGACAGAAATTAAGGAAGCAACCCTCTTCACAATAGCCATATAAAACATAAAGTAGTTTTGTGTAACTCTAACCAAACAAATGAAAGACCTATGTGTAAAAAAAAACCCTTCAATCTCTGAAGAAAGAAATTGAAGAAGATATGAGAAGGTGGAAAGATCTCCCATGCTCATAGAACAGGAGAATCAACTTAGTAAAACTGGCCATCTTACAAAAAGCAATATACAGATTCAATGCAATTCTCATCAAAATCCCAACACAATTCTTTATTGACATTGAAAGAACAACTCTAAACTTCTCACGGAAGAAACTCTGAAAAGCTAGTGCATTCCTATACAATACAACATTTTCTGAAGGCATCTCCATCCCTGATCTCAAATGGTGCCATAGAGCAATTGAAATAAAAATGGCATGGTACTGGCACAGAAACAGACAAGTGGTTCAATGGAATCAAACCAAAGACCCCAAAATAAGCCTACACACTTATGGATACTTGACTTTTGACAGCGAAGGCAAAACAATAAAAATGGAAGAAAGATAATATCTTCAACAAATTTTGCTGGTCTACCTGAATGCCTACATGTAGAAAAATGCAAATAGACCTTTATATATCACTCTGCACAAACTAAAGTGCAAGTAGATTACTATCTCAACATAAAACCAAACACACTAAATCTGTTAGAATAAAAAGCAGAGAGAAACCTTGAACTGATTGGAAGGGGTGACAACTTTGTGAACAGAACACCAATAGCTCAGGCTCTAAGATCAACAATTAATAAATGGGACTTCATGAAACTGAAAAGCATCTGAAAGGCAAAGGATATTATAACAGAACAAAACACAGCCTACAGACTGGGAAAAAATCTTCACCAACCCTTCATCATCTTCTTAAATGGAAAGAAGAAAAAATCATATTAATTTATTGAGTCTTTCAGGCAGCCTGAGACACCATTCACCTTTCCTTATAAAATTGCCCTGTGAATAGTGCAAGTATATGATGAAGTGGAACACTTCAGGTCGGCTTGATCACAGGAAAAAAATAGATATATTACTTGCTTGTTATATATTTTTCATTTCTATCAAAAGTAAGAATAACTGCACTAGCATAAATGTTCATGTCTTTGTGCAAAATTATGACATATGATATTAAATACTGACATCATCTCTGCCATTCCAAAGGAGTAATTGAAAACTAGAGTTTCTGAATAGAGAGCTTGAATGCGGAAGATAATATTTTTTATAAATAGAGATTCCTTATACTTTGATTGGCATCAATTTATAGTGAATTAGTCTCTTCATATTCATAATATGCTGACATTCAATACAATTAGAGAAAAATATGAAATTGTACCATTTTAAGTATGAGTAATTCTATAAATAATTTTACTCAAGCTGAGCACTTTTTTTTTTCAACCTTGCAGTTTTTCCTTCCATTTTTATCTCAGGTATAGCATTCGAACTAGACTTTAGTCATTTCTCTACTTTTTCTTACCCTCACCCAAGCTTTCAGCCACACTTCTGTCACTTCTAATAAGGGTGGCAAAAGCAGGTACTTGAAAACACAAATACAGTTTATCACTTCAATTCTAGTAAAAAATTTAATACATTCTCTTTCTTTTGGAACACTTTCTCACAAATATTGGATCTGGTGCAGATGGCTACCTTATTACTTATCATACAGCTGTTGCTTTAGGAGGCCTAGGAACGCCTTTCCATTTCTCTATGAAGGGATAAGAACACCTGCTGAAAAAACTTTCATGTGATTTAAGCTGAAAGCATCAGAGATGATTCAGGCTAAGGCACTCATCATATTCATTACTCCAGCCACATATATTATGCCAGAGAACCAAGTGATTCCATTTTTAAATATTATTTTAGTAATATTCCATACAATATATTTAGAGTGTCTTTTCTCCATTTCTGACTACCACCATGCCTTCCACACTGTTCTATCCATGAACTTCATGTTTCTTTTACAATCTATCTCAAAAGAATATGCCATGTACTCAAGTTGTTTAAAGATACACAATTCTTATTCTTCAAACATAGTAATAAATCAAAGAAAATCTCATGAAAAGGCCATAGTTGAACTAAACACAGAGTTAAGCCCACAATTTTAATTTGGGCTTATTTTGTTTATAGTGGTGCTGAACATTAATAAAAATGTGGACATTAAATGCATATATTATAATAGATAACCAGAAGTCTGGAAACCTAGTCTAGTGAGTGGCAATTAGCGATTCCTGGGCTTTATATTCAGTATTACTGGAATTTTCTATTACATTCATGAATGAGATTAAAGACCTTTTAAAAGAGATCCCAAGGAGTGCTTATGGTCACATCTCCTGTGAATACTCCATGAATTAGGAGGAATACTCCTCAGACACAACATCTACTACAGGGTTTGGCCAGAAATTTAGTGGAAAAAGATTCATTGTATTGTAGGGTTACAGCTCAGTGCTCATGACTCCTTTTGCAAATGAGAAGTATGCTAATTAAGAAAAGAGAGCAAGACAATAAAATTCCAAGCCAGACAATCACAAGAGAGTCAAAGTTTGATTGCATCATTTAAGCCCTGAATGTAATTTTGACTGACATTTTAAATTATGCAAGTCAGGTACTCTTAGTTTGTAGGTTAGGGAAGTTTGATTGATTTGTTTTTATTTTGTTCTCATAACTTATAATTAAGACAGCTTGCCTAATCCTTGCCTGTTCTTTACAGACATTACCATCCGTTTCTGTGTCCTCAGTTTTTTTTTTTACAGGCTTGTTTGAATTGCTATATCCAATTTCTAGATACTCTTCTCACTCAAATGTGCCCCAAAACTAAGATTTTCAACTCAATTATTTTCTCATAGAAGTCTCACTGGATGTGCTCTCAGTGTATGCATGTCCTTGGAAACCTGATTAAACAGAATGGTTGTACAGATACACCACTGAACCAGAAGATTGCTTCTTACAGTTTTTCACTTTAATTTTTTTATTGAAACTGTACTTGGTTCTCTAAAATGTCAGTTATGGGTATTGAACAGATGGTCCAATGGCCTATAGCATTTGTTTTTCCAAAGGACCCAAGTTTCATTCTCAGTACCTACATGGCACTTTAACTAAAATTTTAGGGGAATTAATGTCTTCTTCAAGCCTCTGTGGGCACTATAACAGCATGGTTCATAGCATACATGCAAACAAAATAGCCTCATACATAAAATAAATAAATACATTTAAAATAAATATAAGGAACCTAACAGAAAGGAAATACTTACTTTTGTGTCCTTTATTGTGTTTCTGCCTTGACTTACAGTGCTCAAAAAAAATCAAGAGCAAAATCCAGTTTTAGTTTGGGAATATGGTACTATTTCTATCCCTTACTGGGATCATTTTTATATAGCTAATTATATCTACTACAAAGAAAGTATCTTTACTGGCCAGATAAATTACTGGATAACAGCATCAATAAAGCTAAATACTGTGTCATTGTTATTGTAGCCTTCCGCTTGAGCCCAAAATGTGCATGCTTTCATTTATTTAATTAAAATATATTTACATGATTTCATCATTCATCATCTTTTCAAAATAACTTCTTCCATGCTCTTCTCCAATTCCTTGTCAAAGTCATGGGATTTTCTATGTTTATTATTGTATTACATACACACACACAGACACACACACACACACACACACACACACACACACACACACACATGACCTCCTGCTGGGTACATTTATGTCTGTTGTTGCTATGTTTTAGGAATGACTTACTGGTATAGAACAAGCATTTAGATGCTGAGTCTTAAATCTGCTTTTCTTAACAGTCACCAGTTGCCTTTTTCTCTTCGTTTAGGCTAAACCTGTGCTGAAGGTTTAGCTATTCTTTAGGTAGCTATGTTGCTGAGATGTCATGGATTTTGCTTTCCTGCCATAGCTAGAAGACTCAAACTTGAAGTGAACTTCTTTAACCTTTGGCTTTTATCATCTTCCCACTCCCTCCCTCAAAATGTTCCCAGAGCCTTAGGTTTATGGGTTATTTGTACATGTATCAGTTAGGGCTGGGCAATCATAGTAAGTTGTTATCTTCTGCATTTTTACCAGATTTAAACATCTGTAGTGGTTTTGGTCAGCATTACACAAAAACAAAACAAACACACAAACAAAAACAATAAACAAGTGCTTTGATGGAGGGTAAAAGCCACAAATTTCTGTGGATGTAAGTATGCAGATATACAATATAGGTAAGAATTATACAGGATTAGGAAAGTGGCTGTATTCTGCTCTCCTCTAAACTCTTTTTCCCATGTAAAATGACCACATAAGCAGACTCAAGGAAACAAATGATCCATTAAGAAGTTGACAATGTGTTTGAACAGACAATATTCAAATGAAGTAATGAAAATGTATGAGAAATATTTTTTCGTTTTTTTTTTTTTTTAGGAGAGCTACTGATTTTTTTAATAGTGAAATTAGAGATGATTTTATTGTATTTTCATGTTCACAAATGCACATACATTTTAGAATGAGCCTGTACAATAAGTCATTGTCTTTTTTTCTTTTTTTTTTTTATTAATTTGTTCTTGTTACATCTCAATGGTTATCCCATCCCTTGTATCCTCCCATTCTTCCCTCCCTCCCATTTTCCCCTTATTCCCCTCCCCTATGACTGTGCCTGAGAAATATTTTTAAAAGTCATTGTCATCCTCAGCAATTAGAGAAAACACATTTATTTATTTTTAATTTTTTAAAATTTATGTAATTTATTCAGATTATACCTCAATTGTTATTCCCTCACTTGTATCTTCCCATTCCCCTGTCGTCCCTTCCTCTTTCTTTCTATTCCCTTCCCCTAGGTCCCTGACAGAAAGGGACCTCCTCCCCCACCATATCATCACAGACTATCAGGTCTCATCGTGGTAGCTTGCTTACCTTTCCTCTGAGTGCCACCAAGCCTCCCCACCAAGGGGAAGTTGTGAAGTAAGGCGCACCAGAGTTCATGTCAGAGTCAGTCCCTGCACTCCACACAACTGTGGAGAATGTGCAGGTCATTGGCTAAATATACGTAGATGTTCTAGGTTTACTCCATGCATTGGTCTTAGTTGCTTTGGTAGAATACACATTTAAATAAATGATAATTCATACTACCCTAGTTAGGATAAATAAGATTAATAGAACAATTGACAACAAATTATGGTAAGGATTTGAGTAGAGGAGAATCTTCATTCACAGTTGGGATCACAAATTTAGGTAATCCCTCTGAAAATAAGGGTTAAATACTCCTGAGGGCATAAAAGTAAATCTACTATGTGGCCCAGTTGCATCAATACAAAGTCAATAACCAAATACTACACCATCTACTCAATAGATGATTACTTAGCCATGTTCACTTTAGCCACAAGAGCCAGCAAGTAGAAATAACCCAAATATCTTCAGCTGATGAGTGGCTAATAAAAATATAATATACATACAGAATAAATTACTAATAAGTGTTAAATTGAATAGTATACAAAAATAAAATAAAGGAATTGATAGGAAATGGATGAAATTATAATATTATATTGAATGGGGTAACCAGATCTACCAAGGTATATTGGTATGTATACTATGTCATTTGTGTTTCCAAGCTCCACATCCCAAGATGTCCGTATATCAGCTGAGGTAACTATAGGAACAAGGAAGATATAAAGGGACCATAAGTGTGCAGGAGGAGATCTAGAAAAGGGTATTAACACAAGACAGAAGATATGAAAGTAAATAGGAAAATGATATGCTGTCTTGATTAGAGAGGGGAGAGAGAGAGACATTTGGAAGAAGTGGGAGACAGGTGGAATAAATAACACTAAAGATGTTTGAAGTAGCCTTAGGGAGCCACAAATGATATATTTAAGTGTATATTTATTATTATAAAAATGAACACATTTGGGGTGTGTGGTTTTCTGTTATGCTGAATTTTTACACTCAGTTAGTGTTTAAATCACAAAGTATACCATGCATGAGACCATGGCTTCTGCATGATTTACCTATATAGTAATCCAGGTATTTCCATTACTCCTTTCTAAATCCCTTGTCTCTATACATACTCACTTCAATTTAAAATTAAAACTACTAAACTTGGAGGGTGGAAGATGCTCTGGCAGATAAGAATGCTTTATGCTAGTTGTGTCAATTTGAATTTTATTCTCAAAATCCACACTGTGGTTAAAAAAAAAGCTTCTGAATTTATCTTCTGAATTTCATATGAGTGTTGGCATGCGAAAGCACACACACAGACACACACACACACACACACACACGCACACACACAAATAAATACATACATAAATGTAATAAAACTGCAAAAAAGACAAATGTAAATTTGAATTAAGAATCAAATCTGCATATGATATTGAATGAGCTAATTCTTAGTAGCACTTTAGACAATAAATCAGAGGGTTTATATTTTAGTTTCTATGAATCATACCTCTGTTGTGATTTTAGTTAAAATTAAAGGTGCAGACAGTTGTTAGCTTCCATGTGGGCACAGAAAAGTGAACCCAGGTCAAGTTTCAGAGTAACAACTGCTGAACCATCTCTCCTGCAACTTATACATTTTCTAAATAAAAAGTAATTATTTAGAAGTATTCAGAAGGTCAACATAGCAGCTGCATTTCTGTGTGATTACCAAGTCATATTTAGTAAACAGAACAGCAGTTATTTTTATATAAGCTTCATCAGAGACAACTGAAGTAAAAAAACAAAGAATTTTGTTACCATATATAACTAATTTGTTCTGTGGACTAAGAAAGAATCTACTTTAAATTTCCATGCTAAATTTACAACATCCATACTGCACTAGGAAAGGATAGCAGTTATTGAAAATACAATCAAGGCAGGGCCATCTAAGGACATATTCAGTAGGAAGTCACTTATACAATAATGACAGTGGACTGTAGGAAAAATCTTTCATGGCTGTATATTCCACTTTTTT
>OU015748.1:26553727-26566749 GCA_907169655.1 Acomys percivali | reverse complement strand
TTTTCCCCTTAAGAAAAACTGATTTCATCATTCAGTTGCAGAAAGATTACAACTAGCGCTACATAAACTGAGGTAATATTAGCTCTTCTCAGAATGAAAAAATAAGCCATCAATTGATAAATTATAACAATAATGCATACAGTGCTTTCCATTTTCTACTTCACTCTATGAGTGATGAAGAAAATGGTTTCTGAGACATTGGATGGGGAAAAAAAAACAGTAGTGTTTGAAATGATCATCATTTGTGAGTCTGTAGCAGAAAACATGTGTCAAAAAAGACAACCCAGTAGATTAATATGTGAAATTCCTAAAACTAATATCTTCCAGGTTATTGTGAATGTTTATTCATTTTCATATCTTTAAAAAACAACTTCAAAACCTGTTATTTACTAGTGTTTTGTCAGCGATATATGATGACATCTCCAAGCATCATTTGGTCTTTTTAAAATAATCTCGGATTTCAAATTATTTTTCTTAAAATGTGTGCAACTTTGTAATCACACATAGACTAGTGTTATGAGCATACTCAAGGACAGATGAGCTTGGGGAAAAATAAGTTTAAGTTTGGTAGAAACTCTGCAGATGTAAACAATAGGGCACAAAAACTGTAAAGAGGGAAATGGGGAAATTAGGGCTGGGAACTTTAACTGGAGAGGACCAAGTAGAGGAATAGATGGAAAATAAGGGGTAGAAAAAATAACAGGAACGGAGTTTGGAAATGCAATAGGTATTCATGTTATTTTGTATTTATCTAAAATTACAAATTATATATAAGCATGCCTGCTTGTCCACAAACACATACACACACATATGTGCATGCACATGCACATGCACACACACACACACACACACACACACACACACACAAATATACACACACAAACACGCCCACACACATATACATACACAAACCTAGTGCAACAGTGATCCATTCAAGAGTCAGACTACCAAGTAAATCACAGGTCTATATTTAATAAACATCCCTTTGGTTTGTATTTTGAGGATAGCCAATAACTGTGTAATTGTCCTTAAGGTCAATTCACTAGGAGGGGAATCATGGCTGGTACTGTAAACATAATGATTCCTGAGGCCCTGGAAGGCAGAAGGAAACCTATGCCTACCACTTTCATGAACTCTATTTTTAAAATATTTCTCAAAGAATGTTCTTTCACAGTAAAAAGATACCATTTCAGAAAACCAGAAGTAGGCACAAAGGAAAAAACTGCTAACCATGGAGGGCTCACTCCCAATTCATATGTCACAAATAAAACCCCTACATCACTGACACAGAACTGTGGTAAGAGCTGGAGGACCAGAACATTCTTTTCAAAAAGAGCATGGAAGTTGTATTAAATTTCAACAATTGTTTAGCCTCAACAGTATCTAAACAGGGACAATACCAGTTGACATACCTAGTAGATAGAATAAATTTCACCAATAAATGAAGATCTGTTGGCAATTTATGACTCTTTAGACAAATAGAAGCCTTTTGCCTTAGGAAAGACCCATGTAATTGGTTATCTAACCATAAGTGGTCATTTCTAAAATACATAAACAAAATCCTCACATAATGGACTCAGGTGGTCATGTTCATATATATATATATATATCATTATGTATGTAAAACAATCGTGAAAAGGGGAAAATTATTTTACAAACATCTTCTGTTTGTGAACACACTTAGAAGGATGTATTTAAGTAAACTGAGACTCACAGATGGGCTCAGACGCCAAATAAGCTAAACATTGATAGTGTGAATATGTTAAAGGTTATAAACATGCTACAATTATTGCCATGGATGCTCCCAAGAATATGCTCATATCATTAGAAATGTTTATGCGATTTGAACTAGCTCTAGGAATTTCATAATTAAAAGATTTGATTTCTTATGAGATTTTTCTGTTGCATATTGATTGCTTCAAAATATACGTATATAGTGTAGAAGTTTTGACTTTCATGTACATAGTGGCTCTTTGGCAACATCTCATAATTAAATGATGTGTTTGAAAGAACACTTTATTGGTGTGACTGCTAACTACTAACCATAGCTTATTATCACTTTCAAATTGAGAAATTGAGTCAATTTTCTTCTAGAATAAGAAACGAATTAAAATAGTCCAGGTTGTTGTCATCTTTTATTTATTTCTCTTGGTTGTGATGTGTCTTAGAGTTTGTTTGTTTGTTTATTTGTTTATTGATAATTTCTGGTCTATTAATTTGAAGGTTTTATTAGGGTATTTAAAAATTTGAAAGATTATTAAGTATATTCTGGAGAGTGAGCTTGCTGTATTTTCACCTTTTTTTTTTCTTTTTTGATGATAATTCTAAGGACAAGGATGTAAGGATGAAAATTTATACATACAAAGGTCTACTTTCCACCAAATTAAGGTTAGATACCACAACAGGTGTCTGTCAAGATTGTGTTATCCTTGATCACATGGCAAGAGCAGGGTTTGTTATCTTTCTCTGTTGCTCAGTTACTTGTTCACTTTCTCTAGACTTTACTCAGCAGAACCACAATCCGAATTTATAGAGCTAGGAACTATGCTTCCCTTCACTAAATATAAAATTTTGATAATATTTTAAATTCTTTTAAACCTCAAATTTGTATCTCCTAATATTATTGCTTTAATTTGATTACTTATTTAAGACAGCATAGACACACAAATTACAAATACTGATATTTTCTTTTCATTGTCTTTTAAAGACTTAAACATAGTAAAGGTAATATACAGAAAGCCTATAGCCAACATCAAACTAAATGGAGAGAAACTTAAATCAATTCCACTGAAATCAGGGGTAAGACAAGCCTGTCCATTCCCTCCATTTCTCGTCAAGAGCAATAAGAGGAAGAAACCTTAAGATAATGATGTCTCATTTCCCTTAAGTGGGTTGGTTAGGTTTTTGCTTTTTTTGTTGGTCTATAGATGTTTATTTTCATTGGGATTTTGTTATAAGTTACTATTGATCTAATTCAGAGAGAATAATGTTGACTCAGGGATGTCTCTCTTTTCCTTTATCTTTCTTTCTTAGGTTTGGGGATAGGAGTTGAAAAGAAAGAAGGGGGAACATAGAAACATATAGAGATGATAGGACAAAAGTGGATACCTCTGGGCCACAGCTTCTGTGTGTTGACTCTAACAAAACACCGTACAGAAGATTTCGTCTCACTGATTCCAGTCTTGACTTAATCAATGTACATTCTCCAGCCACAACTGCCAGCACCCATTGCCCCAGGGTGCAAAGGTTTTACTCCAGTGCTACTGCTCTCATGTTAATCACTGGCGATAAATAGCTCAGTGCCAGCCAGGCAGATATCAAAGATTCTTAACAGAAAAATGCCTCAAAAGTAAGCCACGTAGGGTCTTTGATTCTCTCTGAAACTTCACAGTCAGGCTTTTGTCATGTGCCCTGCCCTTCATCTTACATGTTTCCAATTTCCACTGATATCTGAATTCTCACAATATTTTCTATGCCGTTGTTACAAATTCCTTCCCTAAGCTTCTCTAAGGTACATAGTCAGGTGATCCATAGCAATACGCCATGGCCCAGTGCAAATTTCCATCTTAGTTATGGTTTCTAATGCTGTGATAAAATTTTATGACCACAAAGTAATAATAATGATTGTGACGATAAATAATAATAATAATAATAATAATAACATAATAACAAAGAAGACAGGTAAAAATATAAAACATACAGTTGGAAGAAGAAATGTACCGTTGAAGCCAAGTCCTCTCGTGAAAAAAGAAAAGAGGAAGCATGACTTAAAATGGAAATAATGAGCTAGATGCTTTCACCTTAAGACTCACATGCTAATTCTGAAATCCGTGAAAGTTAAAGGCCTGAGGCTATTTCTGGTGTTAAAAGCCAAAGACAAATCAGAGTTTATGCAAATGTAATTCAAGGAGAGGCATAGGTTTCATCCCAAGCAGGTGGCATTGTCCATGTGACTCTGACTTTAGAATGTCTTTGTAAAATCCTTAGGCCTCATCTGCAAGGGAAAAAAAAGATAATTTATTCTGGAGCCATTTTGATTGAGCATGGCCTGGGAATAATATAACCCCAAATTCCACATTCCAACATGAAAGCACAGAGCCTTTTGTTTGTTTGTTTGTTTGTTTACTTGCTTTTGTTTTTATATAGGTTTGCATGTTTAAAACACATTGGTGGGGACACAAGAGTGGCAGGTACAATAAGAAGGGGAGGTGCTCTGTAAGCCTGCGATGTTCTTAGCTCTTGGGTTGGTGGAAGTTAGTGTTCTACCAAATTAGCAATTTCTAAGAAGTGGTTACTTATTATTAAGAGATGTTAGTCCAGATACAGAGAAGGGCAAGCAAGGGCTATTTCAGAAGGCTAAACATAGGCCCAAGTAATGTGATTAGCCTATGAACCCAAAAAATTCCAATGTCTCCTCAGCACTAAATTCCAAATCTTCCATCAGTCTCTGATGATGTAGCTCCTCTTTGAATTTTTCATTGAAAGCCTGACACAGCTTTTATTTCACAGGAATTTTCACTCACAAGTAACAAGAATAAATTAATTAAAAAAAAAAATTAAAAAAAAAAAAAAAAAAAGACTTAAGAAGCTACGGAACTTTTTCCACTTCCATGGAATGTCACTGATCCCAGGCATGTGGTCGTAGAGTCCTGGCATGGAGTTCTGCAGAGCACTGTGGGAAGCTACAAAAGTGAAGCCTGGAGTACACTGTAGGACCCAAGATGTTAGAGACTTTAGAATTGTGTCATAACCACCTAGGAGAGCTACGGGCATAAAATGGCATCAGCCCAAAAGAGAGAAGTGTGTTGCAATCCAAAAAGCTAGAAAGGAAGAGGCAATTTGGCATTTTTTAAAAATATGTTTTACTAATTTATTCATATTACATCTCAATTGTTATTCCATCCCTTGTATCCTCTCATTCCTCCCTCCCTCCCTCCCCCTCATTTTCTCCTTACTCTCCTTCCCAATGACTGTGACTGAGGGAGACTTGATACCCTATGAGTATATACAGGCATATACAATTTAGCCTTTTGACATCCCACATAATTACAAGATTTAGAGGTTGACTTCTTAAGTTTAAATCTTCTTTTGTTCCAATATTTCCTCACTATGTTTGTATTCCTCCCTTTGGCAAGGTAATATATATTCTGTGCCATTATATATTGGAAATGTACAGCTTTAGTTTTGATTTTACAAGGAGCTACTATTAAGAGGTTGTGTATTCTCTTTTTTATTATTTATTTTTACATATACATTTATATTATTACACATATATACAACAAACTACATACAGCAAGAAGAAACATGAAACAATCAGGAATTATATAAATATTACATTCATAATATTTTGGCTATTTGTATTTGGCAGCCTTGAAGAAAACATCTTTCCTACCTTATGTGCCTAAAATTCCAAATATAAATCAATCTTTCATATCTCATAATTATCAACTTAAAACTTCTATCCAAACGTGAAAACATCTTAACCCTTAAACGACCAATCTTAATTGCAAAACTAAACTATCTGGTCTTCAACCCCATCAGAGACTAGAGAAGGAACAAAATTAATTACCTGAGTATACAAGGGAGTGCATATTAGTTAGCAGCTTCCAAAGTGAGAAGGTGACAGAGACAGTTTGCTGCCTGAACAGTCACTAAAAGTTCTCTATAATGTTGGAGCATCATCTTTAGTCTTCTGACCCAATATACCTGACAGAAAAATTTGTGAGGCAGGAACGGTTGAGGACTTACTTACCCTGTCTTGGCAGAGTTTAGCTGTCTACTTTGCCTACATCCAAGTTTGTCCTTTCCTAGGCAGTATTCTGTCTGTGGTAGGAAGGAAGATATTTTCCCCAGTGGTTTGTTTGCCACATTTGAGGCCATTTCTATTAGGAGGTTCATTGATAATCATCATCTTCTTTGAGGTAGGCTGGGTGTTGCCAGGAATAAACCTTTTTCATTGTCAATGAATCTTTAAAATAATAAAAACATTTTTCCCGTGTAAACATTTATTTTTAATATTTAAGGATATAAAATAAATGCAATCCTAGAAGAAAATTAACACAGAAAGGCATTATAAAGCAAGCAGAGACTTTCACTTGTATCATTTTGATAAATTTTGTATTGGTGGTTTGAAGGAGAGAAACCTGTTCTTTAGGATCCCAACTTGGGATCGAACGGTCTAGTAAGAGAACAGGTGATGTTAATTCACTAGAAGAGCAACCACCTCATGCAGGAGCTTAATTGCTACCAGATGAAAAAGATCCTGTGAACAGACTCTGGGAGGAGATATATAAATGAGCCCAGAACTGGCGGCTGCGAGGATTGGAGACTTGGGATAGATTTGGCTATTCATTGCTGCCCTTCAATACGCTCCTAGAGAAAACCACTCGAGGGAAGCCTTCAGAGCTCAGGCTTATGCTGAGGCTCTGGGGTCTGGTTACCCCTGGTTCCAGTGGAGGAAATCCTGTGGCTCCCGACCTGAGAATCGTTCCTCGGTACTGATATCCTTAAGGTTTTGTTTTCGTGTCAATTAATCCTCATTTCCTACTGTTTTGGTTAATTGGGTTATAATTGACGTAGGCTAGGTCAATATGTTGTTAATAAAATATTTTGGTTAAGAAAATTGTGACAACAGTGATAAAAACATCTTTTAATACCATATTTTGTAGGCCTTTGAGGTTTTTGAAGACCTTATCTATTTTACCTTAACTTTCTATAGAATCATATCTGTCTGTTACACCTAGGATGTATATTCTTGTGATAAAAATAGACGAGTCATTGATTTGGCCACGATTTGAAGAGACTTTGGAGTTTGGAACTTTGAACTCCATTTGGAATAGGAAAGATAGTGAAGTTTGGCTGCATACATTTGCCCTTAGGATACAGTCATAAAACTAAGTGGGACAGAGAGTGCAATGCAGTGGTTGGAATGAGAACGGCCCCTATAGCTCATATCTTTGAATGTTTGTTTCCAGGGTGGTGTAACTGTTTGGGAAGTATTTGGGAAATGGCCTTTTTGAAGAAGGTATGTCACTAGGGTTTGGTTTTGAGTTTTCAAAAGCCCATACCTTTACTAGTTAGCTCTCACTGTGTCATGCTTTCCTGCCTGCTACCATATAGTCTTCCACAATAGTCATGTACTTACCTTCTGAAATCCTAAGTTCCAGATAATCTCTTTCTTATATAAATAAAATAAAATAAAGAAATGGTAATATAAGGAATGTAACGGTTTAATGCACTTCCACTCTCATACCACAAATTATTATCAAAGGAAGGCAGGGTGATAACTCAAAGCAGGAACTTAATCAAAAAATGTCGAGAAGTGCTGCTTAATGACTTGTTTTTCATGGTGTGTTCAGTCTGTTTTTACATAACATCCTGAATCACCATCCCTGGCTTTTCAGCTTCCCCTGTGAGCTAGGCCCTACTTTATCAATTATAAAGCAAGCAAATACACCACAGTCTTGACCTTAGGCCCATCTGAAAGGGGCAGTTTCTCAATTGAGGTTCTCTTTTGCAAAATTACTATAGTTTGTGTAAGTTGATGTAAAGCTAATGAGAACAATTTATTTTCTAGTATTTATATTTATATTATTGACTTTGTCATTCAATTCATTCATTGAAATGAATCTTAAAATCATCCATTTTTAGCTTTCATGAATAAAACTGTTCTGTGTATTGTAATATTGCTTTTTTATAAACATACTTTTTTCTGCGTCTAAAGAGATGATCATGTGGTTTTTTATTTTCAGTTTGTTTATACGGTGGATTAAATTGATGGATTTCCATATATTAAACCATCCCTGCATGCCTGGAATGAAACCTACTTGGTCATGATGAATGATATCTTTGATGTGTTCTTGTATTCGTTTTGCAAGAATTTTATTTAGTATTTTTGCATCGATGTTCATAAGAGAAATTGGTCTGAAATTCTCTTTCTTTGTTGAGTCTTTGTGAGGTTTAGGTATCAACGTGACTATGGCCTCATAGAATGAATTTGGTAATGTTCCATCCATTTCTATCTTTTGGAGTAGCTTGAAGAGTATCAGTATTAGCTCTCCCTTGAAGGTCTGGTAGAATTCTGCACTGAAACCATCTGGCCCTGGGCTTTTTTTGCTTGGGAGACTATCAATGATTGCCTCTATTTCTGTAGGGGAAATGGGACTATTTAGCTTGTTTATCTGTTCTTCACTCAACTTAGGCAAGTGAAATTGATCAAGAAAGTCATCCATTTCCCTTAGGTTTTCAAATTTTGTGGCATATATGCCTTCAAAGTAGGATCTTATGATTCTTTGTATTTCTTTGTATTTTTCTTTGTACTTTTGATCAATTGGACATTCTGCTGAGATCATATGGTGCTTCATAGAAATTTAGTGAGGGGTTGCAATGGTGGTTATAGCATCTTGCATTCTATCAGTTTGTGAATAGTAAGTCTGTGTTCCTTATCTTCACTTGAATTTAGTTGCCAAATCTCAGCTTCTGACTTTTCAACATTTATTCTCTGACAATTTAATCTGTAAGGGTAGAATTTTTCTAATGGCAAATGATATGATATTTTCAACTATCTCTAATCCAGTTGTAGTTTTATTTTATCTGCCTCCTTTTTTGTCCTCAAAATTGTGGTCTATATTATTTTTTAAATGACATGGTCTTATTCTCTAATAAGTAACATTGATATGCATGATTAAATTATCCATTTCTCTTTGTGATTTTTTCTCACTTTTATTATTTCCTTGACAATTTCATAAAATACAGTTGAATACTTTCTTCCCAATACCACAAGACCATCTGGTTTCCCTCCTCACGATTCCCTAACCATCCAAGGTGGTACTCTAGTTTCTTTTTAAATCCATCAATTATAAGTGACCACATAGTTGGATATAAGGATTTCTATTAGAATATAGTCAACCACCAGGTATCACATCTTTAAAATAAAAAACTATTTTTTAAAAAATCTTCCAGCATTACATCTTTTTTTTAAACGGGACTTCCATCTCCTAGTAGTTATTAATTTTCAGTAGCTCTTTATCTAACATGGGATTCATGCCCATACTTGTTGGGTGTCTCATCAGGCTGAAGATTGATTAGCTCTTCTGCATGATATTCCAACTGCTACAGCTTTATATGTGTCTTTTCCCTGTTGTTTCTGGAGACCTTATTTCTTTTATCTACTGTCCATGGCTCTTACTATTCTTGCCCTCATTTGCAATGATGCTTGTGCATTCCAAGAAGGGGTCTCACACACACACATACACGTGCGCGTGCGCGCACACACACACACACACACACACACACACACCACATTCTAGGTATGAGAATACTACAGTCTTGTTTTTCTTCATAATGACCAGTTAGAAGTCTCTGTGTTCATTATAATCTACTGAAAAATTTAAAAAAAAATACCTCTTTGGTGATAGTTTATAGTTGAATTAGTCTATGAGTATAATAGTAAATCATTAGGTTATAATTTAAGATTATATAAATTATCAGAGTAATAGTAGGAAATTCTGTCTTTGAGACTATATGCTGTCCGAGCACAGGTTCAGTGGTGTCAGGTACGGCTTACAACTTACAGCTGACCTTAAATCCTATCTGAAAGTAGTGGATAATTCTATAACATTCATTCCATTATTCTAACTGTGGAGATGCACTTCCCTTTGTTATTGTTGTTGTTGTTTGTTGTTGTTCTTATTTTGACTCATAATATACACAGCTATAAAAAATTGGTGATTATTTTCCTTGTTTGGTAACTTTCACCACCACTTGTTAGTACTTTGGAATCTAGGCAGCAGCAACGAAGTTTTCAGGCCAGAACCACCTTTATTTTCTTCATGGTGCTTCCAAAAGGTGTAGAAGCAATCTCTTGTGTATGTATGGAAACATAATCTGTCAGTAAAAATCTGATGGTCTACAGCTGAGGCATGAAATAGAAGTTGGGTCATCTGGCAGACAGAAAGGATTCTGGGATAGAGCAGGCATGGGAGATTCCCCCAGGGAATACAAGAGGACAGATGCATGGTACTTGAGCCATGGCAACCAACCATCTGGCAGAACCCAGATTAGAATAAATTGGTTATTGATTTTGAACTAATCCATGAGCAAGACCGGCTACATATCCTATGTATTCTTAAATATATATTTTATGTCTCATGTTTTATCATCTGGGAGTTTTGTGCCAGGAGGAAAAACCACCACAACTATCAAATATTTAGTGTCTTCCGAATATTTGAGTTAAGTTCTGAAAGATATATAATAGCGTTAGTAACAGCTTTTAATGTTGGGGGGGGATGTCATTAAGATCTCACATTTCTTTATGTCTTTTCCTTCTTTTGAGTTCTTTCCTAGCTTTTTAACAGCAAGTTCATGTATAATCCAGGGTACCTCAATATAATGTTTGATCTACCTCTTTCTCTTTATTGTTTAGAATTTATAGGTATATCACCATACCCAGGTCTCTTATTTTTTTCTATTAAATTCTAAATTTATATAGTTAGCACTTATATATCTGGCATCACAGGTGTTCATAATTCCAAAGTTTTAGGGTCACTCTCTAGGCTCACTGCTTTGCATATGAAACATTTGCATTCTGTTACACATAAAAATTTTAAGTATTTTCTAACTTGAATTAAAAAATTCCATCTTATCCTATTGAAACTCCTTTAAACTTTTCAGTTCATTTTACTTATGAATAATTTCTTATATATTTTGTTCCATTGTTCTCTGCATCTCTTTTTTTAAATATTTTTTATTTTTATTAATTTATTCTTGTTACATCTCTATGGTTATCCCATCCCTTGTATCCTCCCATTCTCCCCTCCCTCCCATTTTCCCCTTATTCCCCTCCCCAATGACTGTTCCTTAGGAGGATTACCTCCCCCTGTATATGCTCATAGGGTATCAAGTCTCTTCTCAGTGACCTGCTGTCCTTCCTCTGAGTGCCACCAGGTTTCCCCCTCAGGGGACATGGTCAAATGTGAGGCACCAGAGTACGTGAGAAAGTCATATCCCACTCTCCACTCAACTGTGGAGAATGTTCTGACCATTGGCTTCTTTTACAAATTCCACACTGCTTAGAGATGTAACTTTTTAAAACTGGTTTGACCAAGTAGCTTGACCATAGGTGTGATTGCTTGCTTTTATGGTTCTCCTCAGCTCTGGAGATAAGAGAGGCTTCTGTAGCTGCATTTCTTAGAATAAAACTAGGAAGTATATTTGTATCTTCTTCATAACTAGAAAAAATGGATTAAAGTTTTCAAAAGTGAAGGCTCAAAATTAAAGTGTAGATTAGTTTTCAATATTTTATTATTATGAGTTACATTATATAAATAATTTATACAATTAAACACATATATTATTTAGTTAATAATAATATAAAATAGTCACCAAACAAACCACTACTCGTCAAATGTTTGATTAAATATTCCATGATATTTCCTGCCTTTTAATTACAAATTTTATTAATTCATTGAAAATTTTATTTGTTTTTAATTAAAACTAAAATTAAAATTTATATAATACTGAATGTGTTTTACAATTGAAATTCTTCAGGTCTTTGTGATGCTATTTGCAGATATTTGTCTTAGTGTTTCATTCAAGACAACTGTAAGATTTTCTTAAACCACAGGAACTCTCACTGCTTCTTCGGAGTTTACTTTGCCTTTTAATCAAAATTAGTATAAGAAGTCTTACATCAAAATGCATGAATAGTAAACATTTTAGGCATTTAAACTTCTGCATGGTGTCATGATAAAAATATCTCTTCTTTTAAATAATTCTCTACATGAGTATTACTGATAGTTCCTGATATGTTTGCAATTCCCTTTTATAGCTAATTAATAATTTACAGTGTGCCAAGGCTTTATATTTGGAAATTACAGCACACTTACCTTTTTTTTTCGCATAACCATAGTTATGTGATAGTATATATATATTGAATTTACATTTCTATTTTACTGAATCAAAGTAGTTTTTATCAATAACTACTTTTCTGTTTTAATGTTTCTCTTTTAATAGTTCAGAGTACATTAAGCTAATTCGAGCTAATAAGTCTATAGCTGGCTAGAGAATATTCAATTAATTTTGCTCCAAATTAATGATTCTAAATGCCCAATATTATTGAAACTATAATTTTCGTATTTCTTCTTGAAAATAGGTTCTACAAGAATGTGCTACCCTATGAGCATATACAGGGGGAGGTAATCCCTCTCAGGAACAGTCATAGGGGAGGGGAATAAGGGGAAAATGGGAAGGAGGGAAGAATGGGAGGATACAAGGGATGGGATAACCATTGAGATGTAACAAGAATAAATTAATAAAATTTTTTAAAAAAGAATAAAAAAAAAAAAGAATTTTGTATAATTCTTCTAGGAGCCCTGACCTATAACCACTGATATGTAATGAGATGGTCTTTATATCACCTAATCTTATAAATGGCCTATGGGAAGGTTTCCCTATTATTGCCACTATAGTTCACTAGTTATAATAAAGTAACTAGTCATTCTGCCCTGAAACAAATTTCACATAAGTTATGTTTTTATAACATGCATACAGCTGTAAGAACCAATTGTGATATAAAGAATCAATCATTTAAACTATTATTACTAAATTTTCCACTGATACATTTGTTGTAGAAAAAAAGTTGTTACAACAACTATTTTTGATCAAGTTTATCAGTTGTAGGACATGTTATAATACTAGTATACTTGCAAAACTATTGGTGAAATACAAATTATAGTAGTGTCCATATATACCTATGTTCTTTTTTTGGACAACTATATCATTCCAGCAGTGTACTTTTAAAAAATGTGTTTATTTAAATTTTGACTATTGCAGATTTATGAACAAATCTCCACATTAGATTTAGAACTGATAAACTATATTCACAGAGTAATCAATAATTCAGAATATAACTACCATGGTTGTTCTCTATAGTAGCATAACAATGAAATGAGATTAAGTATGGATTCTTCTATTCCAGAATTATTGATTACTCTGTGAATATAGTTTATCAGTTCTAAATCTAA
>OU015748.1:26517499-26542042 GCA_907169655.1 Acomys percivali | reverse complement strand
AGAGAGAGAGAGAGAGAGAGAGAGAGAGAGAGAGAGAGAGAGAGAGAGAAACACTAAAGTTTGTAATTTAGTGATTGGTTACAGTTGGCTCCTAATTCCCTATAAGTTTTCAAAACTACAGACAAATACATAATTTTGAATGAAATAAATATATTTACTTTGATTTTATTAAGATGTTATACCATGAAATGGGATGGCAAGTTGTTATTAGAATTAACTAGAGATTTTTAAGAAATAACATATTGGAAAGAACAAATACCAAAAATAAAGTTTTTTTTTATCAAGTAGGATCTTTCACTTTGTGTATATATATATATATATATATATATACACAATAGAAAATATAACTGAAATTAAATTACTGAAATCATATATCACATAGATTACAAAGCGTCATTTTGCTGTAACTATTTTATTATGAGAAAGTCTACAGTCCTTTAGGGAATGAGAGATTAAAAGATACCTCTCAGACTGACAATCACATTTTAAGATGGCATAGGATTAAATGTGTAGAAATAGTTGGTACAAATATAAAAGAAACTTAGCTGGAATCTGCATGGATTTAATCAGATCTGGAATAACGTCCTCAGTGTTACTGATACAGCCTCATTACTTATTACTTGAAATGTAACACAGAAGTGAAATGTAATGTAATGCTTCTTAGCAGCAGAACTGGAATGGAAAGCCAAAAATAACTAGAATATCCTTGACGATAGTTTGAAAGGAGACTAGAAGAGAGTGACATGATTTTAAATGTTCATTAATATTATTAAAGATGAATTATATTTCAAATACTCTCATGACATCATGCCTAAATCTGGAATCTTTCATATAGATTAAAATGATGAGCAATCATTGCTGGAACCAGCCTTATTATCACCAAAGATCATTGAAATTCCCAAAAGATTTTGATGTACAGAAAAGGAAAATTTATTACAGAATATTAACAGCAGCCATAAATCTCTACTTCCAAATTGGCACACATCTTTGGTAATTAAATTTTAGAAGCAGATGTCTGCAGGAAACCAGATACATAACATTGCATGCATAGTTTGATAGTAGTTTAGAAAGTTTTTTTTCCTGTAAAGTTGAGAATTATCATAACTATTTCAAATGATTCTTTAAACTGGGCCATGAGTAATAACTGGGCTGAAAATTAAACTCTAATATACATATAAATGAATTAATAACATTTTTGTAATGAGTCAACAGGTAATGGTAAATAACTATAGTTAAAATACTTATTATTGTACTCTGGTGCCTCACATTTGACTGTGTCCCCTGGAGGGGGAGACCTGGTAGCACTCAGAGGAAGGACAGCAGGTCACTGAGAAGAGACTTGATACCCTATGAGCATATACAGGGGGAGGAAATCCCTCTCAGGAACAGTCATAGGGGAGGGGAATAAGGGGAAAATGGGAGGGAGGGGAGAATGAGAGGATACAAGGGATGGGATAACCATAGAGATGTAACTAGAATAAATTAATAAAATAAAAAAATAAATAAAAGTAAAAAAAACACTTATTATTTAGAAAACACTGAGCAGAGTATAATAGAAAAGTAGGGAAAGGATAGTAAGGCCTAGAGGTGATAAGCGCTCCACAACCAGAACAACAGCAGTAACTAACCAAGGCACAGAGGGGCGTGTGAAGTCTGGAGTACCAACCAAGAATGATGCATGGGTTGGACCTAGGTCAGTCACATAGAAGTAGCCGATGTGCAGCTCGGCCTTCATGTGGGTCTCAAAGTAAGGAGAGTAAGGGCTATCTTTAACATGGACTGTGTTGTCTGCGTTTTGATCATTTCCCCTGAGAGGACTGCCTTGTCAGGCCACAGGGGAACAAGACGAACTCAGTCCTGCTGTGACTTGACAAGAATGGGTGGGTGAGTAGGATGGCTCCCCTTTTCTGAGGAATAGAAGAGGGGGAGGGAGAATGGGGAAGGGAGTGTGGAAGTGGGAGGAGAGGAGAGAGGAGCTATGACCAGGATGCAAAGTGAATAAGTAAATTAATAAAAAATATTCAAGTGAGGACGTTAAAAAATGAAATATGAAGATCCAAGACTATAAAGATGTAATCTATTTTTTTAAAGAGACTGCTTTAATTGTACATGGGTGTTTTGCCTCCATGTGTGTCTGTGCACCACGTACACGCATTTCTTGTGGATGCCTGAACAAGCAGTCAGATCATCTGACACGGGAGGTATAGATGGCTGGGACCTACCAGAGGGAACTGCAAACTGAACCTGGTTCCATTAGAACAGCTACTACTCTAAACACTGAGACATTTCTCCAGTGTTGCTTATAACATGGATCATTAGCACAGAATTCATTACAAGGTTCTGGTAGAAATATCAAATTCACAATATCTTAATGAATAAGAAAATCCTACTTTATTTCTGAGCAGTTTGATCATGTATGAACTGCAATATCTTATCTATTTCTCCAGTGGTGCAACAGGAGCCAAGCATCTTTGGAGATCTTCACATGTGCCTTATTAAATGTCACATGTCACCTGAATAAGATGGATGCCATCTCAAGTCTCTTCTCGGTGACCTGCTGTCCTTCCTCTAAGTGCCACCAGGTCTCCCCCTCCAGGGGACATGGTCAAATGTGAGGCACCAGAGTACGTGAGAAAGTCATATCCCACTCTCCACTCAACTGTGGAGAATATTCTGACCATTGGCTAGATCTGGGTAGGGGTTTAAAGTTTACTGCCTATATTGTTCTTGGCTGGTGCCTTAGTTTGAGCATATACAGGGGGAGGTAATCCCCCTCAGGAACAGTCATAGGGGAGGGGAATAAGGGGAAAATGGGAGGGAGGGAAGAATGGGAGGATACAAGGGATGGGATAACCATTGAGATGTAACAAGAATAAATTAATTAAATAAAAAAATAACTGCTATAAAAAAAAGATGGATGCCATCTCCCCAATTTCCTTAGGGCAAAATTCAAACACAAAACAACAGCCTCTGAGGACACTAAGATGGAGTGGATCTATGGGTGGGCAGGGGAGGGGAGATCGAGGCAGGAGAAGACATGGGAAGAGTGGAAGGAGAAGAAACTGTAGCTGAGACTGACAGTATGAAACAAACAGCAGCTACAACAGCAACAAAGCATGAGGAAGACGAAGACAAAGTTTTGCAGAAGAGATGACTTTAGTCAAAAGAAAGGGAACCCAGAAAGTTGTAAGTCGGTGTGTGTCTATAGAAGGGGTTATGACCACAAAGACACTGAACAAGGCAACCTTGCACAACTGAATGATTAACAAGGATATGAATACACGTGCATGCTTTCTCCTTCAATAGAGATTACACCTGTGTATGCTCAAACACTTAAAAACAGATGACTGAAAGATTTTATAACATGACCAAGGAAAAAAGAAGCTCCATAATCATAAAATCTGTATTATATTCTATCTTTACCTCATATTTCTCTGGTTATTTCACTAAACTCACATATAAAATCAGCACTTGTCCCATGAATTTCCTACCAGCTCGTTTCCAAAAAGAGCAGTGCCCTATGTAACTCCTGAAAGATCGTCTATAGATCACTGCAAAGATCCCAGAAGCTCCTCCAGGCATGGATGGTATTTAATAGCTACTGTTATAGCTCTGCGGAACACAAATTTGGTGTTAGTGGAAGGCTTGATGTTTTGAATCACTATAGTGAGGTTGCTTCTGTGTCAAATTCTATTATTTGCCCTTTCTCAGGCCTGATGTAAACTAGATGATGCAAAAGTGAGAAATACTATTATTTTCATTTCTAACATGTTTCTCAATAGGCACTGGGCACAGCCAAAATGTGCAGCCTGCTAAAAGTGCACAACCCTTAGAAAAGCAACTTTGGAAATTTTTTTTTTCTAAAAATTAAAAGTTAATATAAAAACAACAATGATGAGCTATACTTTCGCAGAATAAGGATCATGGTCACTTCTACTCTATAAATTATGGAAATGACCAGGATATTCTGTTTTCTGAAATAACTCAGTCCACCATTGAACTGTTCCAAAGATGATTTGGTGAAGAAGCACTTTGAAGGAACTGGCATTTAACTCTCTTTATAAACCAAGATTTAGCCCCACAAAGATTCATAGATAAAGGGAAAAAAACCAAGGTTCCAAGG
Source organism: Acomys percivali (assembly GCA_907169655.1). Lineage (NCBI taxonomy): Eukaryota > Metazoa > Chordata > Mammalia > Rodentia > Muridae > Acomys > Acomys percivali. The sequence continues at coordinate 26,537,919 of OU015748.1, read as the reverse complement.
TAATCCACAAAGGATTTGTATACTATAAATGGCAGGCAAAATGAGTTTTGTTTTTATAAAAAGTGTTTCTTATTCCAATCTTAAAAGAAAAACACAGAAAAAATGAGGCAAAATCTGTATTTTAAAAGAGTTTGCCAATAGATTTGTTTCCACTTTGTCTTTTGGAAGGGATAACATTTATTGTCCTATAAAATATAAACATTTTCCTTATAATATACCTTTTATTCTAGCACTTGGAAGACTGTAAAAAAAAAAAAAAAAACTCTTAAGTATTCCAAAGGCTGCATAGTAAGACCAGAACAAAATAGTAAAGGGCAAGGAAGGAAGAAGAAGACAGAAGGATAGAAGAGAGAAGGGAAGGGAGAGGAGAGGAGAAGAGAGAGGGAGAGGAGAGAGGGCTTAGCAATTAAGTGGACTTGCTGTTCTTGTAGAGAACATCAGGTGGCACCAAGTTATAGAGATCTACAGGTGCCCAGCATACACACCGTCTACATACGTTCATGCATGTAAAGCACTCATCCATGTAATGCTTTGAAAAGAAAGGAGAGAAATAAAAAGAAAAATTTCATTTAAAGAGATGAATTTGTAACTAAGAGCACTGCTGTTCAGTTCTCAGCACTCACATCAGATAGGCCACAGCCACTAGTAACTTAAGCTCCAAGGGGATTTGATGCCTCCTTTTAATCTCATGGTCACTTACATATACATGGTGTTCATATCTGTACCCAGGTACACACACTCTTACACAAAGTTAAAATATGGTTAATCAAGGACAATAAAGAAAAACGGGAATTGTCTGTTAAAAAATGTTAAACTAAAAAAAAAAAAAGTATGTTAAACACAAAATGTAGTACCTGATCTCAGGAAAATGGCTAACAATGTAGAAAGGAAATATTAGTATGTATACCCCAAATGCATCTAAAAGCAAAATTTTATAATATATGATGCCTGTAATCCAAGATCTAGAAAATAAAGATAGAAAGAGCACGCATGAGACTGTGTGTCGGTGAAGTCTACCAATCATTTAGTACCATGTTTAGTGAGAAACCCTATCTCAAATATATAAAATGGACAACAGTAGAGGAAGATATCCTATATCAACCTCTGTCTTTCATGTACAAACACAAAAATACACAAAAAGAAAAGTCTATTGGATATAAGATTTTTCTTGTAAAACTGAAAGGCTCTTTTAATATAAAATCTGATCAAGACATCCAGGAAAATTTCAATAGAAATTTTAGTTCCAATATACTTGAGAGAGGTATAGATTTTAGAAAAATTGAATGAGCAATGAATCAATGATAATTACCGTATAATGTTTGAGCCATAAGAAAGAATGGAAAAAGACATTAATGGAGCACAGGTTTGCTTTGTAATAATGAAAAGACACAGAAGATGCAGAACAAGAAATGGACCTGAAGGAAGAACAGCAGTCTACCATCATGGTCTCCCTCAACAGTTCCTTGGAAAGAGTAATAGTCAGGAACGCATTTGATATGAGAGGAAAAGAACACTAAGAGTACACCTTTAAATATATGGGTTACACATATAAATACTTCAGTGAGTCATTACTTATGTAAACTACATTTCCTCATCAAAATATTGAAGATATTAACTAACAGAATCACAGTGACGTTTATAAGAAGTCCATTAAAAAGTACATGTTTTGCTTTCAAAGTGAGAAACAAACTAAACGCTCGGTAATTAGCATTATTTTTATAATTGCCAGTTAGATGATGGTTCATGATTATATCACTTGAAACATTTAAATAGCTATTATTAGGCAGACTAGTGTTGATTTTGACATTTTAGGAAGAACAGAATATGCATTTAAAATCAACAAGTGAAACAGAGTTATTTTATTGGTCTACTTGCATTCTGGGACATATACTGATAGCATTTTATCTCAATGACCAATAGGTAGAAGAGTTAATTTGAGTGACAAGTTGTTTATTTCACACACACATTCAGAGGATTTTGTTTATGATCATTTGGTTCTATGTTCTTGGGCAAAATATGCTGTTTGTGAAATTCTGTGGGAGCCATGATGCTAGCAAGTAAAGAATAAGGGATGCCTCCATTGGGATAGTATTTTTTTTCTATATTTTATTCTTTCTGGACTCCTAGGGCACGGGGTGATATCAGCACTTCCATTATTCTGCTCTGTAACTGGTCTCAAATATATACTAGAAAGAGTTCATGGACGGGTTGTATCTTATCATTAATCCCACAATTCAATTCAGGAGACAAAAACAGGTAGATCTCTGTGAGTCAGAGGCAAATGTAATCTATATAGAAAGTTTTAGGCCAGCCAAAGGTATACACTTAAACTCGAAAAAAAAAAAAAAACTGATAAAAAAGGAGCTAAAACAGCTTATAAATCCTTGAGAGAAACATACGCATATGTGAAAGCACACAATAAAATAAAATAAACATAGTTGATAAAAGAATTTTATTTTCACATTTTGTCTTAAAGACAGCACTATATAATGTTATTTGTACCTATGTTTTTAAGCTGATCATTAGGTATTGAATATTTAGTTGGTGTGCTTAAGGCTGAGGAAGACTGTTTCTTCTGCTCTTTAGCACTCCTTAATTCCTCAAAGTTCTTTGTGTAGGGCTGAGACCTCATGGCTATCCTCGGTCCATATTAGCATGACTGCTGTTGTTCTTGTTTAGCTCTTGTTCAGATAGTCAAGTTTGTGAATCATTACGCAAACCGAGCAACTCTTATCTAATAATATATATGTATATACTTTTAGATATATACAAGTAACAACAATCTTAAAAGAGAACGCATGGTGGGATATATGGGAAAAGTTAACATGATGAAGGGAAGGGGAAATGATGTAGCACTTTTATAATCTCAAAAAATAACTTTTAAAAAAAGAAAAGATGCACAAAGCAAAGACAAAACATTATACTATGATGATCTATCAAGGGCGAATATAAAGTCATATGATGGTTTTTTTAAAAGGGTATAATGATCACCTTATATTTTAAGAATCCTTCCTTTATTTTTTATTTCAATGAATTAATTTCTTTATTCACTTTACGTCCAAATTGTAACCCTCTCCCTCCTCTGCTCTCAGTCTCACTCTGCCTCCCTCTTCCTTGTGTCTCCCCTTCCATGCCTCTCAGAAAAGGAGACACCCCCCCCAACCTACGCATACCAGCATGTCAAGTTGCAATCGGACTGAAGGCATCATTTCCCACAAAGGCCCGGAAGGAAGTGATCAAAAAGCATGCAAGAAAGCCCTTGTCAGAAACAGTGCCTGTTCCACTTACTAGAGGGCCCACATGAAGACCAAGTTGCCCATCAGGTACATATGTGTAGGGGTCCTAGCTCCAGTCCATATAGGGTCCTTGGTTGTTGCTTCAGTCTCTACAAGCCCACCTGGGTTAGTTGGCTCCCTTGGTCTTCTTGTGTAGCTAAGCTACTGTTCCCTCCAGGTCCTATTATCCTTTCTCACACTCTTCTACAAAGATCTCTGAATTCACCTAATATTTGACTATAGGTCTGTGAGCATAAAGGATATTGGTAATAATATCAGGGGTTAGATCTCTAATCCACATAGCTATGCAGACTTGATTTTTGACAAAGAAGCCAAAACCATATCATGGAAAAATAATAGCATCTTCAACAATTGATGTAGGCCTAATTGGATATCTACATATAGAAAAATGCAAATAGATTCATATTTATCACCCTGTACAAAACTCAGGTCAAGTCGATCAAGGACCTTAACATGAAACTAATACACTAAATCTACTAGATAAGAAAGCAGGGAAGAGCTTTGAACTCATTGGCACAGGAGACAGCTTCCTGAACAGAACACAAAAAGTTCAGGCTCTAAGATCAACAATTAATAAATGGGGCCTCTTAAAAGTGAAAAGCTTCTGTAAGACAAAGGACACTCTCAACAGAACAAAAATACAGTCTCCTAATTTGGAAAAGATCTACTTCTGACAAAGGGATAGCTAATATCCAATATACATAAAGAACTCAAAAAAAATTAAACACCAACAAACCAAATAATCTAATTTTAAAATGTGGTACAGAGCTAACCAGAAAATTCTCAATAAAGGAGTCACAAATGGCTGAGAAGCACTTAAGGAAATGTTCGACGTCATTAGTTACATGAGAAAAGCAAGTCAAAATGACACAGATTCCATCTTACACCTGTCAGTATGGCTAAGATCAAAAACTCAAGAGACAACACATGCTGGTGAAAATGCAGAGGAAGGGGAACACTCCTCAATTGCTGGTAGGTGTGCAAATTTGTATAAGCCCTTTGTAAACAAACACAGACATTTCTCAGAAAAGTTGGATTAGCTCTCCCTCAAGACCCAGCTGTACCACTCCCTGTGTATATACTCAAAAGTTGCTCCATCATACAAAAGGACACTTGCTCAATTATGTTCATAGCAGCTTTTTTTTGTAATAACCAAAAACTGGAAACAACCCAGATGTCCCTCAACCAAAGAATGGATAAAGAAGCTGTGGTACATTTATGCAATTGAATACTACTCAGCTATGAGAAACCAGCTTCTATCTCCTTACCTACATAATAAAGATAAGGCCAGTCTCACAGGGTGGCTTTTTCAGGCCACAGCGGCAGAGGTTACAGGTAGTACAGAGGACACTGGATAAGCTGAAGTCAAATGTTAAGGGAAGAGAGCTCCCCTTTCTAAGGAGTAGAAGAGGAAGCAAAATGGGTAAAGGTGGGTATGGTATCAGGAGGTGATGAGGGATGGGGTGGGATCGGGAAGTGATGATGGAGGGGGATTCAATCAAGATGTAAAGAATTCAAACTGCCAAACAAGCAGGTAAGTAGTATTGCTAATCCTACCACATGGGAATAGCTCTGAGACTGGCTGAGGTACAAAGGTCTTTGCATATACAAGGCTTCATGTTAGTCATAGATTTTCTGAGAATTATAATTAGAGGCCATCAACGTGGCATGAATGAAGATTTGCAGATGTCTTTCTTCTGCTCATACAATGAGCAGAGAAACATCTTTAATTTCACTGTGCATCCTGCACACCTCACAATCACAATGTTAGGACTGTATAATGCTTGTGGGAAATTATGTTTTCAGAACAAAAGAACTGGGCGTTGACGTTGGATCAGATCTGACAGGATTCATTCCTCTCAGCAAGCTCATCTAAACATGCTGGATGATGATATCCTGCATCCTACATGTTCCAGCCCCAGGCACTTCAGTTGCTGTTGCCCATCAGAACAGGACAGCTTCCAGGACAGTGTTGTAGAAAGCTTCTGATCTCAATTGGTCCAGCATTTCAGACTGTCCCACACAGGATTCCTATTAAGCCTGAAATTTCACAACATTTGAAAAATGCACCACAAATACAAATTCTATCCCTGGTTTACTTAATCATTTCCCCCATTTTGGGGGGCCCCTTCAAAGGCACTATTTGCCTTAAACCAGCTGGAAAAAACCTTAAGAGAGTGACATCCCATTTCTTCTATGGGTGGTTGGATAGGTCTCTGTTTACTGTCTTGTTCTACAGATTCTTATTTTCATTTGGAGTTGATTATAAATTATTATTGGTCCTTTACAGAGAGGAAACTAGGTTTGACTCAAGGATATTGAACTCATTTTAAGGTAAGAAGCACACTTGTAGTAGGATATTACAATATTTATTTTTTATGACTTCTGAAATATTTATTAGCCAAATAATTTCTCAGAATTTATTAATTATAATTTCCATGGCAAAAATAACTTTCAAAATATGGGAAAGAATGTGTGTGCTTGTGTGATATTATAGAGAATCATAGTAAGTTACAGCAAAGTTTTAATCATTACTAAATTCTGAAAATATTGTAAAAGAATTTCTGGGGATGCTTTATATTTTTTTATTTTATTACCATATCAGAACTAGTTTTGCATCAAATATAAGTTTATAAAGTTTATAAAATGCCTCACAGTACTAAGTAAAATGTAGGGTTTGGGTATTATTGCAAAAATCAATGACATTTAATTTCATATATACTTATGTGGAATACAATACATAAAATAAATATATCATAACAATATATACACATTATTTCTCATATTTTGCTCAAGTAGCATTAGATATATAAGATTGTTAATTAGAATTTTAATGCATAATATAACATCTAATAAAAGCCTGTCATTTTTATATAATCTGTGGAGTAATATTTATGTACATTACACAACCATTCATTATATGATATCTATAACACTCATCCACTCTTTGTTGCTATGGATTAGTGTCATGCTTTCATGTGTTGAAAAGATAGTCTACAGCTGAGCCTCAGCACAGTCCTCTTATCTACCACTTTCACATAACTCATTTCATAAAAATCTACATTTTCTGCCCTGTTAATAAGCAGGGAAATAGAGTCTGATGGGTAAAACTAAGTTACAAATGTAAAATGTTACCAATTTCCAATGAGATGCCTCAATTTCTACAGTAATAACAAATTTATATGTCTGATTTATTGCTTTCAAAAATATTGGAAGATGGAGATTTGCTCATCAGTGGATACTCTGTACATCATACCCCTTATACAGTCCAAAGCACTCATAGCTCTATCTTGGCAGATATTTCACATGTTGGATATGCTTTATGAAATCTGGTATATTTAGTTGTTTACATTGCTACTGAGATGAATATAAAAATCTGCCTTGAAAGTCAATTGGGCAAAAAATTACAACATAAAGCCCAATTGCCATTACCGACACCACAAAAGAACTGCTATTTCCATATTTAAATGGTCAGCAATACTTTTCACATCCACTGGTGCATAGGAGTTCAAATACATAACACAATAAGAAACTAAATAGGACGGTCTTCATCGACTAAAATTAAAAATGTCTTAAAAGGTATTATTAACCAGTATTAAACTTAACTTAATCCTGATCATTCATATCTCCTGCTCCCATTTCCAAACTGTTCCATTAGGTTGCAGATAAAATCTTTTTAGATTTTAACAATCTAGTTTAATGTTCTTTGGCAAAATAGATAAGCTTTTTTTTTCTGTCAAAACATTTAATTATAAAATTGTTCATGTTAGTTAAGAAGTAAATCATTTAAAGGGTAAAAAAGATTAAATGTAATCTTGAAAAGAAAATGCTTACGGATGAAAAGAAGAGAAACTTACAGTCAACGAAGGAAAGTAATTTGTCATTTGGAGATAGTTAATGAGCTTCAGATACTCTTTGATGATGAGAAGGAGTATAATATACACAAAAATGCTTTAATGAAGTATCAAATTACATCAGATAATGAGGTTCTTTTTTTAGAATAAGCAATTAGTAATTGTTGAATTTCTCTATTTCTTTCTAATCATAAATATGTTGATGACACATGTAAAACTATTCTCACCAAAACTGACAAGTTCTAAATCTAGATCAAAAGATCAAACTAACATTTCCTTTTCTACTTTAATTTTCCATTCTGAAAGCTTAAATAGGAAAAAGATTGTTGGACATACAGGATTTCATAAAGACTTCCATTAATATATTTTAATTATAATAATATAGAAGTTAGCTGCAGCTTATTTTTAACTGATGACTGAACGTTTGTACTGTGGTTTCTAGGGAAAGAGGCCAGCATCAGCATGTAGGAATAATTTTAAACAGACTAACATTTTTAGAATAACTTGAAGAAAGGTATGGAGCTGAAAATTTTATTAAATAATTTATAAAAGACAGATCACTAGGAATTAAATATATTAAAATGAATTTGAAAATGAAATCAACAATGATTTTTCTATATAGGCAACTCTATCTCATAATTACTTAAATTTGCAGTAAGTACAAAGTAAATTTATAAAGTATGCATACATTTATGCATTTCTGAGTCTTACTGATTTTCTGGAATAAATATTACTAAAGTGATTAATACTTCATTAATTATTAAAATATTTTTATTTGTGTATATATTTGTCCATCTCTGTGTGTATGCCAATGGAAGCAAAAAGATGGTGCTGGATCCCCTGAAAGTGAATTACAGACTGTTGTTAGCTGTCTGAAGCAGGTGCTAGGAACTGAAATTGAGTCTTCTGAAACTCCAATTCCAATGGTCATCAATCTCAAACATAGCTTAAATAATACATAATTTTGTGAAACAATTAGTAGAGGGAAAATCAGATTATCCTCATTTTAGATTTCATAGATAAAATAATGTAAGAATGGACTCAAATACAACCTAAGTACAACTTGATTATTAATTAAAAGAAATACCTCCAGGGATATCAAGATGTAAATATTAACAGCTTTCTTGAAAACAAAAAAAGTGGAGGTGAGGCTATTTCATACCACTAAGTAGCCATGGAGGTTAAACACATGACAGACACGCAGCCCCTGGCACAGAGGGAGGCATTAAAGAAAGATAAAGGAAGTCACAAATACAGGGGAAAATCATAGTGCTGAGGAAACCACAGTTAATAAGGAAAGAAAGCTGAAGTTATTCTTTCTTTTCATAGTTCTGCAAAGGTGGACAGTTTATAAAACTACTGTGCTGTGGCCCTGATTAGCTTATGGAACTCAGGTATCTAGACATCAGATGTGCTTATCCACTAAGTCATCTCATCTATTGCATACATTGGGTATATTGGAACGTATTATCTTAATACAACCACTGGTAGATGACTACAGTCTAAGAAGGTATATTTCAAATAACTTTAGAGGATTAGCTTATAGCTGGACGATTCCCTGTATTTCTGACAATAATTTTTAAATTCACTCTAGGAACTCAAAATCAAGTTTAGCTTGACATTAAAGGGTAACTTTGAAAAGAACAAATTATAGTTCAGTGTATGATAGTGCCCCAGAAATCAGTTTATGAGTTTTTGGGACAAAAACACTCTGAGAGAGAGGAAAATAAGTATATTTTTAGAATTCTTCCTACTCCAGGGTATAGGTCAACTTCTTGATTTATTTAGTTTATCAGTCAGCACTACAAACTTATCCTACAATCTCCTGAGTCAGTTTCTTAAAACTAAAATAATGAATTTGTGCTTCAATTTTATTCTCTCACTAATAGTCAAAGTATTAATATTCACTACGTTTAAGGATAAATTACAGTGGTTTCAATTTTCATAATATTGGGATGTAGCTGGTACATGAAATTAGCAAATGAATATAACCATAGTAATAGAAGTGACTGTGATGATCAACTCAAACAGACATTTCCAGTTTGATATAAATCATAAAGCACAGCTCTACGTTCGAGAGGAATAGAACTTAATTTATTATGGCAAAATACAAATGAACATGAACCAAGAATCAAGATTACATTAAATTGCATATACCACTGTGAAAGTTCACAAAATCTTTTAGCAATGTAGTACAAATCAAAGTAATGAATTTTCACTAGGAAGCACATGAGGAAAACTACATGTCTTAGAGAGAAGAAATAATATTTGTCATTTACAAATGTTCTTACACAATAGTCTAATCTTTGGGATTTGAGAGAAGTAATAATTGTTAATCTTAGCAGTTTGTTCATAAATCTCCACAGAAGTGTTATATCAGATATGGAGTTTGGTAACAAATTGCTATTAAGGAAAGTAAAACCTTTGAAGGTAATTGTCTCATTCAATTTTGAGGAACTCCACTTGACATAAATTGAAACAAATATTTTCCTGGGCCCCAATCAATCAATTGATCATTCAATCAATCAAACAAACAATCAAACAAAAAACACAAAACAAAACAAGAAACAACTTAAAAATGTGTAAGCCAATTCAACTAATTGAGTTCCTTTACATGGTTTTGTTCAGAAAACAATTAGGCAATAGAATTATGTTGAAATTATTATAAAATATTGCCAGGCTATCAACTATCAATGAATAAGATGAGCATAACTCTTGTCACAGACAATATCAAAAGCTTATGGGTATAAACAATCACAATCATTTTCATTCATTGCTTATTGAAAAGCTATATGACACTGTAATTTGGAAAAAATATGGGAGTTTCATTATAAAGCTAAACATATTCTTACCACAAGATCTAGTAGTCACATCACTTAGTGTTTTTGAAAACAAATAAAGGAAAAAGAAAATATATCAAATTAAAAATTTGCACACTTATGTTTTTATAATCTAGATCCATAACTCTCAAGCCATGAAGCATATATGATGTTTCTATGACAAGAATGAAAAAAAAACTACTGTATATACAGATAATTGACTGCTTACTGTATTTTTTAAAAAGGAGCTTACAAAACAATATAAAAAGAATTTCAGGAAAGTGAGTGTATATTGTTAAATGAAATATAGCAACCTGAAAAGGCTGGATAATATGTAACTCCAACTACATAACACCTGGTGACACACAAAAATAAATACATCCATATATATATGACTGGTTAGCAGGATTTAAGAGATATGAAGTGATGAGTTGTAAAAAAGTATTAATTTTTAAGCAAGTGGAACTTTCTATATGATGCTATAAAAGAGAGTGTATGTCATTGTTTTCTGTCTAAATCAACAATGTAAATAACCCTGAACTCTTATACAAACTGTGAGTTGCACACGATGATATCTCTGAATATGACTGCTGGTTATAACAAATGTACACCTTGAGTAAATACTAATATAAAGTGAGCGTTGTTGTCCTGTGGTTTCATGTACTGTATAGGAATCCTTGGTTACTTCCATTTAATTTTCTTGTGAATCAATATTTCTGTAAAAGTTATATCTATTCAGATATATAGAAAAGCACCCCCATACCAAAGAGGTTAATATCCTTATTCTTCAATATGGTCTAAATTTTCCTAGTAACAAACTTTGCTTTTAAGTTATTTATTTATTCACTCTACATTCAAATTGCAGCCTCCCCTTCCTCTGTTCCTACCCTTAATCCCTCACCCACCTCCACTATTCCTCAATAAATGGGAAACCCCAACAACCCACCAACCCCAACTCATAAATGTGCTTCAGGACTGAGTTTGTCCTATTCCTCTGTGGCCTGAAAAGGCAATCCCACCAGATGGCAGTGGTTAAAACGCAGGCAGCAGAGTCCATGACAGAACAGCTCCCAATCTTTTTACTAAAGGACCTGCATGAAACTTGAGCTGCCCATAAACTGCATCTACATAGAGGACCTAAGTCCATTCCACGCATGGTCTGGTTGTTGCTTCAGACCTCACAGGCCTCTCTGAGTCCTGGTTAGTTAACTCTGTTGGTCTTCTTGTGGAGGTGTTTTCACCTCTAGGTAATTTTATACTCCCCCCGATCTCCCATTCCCCCATCCCCCACCCCTGTTGTCCCACTTTTCCACTAGTCTCCCTATGTTTCACCCACTGTTTAGCTGTGAGTCTCAGCATCTGTTTCAAACTGCTGCTGGAGACTCTTCTCAGAGGACAATGCTGCTAGGCTACTGTCTGAAAGCATAGTAAAGTATCCTTAATAGTGCCAAAAGTAGGCTCTCTTCCATGGTGTGTGGCTTTTGTTAGGCCAAGCATTGGTTAGACCTTCCCTCAGTCTCTGCTCTATCTGTTCTATCTTTATCCCTGCACATTATATAGGTAGAGTAAGGATTGGATCAAAGATTTTGTGGGTGGGTTGGTGTTCTGCTCATTTCCATTAGGAGTAACTAAATTTTTAAAAACTGCATTTATTCTTGACTGCTGACCTTTTAATATTCTCTTCATGTAGTAAGTGCTTTAGCATACTCACCATTTCAAATGTAGCCTCTGATCTCATAAGATATACATTAATAGCCTCAGACTAACACAGGCAAGGGTCTCTTCCTCCAAGATGCGTGAGGCTCTCTTTGATATGTAAGTGTACACTTCTATTGCCCATCTCCTACTGAGGGATCAATTCTGAACCTTAGTAAGCGCCTTGCTTCAGGGTATAAAGAAGTTGGAAAGATTGTTATTAGGCAAGGATAAACTCACTAAGGAACACGCCAAACTTAGTGAATTTTCCCTCCTCAGATATTAAATTGACTCTCTTGTCTTTCATTACCAGAGTTGACAATTCTGATGTTTCTTCTGACTGTAACAGATTTCAGCATATTGATTTTGATTTCCTGTTTAAATGTATACAGTTTAGCATTTCAATTACTTTGTCTTTGTTTTTATACTTCATTAAAATAATATATGTATTCATGTACAGAAGCATAGACTACATCAACATATTGGCATAAGTACAGATATTTGAGCGTTTGAATTTAAAAATGACAGACTCAAAAAGAACAACAATAACAACAAAACTATTTCAATTGTGATCTGTTTTAGGTGGTTAAGAGAGCTTGCTGTCTTACAGAAGACCCAGGTTCCTTTCCTATAAGTGGCAGCTTCTATAAATTCAGTTGCAGGTGACCTGAGGGTCTCTTCTAAGCTTAACAAGCAATAGACATTCCTTTCGTGCACACATCTACATACACACGGTCACATATATACTTAAAATAAAAGCAAATATATATCTAAAAATATTCCAGTAATATATGTTGGTCTTCTTAATATTCAATGCTTTGATATAAATGACAATGAATGACTAGAAAGAAAGTTAATTGGATCACAATAACAAAAGTGCGTGATGATTTCTGTCTAAAAGTATAGAATAAAGATTTTCAGATAATGTAAAATATTAGTCAGTAACCATTGTGACCTCACAGACAGGAGAACTTTATTTTTCTGTATAATATTTCTGTGTATATAATATATAAATTAAGGATTATAGATATCACTGTTAAAATGTCAAGCTAAATAGAAAAAATGTTAGTAGTTCCTAAAAGCAAACTACTTATACATTTAATGGACATTAATGAAAACTGATTCATCAAGGTCTAATGTTAAAGTGCATGTCAACTCTGTGTGTGTATGTGTGTATGTGTGTGTGTGTGTGTGTGCTTTTGTGTGTATGTGTATCTTCATGCTACAGGAAGCAGAAATAGAAACTTGTTCTACTTCTGCCCACATAGTGTTTTAACATCTTATATTTCATTCTTAATAATATTCCAGCTTGAATTGCTTTATATGGTAAATTATTTTACAGTGAACTTCAACTCAATGATAATTTTCTTCAAACAAGTTCTGGCTTCATATATTTGAGATCTTATATTCTGTCTATCTTGAGTAGCTCATAACCCATTCCTAATGATATTTGACCTTGATTTTGTATCTTATTTCAAGTTTCAAAGTTACTTAGCTCTTGAGGAACAACAGTATTCATGAAACTAATTTATATATGAGAAAACTATATAAAAAAGGCTTCACTCTATTTTGTTTGAAAATGTCTTATACATCCTTTGAGTAAGCACATGACTCACTAAGCCATAACTAAGTGAATATTAATGAACCTTAACCTTCAACCCATCAGTTATGATTCACTATCTCATTCTTGAAGGTATGGGCAGTCTCAAAGAGGATACTGAAAAACTTACTGCAAAAAGAGAGAAATACTAAATATTATAAAAGATAACTAGATATACTAATTTCATAAAGGCACAGCCATGAATACACATTAATAACACAATTCACAGAAGGAGAACATTGTACCTGAGGTTGCTGAATATCAAGGACTTCATTAGGTGCAGTTTAAAACTGCCTGGGGATGTGCTATTAAAGTTTGTTACCTTAACAGGATAGAATTTACATATTTTCAATGTCAATTATGTAAGAGGCATATTTAATTTTAGAGGGAAAAAGCCAATTAAAATCTTTCCTCTTTTGAAAAAAAAAGAAAATGAGGATCAACAATATTAAGGAATTTATCCAGGGGCACAAAATCAGCACAAAATTAAAGTATGTTTTGAATCTGGACTGAATGCTAAAGCAGTTTGCATTCTAAACACTGACCTTTCTTCCTATGTAAGGATACTGAAGAGGATGCTTCCTTTCTCAGAGACTCACTGATTGCATGAGTCCTACATTAACTGGAGACATAAATGTTAGGAAACTATCTGGAAAGGCACTGAAACTGCTGGGCAAAAAGAAGTCACTTTGGAAGTACCTGATCTCTATAGCAGAGAGAAAGAAGAAACATCACCATTGAGGAAGATGGAGAAACAGAGACATCAGCATGTGCAGTCTTCCTCTTAACCTCTACAGGGGAGATGGTTTATATACGAAGTTCTAGATCTCTTTATTTGGTTATTTGGTTTGGTGGTGTTTAATTTCTTGAGTTCTTCATATATTTTGGATATTAGACCTTTGTCAGATGTAGGCTTGGTAAATATCTTTCCCAGTCTGTAGGCTGTCGCTTTGTTCTGTTGACAGAGTCTCCTGCCTTCCAGAAGCTTCTCAGCCTCATGAGGTCCCATTTATTAATTGTTGACCTTAAGGCTGGGCCTGTTGGTGTTCTGTTCAGAAAGTTGTCTCCTGTGGCAATGTGTTCTGGCCTCTTCCCCTCTTTTTCTTCTGATTTAGTGTTTCAGGTTTTATGTTGAGGTCTTTAATCCACTTGGACTTGAGTTTTGTGCATGGTGACAAATATGGGTCCAACTATGTTTTTCTACATGTAGACATCAAGTTAGACCACCATTATTTGTTGAATATTCTATCCTTTTTCCATTGAATAGATTTGGCTTCTTTGTCAAAAATCAAGTACCATATGTGTGTAGATTCATCTGAGTCTTCGATTCGATTACATTGATCAACCAGGCTATTCCTGTGCCAGTACCATGCAGTTTTAATTACTGTTGCTCTATAGTACAGCTTGAGATGAGGTGGAAATTTTCTATTTAAAATGTCAGATATTCTATCCATGCCACTGAAAGAAATTAGACATTTATAAAAATTTTCACTTTAATAATTTATTTTTTTCTGAATTTTATTCCTGCTTTCTTTATTTTCATACCTTCATCTCCTCCTCTATCTACTCATGAGTTCCTCCAGCCCCCTCATAAATTCATGACCTTTTTAAAAATACAGACAAAGAAGACATGCATACATAGTCAATTCATTTAGGGTTTAGTGCCTATGGCATGACATGAAAATCTTCCTGGAAAGTCAGGAGCTTTGTTGCAACATTGTCAAAATAAATTGGGATGGGAAAGAACACAAGCAGTAAGGGGAGGAATACAAAGATGAGCAGGTAAAACTAAGGAATGTTTGAGTGGTAATCGAGAAACCTAAAAGAGAGCCTTTTTTATTATATATACATGTATCAAAGAAATGCAGTCATCAAATAACAAAAGAAACAAGGTCACAACTAGGCATCTCTTGCCATCAAATGTAATCATTAGCACCAGGAGTGGGTTACATCTGATCAAATTGTTGACCAAAATGACCTCATGGAAACTTGCAAACAATCCAGGCTATTGTCATGATTATTGACTGCTCTCACAAAAGACGGTGTCCTAATGGTGACAATAAATGCTTTCATAACTCATTGAAGACAGAGCTACCTAGAGCTTTCACACCTACCTGCCTTGCATTCTTGATAGTAAAAGTTACTATTTATGCTCCTAGAAAACTGAAAACACAAATCAAGCCCTAAATTCTGCAGTCTACTATGGTGACCTGCCTGTAATATAAGCTGGCACAATAGTGGTGCAAATATTGTGAGAGTAATATTCCAATATTGGATTAGTTTTAAGGTCTAACCTATAAGATGGGGCCCATGTCTGATACTACTTGGGTGGCCAAAAATCTGAGACTAGATAAGCCAGAGACCTAGAGGAAAATCAAATACTAGTATTCTAGTAAAGCGATGTATCAATAAAATGACTCCTGATGACATTCTGTTATAGTCTGCCTAGCTAGGCCAAAGGGAAAGACTGTGTGTCATTTCTGATTTGACTTAATGAGCTGGGATGGATAGGTAGGGGAGGGACCCATTTTCTGAGGAATAGGAGAAAAGAAATAGGGAAGGAGGAAGAAGGTTGGGACTGTGTAGAGAGGAGGGAGGCAGCTAAGATTTGGATGTAAAGTGAATAAATTAATTAATACAAATGAAATTTTATCATAGGTAGCATTATTTTCTTTATTCCTTTCATAATATATTGAGCTGTTTTGATTTCATTATTTTAAACATTTCACTTTTGAGCATATAAAATGCAAAATTATGTGGACATCATAACTCTAGATTAAAAATTACACCAAAGATTAAAATCACTTTGAGTAATTTGAAACATCTTCAAAATTATTCTTTAAAATTGTGACATCTTCATCATGTATTTTATGATTTTTTTGTCTTAAAAACATTCTTTTAAGTTCATGTGTGATATGGTTAATACTACCAATTTGACCAGGTTAATAGAAATTTACACTTAACAAGCATAATTCATGATATGTCTGTTAGAGAGTTTAGAAAGATGATTAAACTCTAAAGCAATCAATTGTTTAACTGACTAATGAATTCAAAATTTGAATAGAGTATTGAGTGGTCTTTGAGCTGTGAGGGCTGGGACCAAGTTAGTTGGAAGATATAGGTTAATGAGGGTACACCCTTGGAGTTTTTTTCTTGCTTTGTCTCATTTCTACACTCTTCACTTTCTCTTGTGCATTTCAGACATTCCTCACAGAGACATAAAGTTAATTGGCACACTATGACTCTCATTATATGTTTCTAAATTTCTTCTTTTGTACACCTGCCATATTCAAAGATTTAAATTTGAAGATATGTGTTAACATTGATTGTAATTTCAAAATGCCTTGAAAGTAATTTATGGCAATTACTGAATTGAAAATATATAAACGCACACAGTTCATTTCTCAGAGATTAAAATAAGTAATTACAAATTTATTGAAAATCATTTTATTACATCTTTTTGTAGTAAATGTAAAGATTTGAGGAGAAGAGTAAGTTCAAAATCCAATCTACGAATGAACTTCTCCAAGCATGCAAATCTTTATTTTCAGTTTTATGTTTACATTTGCATATGTTATAAATATTGTTAACTTAATGCTCAAATATTTTGTTCGTCATGATGTTTTGACTTCCAAGTGTCTTTGTTTCTTTATTACTTAGAATAACTAGTTACTTATAGATGTGATTTTCATTCTTGCAATAGCAGACCTGTTTTTGTAGGTTTCTTGTTGTAAAAACTGACCATCTTAACAAATGGAATTTATAGACTCATTGCAATAACAGTCAAAAATGTACCCACATGAATAGAAACATGTAGAGAATGTAATAAATG
Organism: Acomys percivali; assembly: GCA_907169655.1. Lineage (NCBI taxonomy): Eukaryota > Metazoa > Chordata > Mammalia > Rodentia > Muridae > Acomys > Acomys percivali. The sequence continues at coordinate 26,520,823 of OU015748.1, read as the reverse complement.
AAATTATAAAATGCAAATGTGCCTATTCATAATACCAAAAAATCATATACTGGAGACAAAATAGCATTTTCAACAATCTCTTCTGTAACTACTGTTGTAAACTTGACAAAAAAAAAAAAAAAAAAAACCACCATTTATCACATTCCTCAAAAGGAAATCCAAATTGGTTAAATAATTAAATTATAATTTTGAAACACTGATACTTCTAGAAGCAATCATAGACAATATGCTCTAAGGTATAGGTATATGACCGGATTCTCAGTCATTTGGGCCAACAATTGACAACCAATCCTCACAAAACTAAAAAGGTTCTGAACAGCAAAGGTAACAGTCAATTTAGTGTAGAACAAATTGTCAGAATGTAATAGACAATTGGTAGCTATTCTTCTGATAGAGGATTAATATCCAGAATACACAACCCAAAAAAGCAGAGAGTCAAATAATACAAAAAAAGACCTGAATAAAAGGATCAGAACAGATTATCTTCAGAAGAACAAATAAAAATTGACATATCTTAAGATTGTTCATTTTCCTTGTCAATTAGAAAAATTCAATTTACAACTATGAGACTTCAACTCACCCCAGTCACACTGGATAGTATCAACTGATGAAAAATTCTCCTGATGTTATGAGGTCAGAGAAATTCTTTCTTGAAGGAAACTTTTCTTGGAGGTATTGCAAATCACTGTACCCACTCAGGGACTCAACCTGGAGAAGTCTCAGAAAACTAACAATGAGTCTTCTATATGACACAGCTATGCCACACTGGGGCACATGCCCAAAGGACTAAGCATTCTACTTCACAGATATTTGCTTAACCATGTTCTTGATCATCCTTTTACAATAGGTAGGAAATGGAACCAACATAAATATCCTTCACTTCATGAATGCATAAGGAAAATGTGGTACATATACACAATAGAGTACTATTCAGGTGTAAAGATGAAAGCATAGGATTTCTAGTATTTTGATGGAACTAGTAATGACAATATTGAGTGAAGTAACCCAGATCCAGAAAGGAAGTTGTGCATATTCTTTCACATCTGCTGTACTGGTGTCAAACACTGAGATGTAAATATATAACATGAAGTAACATATAGCAGAAACCAGGAAATTTGAATGGAACAATAGTCAGCTGAGGGAGAGTAGGCAGTAAAAGTATGAAACAGGAGAGTCAGAGGTAGACCAATACAAAAGGAAGGTGGCTCCAACCTGCAAGACAGAAAGGGAGGTCAATATAGGTTACATTAAACATTCTCAGACTATTATTTGTCTGTATTTATTGAAGACTTTATTTGAGAATTTGGCTATCTCTTCCATTCCTTTTTTATTCAGTAAAGCTTTGGTGAAGTAGGAGTTGGTATTTCACATATGCATAGTTTCTGTTTGGCTTTTTTGGCAGAAACACATTTTGTTTAGTTGCTTCTAGAGTTCAGTTATTTGAGATCATTGTTTTCATTGTTTCTGCAATTGATGGAACAACTTATGATTCGTGGAAGAAGTCTCATAATTTCTATAGTGTTCCCTTCCAAGTTCTTTTTTAAAGGCAGGATTTACACAAACTACGGATGCCTAATCCAGTCAAGAACGTGAATATTGAAACTAACTTGAAACAAGGTCAAACAAACAATGCCTCCATGACATACACATACTTACTTAAAAAAACTTATTGAGCTTCAAGGAGAACTACAAGAAGCTAAAAAGAAACAACACTGGTGCACATAAGTGAAAAGACTACAACGCAATGCTTTTTATTCAAGCAAAATAAGCTGAAAAGCTACAGGAAAGAGAAATGAGAAAATATGCCAACAACAGGAAACATTTTTAAAGCGGCAGAATGAAATAAAATACTAAAGACACAGCTAGCAGAGAAAATGGTTCTTCAAAAGTGAAGAGAATGTAAACAAGTTGTTCTACCTTTGGAAATCCAGGCAAAACATTTAAGTCTAGAAAAACAAAAAACCTAAAAATTGAACACTTAAAACAAAAGATCATATCAGAGATTTCTATAACAGAAAACCATGCCTTAAATGGTCACCACAGACAGTAACTCAGTTGGTCCTTGTAGAGAAGGAAACTGACAATCAACACATTCAAATTCCAGAGAATGCGAGGGGCAACGGGTCAGCAATTCCTGCTTAATGAAGTCTCAACCGTAAACAGTCAAACATGTTTCCAAAACATGAACTAAAGATGCAGCTTATATATCCACAAACAAATAAAATGTCAGTGAAACACCCTGGTTGTGCCTTATGAGTTACAGTGAAGATTTCCAAGGCTCAGGGGAAAACTGATGACACAGAGGAGGGCTGGGGGAAATGAGAAAATAAGAATTTTACACTCAGAACACATTTGATGTTTTCTGAGATAGAACATAGAAATTTATCTATTAAAGGGGAACAAAATATTCCCTTATGCACATTATCTAAGAAAACACTTAAAAATTATATTTAAGCCTCCTACACAGATGTTGCCAAAGGGTAACTCAGGCTTCATGTGGGTCCTCTCATAAGGGAAACCGGGGCTGTCCCTGACACGGACTCTGCTGCCAGCTTTTTGATCACTTCCCCCTTGTGGGACTGCCTTTCCAGGCAACTGGGGAAGGGGGTACTCTCAGTTTTGATGTGGCTTAATGAGCTGGGGTGGGTGGGAAGGAGGGATCCCCTTTTCTAGGAAACAGGGTAGGAGGGAGGGGGAGACTGAAAGAAGGTGGGCCTGGGAGGGGAGGAGGGATGGGGCTATGACCAAGATGTAAAGTGAATAAAACGCACAAACATATAAACAAAACATTTTAAAATTATATTCATTTCCATGTACAGGTGTGTGTTCTCTGCACGTATAGCACCTGTGTGTAGTTATTACTGGGGCCAGAAGAGGGTGTTATTTCCCTTACAGCTCGAGTTACAGGACATGTAAGTTGCCTGAGTTAGGTACATAGGAACTGAATCAGGGTCCTCTGAAAGAGTAGCAAACACTCTTAACTATGGAGATATTGCTCCATCTCGGGTTTTAAATATGACTTTACAGATAACTGTATCTGAGAAATTATTGTTTAACACATAACTCAGTGTCAGTACTCAGAATATGTTGAAGTTGTCACCAGGATGACAATTTATGGAAATATAGGAATGACTTCAGTAGAGTCTCCAGAATGTGAGATGGTTGGCTAGGAGGACAAGAATAAATGTTTTCTGTTTTCTCTTCCTCTATCCATCATTCTCTTCATCATACTGTACCCACTAGTCTCTGTCTCTGTCTCTGTCTCTCTGTCTGTCTGGTCTGTCTGTCTGTCTGTCTGTCTGTCTGTCTGTCTGTCTGTCTGTC
>OU015748.1:26501789-26517489 GCA_907169655.1 Acomys percivali | reverse complement strand
GTCTGTCTGTCTGTCTGTCTGTCTGTCTGTCTGTCTGTCTGTCTGTCTGTCTGTCTGTCTGTCTCTGTCTCTGTCTGTCTGGTCTGTCTGTCTGGTCTGTCTGTCTGTCTGTCTGTCTGTCTGTCTGTCTGTCTGTCTCTCTCTCTCTCTCTCTCTCTCTCTCTCTCTCTCTCTCTCTCTCACATGCATGTGTGTGTGTTTGTGCAAGCACATGATTGTGAATGTGCGCACGTGAGAGTGTGTGTATGTCTCTGTGTGAGAGCTTGTGTACTATGGATGCACCTGTGTGCAGATTCTAGAGTATGTTCTTGGGTGGTTCTCTGGGTGTGATCCATCTTTGATTTTTAGGTATGGTGCTAGTCTGATTTAGAAAAAAAAAAAAAAAAAAAAAATTCAAGGTTCTTCTTGTCTTTGGATTCCAAGTGCTGGATTTACAAGCCCCACAAACACTCCTGGTTTTTAACACTTTTTTTTTTTTAATAATGGAAATGGAACTTTGCTCCTTATGTTTACAAATTAAAGGCTTAACTGGCTGAGCCATTTTCCCAGTAAGAATTCCTGATCTTCAAAAATGTGATTGTATCTTAAGCCCCATTAGATGGGATGATTGTCTGACCAAAGCATGATATGAACACACCTTTGATAGAAATATTATCTGAAAGACTTGTTTAGTATTTTCCTATAAGAATGTGCCATTTATTTTACCTTTCATAAGTAATTCAGTAAATTTTCTGTTCTATTATTTTATTTCCTACAATCATATCCTTTTTAATAGATTCATAGAAGCATAGTTTAACATTCATTATCTGTTTATCTATTAACTCTACTGATATAAAACACATTATCATAAATAAAAGGTATAAATGAAACATGTGATATAACCTGGAGTAAAATAATATTCAGAAAAAAGGACTAAATTATGAATGCTAATTTTTTATAATTTTGATTTATTAATGGTTAAATTCAAATACCATGATTTATAATCAAAGACATTTTCTTTGACAATATAGCTTAATGAAAAGCACAAGAGTCAATACTTCATTTGACTGAAATTAGAATTAATTGAAATAATATTTAAGTAGCACTGAAGTTGGTTACGAAAGTAATTCTTTTCATAGTGATGTGTCAAATTTAATATTCTATGTCTAGAAAGAAGAAACACATTTTTATGATTTACATAAATTACATTGATAGTTAACTCTTTGACAAAGTTAAAAGTCAGGATCATACCACAAGAATTACACCAGAGGACTGAAAATCAAATAGCTTCATAGATGACTGTAAATACTGATGCAGGATGTTTCAACCACAAAGATATGATGATATGACTATTATTGGATGAACTGTGACTTTTTCAATTTCTCATTCTGAATCACAAAGTTTGCATACTTTAGAATGTAAGTACATTCACCATCAGAGACTGAAGGGGTAATTCTGTTAAAACAAATACATTAGAAAGGCTCTTTAATGAGTCTGATTGATATACTGACAGAAGAAGAGGAGACAGGTTGACACTGTAGCTTTTCACATAGAGAAATAGCATGTTAGGATATGAAAGAAAGAAAGCGTGTGCTGCAAGCAAAGAAAGAAAACAGAAGCAGAAGCTAATGACTATGACGTCTTCATCCTGTACTTCTACCCTCTCAAAGGGGAAAATAATTTACAATGCTAAAAATAATTTATAATGCTAAAATTTTGGGATTTTTGTTAATGCATCAGAAAATTAACAGTATTAAATTTATAAATACTCTATAATATATTTACCATTTTTGTCATAGCATTGTATACAAACTAACTTTGTACTAGATGTTATGTTAAATATTGAATATTATTTCCTGTCTTCAGTAAGATTTTTATTTTTATTGGGATATAACTTTGAAAGTTAAACTACTATAGAAATATTCTTTTTCATACAAAGAGCCTATTCCAATATCTACACCTTTTTGAGAAAAATGCATTTAATACATTCAAATGCTATTATAATAAACAAGTTATTAATATTCATTCTGGTAGTATTTTAGCCCTTTCATTTTAATATATTTTTATATTATTGAAGTATATAACAAAGTGGACTGTTGAACCTTCCTTTCAAATATTCTAAGGGGACTGTACGACCTAGTAGATAATCCAGATATTTCTTTATATATGCATTTAAATGAAATGTTTTGAAATTTTGTGCATATGTGTCTCTCTATATGAGTATGTTAACATGAATGCAGATACTTGTACAGATAAGAAGAAGGAACCAGATCCCTTTGAATCAGAAATTGTAGGTATGTGTGTTACAGCTGACAGCAGTGATATTAGCCAAGCTCAAGACCTCTCATAAGCATACATAATGTTTAGTGAGAAGCCATCTCTCTAGTCCTTTTAAGATTTTTATTAGTTCTTTGAAAACTTCATACATGTACTACTCTTAATCCAAATGTTTTATAACTTTGGGGAAATAGAGTTTAGGACCTACATCTTAGTAGGTCAGACCCAGAAATGAATTTATCATTGCTATCTAGAATATCATGGTTTTTTATAATATTTATTTATAAATTATTATAGATACATTTTTGTGAATGGATTGGAATTATACAAAAATATGAATTTTTTAAAGTTCAATAACTTCATATTATATATTAATTACACCTCCAGTATTGTCTTTCACTCTTATGAAACATAATAGCTTAACCAAATTTTGTAGGATAAAAATGAGAAAAAAAAATAAATGAGAAATAAGCAAGAAAATAAAATTATACATGTCTGTGTGTGTTTATGATTCCTTTCTCATTCATCACATAAAGATTTCAAAATTCCTATAAGATATAATAGAGGACAATACAATTTTTAGGAAATAGATTCAGATTTAGAGAATTGATAAAGTAAATAAAGAATTCTAATAATATCAAGGAAAGGGGACTGTAGAAAATCTAAAATTACAAATGGTTATGTGGGTTTTCAAACAATAGAATGAGAAGAAAGAAGTTGAAAGCTTCTTGGATAATGTGTCACTGATTAATAAAGAAGGAGAAAATTCTGTTGTGTAAAACTTAACTTTGAAAACACAGATCAGATTTATCTACATCCCATCCAATTAGAAATATATGTCTCATCCATGGAAAATATCTGAAGCAAAGGTATGCATCATTTGTAGCCATAGAAATGAAATCTAATGAGTAGAGGACTGACTGATGCAGTTCAGAAATCATTAAAATATAGTATGACAACCTCACTAATGGTATAAATCAGATGTCATCAGTTACATGGCCTGGGATGATTATATACACTGATCCTTACAAGAAGAAAATGTATATGAAAATGACCTCATAGCCAACAGTGCATCTGCAGTCAGGACTCCCTAATGTTTGTGTATATATAAATTGGCAAATATCATTAAAGAAAATAATCTGTGGTTATGTTCCCTAACTAGAGCTATACTTCTGGGATCATTTCTAAGGTTCATTTCTAGAGCTCATAATTGGTGTCGCTAATATGTTGAGCATGAGATCCCACTCACTAACTGGACATTGCTAAATATACCCTTGACTCAGCTTTAATTGGGTATGCTAAATATGAGTTTGCTTAATGTCCTAATCTGTCCTGTTTAATAAACATATTGCATTACAGAAATAAGGAGAGACTAACAGGTCATGGCTAACAATGAGATAATGGTGCAAGTGGTGGTTTTGATACCAATGTTGTTTTCTGTTTGTTTCTTCTAATCTGTAAATCAGGTACTTAGTGCAGGGGGGTAAGGTGTGAACAACTAACAGATACAAACGTGTGCTATTCTTATAGCTCAGCTATACAGATCATGGAGAACCATACACAAGACAATTATCTACAGAGTTTATTGGCATATGTATAAAACATATGTAAGTTCAGCATGAACAACTTAATTTTTATGTGAAGTAGCTTCCCACATGAATTGCAGTTTTATAAATTAAATGTTTACATTTGCAGTAATACTATCTCAATGTAGTGGTCCAAATTTTGCATTTAGTAGCTCTTCTGACTATTTAAGTGCACTACACTATATTGTCATGACATTGGTTAATTAAAAATTGAAGCTATTAATACTTTAAATAAAACAACTAGTCACTTTATATATAGTAAGTTATGTATATTACTGTATTTAAATATATGTGAGGCTATGATATACAGCTGCTTGATACCTTTTTAGAGCTTTGTCTTTATATCATTAGTGTGAAAATAGATTCAGTTTTTAAATAAAACTAAGCAAATTGTGGGAGATCTCTGGCTACTGTAACACCATCGATGTAGGATATTCATCAGGACTCCTACCATTTATTTTGTTGTTGACCTGTGTCAACAGCAGAACTACCCTTTCTTGCATTTCAACAGTCCACAGATATAAATTTTAGGTTAGGCCAATTCAGAACCCTGGATCTTGGTCTGGGAGATAGCTGAGCTGATCAGCATGCCTGTTGTCCCTTACCCAACATCCTGGGAAAGCTCTCCAGCACTGCTCCAGCTAAGTTCCTCTGCTTTCCAGCCAATAGAGCAGGCTCACAAGCTATTAAAGCCAGCTCTATTGTGCTGTCCAGTCAAAGTATGGCTCCCACCCTTCCAAATGCTGCAAATTTAGAGGTGTTGGCCAGCTTTACTGCTCTTAACACCCTGGGGCTGGCTCACCTGTGCTTTTGCTGTACTGTCCAAGGGAAATTCAAGGTCTGCCCTCTTGAATGCCGCAGCTAGTATGGGGCGGGGTAGCTCTCCCTATGGGCAGCTTTCCTGACTGTCTGAGGTTGCCAGGTAGGGGAAGGAGGAGGGGATTACCTCTGTGGCCTGTGCCACCTTAAAGCAGACAAGTAGCCTGGTCAGCCCTACCATTGTGTAGCCACTGACTCAGCAGCAGCTTGGTCTGGAACATCACCTTGGCTCCAGGTGGAGGGGCTGGCCACTCACAACAGTCTATTCTCCACCTGTGAATCTCCAATTCAATGTCTTTTCACAATGCTCAGGCTGTTCCACTTCTTTCTTTCCTATATGACCACCATGTGTTTACTTATTGTGGTGGCTCCTGCTGCAGGCTGGCCATTCTGATGGTGGGCTCCTGGGTGACATCCTTCATCTGTGTTGCAGAGATGAAGGAAGAATGTGTCTATAGGCTTCCTATGCTGTGTGCTGCAGGGCAGGTCTGTTGATGGCATGGCAGTACACCGGTCTCGGTCTCTCTTGATCCTCCCTTCTGCACTATGATGCCTGGATTTTATTTGAATGGGTTAGCTTTGGTTTGATTTTTATGAGCCCTAGGCATAAAACAGCATCAAGCTAGAGTGAGCAAAGGACTGCCAACCACTCTGCCCCTGACTGATAAAAGAACACCACCACCAATAAGGTGTCTCTGCCGATTTCCAGGAAGGTCATTATTGATGTTTTAAATTACTTCTTAGGGGTCTTGAGAATAAAACATAATTATGACATTGCCCACCCTTTATTTCCTTGAAAGATCTTCTCACATACTGTTCTTCGTCCCTGTTCAAATATGAAGTTTATTTTTTATTGTTACACATGTATATATTTATAAATATGTAATTATAAATGCCACTTCAGTTTGTTCATATGCATGTATGTTTTCAGGGTTGTCCATGTGGCATTGGATAACCAATTGATACATCTTTCAATGGGGAAGACGATTTCTCCCACTCTCATCACTCCTTGGTTGCCTATAGATTGTCTCTAGAAGAGTTCGCATGCTCGTTTTCCAGTCCCTTTAACATGTCTACTGATGTTAGCCGTGTTCAGCTCATGTTTAGGCAGTCATGTCAGTGATATTTTGTGGTTGAGATTTCTGATATGCCTAAATGACACAATCTCAGCAGCAAACTCTCTGACGACCTGACTAACAATATTTTTACTTCCTCCTCTGAGTCTGAGGGGTGGAAGTGTTTTGTACATGGATTGACTGGATAAGGCCTTTAGAGCTCAACATTTTGATTGGTTGTGGTTTTGTGTAATGGTTTCTGTCTTTCAGAAGGAGATGTTACTTGCTGCAGATAATAAAGCTAGAAATGTAGTCAAGTGGTAAAGGGCCTGTCTAGTTTGTTCCAGTTAATGATTTTCACTTCCTTCCAGAGAAGAAATATTATGGATTTTTCTCTCATTTAACTTAAAGTATCATGTCATATTTGAAATAGATTTTGACTAAATGTTGAATATTCCGTGTATGTGTGCATGTGCGTGTGTGTGTGTGTGTGTGTGTGTGTGTGTATTCTGAAGCACATTTTTTTCTATTTTTTATTTATTCAATACTTTTATTTTATTACACATGTATAAAACAAACTACATACAGCAGGGAGAACCATGTGGCAATCATGAGAATAATGAGTTCTATACATGTTACATTCATAGTTAATTGGCCACCTGCATTCGTCTAGTTTGAAGTGTCTTTCCTGTCTTGTTGAGTCTAAATTTCCGAATGAGACTCAATATCTATCCTATCTCAACTCTTATATCTTAACTTCTTTATCTTGATCTAAAGCGATCTTATCCCATAACCGACTAAACTTGGTTGTAAAACTATACTATCTTATCTTCAATGCCTCTCAGAGACTTGAGAAGGAAGAAAACTTAAATTCCTGAGTGAACCAGCTGGGTTAGCAGCTTCCAAAATGTACAAATTGACTTAAGACGGTTTACTTCCTGACCAGTCACCCAATACACTTTATAATGTTGGAGCCTCAACTTCAGCTTTCTGGCATAATATCTCTGCCAGTCTTGTTTGTAGGGCAGGAACTATTGAAGACTTGCTTACCCTGACTTGGCAGAGTGCGGCCATCATCTCCTACTGCATCTAATTTGCCCATTTTTAGGCAGATTCTGTTAGTGACAAGAATGAGGACATTTTGCCCCATGGCTATTTTGCCACCTGTGAAGCCTATCCATAAGGAGACTCTGATGCTCATCATCTTCTTTGAGGTTGGCTGGGCGTTGTCAGGAGTTAACTTGTCTTGTTGTTGAAGAAATTTAGAATTGTAAGAACAACTTTAAATGCCATATTCTGTGTGTCTCTGAGGCTTTTGAAGGCCTTATTCAACTATTTTACCTCAGATCTCGACAAAGTCCTATCTATCTTTTAGACTTTGTACATATATTATTGTGTTAAAATCTGCCAAGTATTTGACATGCCACTACTAGTAAGGCAAGATGGAAGATCTGCAAATGCCTTACATCGACCCATACAATGACCAGAAAACTAGCTTTAATTGTTCTTTGCATCCTGCCCACCTCATACAATTATAATGTTAGAACTGCATAATGCTTGTGAGAAATTATATTTTCAGACCAGAATAACCAGCTGGATCAGACCTTACAGGAATCATTCCTCCCTGCACGATGGATACTGACATCTTGCATCCATCTAGTTCCAGCCCCGGATGATTCTGTTGCTTTTACTCAGCAGAGTTGGACAGCTTCCTGGATAACATTGTAGAAAATTTCTGATCCAATTTGTACCACCATTTCAATCTCCTACTAAGCCTGAATCTCTCAACATTTAGAAACTGAACCACAAATGCAATCACTAGATTGCTTAACCATTCTCTCCAATTTTGGGGGGCCCACTCCAAGGTATTACTTGCCCCAATTGAACCTGAAGAAACCTTAAGAGAATGATGCCCCATTCTCTCAAAGGGGTGGGGGGAGGTTGTATAGGTTGCTGTATGTTTGCATGATCTACCAATGCTTATTCTTCTCGGGAGGTGACTGTAAGTCATTATTGGTCTTATACAGAGAAAAATTAGGGGAAATGCAGGAACATCTCTCTTTGCCTTTATCTTGCATATGTAGGCAAGTAGATAGGAGGTGAAAAGAAAGGGAGATTTAGGGACACAGAGGGAGGATAGAACAAAAGCTAGATGATTGAACCTTCTCCTTAACTCAAGGCCTTAATTGTTACTTATAATGGAGGTTTTGTCTAAGTCGTTGCTGTAGAACTTACTATATTGATACAAACGTTGAATTTTCAATCATTTTATGGTCAATAATAGTGGAGGAAAACTGATCATTTGATGCCAAGCCTCAAAAGGAACTACTATGACATCATCCCTACACCAAAGGCTAAAAGGATGGAATAAAAGTCAAGATACATAAAACCTGATGGTTTGCTATAAGACACTGTCTTCTACATATGAAAGATGAGCTATCTCCATGAAGTTTTAACTGTATAATTGCCTAAACAAGACATGAACAATGACAACATTAGTTGAAATGCCAGAAAATTTGCCAGGCCCCACAACTTACATGAGAACTGCAATCAATTACTTGTTGAGAGGAGACTCAGTCTCCTTCCAGAAAGCAACCTCTAATACTTTGCCCCTTCCCAACTTGTCATATCTAAACATATACATAAGAGCAACAAAACCAGTAGGTTAAATTTGCATATACATTTGAATATAGAACAAAAAAGATTAAAGAAGAAATAATGCATTAAATGAGACTTTGATACTAACTCAACATTCCTTAGATGCCGTGTGTGTGTCTGTGTGTATGCGTGTGGTTATGTGTGTGTGTATGTGTGAATTTTAATTATGCTTTCTCCAGAAAGAATTTAATTGCTTAACAATAAGATTTTATCATGTTTTAAGATGCAAAAAAATAAAAAGCATGATTTTTTTTCTACCAACAAATAGATTTAGCAAAAACAGCCACCAAAATGATTGCTTTTTATAAAGAAATTCTATGTAAACAAATATTGCTATAGTTACTTAAAAATTCTTGTATTACAAGATAATTGCATTTATATTTTAAAATAAAATTTAAAAGTTGTTGTCATTTTCAGCTTCAGAGGATTGCTATTAAATGGACCTTTACCATAAATTTAAATGTTGTAATATGTAGTATACAACTTTTAAAAAGGAAAGAAAAAAATATCTGAAAATAATAATTCTAAATTTTAATTCTTATAATTTTAAACAACGTCCTCATGAAATTAGTGTTGTGTGAAATAATATGATATACCATTGAAAGCAGTGCATAAAATATAATTAAATGAATTGAATATACCACTGACTGTATAAAAAATTCAATGATCTACACCCACCAGTCGACTAAAATAGTTAAAACAATTGTCATTATTAAAATAATGAGACAAATATTGCAGGCTTCTGAAATTAAACAAGGAACATTTAAAGGTGAGGCTTTCATATTACCATTAACAATAAATGATAATTCTAAATGAATAAAATTGCTCACTGATTTGTTGATTAAAAATAAAATGGGAATGAGATATTATATCAGCCCAAAAGTTGGAACTTCAGTTTTTGCTAATATACCATAAACTATAAATTATACTCTATCAAAATAATTTCACAATTAAAATAAATACTGATTTATTTGATAACCTAATTCTATAGTTTATGTTATAGATTATGTCATGTCTTAGGTTATGTCATATTTCCAAAAGAATGCAAGAAAAAATATTTGGTGAGGTGTTGGATATGGACACAAAAATGGAAAAAATTCAATCATAAACTTGAAGGTGAAGCACAGAAAATAAAATCTATAAAAGTGGTACTCTAAAACTACAAATTTTGGGAATGAAAGCACAAAGCCTGACTTTAAAATAAGTGGGAAAAATAAAATATATGCATATGACCTCTTAATAATGCAAGTGGATGATCTAAGAAATAAAAACACCCTTCAGTCTACATTAGTGTTAAATCAGAGGCTAAATATCTATAAACAATACCTATTTTATCTTCAAATTAATTGTAAATCCTTAAGATGGTTTGTCGCAGAACATTGTGCCATTTTCTGTTAGTTATTCTAGTAAAAGTTTCATATTCATCAATGTTGATCCTGAGAAGCACTCCCAAGTAAACACTCATATATTCAAAGTACAGACTAGCAACTCCACTTGCGCAAAAAAAAAAAAAAAAAAAAAAAGTAAGCAAATCTTACAGTCTTATTTTCAGCCAAGAGCAGCGATATTCTATAAAGTTAGCAATCAATTAATAAAAATTACCTTAGGAAAGGTACAAAATTATTACATGTCCTTTTTCATGTCTTGTTCATCCTTTTTCCTGCCTGCTAATCTTTTCTACTTTCTTTCCTTATCCATTCTTTTGTTTTCAACTTTTCTTTCATTTTCTTTCTGCTTTTCAGCCTCACACACCAAGACAATGGAAGCAAGATTAAAAGTATAAAAAGAGTGATTACCTCCCCCTTAATCTTGCTTCCACAGTCATAGGGGAGGGGAATAAGGGGAAAATGGGAAGGAGGGAAGAATGGGAAGATACAAGGGATGGGATAACCATTGAGATGTAACAAGAATAAATTAATAAAATTTAAAAAAACAAAAACAAAAACAAACAAACAAACAAAAAAGTATAAAAAGAGAAGGTTTATATGAGAATTTAGGCTCCTGGGCGAGTTCAGCAGCCTGAGGGGAGGAGGCCAGAAGTTGCATCTTGACTATGGACGGGTTTTTGAAGGAATGCATGTTAAAGGAAGATGAAGTAGGAAGATTATGTGTCTGCCCCACCTGGACATGGAGAGCTGGTTGCTCCAGGTGAGGGGTTGGACTGTCCTCAGGAATGCCAGCAATGTCAGTTCTCAGGAATGCCAGGAATGTGAAGGCTTTCCTTTGAGGAGCCAAGGTTGAAAATAGTGGATTTACCAGACCATGTGGGGCAGAGCAAAGCAATTGGATATGCCGACCATCCACACCCTATACCCACACACACATGTCCTTTATGAACTGAACGTAGTTGGCCAATAAAAAGAAAAACTTGAATCTGGGTTATAGGTGATATCATCTTGAACTATTTTTTCTATTTCTAGTTACTGTATATCCTAAAGTTAATAATTTTGTCATTATTTCAGTTTATTTTATGTTTCCACTCTGTTGAAGGATTATTAATATTTAATATTGAATGATTATCTTACTAAAATCAGCAGTTACTCCTTAACCAGCTTTATATGCAAATAACCACACCAAAAAAACCCACAATTTATTTAATTAGCCTGTAGCACAATGCTGCACAATAATTACTCCATCCTAAACCTCCATGCTAGCTAGTATAGTTTCCTCACATTCTGATTTCCTACTTTATACTTGATTTTTACTCATATCCTACGTCTAGCTCATTCCTTCTGGTGATTTCTGGTCCTCTCCTCTTGGATCCATCCTCCTCTCCTTCCTTCTCTTTCTCCTTCCCTCACTAGATCAGGATGCCTCACCCTATTATCTGTTATTGCTCAATATTGCCAAGTTTGTTTTATTGGCAACACAAAGAACAAATGGTGACATGTTTACACAAACTTGAAACAGGAGATACTTGGAATAAAATCACAATGCAGTGTCCATATTGATCCAGATGGTATAGTGGGAAAATCCACATTTGAATGAACAACTGTAACCTGTACACAGTTCATAAGAACATTACTCTAATACACCCCACTGTAGGTGCACATGAGAAAACAAAATGCTTTCCTGACATTGTCACAGCATGGCATTTATACCATGCTCTTTTCATAGAAAGATAATAATACATTAGTATTAAAAACATTGACTGCAAAAACCCAAGTTTCTTAAGACCTTCCTATTGTTTCATAAGGTAATGTTTAGAACAAAGAATTTCAGGTAGGACAGCAGGGCACACATAAAATGTCAAGCGGATTAACTTGCCAGGAATTCTAGTTACATATGGAAAATATCTATAGCTACCTCTAGCTACTATGCAAATAAACCAGAATGAAGGAATGGAAACATTCATAAATTCAAGGTGAGTGGGAAGAGAAACAGTAAAATGTCATAACTATAATGATTTGAAGATTAAAACAAAAGAGTTATAGACCCTGAAATGTTATAGAATGTATCAATAATGATAAATTAATGATAAGAATAAAGCAAAACAAATTGGCATCTCTATGTTCCAGAGCAAACTTGTGTGGTGCTTTCAACACCAAATTCTTTCCAAGTAGTTATGTTGTGCAACCAAGAACATAGCCAATAATTTGTATTGGTTTGGGAGTATACTGGGGCCTTACTAACCAATAAATCATTGAAAGGTACACCATGCATGACACTATGTTATTAATTTAATAACCTATGTATTGTTGGAATTACATTGTTCACTTTTACATGAGTCTATTTTAACTCAATTTTGTAATTTGAAGGTGGCTTATTATCTAGTGCATTTCCTCAATCCTCCTCAACTTGATTCCTCTCAGATGTATGTACCCCTCCCTCCAATATTTCATAGAACAAAAAAGTGTCCTCACATTTCTGGAGATGAAAGAGGCTAATTTCTTATCCACCTCTAGGCTTTGCATGCTCTAGAACTAACTTACCAGGCTGGTACAACAATGGCATGCCCAGGATACAGTAGTAACTAACAGTTCTGATTGGGCTTGGTGTTCGCTCAATTAGAAAGAATTTCCAGCCTGATATTATAATCATAGGCAGAAGCTTATGGTTGCGGAGGTCATTGGGCCTGGGATAGAATCAACTGTTGCTATTTTACTAAATGGCCTTGCTGTTGATTTACCTTATAAACATGTATGCATATTCTCATAGATTTGTGCTGCTCTCATCTTTGGTCAGTGCAGCTATTTTGCAGTGGGAAGAAGCCAATGGAGAAACAAATAAGTGGCCATAGTGCTTAGGCAAGAGACTGAATGCTCAGTCATAAATAGAATACCTATGTCACCCTCAACACCAAGGATCAGGGAATATGATGGACAGACGATAGCAACTAGTGGCAGTGATTTTGTCAAATGTTGTCTTTTGGATGTGATGTGGCTATTAAAATAAAAAAACTTGCAGCAAAGGTGATTACCTTCACAAGACCTATGTGCCACACAAAATTCCTAAGTAGTTAGCATAGATAGTCTCTATGCTCTATCCCTCACTGAGGAGCTATCGGTGATCCATAGTTTCTAGGAGAAATAGAACACTTCATTTATTCAAATGCCATCACAGATAGGATTCTCATGTTCCACTGGATGACCTTATACTCATACACACATGTGTTGTGGAAGTTTTGGTTTCTTTAAATATTCAGCAGTGTTATGTGAATATGGTTTTGTTGTAATCCCAGATGTGGGATATGAGGCTGCTTTAGATTGTCCACAGCAGTAGATTATTTGCCTTGTGTGGACTCTGAGATGGAAGTGGCCTTGCAATCTGTGGATAGTTTAATTCTGAGGACATAGAAAGGGTAGACATTCCAGAGCCCAGCAAAGGATGAGGGAGTGGCACCATCCAAGGAAGAAGGCTGCTGCCTTTCCCTCTGCTGCTCCTGGCTGCTGGTGTTGCAGGTGGAGATAGCCTGACTGTGAAGACTGGACTTGCCCCAAGGCACCCAGTGATCTTAACCAGTAGGAAGTTAGCCTAAGAGACTTATGCCTCTTCTCCTCACTAACCTTAATTCTGTCCTACATGGTATTGGGTGTTGGAAGGGATTGGGGTGGAGAAGGAAGGTAGAGGCATAAGGAATCCCAATAAAATAAATAAAATTACATGCCAACAAATGTTACCTACATAGGCTTTGGAATAGTGGAAAATCTGCTTTCGAATGCCATAGAGGTGACGACACTGGGGTGTAAAGAAACGAATATACTCTTTCAGGATATCAAAAAAAAAAAAAAAAAAAAAAAAAAGCTGTGTTTTTTCCTGCTTTGCTTACAGGGGAAATTTTTGGGGTTTGCTTCATTTTTTTTTTATTCCATTTCAAAAAATTGTTGAAAGAATGGCTAAACAACTATAAAAGTTGCGATTGGATATGGAAGGTTCTGAGAAACAAACAAACAAAAATATTGATGAAATAGGAAAGTCAGACTGGTTACTCAATTCTCTTGCTTTTTAAAGATTTGAGAAGTTGGATAGGCAACAAGAGTTTGTGGAAAGGTAATAGTGCTACTGGAAAGGGAAGAACAAAAGGATTCATACCTGGTAACTGAGAGGTGGAAGTTTCCTGCAAATGCCACCTACCTCCAGCTCTAAGCACTTTTGGTGGCAAGTTCCTACAGACCGCTCCCCCCCCCCCCCAGTGGGCTGGAGAGCCAGGAGGGGCAGAAGGTTGTAGTGTGAGAGTGTGTTAAAGAGAAACAGCCCATGTTGAAAGAAAGGGTTAATCCTGAGGAAACTGAACTGCCAAAAGAGCAGCCTAGCATTACAAGATTACTACCACCACTAGCTTTTCCAATAGCGACCAAAAACCTTAAATATAAAAATGCTCAGTGCTTCTGTTACAGTAAATTTGGCCATTTAAAAAGAAATTTCAACCAAGCCATTAAAAGCCTCAGAGCTCAAAATGACCCAAGCATTAAATCTGAGTAAAAAACACACTTTCCACTGCAGAAGTAAATGAGCCATTTCTGGCAGCAATGGATTCTCTGTTAGAACCTATAAGTTTCTCAGGATTTCTAGACACTGTGGTAAAGAATGTTTTTTAACTAGTGAATGCAGGTCCAAAAGGACATACAAGGTAACATCTTGCCATTAGCAAGCAGCTCTGGGACCATAGGGCAAGACTCAGCAGCAGAAAGTTTGAGCCTTTCCAGAAAAGAGAAGCTAAGAATTACCAGGTTATAGAGAGAAACAAAAAGCAAGGAGACAAACAAACAAAAACACCGCTGATTTGAAAAGTGTTTGGTTAAGAAATCAACAGTTTGGTTAAGAAATCAACAAGTCTCATACATGATAGAGAAAAGCCATTTTTTGGAATAAAAGAGGGAAATATAGTGGTAGATTTGGTTTCTTTTATAACTCAGTTATGTTAAGTGAACATGTTTTTGTTTTAATCCAAGGTGTGGGATATGAGGTTGCTTTAGATTGTCCTCAGCAGCAGACTATTTGCCTTGTACAGAAGGGCATCATCTCTCACTGCAGCTGATAGTTTCATTCTTAGGACTTTGAGAGGGTATAAATATCTGAGCCCAGAAAGGGACAGGGAATGGGGAGGGGGATGTTAGACTCTGTGGGGGGCCATTCCTTCCAGCACTTCCAGATGTTGTGAGGGTGCTTGAAGCAGGGATGAATGGAAGAGGAGCAAAATCAACTCTCGAGTCAGACATTTGATGCAAGCTGAAAGGCAGTGATCGTGGCAGCTGACATCAGGCAGGCATGCAAGCATACAAACATACCACAGAACACATACCTCAGTTTTTTATTTAATTTTTAAGCAAGTAAAGTCAAGAGGCTTTTTTAAGGGAGTAAAGTAAAAAGTTAGTCATTTCACATCATAGTTGCATAAAACTCTACAGAATTTCAACCTCATCTAAATTTCAAGAAACAGAAGCAAGTCCCATGTCTATGCCCTACTAACCCCCAAAACAAGCACATCACTTTATTTCTCACTAATTCCCATGTCTGAACTCTTCAGCTAGTTTTGTTTTTGGCCAAAGGGCACAGCTTTTGCAGTTTCCTTTCATCTAGACAGTTGTTCTCTTAGATTATTTTTGTATAGAAGTACTAAACATAACTTCAACTTGTAATTTTTTAAGCTCAGCTTGATGAGTAGCCAGGCATCTTAGCATCTTTTATAGAATCCTTGAGTACAGCAAAAATGTAGCTGCATCCTTAAGTGCTTCAGACTCGTAATCTTAGGCGGGTGCCATAGCACATGCCTTTAATCCCAGCATTTGGGAGCCAGAGGCAGTCAGACCTCTGTGATTTTGAGGACAGCGTGGTCTACAAAGTCCAGGACAGTCAAGGCTACACAGAGAAACCATGTCTCAAAGA
>OU015748.1:26476814-26495307 GCA_907169655.1 Acomys percivali | reverse complement strand
ATTTTATTTTATTTTATTTTATTTTATTTTATTTTATTTTATTTTATTTTATTTTATTTTATTTTTTGAGTGAATATAAAGCCAGAAACAACATAGAACAACATAGCTCTCTACCCAATACATGGTGTCAATTGATGTAATAAAAGTTTTATCAAATACTTACAAACCACTCAGCACACTAAAATGAGACTAGAGACTTTGAGAGTTCACAAAAAAGGAAATTCACAAATTAAACCATTGCATATTATAAATTGAACTGAATTCAATTCCAGATAATTTTTCAACAGTATTGCAAGGCAAGAAAAAGGTGTTATTTTACCGTGGAAATGAAAGTTGAGGTGAAAACTGAATGCTTAGGTTAAGGCAGAAATTTTGGGAACACTGGAGAAGGCAAATATCTGGACCTGATGCAAAATATAAGATAGCCAAGGTGACTACATCAAAAAGAAAGAAAGACTTTGTGAAAGGCAGCCAAGTAGATCTCTGATGGGTCTCAGCACCTTCTCTTCCTCTCGGGAATATGCACAAGGCATTGTTATTCTCCCCTCTTAACTTTACAAATTTGTTGCTGATTACACTTTTATAAAATACCTCATATCTGATGCATTTATATGTATTTGGCTAAATTTAGGAAAGGATAGCTTGTTTTCTTTTCACGAAATGAATCTCTCCCTGACCCCACAATGCCTTTGTATTTGGAAAATGGACAAGAAATGGGAACATGGCTTTCAGTTCTATCTACTAGAGGACACTATTGGTACTTTTCTCTTTTCTTCTTCTTCTGTACTGAGAGTTGGGCTTACTTTTCTCTATTGCGTTAGCACTGTTGAAATAAACATCAAGTACTTGCTTGGTCTATCTATGTCCTGGAGTGAACTTTATGATCAGCATAAGCAAAACTACTGCATTTCAGATAAGAGAGAATATATGAAGACACATCTTATCAATAACATCATGATGTGTACATTAGTAGAATGATATAAGACCCAGTGTTTTTCAACATAGACATAAAAACTGAGTATTCTGTATATTCACTGCTAATTATTAATACAGAAGCATTTAATAGAGATAATATTTGGAAGAATAAGAAGTAGTTCAAAATCAAGGTAAAATAATATCTGGAAATATTGTACTTAGAAACTCACAAGTTTATTAAAAATATAAAGTAATTACAGAATATGCATGTATTAGTTGTCATTCTTGGTAGCTTACCAGAAGTAACTCAGAGGAGATGAATTTTTTTTAGCCTCAGACTGACAGTTCACCAAGACAGAGAAGACATTATAGCTGAGGCTTCATGGTTCAATAAAGCAGGTCCTAAGGCTGTGTGCCCACATCTCAAAGATCAAAGAATAAACCTTGTCCTAGAAACAGAATCCCTGAGAAGCTAGCTATAATATATAAGATTTGACACCTCAGCATGGATACTTTCTCCTCACTTCCTACCTCTTTTACAACTTCCCAAAACAGCATCAATTCCTGAGGATCAAACACCCAAGTCCACACACCTATCAATGAACTTTTTGTATGAGGAACATAACAGCAGCTTAACAGATTCACTATCAGTAAATAAACTTATGATTGTATAACAGAAGTTCAGAGATGATTAAAGATAAAAGTTGGTTTAATAAGTCTAGCCTTTCGTATATCCTTTCAACTATTTTCTTCCCCATGCTCTTCTCCAATCTATTTTTGGTTACTTTAGTTGCAATCTCCATATTACACAAAATATAGAAACAGTGAATTATCATGTTCATAGAGGTTTCTATATCAACAAACAAGAAAGAACCATTTGAGAATACATTATTTGGGAAGTTCATGAAGTTCCCAAAACTAATTTGAGAGAAGCTGGAGAAAGAAAAAGAGATAAGTAAACAAAGCATATATTATCCACTGTGGGGGAGATTGCCCATAAGTTCAAAGAATATCCTCTACATGGACCTAAGTTCAGTTTCAGCACCAGGGTACAGATGCTCATAACACATGTAACTCTATTTCAAGTTGACATGATGTTCTCTGCTGGCCTCATCAGGCACTACTCTAAGATACACAAATCCATCTAGAGGCAACACATAGACATAGTCATATCATTAATAATAATACCTTCAAATAAAAGACAATTCCAAAAAGTTACATTAGCAAAACGGTCACTTACCTGGGAAAATGATGTCTTATCCCACTGCATGAGTCAGGAACAGTGTTCATCTTCTGAAACCAAATGGTATTTCACATAACAGGCCAGTAGGTGAGGCCTGCTCAGGGTGAGCAGAGGATGACTAACTCCCTCCACTTTCTTTCTGCCTATTAATGAAGGACCAGTGAGATTTCTCAGACAAAGACCTCAGGCAAAGACATCCGGATTTGGCAATGTGAACATAAAATTGACATAAGATGAATTCCTTAAGGTGTTCGGGTATTGTGGAGACTGACAGCATCCTGCACGGTGGGTGAAATCAATCTCCCTTTCCCCGACCAGGAAGAACAACCTTAACCTTTGTGAGACTTAAGACAGGAGTAACTTATCACCATCGACCCTAACTGGGGTTGGTGTTTTGTTCTTGAAAGCCTCAGCCTATCTTGAAAAGCCAGTGACAGTAGCTGCTAACTACCATGGTGAGCCTCATTGAGTTCAAGGGTCACTGTTTCATAGGCCCCTGGTTCTTTCTTGAAACTCAGCTTTAGACTCCTTGGAACTATGAGATGTGTGAAAACTGTTCTTTTCAGCTGCCTTCAACTTGGCACTTTTCCCTTGAAGGCATGTAAAGAATAATGTGAAAGAGCCTGGGGGAATGCTACTGCTGAGCTTCAAACGCTCACCCCTTCTTCCTTTTTATTAGGGACCTTGGACCCCACTATCTCTCAATTCACCACTGCCTCTGTTTGGGTCCACAAAAATGCCTAAAGCGCTGCCAATTTTTCTACCTTTTAACACCTCGTAGTTTTTCAGCAAACACTTCAAGAGGAAAAGCAGAAGAGATGATTGTAAAGAGAACATGAGCTCACGCTTGCAGGATCCTCTCTTTGAACCCTGCTGCTTACGTGACATTAGTGTTTTAGATGATATTGGTTCTTCCATTTTTCTAGCCTTAAACAATCAGAAGAAAATACACTGTGTATATTTTAAGTCTAACTGAGTAGAAGCAAAGTGAATAACAGTTCAGTTTTTAATTTGAAATAAATCTTGCAAAACCAAAAAAATGTATCAAGGGATTCACTGTTTGTATGTAATTATAGTCAAAGAGTAAGTCATGAAAATGTACACGTTAATCTCTATATGTTCATTTCTTGTACAAACTATTGTTTTCTGATATGCAAAGGTATATGCTGGATTTGATATCTAAGAGCACAAAAGAACTATATTAATTTTGTGCTAACATACACAGACATAGTCTTTTCTCTACAGAGTATATCTGGGAGCATGATGGAAAACTCATTGTCTGTTTTCCAAGTTGAGGAATCGATAGGAAAAGCATCCGTTGCTTTTGGAAAGATCTGCTGACATATTAGCTTACATGCTTTTTCAATCAAGTGATTTCAATCTGTATAGAGTTTTCCACGGCAAGTAGATAATATGTCACTAACAATTTTAGAAGGCAAATAGATAATTAGAATTCTCACATGGAAAGTAGACGTGTAGGACAAACAGGGGGAGCTAATTATGATAAACCTTAGAGCTGTGAGTCTATTCCTGTTTGTGACATTGAATGGTTGAGCTTGCTTCAGTACCTATGTTTGTTTAATTTCCATTATCCTGATTCCCAGGGGGACACAGCTATTTTGCAGGCTTCATACACACAATAACTAAAACCAGCCTTTGTGAAAGAGGTTAAGGGGAGGGCAATTGGATTTCTGCAATACTGATTCAAGGACATATGATAGGGCAGTGTCTGGACAATTCAGTTTGAAAAGAATCAATACTGAGTGTCCAGGCATTACATGACTCTCAATTGACAGAGCTCTAAATATATAAGTATTTAATTTTAGACAGTATTCTTCATAAGAAAGAAGACTGATGGAAAAAGGAAAAATTTAAAGAAAAATAACCAATATACTATTTTCTTCTTAACATGGTCATATATTGAAAACTTTTATTGTTCTAGAAAACCCAGCAGTTTAAGCCTCTTTGTAGACAGGCCTACAAAAGGCACCACAACCTTGTTAGTTGTGATGCCATTCCACTATGATCTCTCTGACCTCCAGACAGTTACTTGGCCCTTCTCTGGCCTTAATTTCTTTCCTGTGTATAAAAAAGAAAGAGCTACACTTGCTGTAGATACTGCTATTTTTCACGGGTGCAAACTGCACATACTGGCAAAGAGTATAATTAAACCTTGGCACTGTTCTTTTAAAAATTAAAACCCCATTAAAAATTAAGAAATTATTAAACAACCTCATTAGTGTTGGGCTGCAAAGCCATAAGTATATTAGTTTGCCCCCAAAAATCATCCCCAGAAGGTTTGCCGTGACACCTACTGCCAGTGATATTTACTTATATAACTAATGGTGGATGCCTTCTCATCTGTCTTTTCCAATAATTATTCCTCCTTTAAATACCATGGAGTTGAGATATGAGACTTATCTAGGAAATTTAATCATATGAATTTCTAGGAAATTTAATCATATGAATTTATTTAATAATCCAATAATTGATATAACAATTTAAGTAGTTTACAGATAAATACAACAGAAGCGGATCTACTAATTTTGTGACACTGAGGACAGAACCCAGCGGCTGTGTAGTATCATGTAGAGCCCAGCACTGGACAAGCCTACTGATAGCATATTCCGTAGCAGCACTGAAAAAGTGATCCAGCAGTGAGTCTTTCTTGCTCTGTTCAAGACTGCTTCCTCCATGCCCTGACATCAAAGTATATGATGTCTTCAACAATAGGATCTTAACATCTAGATGCAATGACACCCTAGAGCATTGGCAATAGCAAGCACATAGTGTTGTTTTGGGTGGCTCTGATGCCTCTCTGACTAATAATGTATAGTGAAGTATCCTGTGCCAGGCTATGAGATTTTTATGTAACAGTCTCTGTCTTCTGATAGAAGTATCATTCACTGAAAACAGAGTTAGGATCATTCAAGACATTTTAAATTTTAGAACTATAGAAAATTATATATATATATATATATATATATATATATATATATATAGAGAGAGAGAGAGAGAGAGAGAGAGAGAGAGAGTGAGTGATAGGGAGAGAGAGACTAGTGGAATTTCATGAGTCTTCGCTATAAAGTTTAGTTTTGGTTAACCCACTCCCCAACTCTCCTTTCCCTAGGTTTCTGTCTTTAGGTCTCCATTTAAGTCATTAACTTGTAGTATTCTCCCATTTTCTTTCACGTCACAGAAATTATACTATGTCTTATTATATGCTAAACTTGATTTTTAAGCTGTTTCTCCATTCACACTTACTTTGTTTAATCATTCATCTCATTCTAAGAGCCAAAGTGGATGAAGAATATCAAGGAAACATGGCTTTGTAATGCACATAACACACCAACACATGGATGAATATATGAATTAATAGACTGGCAGGCTGCATAGGGCCTTATAGGTCTATGCCAGTTGATGCCTTAGTACTGAAAGAAGTGGATACAAGCCATCATTCTTAGTTCACAAGCTATCTTCAACTGGTAATCACTCACAAATGAAAAACCACTTTTCTCCTATTGAGTCTCACTGGAGATTAAAAAAAAAAAAAGAAAAAAGAAAAAAGACCATCCTTAAGAGCAGGCTCCATGTCGTATAGTTGTTGGCCAGCACAAAACAACCTCAATGGCATCGCCTTTCAACGTTCTTTGTCTTATATGTAGTGTCAAAACAGGGTTTTGTTATTTGCTTGTTTGTTTTTTAAACATACATGTCCTTTGTATATATATTTTATTAGCTTCTGGTTGTGTGTTTTCATGGGATTCCTGTGTGTGTGAACATGTTTATCTCTGCATCTCTATGGTTTTTTTCTTTTTTTGGTTGTTTGTTTCTTTGTGCTTTTTCTATGGCTCCTTTTGCCTCATTTGTTTGTTTGTTTTGTCCTTTCTTTGCCTTTGGATGCCTGTTTGTTTCCAAAAGAGAGACAGAAAGTGTGTGGTGTGGATTTGGGTGAGAGGAGAAGTACGGAGATTCTGGGAGCAGCTAGGGTTGGGGAACCTTCAGTGACATACCCCTCCAACAAAGTGACAGGTGTAAATTCTTCCTAAAAACAATCCATCAACTGATGACCTTAAAAGAAAAAAAAAAGAGTCCATAGGGACAATTTTCATTAAAGCTATCACACCAGGTCAAAGTGTGATTCCTCTCACTCATCACTATCTAACCTTTAGTCTCATTCTTTAGGATGGCGTTTCAAGTTATTAAAACTGTGTTAAATCAAACCAGGAGACACATTTCCCCTCTGATTGGAGCCATTTTCACCTCCCACCATGGGTTTCTTAGGGAAAACTCCATTGTATTCAATAGTCTTGTAGTTAGATTGAGAAACACATTTCTCTTTTGAACAGTTGCATGTATGACAACACGGCCTCCTCTCACTGCCTCAGCCAGTCGATCCCTACTGCTATACCTTCCTCGATCTTACATTGAAACCCCTGTTTTCTCCTTTAAATTATGTCTTTCAAGTGTCCATCATGGAAATAGAACAGTACTTTTTTGATCACAACTTTTAGTTATCCATTAGTTTTACAAACTTCATATTTCATAATAAAGTAAACCCATCTGATACCGCCATGTGAACTTGGAGTTCTTCACAGACATCTTATCTGTAAAGAAAAATGTTGCAGGGTTCCTGAGTTTGGCTGAGCACACAATTACACCTTGGTTGGGGAGAAATGAAATAATGTAGATGGGAAGATTGGGCTCTTTTAACTATTTTAAATTAAATCTCTGAATCTGATATAATATCATCAGGACTTAGTGACATGTATTTCATCAGCTATCTAGATGCCACTAACAATAAAGAAAAAAATCCACATAAAATAACATTTGAGACAGTTCCACTTTTTGTTATAGATTCCTGTATAATGCCCTCTTCAATATAAAAATATATTTGTTGTTTTAGAATTTACCCGGTGGCTTTAAAGGCTCACATACCTTAGAGGATACACTGCCTCTACTCACTGTCTTTCTACTTTTCCCTAAAGCATTGCTGAAAATGAGTTTAGACTTAGGCTCCAGTTAAATACCAGCAAGCCAGACAAGATTTTTAAAATTTTAATGCTAAAGAAAGATGTGTTGCTTCCTGGTCTAGGACTTTAATGTGTTAACTATCTGTATATGTGTATATGAAGATAATTTCCCAATCAACTAACCTATCTATCTGGCTACATTAAAAAGAGAAACTAAGAAAATCAGAGATGAGTTGAGGCCATTAGTTTTGGACTCCATTCACAGTCTTTTACCTAACCATTATTAAATGTTGTTCTCTGTTTCCGTCATTAATTTCATTTGACTTTGAAAACACAATCAGTTTATCTGAAAATGAAATGTTGATGCCTGACCATCAAAGATCTAAACGTATTTGTTACCCATCAGAGGTAATCACTCAGTTATAGCCAATTGAAAATCATTATTCAATCCATATGGGACCACATCCATAAATTTAAGACCTAGGTATGGTCCCAGTGTCCCAAACATGGAGTTTTTAAAGTCAGAATCCACATCCTGACATGTGGCTCAGTAGCTGCAGAGGGTTTTGCAAAAGCAAGCAGTTTGATGACTGAAGCTAAGCTACATTACCTTGGACACTCTGACTCAGGTTCCTAGAATAGAGTTGGATAATTTTCCATGGTATTCTTCATAAAAGAGATGAAATTCCAGTGAGATCTGAAATTACCTCAGCAGGAATACAAGAAGCAGAATCTGTATTGTTTAGCCCTGTCACAAAATTACCTGAAGAGAAGAGGGGCTCTGTACATTGAGGTCTGCCTATCACAAACAGTTTCTTCTTTAGTAGAATTATGATTTCACTCTCATAATTATTTTCTGGCTTTTCTCCAGCAGTGGGTGAGCTTGCCATCTCTAGAAGCTGTTAAAGTGACTTCTGTATTAACGAAAGTTGTTTTGGCACAATAATATAATATAAAAAAACTAAATCCCATTGTGAAAGTCTTTTTGCTAATTCTATTCAAAGTTAACATAGAGCAATGTATGAATAAACAGATAAGTTTGAGAAATATGTGTACAACAGACTTCTGCACTGAAGGACTTAGAGACTTGAGTATGTGATTCTTCACTGTATTTGCTTAATAGAATAGGACCTAGTTTTTGAATGGGCTATATGTACAAATTTGAATGTTTTAATTCATTCTCTTTTAATTAGGTAACCATAGTTACCACTCAAACATGGTTAGAACACAGTTAAGGAATGAAATGAAAAAATTCACTAAAATATTATTCAAAATAAACTCACCTATATTGTATAAATTCTAAGCACCAATTGAGACACCAACAGCCATGCTCTCAAGCAGAAAAGAACTAAAAATTAAAAGAATAAGAATAATTGAAAAAGTAACTGATTTGGAACTGAGTGTTGTCAAAAGTAAAAGAGGTAGTTTGTAGCACTAACATATTCAAGGAGAAGATGTTCAATTGTTTTCCCTGACAATCACCAGGAGTGAGTCAAGCACTTCACAGCAATTATGAACTGCTGCCAGAATCTGTTATAACATTGCCTTAAGGGAGGAAAGATAAGGAAGATTCGAGCTAAGAAGCCATCTCAAGGGAATTAGGAAAATGAGAAAAACTGTTGCAGTATTAACTTCTGAAGTTTACCTGTAGATTAAAGGTGTTGCAATATTGGAAACAGAAAGGAGTATATCTCTGATGAAAATTAAACATATTTTTCCCCTTTGGGAAGTACTATGAAATAAAATTTTAAGTTTATGTTAAATATTATATTTAATAAAATTTTGTAACCTTACTGAAATTTAACAAAAGTTAAATATCTTGTACAGTATATTTAAACACTAAGTGAATTTACTTTTCTTTTTTTTAAATTAATTTATTCTTGTTACATCTCAATGGTTATCCCATCCCTTGTATCCTCCCATTCTTCTCTCCCTCCCATTTTCCCCTTACTCCCCTCCCCTATGACTGTGACTGAGGGGGATTACCTCCCCCTATATATGCTCATAGGGTATCAAGTCTCGTTTTGGTAACCGGCTGTCCTTCCTCTGAGTGCCACCAGGTCTCCCCCTCCAGGGGACATAGTCAAATGTGAGGTACCAGAGTACGTAAGAAAGTCATATCCCACTCTCCACTCAACTGTGGAGAATGTTCTGACCATTGGTTAGATCTGGGTAGAGGTTTAAAGTTTACCGCCTGTATTGTCCTTGGCTGGTGCCTTAGTTTGAGCGGGACCCCTGGGCCCAAATCTGCCTATCATAATGTTCTACTTGTAGGTTTCTGGGACCCTCTGGATCCTTCTACTTTGCTATTCTCCCATGCTTCTCTCATCTAGAGTCCCAATACGATGTCCTCCCCTCTGTCCCAGTTTCCTGGTAAGTGAAGGCTTTCGTGGGACACGCCCCTTGGCCTAGTATCTATAATAATGAAAAAAAAAACCTCACTATCTAGATTATAGAAAGAATTTTAGACATAAAATAAAGTACAAAAGTTAATACAACTTTGCAATTTTAAAGATTATAGTCAACATATAGAAGAATGATATTAATCACCTTCAAAAACCTGGATTACATAAAACAGAGTAGATTAAACCTTAGAACAAATTTAACCAAATTTAACCAAAAATTTCCTTAGTTAAAAAAGGCTCACTCATTGTGAAGCAGAACAAAGTTTCCTGTTTTAACCATGATATAGCACTGTAACTCAAGCTAGCCTAGGTTGTCAATCCTCTGCCTCTGTTGTCTCAAGTACTAAGATTAGAAGCATCATCAACCACACTGAGCCAAAGAGCGATATGATGGAAGCGCTCTCTTCCAGAGCAACACAATATGGATACAGATTATTATAGTAAATTTGGATGGTGTTACTAAGTAGAAACTTCCTTGTCTGCTTATCTGTCTTCCTACTAAAGAAAGCTGTAAGTGCATCTAACCATATCAAGAAAGCTAATTTGATACAAATGTTTGGGCATGAATTATTTTTAAAAATTAAGCTTTAAAAACACAACGGTGGTGTACATTTACCTACATTCATCCACATACATATAAAGAGAATTTAAAGTGGGAAAGATGAAACACTGTAAATGTAAAGGGAATAATTTCATTGATGTCAATGTTTAGTTTGAGGAGAAATTATTTCAATGGACATTAGTATACAAAGCATAATTTGCAGTAATCAACAAAGTCTTTGTCTTGGCCAATCAGCAATACAAATAGAAAACATATTTCATAAATGTGTTTAAATTGGTCATGGTGTGGGTAACAGTAACTTATTAGCTCTTAAGTTATCATTTTGTTTGGAACTGTAGTGATTTCTTCTTGACCAGTACTTCATAAATTCTTCCTTGTATCTATTTGGGCTTGATGGTGCTATCTACAATTCCAGCTACAGTTGAGGCTGTTTGTTGGAGTCAAGTGCTCAGGCCTGTGCTACATAACAAGAACAAGATAAGCTGGCTATACAAATTGTGAACTTGAGCATCAAAATCGAGCAATATTTTAAAATTTGGAATTAAAATATGGTTCAAAATGTATGCTTGCCATGTAAGATTCCACATATTTTATTTTACGGAGCAAAAATAGCAAACAGATAAACAGAAATAAACTTTCAAATTTGTCCATATAGAAAAATGTAACTATTCACTCATAACTGTGTTATACTATGATTTTTTTCAGTGTCTATATATACATATGGAAAGGTAAATTGGTATAAGTGAAAGGACATGCATTGTAAAAATGAATCAACCTTTAAATGTCTCTTTGAAATCATATGAGGGAAATAAAACTTTTTTTTGAGTTTTTAAGTTTATTTATTTTTTCCCTTTTTTAAAATTAATTTATTCTTGTTAAATCTCATTGGTTATCCCATCCCTTGTATCCTCCCATTCTTCCCTCCCTCCCATTTTCCCCTTATTCCCCTCCCCTATGACTGTTCCTGAGGGGGATTACCTCCCCCTGTATATGCTCATAGGGTATCAAGTCTCTTCTTGGTAACCGGCTGTCCTTCCTGAGTGCCACCAGGTCTCCCCCTCCAGGGGACATGGTCAAATGTGAGACACCAACTTATTTTTTAACTCCTCATCTTTTGGAACATTTTGTAAAATTTATGTTTTACTATAGTAACTAAAATAGTCTTTACTTGTATTACACTTGGCCTATGTGGTGCATGGGTGTTCTATTGATTGTGTGTGAGTGTCTGGAGATAGAGGATGACCTTGACTCGCATTCTCAAGAACTCTATCCACTTTCTTTGAGACCCGTGACTCTTACGACAGGAATCATTTAACCGGCGGCTTGCTTACAGGCTTACTCCATTATCATCTTGGCAGCAATTTTCGCAACAGACATGGCAAGCATGATGTGTGCTGGAGAAATCATGAGTGCTGCACCATGGTTTGAAGGCAGAGAAAAGGCCTGAGCTTCTTGGAGTAGGTTTTTAAATCTAAAAGCTTCCCTCCCCCACCGCTGCCAGTTAAACATTTCCCGCAACAAGGCCAAACCTAATCCATTCAAATTCTTCTGCTTCCTGGTGATTAACCGTTCAAATATAGGAGCGTATGAGATACATTTTTTAATTTAAACCACAATATCCTACATTTTCTGAAGATTGACGACTACAGTAAGGTCTAATACACCGTTCATTCTGGTTTGTCTAAATGAAAGCAATTCCTGAAAAATCTCTGATGAGTAATGAGGTGTTTCCATAATTTTGTGACAGTTTCATACAAGTTTGTAATTAAAATACATATGTGTATTTGAACATCTGTATACATATATACACACAATCACACACACATATTATTTAAGATTTATTTATTTATATCCTAGACATATATTGTATAACTTGCATGTAGTGAATGACGTGTGTACACTGACTCCAGAAAGTAGAACAGGCCACTATAATTTTAGGATTTTATAGAATTTGAGTTGCAACCAGATGTGAATGGTAATGTGATATTGAGATTCAAATCCAGTCCTCTGGGAGAACAGTCAGTTTTTCACAGATTAGGCATCTCTCCAGGCCCCACCAATTTATTTATTTATTTATTTTTTTTTTTTTTTTTTGTTCAGAACAATTTGTTGTTTTATTGATATGAAATTTTCAAATTATATGTTATTTCTTGTTTATGATAATAATTTCTGTCAAAAGAATATATAACAAAAATATATTTATTATTTTATACTCAAATGCTCTGCCACTGAGATATACCCATCTTAGATTTTGCAGTAATTATCTTCCATTTAGTAATTATTTCCTTTTTATTGTAGAACTTTTACATTTCATATGTCCTCATTTGTCAATTCTTTTGTGAGCAATTGATTTTTTAATGAGTTCTTTGGTATGTTTATTTCTGGAAATATCTTCATTTACAATGTAATCATTTCTAGTCAGAAAAGAGCCTAGCTATATGGTCTAGGTATTTGTAAAACTATTTTGAGTCTGCTAAGTCATTACTCTGGGAACTTGGGATTGGGAGGAAAATCCACAGCAACACATTACTTGAGACTTTCCTCTATTGAGATATATAATACTAAAACTTATTTGTTATTATTTCAGTTTTTGCTACCTTATCCAAATACTGTGTCAAATTTTTTATGTATCCCTGATACTTGTTTCATTATAGGAAAAATTCTGTCTTTGTTGGTAGTACTTGATTGGATAGGCGAACAAATTTAAAATGGTAAAGGTAAAGAAAAGTTCATGTAAGGACACTAGTACAAATCAGTATGAATAATGATGTATTTATCTATTTACTTATAATCTACTTCTCTGTCAGTATTCTCATATGAAACATAACAAATGTGCTAAATGTAAACATGTGCAATTACACTATATTTATCATTTTCCTGGTGTCTTTATAATGCCTGATTTATAAGTTCTTCTACATCCTATCCTGCATGTGCATGCAGTTTTCTACACATAATCAAGTGGGTGGGTGTTCTTTATAATACTTCCCATACGTTGTAGTTATGGCTTCCTAATTTATTTATTTATTATGGGAAGGCTTCGGAATGAGAAATAAATTCATCTAGACTAGAAGTAAATGTAGCTTTCCCTTTTGTCATCATCCAATGATGACTATAGATCCAGACTCACTGATATACAATATAGATATTTATTTTATAGAATTATGTGATTGTTGAGACTGAAATCTGTATTGTAGGCCAAGAGGCTAGAAATTTAAGCAAAAGGAAGGTATTTAATTCTTTTGCAAACTGTCTCATCTTGAAAAAGCATGTTTCTCTTTCATTTGACATTTAACAGATAAGGAGTATATACTTTGTGCAGGATACATTTTTTTCTTCATGTATGTTCTTTCAACCAAATGCCTTCACAAGAAGATACGATTCTAGTTCACACAATAGCTTAACTTCAGTCTTGTAAAATTCTAACCAAAGAATGACTGGACCTTTTTATTATCAAACTATGGGATCATAAATAAGAGTTAGAGCTGAGGAGATAACTCGGGGATAGAGTATGTGGTTTACATGTATGTGACAATAGGACTCTCCTCAGCTCTGTGATGAGTGCTGCTTTAATCTGCTAGGTATGTGATGTATTAGTATGCACCAATAAAAAGGTAACTTGAATGAGAAAAAAAGGAGAATATCTACTGAAGTGTTTATATACTTAGGCACTGAACCTTGCCCTCAGCATTAAATTTAAAAAATATATCTTTTGTGACCTTTGTGTTTCTTCTTCCAATCTAACATTCATTGGTTTACTTAAATTTAGAAATAAACTAATTTAAGCAACATCTGAAAAGACTGAAACTTGTAATATAGCAGTTTAAATGAGGCATTTAATGGTATTATTTGACTCAATAAGGCATTGAAAATAATACATGTTATTTTTTATAAGAAACAACACTATTTTAAAAATATATACATCAATAAATTTAATTAATTTTAGGGAGATACACTTGCTTCATATTTATCATTTGCCTCACAGACAAAGTTCTTGGGTTAAATGCAAGTACATTTTGTTCATAGTAACAGTATATGCAGTATTTAAATATTTTACTACTATTAATTTTATATATTTAAAAATGAGTTTAAATATATTATGTTCTTATTTCATTTCAAGTAAAAAGCGTCATAATATTTAAATTATCACCACGAAAGAATTTGGGACATGGAATGACTTAATGTCTAGCACCTTTAAATTGGAAATTTTGCTAATTGGATTTTTGCTTTTCTATCTCCACATGGAATGTGTGAATCATTTGTAATATAATGACTTAAATCAGAATTATTTTGTCTATGGGAAAGTGATGAAGACAGATAATTTTGTGCACATTCTCATAATTTCAATTCTCTATATGGAAAACTGTTGCAAATATGTAGCTAACACTTTGTATTTATTAGTGACTAATGGATATTAGCTCAATTTTTATTTCAAACACTGCATTTAAAAATCACTGCATTTATCATACATAAACTCTGTCTTGCTTCATCTGTGATGATAAGCTTTGCGACCAAGTACGTTTGCAAGACTTTGTTACTTTAGATAGGGGAGAATGATTAGCTTCACTGTTTAGCAATATTTGAACAGAATTTATATGTGATACTTTTTTAGAAGATATATTTGACATCTTAACTCTTTCTTGCAAAATAGATTTACAGTATATAAAACCAGAGAAAGAAAAGATTAAAGGTGGCAGGAGCCCAAGTTTGTGTCCTGGAATGCTGCTGCTTCCCTTGGTAATTTTTCCTGGAATGTTAGGAAAAATTAATATTGTGTCTGTTCTGTATATATGTATGTTTCTGTATGCCTGTTTCTTTGGAGAACTTTTAAATATTACAACTATTTCTTAAGGCACTAGCTACATTACTTTCATATAGCTACAGTAACAAATTATTGAACAAACTTTAGCACAAAACAATAGAAACATGTTCTGCTTACATTTGTAAACCATACTTCACATATTAGGATCCTGTGGTCTGAGTGTTTCTTTTTTGTAATAAATGTTATGAAGCGTAAATTCTAATGTCATTATATTGGTTACTTTTCTAGTCATTATGATAAAAATACTTGACAGAAACAATGTAATGGGAAGAGAATTGTTAGTCTCACAGTGGTATAACTTTCTGTACCTCATGGGTAGAACAGAATAACAGCACAGAATATTGCTTATCATAATGACCAGTGAAAGTGAGAGAGTGCATGTCCCTGCTATCCCATTTTCATCTTCTTTTGTTTATGATCCCTCAGCGATGTGATAGTTTCACCTACTCCGTGGTGAATTCCACCCTCAACTCCAGATAAATCCTTTCTTTCTAAATGCCCATAGAGTTACAACTAGAGACAAACATTTTTAATCTTAAACAATATTATCAACTCTATCAAATTCTCAGTCATAATTCACCCAAAGAAGAATAGTAATAATATCTAGTGTGTTTATAAATATTAATAATTCTTGATTATTCTGACTGAATGAACAGTGTTGGTGAACTGAATTATTAAAAAGTTTTGTGGGAGGGGAATAACATTCAACTTCTGCTCATATTATTTGGAAGTTTGAAACTGATTACACCACTTTCCACACCCAAAACAAGATAGTCTGGTAAATGTGTTTATTCATCCATCTATGGATGCAAAAAAATACAGCATTCACAGAAACACAATCCTTATTAGAACTGAATGTACTTGATCCTTCTTTATAGAACTTCCAGTTTTCTTAATTATGAAAAATGGATATTATCTACTAACTATCCAGTACAAGGTATGCTACAGCAATACAGGTACAATAAACTATCTTGCTGGTCTAAAGTCTGAGTGGAGTCTGCATAACAGCTTCTTTCATTGTGTGCTCCAGTGTGTTGTGGTTGCCATCAGCTCTTGTACCTGTATACTTTCCTTATAAATGTTTCTCTTTGACTCATTCCATCTATTCATCTCTTCTAAGTGACACTTATCATTAAATTGAGGAGCCACTCATATAATGACAGATACTCTCATCTCAAAACCCATAACATAGTTAGTTATACTTGCAAAGCTATTTTATTCAAGGAAAGATAAATATACGTTTTCTAGAAATTAGAATATAGCTCAATTTGAGGGGAACCACCATTAAAGACATTAGAGTTTCCTCAATAAGTTCAATGAGATTATGTTTTTATTCCTCCTGTCTGTTAAACATAATATCAGTGACTTAAAGTTTTGATGAAAAATTATTTAATATTTAATAATGAGAACATAACATGTCATGTGTTTGTATAGCATGTATAAATGGAATTCATAATCTCTAGTTTAATTTTATAATGAAATATATTCATTATGTTTGAAAAGATAAAAAGACAGAAATTATCAAATGACAACCAATGTTTTCATTTATATGTCTTTGTTACTGGGATAAAAATTTAGGTAAAAGGAACTTAAGGTGTCAGACAACAGCTCACTGTAATGTGATATTGATGTGGGATTTCTACTGTCTCAGATTCAGCTGAATCATGAAAATAATAAAACCAAAATTAGATAAAGAAATGTGGAATGGAAACCTTTTAAATGTAAGAACATTTGCAGCAGGACTAAGCACATCCTTTCCCACTGAAGCTAGACAGGGCTGTCCATTTAGGGGAAAGGGAATCAAAGGCAGGCAAGAGAGCCAGAACCAGTATCTAATCCAATTGTTTGGGGAATCACATGAAGAATAATCTGCTCATATGTTACGTATGTGTACTATGTCTAGGTGTTGGGGGTTGGTCTGATGTATTTTGATGATAATAAAAAGCAGTTACACCTAAGCAGGGTAACTGAGATAGGTGTGGCTAAGGTTCCTGGGCTTAGAGAGACAGAGAGAATCTTGGGAAGAAGAAGAGGAACCTGAGGAGAGGAAAGGAGAGAAGAGAAGAAGAAGGCTGCCATAGGTTAAGTGGAAGAGAAACACATGGCCAGAGTGGATGGAGATTTGGCCCAGATGAAGAACATTTGCAACTATATGGGATTATGGATGGAGAGTAGCTTGATACAAATTATTAGAGCCAGATGGCATGGGATTAGGACAGGCATCCCATACCTGCCACTCTATGGGAAATAGTTTAGAGGATTGATATCTGCCCTGCCCCAGGTAAACTAAGGCTATTTTAAAATATAACAGGTGTCTGTGTCTTGATTGGATGATAGCGGGCTAGGAAATACAGACATCATCGTCATCATCATCATCATCATCATAATGATAATAATAATAATGATGATAATAAAAATTATTAGGCCATATGGGCAAACAACATCTAAGTCCAACTCACGCATGCTTTTTGGTTGGTGGTTCTGTCTTCTTCAGGATTCCCCACGGACCATAGTTAGTTTACTCTGGAGGTCTTTTGTTGAAGACCTTGACCCCTCCTGCTCCCTCAATCCTTCTTCCCATGACTCCACAAGCTCTGCCCCCTGTTGGTGTGTGTGTGCGTCTCTGCATCTGTTTCCATCAGATGCTGGGTGAACCCTCTCAGAAGACAGTTATGTTAGACTCCAATCGGCAAGCAGAGCAGAGAATAATTAATAGTGTCAGTGGTTCCTCAGTCTTGCTGCCACTTGGTGTGTTGTTACCTATGGGGAGCCTCCCCTTCTCTGAGGAAAAAGGGAGGGTGGAAGGGAGGGAAGGGGTTGTAAAGTGATTAAACAAATAAACTAAAAATATTTAGAACAAAAAAGGAACAAAGAGGAGAAGAAAGGGAGGGAGGGAGGGAGGAAGGAAGGAAGGAAGGAAGTCAAAAAAGTAGGTCATCGTCACACTGAGAATGAATATGGAGGAAAATAACCCAATAAGGGAGTCATGTCTATAATCCAACTGGAATCTGGAATCTTGCTCCTCTTCCTCAGTCATTAGAACAATTCACCAAGGAAGTTCTCCATCCTTCCTATGCTTCATTGGCAGGGAGTATGGAGGAAGGCAAGAGGAAATAATGTTCCTTACAAACCACTTGCTCCTAAAAAGGAAATCAGCTCAGGAGTTCAGGTCTAATTCAACTACTGGAATTTTCCTCACAAAACAAAGCACCACAGCCCTGCTACGTTTGGATGAAATGGATAAAGGGCACAGAGGTACATGGATTATATTTAATCATTCCCTTACAGAAAGAAGCATTTCTCATGACATCCTCACGTTGTCATTGTTCGTTTGGGTCCAAAACTCAACACCTTATGTGGAAGGGACAACAAGTCTTTCAGAATGTATCTGTTTTCATCTTTAAGAAATATATAAGAACATTTTTTTGAAGATTTGACCTGGAATAAGATTCTGGTTGCCTTCCAATGAGGTCTGGATAAAAGATAGTGAGAAGTTATTTTACTTCTCATTCAAACTACACTAGAAAGTTCTCTCTCTCTCTCTCTCTCTCTCTCTCTCTCTCTCTCTCTCTCTCT
>OU015748.1:26438610-26476804 GCA_907169655.1 Acomys percivali | reverse complement strand
AAGATAACAGAATTCAAGTATTGGAAAGAAAGTACAAGATTAATGGTCCTTCCAAAAAATCATATTACTAATTTATAAGAAATCCTCATTGGGAAAAGAGAACAGTCAAACAAAATAATATGTTCTTCACTTAATATATTTTAGGCCACATGACTTGTTCACATTCTACTTACAATCAAGTGTATACAATCTAAAAGAAAATAAACAAAGCTATTATGTGGCCAGACAAACAGCTCAGCAACAAAGAATGTATATAGCTCTTGCAGAAGAAAGGTAGATTTGTGGCACCCATGTTGCAAACCTGCAACTGTCTATAATTCCAGATTTACAAGATCCCATGCCACTGACCACTGAGGTACCTGCACTAAATTAAATATACTCATAGATACAAATGCATACATTCACATAATTAAAAATTGTAACACTAAATTTTTTGAACTAATGATAGTTTTTACCCAATTTTCTCTGAGCTAGCAAATAATATTTGATTTAGGGGGTGAGGTTATTTCATCACATTTTTCCCTATTTGCCAGTTTTCCTATGTGCTTTGACTGAGCTGTTGTTGCCTACTTACTGGCTCTGAACAGTTCTATGTAACTGTGTGGAGCAAAGCATCTTTAACATGAATGATCCTCTGAGAAGTATAATAGAAATAAAATAATACAAATGAAGAAAAGAAAATCTATAAAAATTACAATAATCTTAAGATTATTTTAAGAAAATGTACTTTTTATTGTGAAGATATGTGAGAGGTTGGCTTTGATGTGTGAAACTTGAAATAATAGTGTATTATGTTTTATTTTGAACCTTTCCCTTTACTTTTAAAATTCTGTGGCTCTAGGAAGATAGAGATAAGTAACTTTAGCCAAATACTCATAAAGTAATAAACAGTACAGGCATCTGGTAATAAACATTTTATCGGTTTTGGATATTTTCCAATTCACACTTTTACCAAGGAAAACAGAATGTATATACTTATTTGTATGACAGCACCATGCTTTTTTATTACTGTGGCTCCAGAGTACAGCCTGAGATGCAGGATGGTGATTCCTCCAGAAGACCTTTTAGAGGGTTGTTTTAGCTACTCTGGATATTTGTTTTTCAATATGAAGTTGAGAAATGATCTTTCAAGGTTTTCAAAGAATTTTCTTTGAATTTTTATGGGAATTTCACTGAATCCTAAATTGCCTTTTGTAAGATGGCCATTTTTCCTATGTTGATTCTCTCAATTCATAAACATTTGAGATCTTTCCATCTTCTCAAATCTTCTTCAATTTCTTTATTTATAGACTTGAAGGGTTTTTTTTTTTCATATAAGTCTTTCACATGCTTGGTTAGAGTTAATCCAGGATACTTTATATTATTTGTGGCTATTGTGAAGGGTGTAGTTCCCCAATTTCTTTCTCAGCCCATTTGCCATTTGTACAGTGCAGATCTTTTTTTTTTTTTTTTTTTTTTTAATTTTGTCTCCAACTACTTTGCTGAAGATGGTTGTCAGCTGCAGGAGTTCCTTGGTAGACTTTTTTGGGTCACTTATGTATATTATCATGTAATCTATGAATAGTGATAATTTGAACTCTTCCTTTTCTACTTGCATCCCCTTGATATCCTTAAGTGGTCTTATTGCTCTAGCTAGGACTTATAATACTATATTGAAGAGATATGGAGAGAGTGGACAGCCTTGTCTTGCACATGATCATTGGAACTGATTTAAGTTTCTCTCAGTGTACTTTGATGTTGTCTATAGGCTTTCTGAATATTATGTTAAGATATGTGCTTTGTATCCCTGCTCTCTCCAGGAGTCTAAACATAAATTGATATTGGATTTTGTCAAATGCCTTTTTAGCATCCAAAGAGATGATCATGAAGACTTTTTCTTTCAGTTTACTTATATGTTGAATTACATTGTTATATATTGAAACACCCCTGCATGCCTGTAATGAAGACTTCTTGGTCATGGTGAATGATATTTTCTATGCTGAGTCCATTAGGCCCTGGGCTTTTCTTTCTTTCTTTCTTTCTTTCTTTCTTTCTTTCTTTCTTTTTTTTTTTTTTTTGTTGTTGTTGTTGTTGGGAGATTTTTGATGGTTGTCAATTTCCTTTGGAGATATAGGACTATTTAATTTGTTTACCTGATCTTGATTCAAGTTTGGTAGTTGGTATCTATAAAGAAAATTGTCTTTATACTTTGGATATTAGACCTTTGTCATATGTAGGGTTGGTGAAGATCTTTTCCCAGTCTCTAGGCTGTTGTTTTGTTCTGTTGACAGTGTCTCCTGCCTTACATAAGCTTCTCAGCCTCAAGAGGTCCCATTTGTTAATTGTGGACCTTAACCTGGGCTGTTGTTGTTCTGTTCAGGAAGTTGTCTCCTGTGCCAATGTGTTCAAGGCTTTTCCCCACTTTTTCCTCCAACTGATTTAATGTCTCTGGTTTTATGTTGAGGTCTTTAATCCACTTGGACTTGAATTTTCTGCATGGTGACAAATATGGATCTAATTACATTTTTCTACATATAGACATCCAGTTAGACCAGCACCATTTGTTGAAGACGCTATTCTTTTTCCATTGAATATATTTGGTTTCTTTGTCAAAAATCAAGTGACCAAATGTGTATGGATTCATCTCTGGGTCTTTGATTCAATTCCATTGATCAACCAGCCTATTCATGTGCCAGTACCATGCTGTTTTAATTACTGTTGCTCTATAGTACAGCTTGAAATCAAGTATGAAGATTACTCTGGAGGATCTTTTATTGTATAGGATTCTTTTCGCTATTCTGTGTTTTTCTCCATATGAAGTTGAGAATTGATCTTTCAATGTCTTCAAAATATTTTGTTGGTATTTTGATAGGGATTGCATTGAATCTGTCAATTGCTTTTGGTAAGATGGCCATTTTTACTATCCAAAATATATAAAGAACTCAAGAAATTAAGCACTATCAAACCAAATAACCTAATTAAGAAATGGGGTTCAGAAATAAACAGAGAATTCTCAACAGAAGAATATCAAATGGCTCAGAAATACTTAAAGAAATTCTCAAATTCCTTAATTATTAGAAAAATGCAAATCAAAACGACACTGAGATTTCATCTTACACACATCATAATGACTTAAATAAAAAATTCAAGTGGCACCACATGCTGGCAAGGATGTAGAGAAAGAGGAACACTCCTTCATTGCTCATGGGAATGCAAACTGGTACAACCACTTTGGAAATCTATCTGGCACTTTCTCAGAAAACTGGGAGTAGGGCTTCCTCAAGACCCAGCTATTCCACTCCTTGGAATATACCCAGAATATGCTCCACCACACAACAGGGACGTACGCTCAACCATGTTCATAGCAACCTTAGTAATAATAGCCAGAAAATGGAAACAACCTAAGTGTCCCTCAGTATAAGAATGGATAAAGAAATTGTGGTACATACACTATGGAATACTACTTAGCTATTAAAAACAAGGAATTCCCGAAATTTTTGGACAAATGGATTGAATTAGAAATGGTCATAATGAGTGAGTTCACCCAAAAGCAGAAAGAGTCAAATGGTATATACTCACTTGTATCTAGACACTAGCCCAAAGGGCATGTCCCATGAAAGTTTTCACTTACCAGGTAAGTGGGTCAGAAGGGAGGATATCCTACTTGGACTTTAGGTGAGAGAAGCATAGGAGAATGGGGAAACAGAAGGATCCAGAGGGTCCTAGAATCCTACAAGAAGAACATTATGACGGGGCAGATCTGGGCCCAGGGTTCCTGCTCAAACTATTACACCAGCCAAGGACAATACTTCGAATCCCTACCCAGATCTAGCCAATGGACAGGACATTCTCCACTGTTGAATGGAGAGTGGGGACTGACTTTCACATGAACTCTGGTGCGCATTTTTGACCATGTCCTCTTGATGGGCAGGCCTGGTGGCACTCAGTGGAAGGATAACAGGATACCAAGAAGAGACTTGATACCCTGTGAGCATATACAAGGAGTGAAGGTTCCCCTCAGTCACAGACATAGGGGAGGGGAGTAGGGAGAAGGTGAGAGGGAGGGAGGGAGAAATGGGAAAATACAAGGGATGGGCTAACAATTGAGACATAATATGAATAAATTAATAAAATATTTTTAAAAAGAGAATTGTCCATTTTGCTTAGGTTTCCAACTTTTTTGGCATATAGCCTTTTGAAATATGACCTAATGATTCTTTGGATTTCCTCAATGTCTGTTGTTATGTCTCCCTTTTCATTTATGATTTTGTTAACTTGGTTAATCTCCCTCTGCCTTTCAGTTAGTTTGGCTAAGGGTTTGTCATCTATCTTGCTGATTTTCTCAAACAACTAGGTCTTAGTTTTGTTGATTCTTGCAATTTGTTCCCTTTGTTTCTAGTTATTGATTATTGATTTCAGCCTTCTACTCCTCTTTTGTGAGTCGGCTTCTTTTTCTTCTCAAACTATCAGGTGTGTTGTCAAGGTGCTAGTACTGGAATATCTCCAATTTATTTCTAAAGGTACTTATTGCTATGAACTTTCATCTTAGCACTGCTTTCATTATGTCCCATAAGTTTGCATATGTTGTGCCTTCAGATTCATTAAATTCTAGGAAGTTTTTTAATTTTGTTCCTTACCCAGATATCATTGAGTAGGCAGTTGTTCAATTTCCATGAGTTTGTAGACATTCTGTTGTTACTATTTTTACTGAGTTCCAGCTTTAATCCATGGTGGTTTGATAAAATGCAAGGAATTATGTTGATCATTTTGTATCTGTTGTGGTTTGTTTTGTGACCAAGTTTATGGTCGATTTTGGAGAAGGTTCTGTTGCTGAGAAGAAGGTTAATTCTTTTGTGTTTGGTGAAAAGTCCTATATACATCAGCTAGGTCCATTTGATTCATGATGTCTATTAATTTAGCTGTTTCTCCACTTAGTTTCTGCTATGATGACCTCTCTATTGGTGAGGGTGGGCATTGAAATCTCCTGCTATTAAAGTATCAAGTTCAATGTGAGATTTCAGGTTTAGTAATGTTTATTTATTGAATGTGGGTGCTCCTGTATTTGGGATATAGATGTTAAGAATTGAGACATCACATTAGTTTATTTTTTCTTTGATGAATATGAAGTGTCCTTCCCCATCTCTTTTGATTAGTTTTGATTGAAAGTCTATTTTATTAGATATTATAAGGGCTATTCCAGCTTCTGTGGCTGACTTTTAAGCTTCTTGAAAACACTGTAATATTCTTAACACTTTATTTAACTAACATGTATGACAAATAAAATATAATTGTTAAACATATATTTTTGAAGAGTGGAGTTGTTAATGTCATGAATAATATACTGATAACATTTAAATTAGCTCTCTGAAAATATAGAAACACAATGAAGATTCCTGCAACCTGTAGAATGAGCATAAATACACAATAAAATTAATATTGCACCGGAATCATTACTCTAAAATATTGTCTGTTAATTGGCTTACTTCAGTTTCTCCTGTGATGTGGACTTTCAAATTAGAGATATCTATGTCTTCACTTTGTCATTCCGATTACTAGAAAGCTATTTCCTGTAAAGACAAAAGTTTTCTCATTTTAAAAATGAAAATACATTCCTTATAACCTCCATGTTTTAAACATCATCTATATTTTATAATTTATTATTACTTTAAAAAGGAAAAAAGTGTCACCGCTCATGTGTATAAATGTATATACAAAGTAATTAGAATAGGATGAGTTTTTTTATCTTTAAAGAGATGCAGAAAATATCAGGATTATTTTCTCCATGATAGAAAATTGTTATGTGATGAAAGTTTATTCAGCATAATGTCTGAGTAAAACCACTACTTGTTACTGTGATTTCAAAGTTACTTTTTTTATTTTTAGGTACTCAATGGATTTCTTATATTAAATGATGGTACAGTCATTGATGTATATAATTACTTAGTATGTCTGCCACCCCACTCTGTCACTATCTGATCACTGTCACATTTATTTTACATTCCATAA
This sequence comes from Acomys percivali, assembly GCA_907169655.1. Taxonomy (NCBI): domain Eukaryota; kingdom Metazoa; phylum Chordata; class Mammalia; order Rodentia; family Muridae; genus Acomys; species Acomys percivali. Next base: position 26,470,819 of record OU015748.1, on the reverse strand, counting down.
AGAATATCATGAAATTCATGTTTGGTATATGAGTATATATTATCATGTTAATAGTTCCTCATTTCTGATTAGTAAAATTTATATTTATCACTTTAAAAACTTTTTATTTTATGATAGGAATATCTTTTGGATATATATATTATGCCCACTACATGAATGCTTGGGGCCTGTTTGCACTCAGAAGGGTGAATTAGATCCTTGGAACTGAAGCTGTGGATGGTTGTGAGCTACTATGTATATGTCGAGTACTGAGCCCAAGCCCTTCCTTAAAACAATGATTGCTTTAAATGTTGAACCATTTCACCACATCTACATGTTTTCCTTTTTTAATTAATAATTTTAAATTTTAAATGTATAGCTTTAAAGAGAGAATGGAGTCATCTAAACTTTTAGAAGTATATTATTTCTCAGTAAATGTTTATATTGCATTCACATATCTAATCTCATTCTGAAAGTTTTTCTAGTATATTAGTAACTCTATGTTTCATTAAGTATGTGCTTGAAGTTGTTGAGTGCATTCATATATTAATAGCTTCGCTTCATTAGTAAATATATATTCATATTTACTACAAGATTTCATAAATTTGAAGCTTTATTACCAAGAAAAGAAGCAGTTCTTAACAAGAACATTAAGCTGTCTAGTGAACTGGAATCTTGAAGTTAAATTAATAGGATAGCATGTTTACATATTAGGATAGATATGGAAATTGGATTTAAATAATAATGGAAACACCACAAGTGCATCCATCAGCTATCAGGGAATGAATGCACGTAGTATAATAAAAAAATTGTAGTTATTGATGCATCTAAATATTATACAACAGGTTTATAAATATGCATGACAAATATTGTTTGTCATTAGAGCTCTGTGTATTTCATATCGAATTTGTGCTGAATATGAATATTATCAGATGCATTTCAAAAAGTTAAGTGCCTAATCAGAGATCAGGCAATCTCCCTCATTTCTTTTTGTCAGCGGGGAGATTATTTGGTTAGTGTCTTATCCGGAAACAAGGAAGATTCATTGCTAAGCCACACATATGTTTTTGCTAAGGCGATTATAGCTGAAGGATTTTCTAGTTGTTCTAACTGAGTATTTTCCTGCAATTTACAGTTTACAGTTAAGATCAAAAGCTGATAAGTTATATAATTGGTACCAGTCGCCTGGAATGTACATGCTTAGACATCTCCCATCTTCTATCCTTGGGCAAACAGACTGGTAGTTTTCTGAGGGTCAAAAAACATTAACAATAAATCCTCAAAATTACAACACTTCCATGAAAAAAAAACGGGGAGATCTCAAGTCCCCTATATATTTTCAATGACTAAGTAGCAAAACCCATAATGTGAGGAAATCTGTAACTGCCTAAACTTAAAATCAAATTTAACAAAACTTCATTTTGGCAACCCTAAACACTGTAATTAAGTAGTAGAAAAATATCAGTCTAGCTCAGGGGTTCTTCGTTCTTAATTAAACATAACAATGACCTGGGAATTTTTAAAAGACAACATGAGTAAACTGGTTTAGCACTGTAGTTCCGTACTAGTGCTTAATATAATCTTCCTCCTGGAGGAACTGATACAAAGATTAACCAGATTTGCATTCTCCTATACTTCTGTGTCTTCCATCATTCTGTTTTGCTTTTGTTTTTTTTTTTTTTGTTTGTTTTGTTTTTTTTGTGGTCTGTAGCTTGTCTGTTTGTTATGTGCATGGAAAGCTTTTATGTCCCTGTTGTCTTTCTAGAACATCGGATTTTATTCTATATTTATTGAACAGAACTGAAAACATGTCCTCAGAAAGGAATGAGGAATTCTTTTCTATAGAAATGTTAGCTTATTCTTATAAGGGAAGAAGTAATTTTAGCAATATCAACTAGCTCACAATAGCACTTAAAACGACAACTAAATGTTAATAACCTATATTCATTATGTTCCTCACAACATATATGTTGGATATTTATTTTCTTTAAAATTGTTTTCAACATGTTGGCTGCTGTCAGCAAATGATTATAAGAACAACAGTAGTAACAATGATACACACATAGGTTCACACACATGCACACATGCACACATGTACACACAGTATTTTGGGTCAGGGGCATCAGAGAGTTCCTAGTTTAAAAAAAAATCAAAAATGAAAAAAAAAAACAAAACAAAACTGAAGCACTGCACTGAGCTTAGGTTGTGTAGAAACAGATTACATGAGAAAGCCAAGGCATAGTAAGATGGCTTGCATTGCTTCCTTAAAGTCAAGTTAAACTTAAATAGGCTCAATACACTATCATTCAGCATCTGGCAGGGGGAGCCTGGATTCCATGTCAATGGGTCAATCCAGGTGCTGCCTGTTTCCCTGAGGAGAACAGAAGGTCCTTGCGATCAAAGGCCTCAATGTCCTGTTTCTTGCTCAGTGGTGGCTTGGAGCATTCAAGGTGAGGCCAGAGGCCGAGGTGCTAGGCCAGGCTTCAAGTCTCACCAGGGGAAGTGGAACAGATTCTACACCAGTGTTGTATTAGCTCTTTTAGAATGAAATTGCCAGGATCAGGTAACAGTGGAGACTCAGGAGCTCCACAAGCCAATGACAATACCAGAAGTGTTATAGCCCTAAGCACAGCTGAAGAAGTAGGCAGAGTCTGAAATTGGCCAGCAGGCAGGTCTTGTGAGATGCAGGTCCAGTTGGCTGCCTTATAGGTGGCCAGCACTGATCTGGTGGTGATGGAGCAGGTTTCGCAGCTGCCATGGCAGTTCTGCCCTATTTGCCTGACCATCCAGTGTCCAGCAGCAGTTCTTCCCCAGAACAAATGGTGTCTCCGACTATCATGGTGGAGGAATGGCTAGCACCTGACACAGTGATCATGCCAGCCAACCTTTATTTATAAACTTTGGGCAAGGGGAGGGATTTTAAGGATTTACAGTGGGTACAGTACCTCATTTACATGCAATAGAACAAGGTCCTACCACAAGAAAAAACACATAGTATTTAATTATCCTGTGGGGCAGAGGAAGAACTTCTAGGTAGAGTTAAAGGTCATTTGCCTAAGGCTTAGGATCTCCTTAGCATAGGGTGAAATACTCCAGCAATACCTAGGTGTTTGCTAAACTGGTTTTCTTATCAGGAATGGTCAGGCTTGCTTGTGATCTTTCTCTGAGGGTTATGTGACACTTCTTACAAGACATGGGGTACCCAGGTCAAAAGAAGAGAAAAATCCCATTGAGGAAGGGAGTCTATTGTAAAGGGCCAAGTTCAGTTGGCTGTCTGGATATAACAGACTTCAATTTCTCTAGCAGCACCACACAATACATAACAGTGAAGGATACTGAGTACATAGTTTTACATAATCTTGGGACATATTATTAATTTAGTTACACAGTTATTTAAAAGGAAAATGTTCCATAGTGTATATGTACCACAGTTTCTTTATCCATTGGGACTCTAGATGAGAGAACCATGTGAGAATAGCAATGTAGAAGGATCCAGTGGGTCCTAGAAACCTACAAGTAGAACATTATGATAGGCAGATTTGGGCCAAGGGGTCCCGCTCAAACTAAGGCACTAACCAAGGACAATACAGGCAGTAAAATTTAAACCCCTACCCAGATCTAGCCCATGGATAGGACAGTCTCCACACTTGAGTGGAGAGAGGGATATGACTTTCTCATGTACTCTGGTGCCTCACATTCGACTATGTCCCCTGGAGGGGGAGACCTAGTGGCACTCAGAGGAAGGACATCAGGTCACCGAGAAGAGACTTGATACCCTATGAGCATATACAGAGGGAGGTAATCCCACTCAGGAACAGTCATAGGGGCGGGGAATAAGGGGAAAATGGGAGGGAGGGGAGAATGGGAGGATACAAGGGATGGGATAACCATAGAGATGTAACAAGAATAAATTAATAAAATAAAATAAAAATTTAAAAAAATAAGGAAAATGTTGTCCCCACATTTTGGAGTACACAAATATAGCATCTCCCAAACTGTATTTCCTTAGGAAAAATTAGTGCTTCATAATGTATTCCATTATCTTATTTTTTCTGTCATTAGAATGCTACTATCTGTAAAATCCTAGAAAAATTAAGTACTACAATTTCCAAATGTTCTTTTCTTTTTCTTCTTTTTAATATCCCCATCCCTTCTCAGCTCCCAATACCACACTCCCTCCCTCACTCTCCTCCACCACCTTTCCCTGTTCCTCAGAGAAAGAGTCCCATTTCTTATCCACTTCAGCTCATCAAGTTGTATCAGGAGTGTGTCCTCTTCTCTTGTGACCTAGGCAGGCAGTCCTGCCAGGGGGAAGTGATAAAAAAGCTAGCTACAGAGTACATGTTAGAGACAGCCCCAGCTCCCCTTACTAGAGGATCCACATGAAGTGTGAGCTGCCCATCGGCTATATCTTTATAGGAGGCAGACAGGAGCTTAGAAGATTTCTTCTCAATGTTCTTTTTCTAACTTTGCAATATTTAATGATGTGCAACAAAGGGTATCTAAATAATAAATATGGATTGTATATACATAGTGAATTATTTGAAATCTCAAATATTTGTAGAAATTTGTGTGTTTGTACATGAAGACTGTGTATAGGTGTGCATACCCATGTGTTTGCATGTAGGCTCATGTTCTATGATGGACACATGGAGAACTTAAAGGGCCAGTTCCTGTGTTTCCTTCCTATTCAATAAAAAGTTTATTTTTTGCCAGTTTATGAAACATGTCTAAGAGTTTCTAGAGATTGTCTCCATTTCCTATCTTATTTAGGGGTATTGAGATTATGAATGTGTGATATTATGTCTAATTTTACATGGGTATGCAAACTCAGGCCCATGTGTTTGTAAAGCAAGCACTCAAAGAGCCATGTTTCCAGCCTGAAATTTCAAGTTATGGACAGATCCATAAACCAGTAAGGCAGGTGTAAGCAGCATACTAAAATTAAGATTAACACAAGTTCCATCTAAGTCTTTTCTCTATGTATCATAAGCGGCTTTGTGTGTGATTATCTTTCCTCAGCCTCTTGAGTGCTGGGTATGTCGGAAAGAATTAAAATAAATGTTTTAAATAAAGTAAGAGGCTTATCATGTTCATATTTAAGAAAGTATAGAAATATATGGATCTATTAAATTATTTTTTCTCTCAAATAAATTATTCAAGTAAATACTATGTTCTAAAAAAACCAAAAGTTGCTAATGTCAGTTCATAACTCCAGTAATTCTACAAATTATCACTCAAAATAACCTCATGGTTACATACATAGCGAAAATGTTTTGATATCTACATCTCATTTTGTAATGAAGAAATAATGTAAAGGCAAATATAATATATTCTCTACATAATCACATGCTAGAAATAAATGATATATGAGTAAAATGCATTTTATACATTTTATAAATGAACTTTAACATAAAACAATAACAAATAAATTTGGAATCTTAATCCCTGAACCCGAGTGCATTGTACAAACACCAACACAAGGATGAAACAACGTCCTTGCAGAAATGTCACCTTAAGAGTCCCCAGTCTAGTCTCAGCCTGTTGCAGACATCTGAGTGTTATACTTAAAGATTTCCTTCTATAAACAAGAACAAGTATTCTTTTCAAGAAAATGAAACAACCGCAGCATTTTCTAGTATATCTTGCTGTATCTTGTTTTAGTTCTTCCCCAATCACCGTTTCAATTATGCACTAGATTTCTGGTTCCCACTTACAAGTCTCCAGTGTCTTCCTAGTGCTCTCCAGATAAACCCTGAATGCTCTCTCAGAGCAGACATATCCTAATTAGTTCATTGGGCTCTATGCCTCCAGTTGCCTCTCTCAAGAACATAGTTTCTTTGCATTTTTAAAAGGCTATGTAGAAGTAGCAGTTTTTATTTGGATAATTTTAAATCTTTATTTCTCTTTACTTCATTCTATAAAGATCCAAGTAATTCCAAAGTCTAGTCTGATTTTATATATTAAGCACTATTAAAAGCTTCATTTCTTTTTTACCCAATACATAGACTAATCTCTTTGTGTTGTACTTTTCTTTTCCCAAAACATGCTCACTCTCTGCTAACTGCATCAGACTAGAATCTCCTTCGATGTAATTATTGTCTGACTCAAATATCATATTTACTTTTTCATTGAAGTGTATTTGAGTAATCTTACCTTGGCTCATCCATATCATTCTGTACCATCATTGATTCTATTTTAATAATCATAAGACTTTCTCACAGAGTGGAATAAAGTATGAAAAGAGTTATAAGTCCATAAGTGAATACCTGCATATATTGAGTATTAAAATAATTTTCTTGTATTATATTGTTGCTCACAAGTTGAAACATGCACTGTGTTGACAATTTATTTAAAGATTTATTTATTTATTTATTATGTATATAGTGCTCTAGCTGCATGTACACCTTTAGGCAAGAAGAAAGCATCAGATCTCTTTATAGATGGTTGTGAGCCACCATGTGGTTGCTGGGAGTTGAACTCAGGACCTCTGAAAGAGCACTCAGTGTCCTTAACCTATGAGTCATCTCTCCAGCCCCAACATTTTATAAACTTTAGAATTTAAACAAGTAAATGTAGCAAACAGAACTTGGGTTCGTTAAGCTTTTCAGATTTCGGTCTTTATAAAGCTGCAAGGCATTGAAATAAAAGTAAATAATTTTTACAGAGAAACCCTGTCTCAACCCCCCCCCCACTCCCCACGCTTGTTTATCCTTTGAGTCAGTTTTTTATGACATACAATTTTCAAATTAATAACCTAATTATTCATAAACATTGTTCATGTTTAAAAACTAGAAATTATCAATAATGTTATTAATGAATTAGCAATTTCTACTTCATTTTTGAATACTATTAGTGCATGGATAAATTCAGTCTGTCACAGTGATACTACTAAAATTGGGCCATGTCATTGGTGACTGTGAAATGTGAACTTTCATAGGATACTATTCGGTATTGTACACACATACAGAGAGAGAGAGAGAGAGAGAGAGAGAGAGAGAGAGAGAGAGAGAGACAGAGACAGAGACACAGAGAGACAGAGGGAGAGAATAAAAAGAAACTTAATCCTATGTCTAGAGGAAAGAGTTACCTTTGTTTCAGGGTACCTCATGTGAGCACTCAGCTGTCATAGAGCAGACCATAGTTCATTTAATACATTTTATAATAATACACTGTCTCCGTTCAGCCAGCACTCTCACTTGTTTTCATTTTACTGGCACATCTCCCTTTAGATTGAGATATTCATTAAAGAATAAAGCTTAGTTCCCTGAGAACTGTAACAAATGAATGGGATTTCTTAATTCATACCTTATCTGAAATATATTCTCTCATCTATTTTGGTCCGGTATGTTACAAGCTGCATTTTAAAACACAGCTTAGCTTGTTGATCAAACTATGGAGCCTCGAGAGAAATAGGTTCTTGTATAAGTTTAAAAATTTATTATTCACTGTTCATCTTCCCATGCATTATGCATTCTCTCCATTGTTCGAGCTCACTCATTGTACTTCTTTCAACAATAATCCATAGCAAAGTGCATTGGATCCCTCAGTGCAGCTTGCTTCTGTAACTTCAGGTCAGACATGAATCTGTTTTATCAGAGACATACAACTTTGATGTTTCTTTCATATTTTGTTTAATTGTTGCTTTAATATTTATGATTCTGTTTACTCACAGACGTGTTTGACTGAGTATACACTAACTGTCCTATTTCCTCTCTTTAAAAATTGCCTGCTTTAATTTTATTATCTAAGACTTACTATGGTAAGTCTTTACTTTACTTTAGAATGTAATTGAATGTCTTTCTATCAGTAATTTCTAGTGCTCTTATTAATTGTAACTTCCTATAATAAAATTATGAACCATACTTAATCATTTATACTCATAAACTATTTTTTATAACAGAACCAAGTTACATAGACATATGTTGCATATCACAGATGATGCAATAGCTGCTTTGACCCCACTTTTCTTCATAATTTATATCTGATTTAGGCTTTTTAAGAATATCAGAAGCACTAAGTCATAAGGTAGGGTAGTTATTTCATGGATACAACTTCTTACACTCTAATCTATTTACATTTCTAGCATTGTAATCTGTTAGGGAACAACCTGCCACATTTTATTTGATGTCTACCAATTAAAAGTTCCTCATTACACCTAGAAGCAAAAAGAGACAGATGGTATATACGCACTTATATCTGGACACTAGCCCAAGGAGGATGTCCCAGGAAAGACTTTACTTACCAGGAAAGTGGGTCAGAGGGGAGGATATCCTATTGGGATTTTAGATGAGAGAAGCATGGGAGAATAGGGAAGTAGAAGGATACAGAGGGTCCTAGAAACCTACAAGAAGAACATGATGATGGGCAGATTTGGGTCCTGGGGTCCTGCTCAAACCAGCCAAGGAAAATATCGGGAGTAAACTTCGAACCCCTACCCAGACCTAGTCAATGCACAAGACATTCTCCACCGTTGAGTGTAGAGTAGGGACTGACTTTCACAAAACTCTGGTACCCCATTTTTGAACATGTCCTCTTGATGGGGAGGCCTGGTGGCACTCAGAGGAAGGATAACAGGTCACCACGAAGAGACTGGATACCCTATGAGCATACACAGGGGGAGGAGGTCCCCCTCAGTCACAGACATAGGGGAGGATTGTATGGGGGAAGTGGGAGGGAGGGAGGAATGGGAAGATACAAGGGATAGGCTAAAAATTGAGATGTAATATGAATAAATTAATAAAATATTTTAAAAAGTCCCTCATTCCAATATCACTTGTCAAATCTAGCATCCATTTCTTACAGTATTTTTACTGTAATATTGTCTTATTACAGTAAAAGTGTAATGTTTTATGTTTCTTTTAAAAATACAATATGAATGTGGGGGATGCAGAATTTTATGCACACATTTCCTAGCTTTTCTTCAAAAAAGCACTTTTGGCTTCTATTTCAATAGTGTATTTTAATGTGTTAATTTGATAATTCCTTCAAATTCAAAATTTTGATCTTTTCCATCATAGATTCTAAGAAAACGTTGAGAAGAAAATTAACAATCTAAAATCAATATCTTTGATTATTTGTTTATTCCATTTTTATTAACTATTGTTTTCTATGATAGCTGAAGCTACCTTTGAGCTTCCCAATCTGTATCCCCCACTTCTGCACACTGGTGTCACTGTGTCCTGCTGTAGTTCTTCTAGTAGATAGTTATCAACAAGAGTGATCAAAACAAGTTAAAAATCCAGAAAGCTAAATAATAATATAGAATAACAGATACTTTTTCTTGAAATAGTTATATCTTATGTCATGTGTTGGTGTTTTTGTTTGTATGTGTGGATGCGAAGCAAGTCTGTGCATGATGCTCACAGACAGCAATCAAGTGTACTAGTTCTTAGAATTGGAGTAAAAGATGGTTGTGAATGTCAAGTGGGTACTGGGAGATGGACCTTTGTCCTCTGCAAGAGCAGAACATACCTTTTAGCTACTGAGCCATTGTTCCAGATGCCTTCCTTGAAAGTTTAATACTAGTCTATTACAATTTACTTTAGAATGTTGTTGAATGCCTGACTATCAGTAATTTCTAGTGCTCTTATTAATCGTAACTTCCTGTAATAAAATTATGAACCATACTTAGTCATTTACACTCAGAAACTAATTTTTTATAACAGAAACAAGTTACATAGACATATGTTGCATATCACAGATGATGTAAGAGCTGCTTTGACCCCATTTTTCTTCATAATTTATATCTGTTTTTGGGTTTTTTAAGAATATGAGAAGCACTAAGGCATAGGGTAGGGTAGTTATTTCATGGAAACAACTTCTTACACTCTAATCTATTTACACTTCTACGATTGTAATCTGTTAGGGAACAACCTGTCACATTTTGTCAAATACATATTTAGTTCAACTTCTACCAATTAAAAGTTCCTCATTCCAATATCACTTGTCAATCTAGCATCCATTTCTTACACTGTTTTTACTGTAATATTGCCTTATGTTAGCTTTCTAAGTGTATACAGATTTAGGGGTAGCATATCTGTTTTACTCATTTATGATTGCATCTATTTGGTATACATCTACTGTTTGTTGGCAAATGCAGAATAAGATCTGAAGAACACTTAAGACAAACTCTTGATTATCACACAATCCACTATCAAAAAAGTAATTAGGTTTCCGTTTGTTGGTATGCCTTTTCAAAGTTTGAATCTTGCTGAATATAAGCTTCTTCATTGACACACAGCTTGAATGACTTTTGAACCACCTACACTGTTGTATACTCACTTTTGAAAGCATTGGTAAATTAACAAAAATAACCGGTCCAATAGAAGTATAGATTTATTATGAAAATTAACTAAGAATGGAATAACCAGACTACCTTCACTGTTGACAGTTTTGATCAGTTACTATTGATTTCTACCCAGTACATAGTTCCCAATACTAGGGTCAGTAGGATTAAGAGATAGTCACAATAAGGGGTGTTGATAATAGCAAACTTTACTCACCAGTTTTTCCATGTGATGATTTATTTAATGAACAATGGTAGATATGTGTGAATTGTAAGGTGTCAGAAATTTACCATAATGAGTGTGGTCAATCTATAAGATCATTTTTCTTTAATGAGTGTAATTACATGATTTTATATACATCAGAGATAACATTTACTTTACAATGATTAAATTATGAAATATAAGCAATTATTAACATAAAACATTAGCAAAATAGGAAGTACGTGGTCACAGCATTTCTGAATAAAACTCTAGTGGTTGGGATGGAAATGTGCTCCCACCCCACAAACCCCACCAGAAGCTCACACATTTAAATAATTTAACTCAATTGGTGGAATTCTTTGTAACTGATTAGGAAGTATCACTTTCTTAGCGGTCACCATGAGTCACTAGTGGCAGGCTTTGAAGTTTGAAAGGACTTTTGCCTTTCTTATTGGGCCCTCCCTGTCTCCTGGTTAATGATCAAGATGTCAGCTCTCTGTGTTCCTGATACCATGCCTATGCTCACACTTCATGGACTCCTAATCCCTGACACCATAAACCCAATTACGTGCTTTGTTTTATAAGCTTCATTGGTCACGGTGTTTTCTCAATGCAATAAAAAATTAACTGAGGAAAAATTACTTCCAAGTGAATATACTCCTAAATTGGAAAGTTATTTCTGTTTATAGAATAAGTTAGGTTCAATCATGACAATATTATATGTTTTCTACACAAAAGTATAGTATAAGACAACCTATTCCTGGCTAATGGTATGGTATGACAAATTACTCTAAGTGCCCTGATAAATTCAAGACTAGTACATAATTTAATCATTAGTAAAGAGTTCCTTGATTTGTCAATTTACCATAGAATATAACTGTACCTTCATTTTAAACATCTTTATCTAATGTATAGTGGCCCCAGTAGATTAATAGCCACCAAGAAAGTGAAATATTTGATTTATTCTTCACCAATATTTACTCAAAGTGTAGCTACTACACAATCAAGTCTTTTATTCTCTCCTTGTCACATACATAATTTAGTCATGAACAGTATACACATAGAAAAATTAAAGGATCCCTGCTCCACACTGAAGTAACTTTCTAGATCAAGAAAAGAAGTATGACATTCTGATTATATAAGAAACCTAACAAGTTCTCTCTTTTAAATGAAATATTTTTATAATACTAATAAACTTTTTACTACACTAGACCACTTCAATAACTGTATTGTTGAAAATTCAGTAAATAATAATACTCAGACATTTGATAATACTGTTTTTCAATTCAGTGTGTAATCCTTTGTTAAGTAGGATAAAGAAAGGAAAAAACCCTAATTACAGCAGGATATTGTATTTTAATAGTTTATTTATCAGGAGAGATACTTTAATTGAACTTAAAATTATTCCATAAATTTCACAGAAGAAAGGTAGGTAGAAAAAAAATTAATTCATTTTTAAAAATTATTTAAATAAGAGGAATACTAAAAGTATGAATTTAGAAGTGTTGTATTTAACAAAAACAAATATCTCTTTAGAATGGGGTATTGCATGGTAGAGTCTTAGGTAATTATATTACCCTGAAATATATTTTACCTTATGTTCAGTGCATTATGTGTGAACTTTTATGTGTGTTTGAGGTCTGTGAAGGTGTGATGCATGATCTTTGATGTATGATCTATGATGTATGTGAGGTATATGATGTTTGTAGGTTGCTTTTATTTAAATTCTGGTGATTCAAACTCAGATACTTAAGGTTCTTCAGCAAGTCAGTGCTTTGTGCCTTGAACCACTGACTTCGGCTTCTACTTACATTTTTAAGTAGTGTAAAAAGAAACAAATCTGTTTATGTTTATTTTGGTTGTTCCCTCCAGCTCTGCTTTCCTCTCGAATTTCCCAGGCCGTCTCCTCACTTGTACTTTTGCAGCTTCAACCCTCCCTTTTCTATTTTCCAGCTGCATTTCTTTTATGTCTTTCCCAATTTCTCCCTTATTTATTTTTCTCACGGGCCTCTTTTTAGTTTCATGACCCACATGCAATGAATGCTCAAATATATCACTTACAGCCTAGGATCCACATATGAGATAGAGCATCCATTATTTGTTTGAGACTGGTTTGCTTAATTTCATTTAATATTTTCCAGTTCTATTTATTTACCTACAATTGTGTGTTTCTTTTCTGTTATATAAAGTCATAATCCTGTTTAAAAACATAGTAACTCTCTTCCCATGAATGCTACATGAAGAGTCCATCTTCTTTATGTTAAATCTAAAACATGTACACAGAAAATGATGACATATGGAAGGGTTTTAAGATGCTTGTTTACTTGAGAGTATCCCTTTGAAAATTTTAACATGGTAGCTATTATCCCCTCAGAAATGGTCTTAGAATAAACAGGGGTCTAGTTTGAGAGGGACTCCTGGGCCCAAATCTGCCTATCATAATGTTCTACTTGTAGGTTTCTAGAACCCTCTGGATCCTTCTACTTTGCTATTTTCCCATGCTTCTCTCATCTAGAGTCTCAGTAGGATGTCCTCCCCTCTGTCCCAGTTTCCTGGTTAGTGAAGATTTTCATGGGACATGCCCCTTGGGCTAGTATGCAGATATAAGTGAGTATATACCATTTGACTCTTTCTGCTTCAGGGTCAATTCACTCACTATGATCATTTCTAGTTCATTCCATTTGTCCAATATGGAATACTACTCAGCTATTAAAACCAAGGAATTCCCGAAATGATTTTATGAATCATATATCTAACAGATTTATCCAGAGCTTTTCACCCAAACACAAAAGATTAAACCTTCTTCTCAGCAACACATGAAACCTTATCCAAAACTGATCATATAGTAGGTCACAAAGCTAGCATCAACAGATGAAAGAAGATTGAAATCATACCTTGTATCCTATCAGATCACCATGGACTAGAGCTGGACTTCAACAACAACAGAAATAACAAAAAGCCTACACATATGTGAAAACCAAACTACTCTCTACTTAATGACAACTGGGTCAGGGAATAAATAAAAAAGAAATTAAGGATTTCTTAAAATTCAATGAAAATGAATGAACAAAATAAAAAATTTATGAAAGCAAAGCTAAGAGGAAAATTTATAGCACTAAGTGCCTTCATAAAGAGATTAGAAACATTTCATGTAGACAATTTAATAACACATCTGGAAGCCCTAGGGAAAAAGAAAGTAGAAACAAGTAAGAGGAGTAGACAGCTGGAAATAATCAAACTCAAGGCTGAAATCAATAAATTAGAAACAAAGAGAACAATTCAAAGAACCAACAAAACCAGGAGCTGGTTCTTTGATAAAATCAACAAGATAGACAAAACATTAGCCAAACTAACAAAAAGGGAGAGAAACACTATCAAAAAAATCAACAAAATCAGAAATGAAAAGAGACACATAAAAGCAGATATAGAAGAATTACAAAAAATAATTAGGTCCTCTTCAAAGGCTTACATGCCACAAAATTTGAAAATCTAAGGGAAATGAACAATTTTCTTGATTGATTCCACTTGCCAAAGTTGAATCAAGATCAGATAAACAAATTACATAGTCCTATTTATCCTACAGAAATAGAAGCATTCATTAAAATCTCCAAACATAAAAAAGCCCATGGCCAGATGATTTCAGCACAAAATTCTACCAGACCTTCAAAGAAGAGCTAATATCAATATTTTCAAACTATTCCACAAAATAGAGATGGATGGAGCATTACCAAACTCCTTCTATGAGACCACAGTCACCTTTATACCTCAACTTCACAAAGACTCAACAAAGAATGAGAATTTCAGACCAATTTCCCTTATGAACATTGATGAAAAATACTCAATATAATACTTGTAAACCGAATCTAAGAATACATCAAAGATATAATTCTCTATGACCAAGTAGGCTTCATTCCAGGTATGCAAGGATGGTTCAATATATGGAAATCCATCAATGTAATCTACCATATAAACAAACTGAAAGAAAAAACCTACATGATCATCTCCTTAGATGCCGAAAAAGCATTTGGCAAAATCCAATCTATCCATGTTTAAAGTTGTGCAGAGATCAGGGTTACAAGGTATGTACCTAAACATAATAAAGGTTATATACAGCAATCCAATAGCCAACATCAAATTAAACTTTCTCTAAACTTCCTTCATTGGAACAAGATACTTTTTATTATGGACTTTGTTTTATAGAATTTTTGAACTTCCTCTAAAATCGGGGACCAGGCAAGGTGCTCACTTTCTCCATATCTCTTCAATACAGTTCTTGAAGTTCTAGCCAGAGCAATAAAACAACAAAAGGAGATAAAGGGGATCCAAATGATAGAGGAAAAACTCAAAATTACCTATTTGCAGATAATATGATAGTGTACATAAGTGACCCCCAAAATTCCACCAGAGAACTCCTACAGCTGATAAAGACCTTCAGCAAATTGGCTGGATACAAAATTAACTAAAAAAAGTCAGTAGCCTTCCTGTATACATATGACAATCATGCTGAGAAAGAAATAAGGGAAACTACACCCTTCACAGTCGCCACAAGGACTATAAAGTATCTAGGTGTAACTCTAACCAAGCAAGTGAAAAACTTGTTTGAAAAAATCTTCAAGTCTCTGAAGAAGGAGATTAAATGACCTTTTATATCAGATAAATATGATATGAGAAAAATTCAATCCCACATCAACTGAATTGGCTCAAAGGAAAAGCAATTCAGTCTACTCAGAGAGGTAATTGATAGTGGAAAACAGGATTGATTGTAATTTAAGACTTGTACATCAAACCCATTTGTGAGAATTATATTGTCAAAAGTACTGCCAACCAGAACCCCAGAGACACAAATTGTATGATTTGCACAGTCTTTTGGTTCCAATTAAAAAAAAAAAAAAAGAAGAAAGAAAGAAAAGAAAAAAATAGAGTTGAGTTTCTTAGATTCCAGACAGAAGAAAATGCCAACTTTGATTTTTAAATTCTTAATCAAATTTTTTAAAATCAGATAAAGAAAATGACATCAAAAATTCTATAAAACAAAGACAAAGTCCATAATAAAAAGTATCTTGGTCCAATGAAGGAATATTCTTCCTCTTCAGCATGGATGGCTGTTTGTCCAGAGCTCTTACAGAACTCAGTGCATTGAAAGGTTAAACACTTTACTGAATATTGAGCTTGAAGGATGGCAGTACCTTACATATTTGATTCTGGTGACTGCAGACTGAAAGGAGTTGAATCAAAAAGCCTTAGTTATTGAAGACTTTGGATTTTAAAACTAAGACCACAGTTTTTGCTAAAATACTCAGTGGTCTGTTTTGCACACCAGAGACCTGAAAATGAAGTCAGCTGGAGAGAGTAGGAAGAATCCTGAAATATTTACTCCTACACTACTTCTATGAGAGGTACATGCTCAATATACTTTATGTTTGAACTCAGCCATATAACTCTTTTGTAATATGGAAGTTTCCACAATCGAGGGATTAATTGTAGTTTATACTAATCTATTTCTCTGAAAATTTCAAGACCTGCAGAGCTTCCCATCAAGAACAGATACATATTTAGACATTGGGCTTTTAATTTGTCAAGCCGTGTTTCATAATTGAAAAAAATTCTCTAATACTTTATTAGTAGTCTACAGGAAAATACATTTTGTTGTTATTTCATTGTCATTGAGTTATTAAAACTGCAGAACCTAAAAATTCAGAAAAGTGGACAATTTAAACAAATATAAAGAAAAATCTAAAGATAATAAGTACAGCCATAACTGAACAAATAATTTTTCTTTCTTTTCTAGTCTACATCTTTGTCATTAAGTAAATAGAATCTTTAATGAGTTTTCATTTAAAAAACTTAGATCTATACTTTACCCATTCTTTTTTTTTTTATGATTAGTCCCTGAGCAAATTCTTTCCACATAATGATGCAAGAAACACACTGACTCATTTGAAACTGGAGAATTCTTCAGGTAACACTAACTGTGATGGTTTCACACCTGGTTACTGAACTGACTGCTAACTGGACTCCTCATTGTACACCATACACACTCATCCTAAGAAATCAGAGATATTCTATATTGAATAAAGTAAATGTAATCTGACTTTCTTTTCAAAATCCTATATTTCTCAGGTCATGTGAACAAATTAATTCCATATGTCATTTTCTGCCTTTTGTCCCTGGTCTCTAAAACTTTTTGACGTAAATAACATGATATTCTTCCATTCCAAGGCATGGAACTGGATTGAGAGAACTGGAGTCACCTTTGTTAAATTCCTATCTATTTCAATTACCAAATTAGCTTTATAAATTTAAACATGTTACTCAGTAGCAAATTTGTACATACATATTTTTTATTTGAAAATGTAATTCTTTGAACAGATTATTTCTCAGGTCTGTGATTGATGATCACAGTTTCTTGTCTGTAATACCAGTTATCAAATAAGGTATAAAACACTTGCGGAAAGAAAGAAGGCTCATAGTATTTTTTATATACAGGTTCTTTTTAAATGAATTTATTAATAATTTGAGAGAATCATTTTCATTCATGTAAAATGTTTCATCTGTTATGTTGTATGAATCCCAATGTTATTATCAATAGATGGATGATAGATAGATGACCGTTCAGTTTGGATTTACAACTCTATTTTGATTGAAATAGTACCATGGAATGGATAGATTGCAGCACCACAGCAGGATGAAAGTTTTACAAAGTTCACTTATTAGAGTAATTTAATTCTCAGCTTCTATTGTGTTTCCATAAACTCTCTTTTCAGACCTTCACAGTAATTCCTAAATTGCTTTTTAAACTAAATCACATATTTGATGCTTTATGTTGATTATTTTAAATTATACCAACTCTTGCTTTCATTAACAATCAAAGTTAATATATAATGCTCTGTGTTTGTTTACTTTTTTGGATTTCTAAATCACAATTTAATTATTTAGTTTGCTTTTTGTTGTGCTGTTGTGGGAATGTTTACTTAAGGGCTTTGCTTCCACTTAAACTTTCTGATTAGCTCATCAAGCTGATTAGAGAAAATCTCTTTCCAATATTCACTCATGTAAACATAGAGTTAAGGTTCATTCTTGCTATGGGTTATGTGTTTGTTTATTAAGATAAGAATACATTTCTTCCTTATTATAGGATTGAATTGGTTGACTACTCAAACCAAAATTAAATTTTTAATAATTTCACTTGTGGTATGATTATCCAATAGGTTATTTGTAGGACAACTCCTAAATTAATACATTCCTTTAAAATCTTGTTTAGTGATTATCTTTGATAGTTTTACAGGAAATACATGACAATAAAAAGAATATATATGTAAATTGCAAGTTCTACATTTATGTCCAGGCACTGTTTCACATGAATTCAATATTTAAAGGGATAAAATATCAGTGGCTACAATAAGACCAGGCAAAAAAAAAAAAGATACCATCATATTGAGACTGTACCAGGCAGACCCCTATAGGCTGCTTGATCTCTGTGAGCCAGTTGATTGTATAGGCCTTGTTCTTGTGGAGTCTCTAACCTTCCTTCTCCTCCTCTTCAGGATTCCCTGACTTCTACATGTTTGGCTGTAGGACTCTGCAACTGCACCCACCAGTTGCTGGATGAAGTCTCTCTGGTCTCTATGGTGTTGATAATGTGAGACTCTGTTCCCAGAACACTCTGCAGACAGGGCAAACTGTAGATCAAAGGTTTTGTGGCTGATTTGCTGGCCCAATCTCTCCTCTTGAGGCTTTTCCTGGTTACAGTAGATGGCTGATTCAGCCCTGAATATCCCATTATTGGGACTCTTTGCTAGAGTTACTAATCTCACAAATACTCTCCCTTTAGAAAAAGAAACTAAAGGTTATTTTTATATGCTAAAATTCCCATTTGTACTTCTCCAGATGAAATTGCAGAATTTGAATCCCGAAATGACTATAATTTACTGTGCTGTAATCAATAGAGTGCTGGGAAGACAATTATATTTTTGTTACTGTTAGCAGGAAAACAATAACGTTGTAACTGCCATTCAAGTTCAATGAACCTGTGTACAAAGTCTGTAACACCTCTACTGAAGTAGAGGAAGTTCACATGGCCCGCTGACATTTCCTCCACACAAACAAGCATGAGTGACTACAAACTGTTGAATGCCTGCATTCAGTGTGTGAGTGCATCAATTAAACTATATAATACATCATGCTTTTAAAATCCAGTTCCTTAAAATAATATTTGTAAGTGGGTGATTAAAAATGACAGATAAAATCACATTTACATTGGAAAAAATAGCGCATTTAATACCCGTTGAGGTTTTACATTTAAACAGCTAGCATGAAAATGCATAATTTAGTCTGTCTTTAGGCATTAATTACAGCTCTCAAAATAACATTCATGTTGTGAGATAATGTGAAGTAGCTGAAAGAAAAAGATTGAAAGGTTATCAGCACTGTCTTTTCCTCCTTGCCAATTTGTGGCTAGAACATGAGTAAAACTGAAGCCTTCAGACTGACAGCACAATTAAACTGTGATAGAATATTGACTATGACTAGAAATTTGATTCCATACATTATCAAAATAGAAACATTCCCAGGAAGGAGTGCAAATATTTTATTAATAAAATATTGTAAACATAAAATTACTTTACAGGTGTGCTGTAATGTTTCTCCTCAAAACATATAGCCTTGGATGATTTCATTACCATTTAATTATTGGAGGTGGTTATTATTTCTTATATGTGATACAGAGATAAACACTTTTCTTTTAACATAAATAAATGCAAATTGTAGTACCATGATGAAAATACTAGTATCTTTACATACAGCCCTAGTTAAAATGACAGACCCCAGCTATTTGTTGAAAAACCTACCTCACATTCAGAATTTATAGGAAATATATTTTTCTTTCTCTGTGACACTTAAGTTTATTAATATAACAGAGTCATAACTAAGTGTTAATTAAACATACCCATTAATTATACAGTGATAAAGAAACCTTCTTTCTCTCACTTTCTAGATAAATGCCAATGAAACATGCTGAGGTGGTACGGGGAGGACTCAGCATCGGTCATCCAACTCTACCCTTCCACCCTTCAACCAAGCACATCTTATGTACTGTGTAAATATCCTTTTACATAAAAAAAAAAGTTGAGATATTTGTTATTAGTCTTACAATGCTTTGTTAAATAATTCTAGTGGATGATCTGGGGGAACATCTTTAAACTGCCAGTATTTATTATTTTAAACGGCATGTCCATAATAACAGCAAAACAAATAGCTTTTAACTTTTCAAAAGGAATTTTATGTTGTCATTTTTAAATGTATTGTTTAGAACATAAAAATAGTGTGATAAACATAATACCATATATTACATCACAGCAGTTACCAATATTCCTATTACTTATTTCATTTTTAGAAATATTTTCTTATAGACAGTTTTATTTTTAGCTGGGCATTAAACAATTATTTCCTTTCTGTACTTTTGCTAATTATACATCTTTGAAGGAAGAATGCACTGAGTACTGCTAAAAAACAAAACAAAACAAAACAAAACAAAACAAAACAAAAAAAACAAAAAAAAAACCCTGGTAAACAAAACTGACCAAAGCTGATAACAGCGTTGCTGTACAGGCATATACTCAGATATTTTAAAGGTAATGTGATTGGTATATCATGTCCATTTAGCAAGCAACAACAATAGCTTCCCCAATAGGACCTGTGACCTCTCTAATCATGGTGTTTTACTGGGTTAAGAGTACCAACAATAAAGTTTCTCCTGTGAAGCAGGAATCAAACCACCCAGGAAGAAGTTGGCTTCTTCCATATCAGACTTGCCGATATTTCACAGTGAACGTGTGTGCCTTGTGTGGGAAACGTTACTGTTGATGATATTTCTTCCCCTAGTAGCCTGTACAACAACTTCTAGGACTATGAGTTGTATCCAACAGGTAGGAATCTCCAGTTCAGCTTCAGATTGATTCTTTTGTGTCCTGTAACCAAGACTTGCAGTGTTTACAGAAATACGTTCGTTTCATATTTTTCTGAGATTAACTCATACTCATTCATTGTATATGCATGTTTTATTTGTATGTATGTTTGTGTAACAAATATGTGCATTGTCCACAAGGGCCAGAAGAAGCTATTTGGTTACCAGAAACTTTCTGAGCTACCATGAAGATGCTTGGAGTTAAACCCAGGAGACCTAGGAGCAACAGGTGTTCTTAATCACTGAGCTCTCTCTACAGACTCCAGTGATATGTTCTTAGCAACCAACTCTAGTGAGCAAACAGTAAGAATGAGAGTTGGCCCTATTGTTTTTGGAAGCATAGCCCATTCTTTGTAATGGGAATTTGACTTAAATTTTGACTCTCTGAGTAGTTTTGTTTGCCCACACTGAGTATTTGGATTTAAACTGTGTTATTTTTTTACATTTTCATTTGGATAATTTTACCAAGTATCGAACTTCTCTTTGGCATTTTCATAGATCTTGAACTTAACTGGTCTGCCTGCTCTTTCCCTTCTCCCTCCATCTCCCTGACACTTCATTTCTTAAACATTTCCTGTCATAGTGCTCCTCCTTTAGTTTTGTAGATCTAAATATCAATCCCTCCACCATCTACACCCATAAAGCAGAGTGAAGGAAGAGATGTTAATAATGTAACCACTGAGGTACAAGGCTAAGTAAGCTGGGGGAGCAAGAGTTATTTAATGCCAACTTCTTGGCAAGGAATAGCTATTATATTCTTGCATTCATATTTATGATTTCTTGCACAAATTCTGCACAGGATTTGACCTCTTAACACCTTGTCAAAGAGGTGTGAGGAAGTTCCAACACCCTAAAGGCTTATATTAAAATAATTGCTCATGGAAGATCCCCTCCCTCATCTCCTCTCCTCCCCTCCTCTAGTCCTCAGAAAGGGGGAACCCTCCATCTTTTATATCAGACCTCAGCCTATGAAGTCTTATATGGACTGCCTGTATCCTCTACCTCTGTGGCATGGCAAAGCCGCATGACCAGGAGTAGTTATCAATGTGTATGGGCCAGAGTCCATGTCAGAATTTATCCCTACTTCCCATATTAGGGGACCCACAAGAAGACTGTGTAGTCTATCTACTATATCTGACCAGAGGATCTAGGCCCTCAACATTCGTGGACCTTGGTTGGTGTATCAGTCTCTGCCTCACCCACCTCCTCTTACCAGTTTTTGGCTCCATTGATCTCCTTGTGGAGCTCCTGTCCCCTTCAGGTCTTTCTGGCCCCTGCTTTTCAAAAGGCTCCCTGAGCTCCACCCCAAGGTTTGACTGTAAGTGTCAGCATCTGCTTCAATCCCCTGCCTGGTGGAGTCTTTC
This sequence comes from Acomys percivali, assembly GCA_907169655.1. Taxonomy (NCBI): domain Eukaryota; kingdom Metazoa; phylum Chordata; class Mammalia; order Rodentia; family Muridae; genus Acomys; species Acomys percivali. Next base: position 26,449,025 of record OU015748.1, on the reverse strand, counting down.
AGAGGAACTCTATGGTAGGCTCCCGTTCTCTTGTTTCTCTTCAACTGCTTCTGGTGTCTACTTGATTTGCGCCTTTGAATGAGAATTAAGCATTCTCTCTAAGGTCCTCCTTATTATTTAGCTTCTTTAGGACTGTGTATTGTTTTATAGTTATCCAGTAATATATGGCTAATATCTATCTTCTTGTGAGTATATACCATACATATCTTTCTGGGTCTGGGTTGTCTCACTCAGCATGATCATTTCTAGTTCCATCCATGTGCCTGCAAACTTCAATATTTCCTTGTTTTAACTAGCTGAGTAGTATTCTGTTGTGTACCACAATCTACCACAGTTTGTTTATCCATTCTTCTGCTGCGGGACATCTAGGATGTTTCCAGATTCTGGTTGTTACAAATAAAGCTGCTATGAACATATTTGGGCAAGTGACCTTGTTGTATGTTGGAGCATATTTTAGGTATATGCCCAGGAGTGGTATAACTGGGTATTGAGATCTAACTATTCCTAATTTTCTAGAAAATCACCCGATTGATTTCCCAAAGTGCATATTTTCTTAAAAGTATTATCAACTGGTTTACTGCCTATGCTCCTGTAAACAAACTCCCACCAATGTTCCTGTCAATATCTCTAGTGGAACATAAATATTTAACTGGAGAAGTTTATATTTTTTTGTGAGCAACAGTGGAGGCAGTGGCTCACAGTTGCTCAGTCATGTTAAATAATGAAGGTTGAAAGCTCAGACCAAAGAAGGGCACTTAGAAAAACTCCCCCCTCTAGTACTCAGGGAACACTGTAAAAGAGGGAGCTGAAAGCATAACTAGCTACACTCTGTTTGGCTTTGAGGTTTCTTGGATTCTTTCTCCACAGGAAGGAATCTTACGCCTTCTGTGATGATCCAGGTCAAAAGTCCATGGCCTAGGAGAGTCTACAAGCTGGTAATGCTTTTTCTATATAATAATGTTGTCAAAATGTATTCCAAATATCTGTGTGGATCCATGCATCCATACTATTTCCAAATTCAGTAGCATACGCCTGTTTTTGTAATAGGCAGCTCCCAAAGAATGAGCTCTAAAGAGGACACCTCTGTAAAATTTCGACATGGAAAAAAGAGATGAACTCTGGGCCTCATTCCTTATTGAGGAGCTATGAATAGTTGATAATTACTGGTGGAGAAAATTATTATTATTATTATTATTATTATTATTATTATTATTATTATTATTATTACTACTACAAAATATGGCTGCTGTAAGATTCCCATGCACCAGTGGAAGGACCCATAGTTATGGGGCAGCTCAAACTGGACTTAGCAGGTAATAAAATAAGGTAGTACATCATGTTCAATGGGTGGCATTTAGGCCTATTTATTGTGCATTTTTAGGTAACTGGAGTTAAAATGATATTTAATATAATCATATATTTAATTGTATGCTTATATTACATACTGAAAAATAAAGGAAAAATTTAAAGATAGCTAGAAGATAAAGAGGCAGACATGGAATGGTAATTTCCATAGCTGACACCAGCATGGTAACCATGAACTCACAGAAGCTAGGTTCACCTGAACTGAGCATGTGCAAGACAGGGCCTATCAATAGTCTCTCATGGACTGGGAAAGAGATCATGGGCCACATTTCTCCTCTCTGCTGAACTACTGGTTACCATTAAATTCTAGGGGAGGTAAAATCCATTGTCTTCGTTTGTGTGCCTGATATTAAGCCCACAAGGCTCCACTGGATGACTTCAAGATGATGTTCTCAGACCCATGGTAAACATCAGTGTTTCCCAAAGCAAAGAAAGGCAAAATAAAACAAAAGCATAAATGTATAATGACTGAAAAGGAGAAGAGTGGATATAGAAGCACAGAGGAGGCATAAGATTATGGAGGAATGAGAGCATAGTTAATAAACTATATACATGCACTAAATTGTTAAATTCAGTTACTGAAAACACAGCATAGTGTTAAATAGCCTATATGACTTGAACTCCAATCATTATGTCCTTAATCTAATAGCTGGCAACATATACAGTTTGTTTAATTACAGATTAGTGTCCCAGACATTCTAGAACACTCTCCTTTAGAAAATTTGCAATTGCTGTTATATATTTTATTTTTTTAATCATCTTATTGTTTTGCCTACTTGCTTTGATAGCTTCGATTTACAGTGTCATGGAAAACGAACATGTATTAAAGATTTAATTAGCAACTTGTGTGGTTATCAGTGAGTAAACTGAAGAATGTACAGAAGCTGAGCCTAATAGTAGTGACAATATTACGAGTATGCTCTTGAAGTGCGAGGTAGGAATCTGTGATTTCTCTCCTTCGTTGTGGTTACAGAGTCCCATGATATAAGCAGTGTATGTTATTCCGCACTCCTAACCTTAATGCATTGCCTGATGCTGAGTGCTGCAGCAATAAGTGATGATATGGGTCAAATAAGTATTTCCTGATTTTCTTCAGGTACTTTGGTCACAACAATGGATTGCTACCACACTAAGGCTAGATATCTCATGCCTTAGGAGTGAGGCCTTCCCTACTTATCAGTTTGTTCTCTTTCCGAAAACACTTATACCACTTTGTTCATTTACATTTTCTTCATACCACCTAACACTGTTTTACATAGTACATGTTGTATTTTTTTTAACTCTATTTCCTTTTTGGTAAGAACATATCCTAAATGAAAGATGAAACTTTACATAAGTAAACTGATTTATCTTAGGACAGAGAACAGAGAATAATACAAGCACACACAGAGGGAATATGTGATAAATTATGTATATATATATACTTTAATATGTGATCCTTTATACTGTAACTTCAGATTTTTCTCTATGATGTGACCAATGGTACATTTATTTGCTTCTCTGTAACTTTCTATCAGGTCAATTAAATCCATTTTCAAAACATGTGCCCATTACCACTTGATCTCATCATCATATACCCAAGACTTTAATTTTAATGCAAAAACAATAATTAAGATACATAACACATATGGGTTGTCATTTATCAGACTGTAGGACACATTTTAAAATGTCTGTACTTACTCTCTATTTTCAAGTTCACACCAATATGTCAGATGCAACAATAAAATCAAAATAGACTACCTGGGAACCTTCTAGCCATGCTTGCCAGGGAAGCAGGGAGGTGACCTTCAGAGCTTCACTCTTCTTTCTCTCCTACAGGTCCAAAGCCCAGTCTCACCCTCCAGTTTTGTAGCAGACCATCTGCTTCAGTGTCCATCCGGAGCTCTGATCTTTTCCTACAGCCCTCAACACCCCATACCTTTGTCTCAGTCTCCATTTCTCCCTGCCATTCCCTGAGAATTTACCCAGTCAAGCCCTCTAGGAAGCATGTAGGTGATCTTTAGACATTCCCTTTCCAAACTCCCATCCCTCCAAACTCAATTCTTTAGTCTTATCCCTAGCTCGGTAGCAGAATGCCTACTATGGCCTTTCTCCTCTCTGTCACCATTTCCAGAAGAGTAAGCACATCCTAATGGCACATTGTTTTCCTTTCTTCATGAACTCCCTTAGTGCTTCTTCCATGTAACCCATCTCCATCCATACACGTCATCTCCTAATAGCAATGAAAGAATATAAAAAGATTTCAACTGAAAAAGACCAAGTAACATATAAAGGCAAACCTATTGAAATGGCATTTGATTTTTTTTATTATTCATATAATTCTAAGTTTATTTAGCATATCAACATCTGTTTATATCCTCATGGATTTTTTTTTATTTTATTAATTTATTCTTGTTACATCTCAATGGTTATCCCATCCCAGGAGGCATTTGATTTTTTACTGTATTCTATAAGTCCTAAGTGTCTGGCTAGATATTCTACAGACTCTAGGAGAAACAGATACCAGACCTAGACTTTTATACCCAGGAGAACTTTCAATTACAATGGACAATAAAAGAGAAAACTTCATGATAAAACCAAAATTAAGCAGCATCTATAGACAAATACAGCCATACAAATATTCTAGAAGTTAAACTTCAGTCTTAAGGGACTAAACAAACCCACGAGAACACAAAAAATTAACAATATCAGAACAGAAAATAAAAATGAGGGAAATAGCACAATAACAACATAACAGGAATCAAGAAACAGTGCTCATTGATAACTCTCAGCATCAATAGACTCATTCTAACCCCCGCAAAAGATACAGATTAACAGATTGGATTACAAAAAAAAAAAAAAAAAAAGAATCTAACCATCTCATGGCTTCAAGTGACATAAATTAATATCAAGGATAGGCATCAACACAGAGTGAAAGGATGAAAAGCATATCCTAATCAAACAGACCTAAAAAGTAAGTCAGTGTCCATTTAATAAATGACAAAATAGATTTCAAAGAAAAACAAATTAGAAGACACAGGGAAAGCCATAAATTACTCATCAAAAAAAAATTCCACCCACAGATATTCTTAACATCAATGCAATATGGACAAGGACAGCCAAGGCTCATAAAAGAAACCTTACTGCAGTTTAAATCACATATTGACCCTCACACACTGATAATAAGTAACACAAATACACCATTATAGACAGTATACAGGTCACACATATAAAAGCTATGCAGATAAATACTGGAAAAAATAACAGCTTACACCAAATTGACCAAATAGATATTTACAGAACATTTCACCCAAACACAAAGGAATGTAACTTTTTCTAAATACTTCATGGAATTTTTTCTAAAATTAAACACATACTGCAATAAAAAGTAAGTTTCCAGAGGTACAAGAAAATTGAAATAACAATCTGTTACAACCTTGAATTAAATATGAATATCAATAACAAAAGAAACTACAGAATGCTTATCAATTCAAGGAAATTGAACAACCTACTAATGAATGAAACATGGATTATGACAGGGATTAGGAAGAAAGTTTAAAACCTAGAATTGAATGATAATGAAAACAGAACATACTCAAACTGATGGAAAACAATGAAGGCAGTTCTATGAGCCATGGGACATCACAATACTGAACAGGTTTTGATGATAATGGCAAAGGAAATCATTATTCAAATAAAGTATCAAGCTACAAAATTGGAAAAGATTTTTACTAAGGATATACTCAATAATAGGATAATACACAAATATATGGACATAAAAGAAAATTAAACATCAAGAAAATGAATCACCCATTTAAAAATATGATACAGATCGAAGCAGATAATTTTTTAAAAATGGAAACTCAAATGCACTGAGAGACACTTAAAAATGTTCAACATTCCTAGTCATTAGTGAAAAGTAAATCAAATCTACTTTGAGATTGCATCTTATACCAATCAGAGTGATGAAGATCAATATAACAAATGATGGCCCCTATGGATGAGGATGTATCGTAAGGGGAAATTTCATCCATTGCTGTTAGGAGTGCCAAGTTTTACAGCGTCTATATAAATCAGCGTGGTGGTTCATCAGAAAGATAGTAAATGAACTACATCAATATGTGACCTTGGACATAACCAATTGGCACTTTGTACTACTACAGAGACACTTAGTTACTCGTGTTCATTACTGCCCTATTCATCATATCCAGAAAATGGAAACAACCTAGATGTCCATCAATGACTGAATGGATAAAGAAAATGTAGTACATTTACACAATGGAATATTACTCAGCCTTATAAGAAAAAGAAATTCATTAAATTTGCAGGTATATAAATGGAACTAGAAAAAAAAGTCATGCCAAGGGAGGTAACTCAGACCCAGAAAGATAAATATGCTATGCATTCACTTGTATGTGGATGTTATCTGTTAAGTCATTGATAAGAAAACTGCCATCTAAATACCCACAGAGTTTAGGTAAAGTGGAAGGAGCTAGGCAAGAGGATGGTTCTCCACAAGAATGTGAAATAGACTAGGTAATCGTGGATGGATTCAGAGTGTGACTGAAACTAGAGGATGAAAGAGGAAGGTGTAAGGAAGAATAGGTGAAAGAAGGAATATGTGAAATACAGCTAAAACAAATGGCCATTTTAGAGGTTGTATATAAATCTAACACAGTAGAAGCTTCCCATGATATATACATATGTGAAGGTTATCTAAATAAAATCACTGAATAAGGGGAACACAGCTCAGCTGGATATCACTTATCCTTAAATAGACTTTTTCATAGACTTCATGAATATGCTTGTATTTGTGGTATTTGGAAGTAAAGAGGAAATTAAAACAACAACCCAGTTACAAACTCTTCAGTCTACAAGAGTAACCTACCTGAAACACGTGGTTGTGCAACAATGTCACAAAGCTTGTATGATCAAACAAGCAATATATGGTCATACATAAAGCTCACTCCATGAGGTGGTACCCATACAGAAGGTTACTCAAGTGGCCTAGAACCTGAGAGTAGATAGTCTCAGGAACCTATGGGAAAACTAATTACTACTGTGTTGTTAAAGGAACTTAGTAACATAATGATTCCTAATAATATTTTTTCTATATTCATAGGTAAGAGTCTTATTCAACCATCAATTACTTAAATGATTTCTAAATACAGACTTGTTTTTACTATCGTCATGGCATTTTTTATATTTTTCGCATACTCTTGGCTGGACTTAAATTTCTTCTTCCCACACTAAATGGGAAACAGTACAGAGATTCATATACATAAATAGGTATAGAGTTAGGTACCATAGAATATTCAATTCTAAAAGGAATATCTCCACCAATTCCTCTCCTCCAGGCTCAGGAAGGAAGAGCAGAAAAACCAGATGGGATGGAGGACACCAAAGATTCATATAGACACAGCAGGCCAACGTATGTACTCACAGAGATGGTGGTAATTTGAACAGGGTCTACAGATGTCTGCAACAGATAAGGTCTTAGAACTGAAAGAAAAATAATCACTTTTATCCATCCCTAATACAGAAGCTATAGTCAACAGAATGGAAGTGAAGATGTAAAGAAAAGAGTAAAGGGATGGGACACAGTAATCAGAATATATTATATAAAACATTTTCACTAAAAGGAACAAATAAAATAAAATTACAGTATTGTACATTCTTCCAATTTGTTTATATTAAATATAGTCTCCAAAACCCCTGTTTGAACAAGTGTTTTATTTTTACTGTTATTTTATTGTCTCATAAAAATATATTTTTGGTAGAGTTCATATTAATAATTATAGAATTTGACATACCACATAAGATATATAACTGATTTTGCTATTAAAAGTTTGTTCATTATCACCTATAATACGGATTTCTTTCAGGGAGAGGGAAAAAAGAAGAAAAATTTCAAAATGTTTGACAGTAATTTCTTTGATGTAATACTTTACAAAAATAAAAAGTTGAAAATGAGTTCTTTGTTGTCAAGTTCATAAATCATTAAAGACTCAAAGCCATACTTTATTTTATCATTATGTTCAAACTTAATGAACATAAAATCTAATTTTCTGAAATTTATAATTCCATATTGAACAAATTGCACACATGCTTGTAAAAGAAATATCACATCTGAATACACTAATGAGAAAGCAGGAGCAGCTCAAGACTGCTGTCACATATTAAAAAGTAATCAAGCACAAACTTGTAAGAAAATGCATAATTTGAAGTGATTTATTTCTAATTACTTCACTATATTTCTTCATACTTAAGTGAAGTAAATATAATTTTCATTATAATACGACTCTTCTTTTACAATATATAACATTAAAATGCTGGTTGTGTTTGTAATTTCTCAGGATACCTCATTTAGAGGTACATGATAAGTAAGTCATCCAAGTGTTTTGAAGTATGAAAAAAATTAGAGTTAACATTATAATTTATGTGATACTCTAAAAATTCTTTTTATCAATATAAGTGCGAATTTTCCCATTACAAGGAAATATGGCTATTACAAGAAATAGCTTAATATACTTAATTACATAGTACTTAATTATTTAAATGATTTCTAAGTACAGACTTGTTTTTACTATTGTCATGGCATTTTTTTATATTTCTCACATACTCTTGTCTGGACTTAAATTTCTTATGTAGCAGAAGCTGGCTTCGCATTCCCAATATTTCAGCCTCCTGCCTGGGACTACAGTTGTGCGCTAGCATGCCTCATTTCCTCCCCCCTGCCCCCTGCACCCATGAGCTCTGAAGTTTAAAGCACACACAGACAGAATTTATACTTAAACAGCAAAGTACTTGGAAGTAGGGAGGACAGTGAGTTAGAGACACCTAGTACCCACCTTAACTCTACCATGTTTATGGGTTCAAGCAAAGGTAGGTGAAGAAGAAATAATTAGAACCACATTCAACACTCCGTAATCGAAGGTGACGTCAGAAATACTGACACTTATTTCGTTAATAGTAACAATGAACTCTAACACAGAGTGGGTGACAGAAGAGCAGGGAAGACATGTTCTCAGTAGAGTTTTGTTTAATAGAGAAGAGCAAGGCCTTGATGAAAGCATGGGGGCACAATACAGCATTCTGAGGATGGAAGATCTGTGCATCATGCAGAAAATGGCAATAGCCTCCCCTCATGACAGCTTTCTCAATACTGTAACGAAAAGGAGTCATCTTAGGACATGCCTAACAATAAACTCTTTAATATAAAATGGAGCAGAAGTGTCTGCAGTTTTATATATACCATGTGCAAAGATCTTCCTTTACCACACGTTATTGGCATGAACATTCTACTAATTACTGCAGGCCAAGGAATCTGTGGCTAACATAGTCATATATATGGATACAGATCTTCTCGGTGGTAAATATGGGCTTGACTGCAGATAAAAACAAAGGATGTATTTGTTAATAACAGTGGCAAGCCGCTGGAAAAAGGATAGCTTTGAGTCCTGTGGAAAACTGGTGAGCATGTTCAAGATGAAGAATGGTTCCTCTGTGTCCCATTCTGTATCCTAACAGCCATGCTTACTTTGAGCTGCTTTCTGTACTACCAGAGGATGAAAAGAAGTTGGGGAAAATACATTCTGTTCATCCGTAGGAGTGTTTTGGAAGTATTTGTGAGATGAGGACACATCCAATCCACTGGTCCTTGAATTCAATTGGAATAAATAGTTTGAGGACAGACCCAGAAATAGCTGTATTTATGGGTTTACAAGCAAACAAACAAGAATGTGGGAGGACTGAAAGACTTCCTGCAGAATACGCCTTAGAGCAAACCTTTCTATTCTAAATGTGACTCTGTGTCCTCTCTCCTTCCTCTCACCCACAGAATGCAACTGTAAAATGACAAGTATAGAAAGAAATAGAACCGAGAATTGCAATCCTGTATTTCTTCACACAAAAAAAACTGACTAGTTTATTACTAACATTTTTTCTATTTTGATTTGTTTTCTCTTTTTCTCTATCCATGCTAATTTTTTTCTAATTTTTCTTCATATCAATGTAAGTATGGATGCAATGATGTTTTTACTTATATAAATGTATTGGTGATTATTCACACACACACACACACGCACACACACATACACATAGTATATACACACCATAATTCAAAGAACACATGTTACTTGTTGCTGATATTATGGGAAAATATCAAAGTATAAATACACTAATAAACTTATTCAATTTATTTTTAGTGCAGTGCATAGATAGATATAAGTTCATCTGCATTTTTCACATCAGTTTAAACACTAAGTCAGTCCTAATACCGAAAGAGAATAGTAAGTGTGAGTGATTCAGTGTATAATTTAGTGAAAGAAAAAAATATTAAATTCTGCAAACAAAAATGGCTTGGAGCAAGCATTTGAAGTAATCTAGCGGCAAGCCTCAATGTCTATTTCTGTTTTCTTCAATATTAATATTCAAGGACTCTTTTAACTTCAAAGGGAAATAAATATCTTTGCCAATATATGACTGAGGAAGAAGTAATTTAGTGGTCAAAACCAAAACAATCTATTACTTGTATCCACTTTTTTGCTGACAGTAACAATGGAGCCACATACTCATTTCTTTACAACTCTGTTTCAAACTGTTTTATTAAAATATGTCATTAAAACTTCAAAAATGGCATCCCTTTTGCTGTCTACATTACAATCAAGAATTTCGTCTCTAGCTATGGCTATATAATTTGGTGGAACTTGTATGTCCAATTTACAAATAGAATAAATCTGCTCAAATGTTTTCTTGAAATAAAGTAGCTGCTGTCAAAATTGACAACTTATTTTGCTAATTGTGGCTGCCAGCTTCCCTGCAGTACAAATGTTCACCTCCATGGAACATTAAATGGACCATTAGTAAGATTCCCTAGAAGCTTAGGTTTTCTTTTTTTCTGAATGTACTATATTCATTTTTTCACAATATGTAGAAGGATTAACCTGTCACAAAATTATTTATAACTGAGTAACTTGGTAGAAAGCATATAGTTTTTTTTTTTTTTAACTGAATTGCTGGGCGATATAAAATGCTTGAAAACATCCCAAGGGAGTAATGTAACTTTTCAT
>OU015748.1:26383980-26428610 GCA_907169655.1 Acomys percivali | reverse complement strand
ATATAAAATGCTTGAAAACATCCCAAGGGAGTAATGTAACTTTTCATATTCTGTAGTGAAATCAACTTGGTTATCTTCATTGACTGCTTTGTCGCCTCTTAATATATCTTCTGTAAAATCTTCCACAAGTAGATTAACAGAAAATAATCAGAATTATATATATACATACATAAATACACTCACGGATACATACATATATACATATATAATTTAAACTTGAAAATGTAAATTAAGGGGGAATCCAAGATGGCGGCGAGCAGTGTGGACAGTGTTTGGAAGCTCCAGTGAACAATTCAGGGAATTGCACAGATTTCTGAGCCAGGAACACCAAGGTCCCAACACCACGGCAGCAGGAGTGCTCCATGGTTCAGAAGGACCAGGGTGCGGAGGACCTGCATGCCCCTGCACAAGGGAGGAGTACGGATTTTCTCGGATCAGAGCAGCAGCGGCACAAGCGGCACCAGCGGCAGAGACTGAGTTTTGCAGCTCAGAGCCTTCCGGTGGAGGCGGTTAGTGTGATGGCTGGTGGGAGTTGCTACGGGAGAGGGGACACTGGACAGGATTTGGGTCGCGTGGTGCCTTGTGACCCAAACTGGACTCGGCGGACAGTTCAGCCCCAGAATCCCGGGTACAGCTCAGTGCACAGTGCTGTGGAGACGCTGGCTCAGTGCAGCAAGCAATTCTGCCCAAGGCAACAGCTCAGCACAGCCACAGCTCCTCTGCTGTGACGCAGGCTGGGCAGAGCGCTCAGGTCCACCAAAGGCACCTGCTCAGCGCAGCCGCAGTTCATCTGCTGTGACACAGGCTGGGCGAAGTGCTCAGTCCCACCAAAGGCACCAGCATAGCGCAGCCGCAGTTCACCTGCTGTGACGCAGGCTGGGCGGAGAGCTCAGTCCCAACGGAGGTGCTAGCTCACATCAATGAGCACTTCTGCTCAAGACACTAGCTCTCCTCAGCGGGCAGTTTTGGGGCGCTGACGCAGGCTGAGGTCAGCACGCAGATATAGCCCAGAGGCCCTAGCTGGACTTGCCGGGCAGATTAGGCCCAGAGATTCTTCCTGAGCTGTGCACACAGGCTCGGTGGACCCAAGACTCTGGCTGGACTATCCATGCAGTATAGGCCCTGAGTCCCGGGATGAATTCAATGTGCAGTGTCGGTCCATAGTCCCTGGCTGAGCTCGGTGCACAATTCCGCCCCGGATAATCGGGTGGAGCTCAGTGTGCAGTTTAGGGCCAGAGTCCCTAACTGTGCTTGGCAGACAGTTTGGGCCCAGAGACTCTAGTAGAGCTTTTGGCATAGTCCCGGCTCTAAGACTCTGGTTGGACACAGTGTGCAGTTTGAATCCAGAATTCCTGACTGAGCTGGGCAGATGGTTTGGGCATGAGTCAATAACTAACCACAGCACGCACTTTGGCCAAAAGCCCCTAGCTGAGCTTGGTGCGCAGTCCCACCACAAAAATTCTGGCTGGACCCTGTGTGCATTTTGAGCCCAGAAGTCCTAGCTGAGCTTGGCAGACGGTTCAGGCCCTGAGATTCTAGCTGAGCTCAGAGGGTGGTTCAGGCTCAGTGTCCCTAGCTGGACTTGGGAGGGAACCCAGAAGGCTGTGGATAGCTTGGCCTGACCCAAAGCTCATCCAGAGACCCAGAATAATTGCAGGACCCACAGCACAGGAGAGCTGAGGATCACTGGCTGTGAGAGCCCAAATCGACAGGGCTAACCTCCTGCCATCCACACAAGGGAAGCATCAGAGCTTCCAGCCTACGGAAATCATAAGAAAACAAGTGAATCTATCATCAGACTCCCTTCATCCAACTCGGAAAGCTACCCAACAAAAACAAAACCGGAAAGATGTCTAAAGGACAGCATAAAAGCATACGCAAAAAACCTCAAAACAACATGGCGTTTCCAGTTTCCAGCTATCACAAAGAAAACAACCCAGAGTACTCAAATACAATGGAAATACAAGGGAATGACCTCAAATCCTTAATAATGAGCCTATTAATGGAGGAAACAAATGAAATTCGTAATCAAATACAGGAAGACGCAGCCAAAAAGATGAGAGACATAAAAGAAGCATATAAAGTGGAACTGGAATAATTACAGGAAAATGCAAACAACTAGATGAAAGAAATAAATAAAACGGTTCAAGTTCTGAAGACCTATAAAAAGGCAATGGAAGAAACTCAGGAATATACAAACAATCAGATGAAAGAAATAAAAAAATCAGATTAAGATCTGAAGAAGAAAATGGATTCAATGATAAACACACAGACAGAAGAAAAACGAGAACGTGAGACCTCAGAGAAGAAGGCAAGCAACACAGAGGTGAGATTTTCTAACAGAATCCAAGAGACGGAAGAACGAATCTTAGGTCTAGAAGATACAATAACAGATCTTGAAGCAACCATTAAAGAAAATGCCAAGTCTGGAAAACCCCTGACACAAAACATCCAAGAAATTAAGAACACCATGAAAAGAAGAAATCTGAGGATAATAGGCATTGAAGAAAGAGAAGATATCAGACTCCAAGGCCCAGAAACTATTCTCAACATAATCATAGAAGAAAATTTCCCCAATCTAAAGAAAGAGATGCCTATAAACATACAAGAGGCCTACATAACACCAAATAGAATTGACCAGAAAAGGAAAACTGCCCGTCACATAAAAATCAAAACACAAAACATATAGAACAAAGAAAAATTATTAAAAGCTGCAAGGGAAAAGGGACAAATAACATTTAATGGCAAACCTATCAGAATTACACCCGACTTCTCTGCAGAGACCATAAAAGCCAGAAGAGCCTGGGCAGAGATCCTGCAAACCCTAAGAAAGCACAGATGCCAGGCCAGCCTACTTTACCCAGCAAACTATCAATAACCATTGATGGAGAAAACAAAATATTCCATGACAAAAACAAATTCAAACAGCACCTATCCACAAATCCAGCTTTACAGAAGGTACTAGAAGGAAAACTGCATCCCAAAGAGTCAAGCTACAACCAAAACTACTCAGGAAATAGGTAACTCTACCATGGCAAAAACACAGCTACACAAACACTCGATTGGAAACCACATCAAAATTAAGACTCTCAACAGTCACTGGTCGTTAATATCTCTCAACATCAATGGTCTCAATTCTCCAATAAAAAGACACAGACTAACTGAATGGGTGCATAAACAAGATCCAACATTCTTCTGCATTCAAGAAACACATCTCACCTATAACGATAGGCATTACCTAGGGTAAAAGGTTGGAAAAAATATTCCAAGCAAATGGTCACAAGAAGCAAGCAGGCGTAGCCATTTTAATATCAAACAAAATAAACTTTCAACAAAAATTAATCAAAGGGATGCAGAAGGACACTTCATACTCATCTAAGGTAAAGTAAACCAAAATGAAATGACAATTCTGAACATCTATGCTCCCAATACAAGGGCACACACATTTGTAAAAGATCTGATAAAAAAACATAAACCACACATCGATCCCCACACAATAATAGTGGGAGACTTCAACACCCCACTCTCACTGAAAGATAAGTCATTGAAACAGAAACTAAGCCGAGAAATAACATCATTAACCAATGCCATGGGTCAAATGGATCTAACAGATATCTATAGAACCTTTCACCTAAACAAGAAAGAATATACCTTCTTCTCTGCACCCCATGGAACCTTCTCCAAAATTGATCACATCGTAGGTCACAAAGCAGGCCTCAACAGATACAAGAGGATTGAAATAATACCTTGTATCCTATCAGATCACCATGCTCTTAGGCTGCAATTCAACAACAACAGAAACAACAAAAAGCTTACACGCACCTGGAAACTAAACAACTCTCTGCTAAATGACACATGGGTCAGGGAAGAAATAAGGAAAGAAAACAAGGAGTTTCTGAAATTCAATGAAAATGAGGGAACAATATACCCAAATTTGTGGGATACATTGAAGGCAGCTTTAAGAGGAAAATTCATAGCACTAAGTGCCTTTAAAAAGAAATTGGAAACATCGCACATAAGCAACTTAACAAAACATCTGGAAGCCCTAGAAAAAAAAGAAGCAGAAACACCCAAAAGGAGTAGACGTCTGGAAATAATCAAACTCAGGGCTGAAATTAACAAATTAGAAACTAAGAAAACAGTCCAAAGAATCAACAAAACCAAGAGCTGGTTCTTTGAGAAAATCAACAAGGTAGACAGACCGTTAGCCAACCTAACTAAAAGGCAGAGAGACAGTATTGAAATCAACAAAATCAGAAATGAAAAGGGAGACATAACAACAGACACTGAAGAAATACAAAGAATCATAAGAGCCTATTTTGAAGGCATAGATGCCACAAAATTTGAAAATCTAAGGGAAATGGATGACTTTCTTGATCAATTTCAGAGCCAAAGTTGAGTGAAGAACAGATAAACAAGCTAAATAGTCCCATTTCCCCTACAGAAATAGAAGAAATCATTGATAGTCTCCCAACCAAAAAAAAAAAAAAGCCCAGGGCCAGATGGTTTCAGTGCAGAATTCTATCAAACCTTCAAAGGCAATCTAATACCGATACTCTTCAAGCTACTCCAAAACATAGAATTGGATGGAACATTACCAAATTCATTCTATGAGGCTATAGTCACGTTGATACCTAAACCTCACAAAGACTCAACAAAGAAAGAGAATTTCAGACCAGTTTCTTTTATGAACATCGATGCAAAAATACTAAATAAAATTCTTGCAAAACGACTACAAGAACACATTAAGGATATCATTCATCATGACCAAGTAGGCTTCATTCCAGGCATGCAGGGATGGTTTAATATACGGAAATCCATCAATGTAATCCACCATATAAACAAACTGAAAATAAAAAACCACATGATCATCTCTTTAGATGCAGAGAAAGCATTTGATAAAATCCAACACCCATTCATGTTTAAAGTTTTAGAGAGATCGGGGATACAAGGCACTTTCCTCAATATGTTAAAGGCTATATACAGCAAGCCAATAGCCAAAATCAAAGTAAATGGTGAGATACTCAACGAAATGCCTCTAAAATTGGGAACAAGGCAAGGCTGCCCACTCTCTCCATATCTCTTCAATATAGTACTCGAAGTTCTAGCCAGAGCAATAAGACAACAAAAGGAGATCAAGGGTATCCAAATAGGAAAGGAGGAAGTCAAACTATCCCAATTTGCAAATGATATGATAGTGTACATAAGTGACCCTCAAAATTCCACCAAAGAATTCCTACAGCTGATAAACACTTTCAGCAATTTGGCTGGATACAATATTAACTCAAAAAAGTCTGTAGCCTTCCTATACACAAATGACAAGCTTACAGAGGAAGAATTTAGGAAAGCCATACCCTTCACATTAGCCACAAGCAATATAAAATATCTAGGAGTTACTCTAACTAAGCAAGTGAAGGACTTGTTTGAAAAAACTTCAAAACTCTGAAGAATGAGATTGAAGATGACATGAGAAGATGGAAGGATCTTCCTTGCTCATGGATAGGGAGAATTAACATAGTAAAAATGGTCATCCTACCAAAAGCAATCTACAGATTGAATGCAATCCCTATAAAAATACCTACACAATTTTTTAAAGACATTGAAAGTTCAATTCTGAACTTCATATGGAAAAACAAAAAACAAAGAATAGCAAAAACGATCTTGTACAATAAAAGGTGCTCCGGAGGAATCTCCATACCTGATCTCAAATTGTACTATAAAGCAATACTAATTAAAACAGCATGATACTGGCACAGCAATAGGCTGGTTGATCAGTGGAATCGAATTGAAGACCCAGATATGAATCCACACACATATAGTCACTTGATTTTTGACAAAGAAGCCAAATCCATTCAATGGAAAAAGGATAGCATCTTCAACAAATGGTGCTGGTCTAACTGGATGTCTATGTGTAAAAAAATGCAACTGGACCCATATTTGTCACCTTGCACAAAACTCAAATCCAAGTGGATTAAAGACCTCAACATAAAACCAGAGACACTAAATCAGTTAGAAGAAAAAGTGGGGAAGAGCCAGGAACATATTGGCACAGGAGACAACTTCCTGAACAGAACACCAACAGCCCAGGCCTTAATGTCAACAATTAATAAAAGGGACCTCATGAGGCTGAGAAGCTTCTGTAAGGCTAGAGACACTGTCAAGAGAACAAAGCGACAGCCTACAGACTGGGAAAAGATCTTCACCAACCCTACATCTGACAAAGGTCTAATATCCAAAATATGTAAAGAACTCAAGAAATTAAACACCACCAAACCAAATAACCCAATTGAGAAATGGAGCTTGGAACTAAACAGAAAATTCTCAACAGAAGAATATCAAATGGCTGAGAAACACTTAAAGAAATGCTCAACCTCCTTAGTCATCAGGGAAATGTAAATCAAAACAACTCTGAGAGTCTATTTTACACCCATCAGAATGGCTAAGATCAAAAACTCAAGCGACACCACATGCTGGAGAAGATGTGGGGAGAGAGGAACACTCCTTCATTCCTGGTGGGAATGCAAACTAGTACAACCACTTTGGAAATCTATCTGGTGCTATCTCAGAAAACTGGGAATAGGGCTTCCTCAAGACCCAGCTATTCCATTCCTTGGAATATACCCAGAAGATGCACCAGCACACAACAAGAAAATTTGCTCAACCATGTTCATAGCAGCCTTATTCATAATAGCCAGATCATGGAAACAGCCTAAATGTCCCTCAGTAGAAGAATGGATAAAGAAATTGTGGTACATATACACTATGGAATACTACTCAGCTATTAAAAATAAGGAATTCCCGAAATTTGTGGATAAATGGATTGAGCTAGAAATGATCATAATGAGTGAGTTAACCCAGAAGCAGAAAGACTCAAATGGTATATACTCACTTATATCTGCATACTAGCCCAATGGGCATGTCCCACGAAAGCCTTCCCTTACCAGGAAACTGGGACAGAAGGGAGGACATCCTATTGGGACTCTAGAGGATACAAGGGATGGGATAACCATAGAGATGTAACAAGTATAAATTAATAAAATAAATTTAAAAAAAACTGTCGGTAAGTTAAAAAAAAGAAAATGTAAATTAAATAGCAGGGTAAATATTAAAATATAATTAAAATATAGGGAGTTAGTAATTTAGTACATACTCAATGAGAGATAAAAACTGGATAAATTTTGATTTAGCAGAATTATCACTAGAATTTCAGTGTCAATCACATAAAGAAATCTGCAAATCTTTACAAATTAATTCATCATTGAGATCTTATTATGCCTAGAGATACTTTAATGTTATAAGCACATAACTGAAAACATGTGAAATAAACTTTTTAAAAATTATGCTTTTATACTTTTTGTTCTGGATTATGTTCATATATTAGAAACTATAAATTTGTAAATCTTCAATTAATTATTTTCAAAAATTGTATTCTGTAGGAGTATTTAAAAGGAAAAATAGATTATGCCAAAATATTCATTGTAGTTGAAACGTTATCTGGGATTTAGAAGTATTGAAAATTGCTTCTATAGTGAATTTTTTAAATAGATTATTATAAAATCGTAGACGCCACAAAATAAAGCTACAGAAATTCAAAGCACAAAGAAAGTGTCAGTTTGGAGATAATGTACCTACAATTTTTTTGACTTAAAAGTGATTACTGTTTATTGAATTATAATACCAATATTGTGTACCTATATACTTTATACATTTGACTAACCATATTGACTAACCATTGTATTTTTTTAAAAATTTGTTCATTTTACACCCATATTGTGGCCCCCTCCCTCTCCATCTCCCTGTCTCATCTTCACTTTTAGAGAAGCTTTCCTGAGGTGCTCAGGTGCCTCTCAGGCCTCTTTTGTATGGTGGAGTATGTGAGTTGTTGCCTGTATCTGAGTCACCTCTGCTAACCTGACCCTGCTGCCTGTGACCCAGACAGACAAGGCCAGAAAGGAGATGGTGGGGAGAGATCCAAGCTGAAGGTGCTCAGGGATCCCAAATGCCTCCTCTGCTCTTTCCCTAGATGTATCCTGGATGGACCAGGCCAGTGGGGATTAGGTAGGGAGAGATCCAACCCCAAAGCTGCTCAGGTGTCCCACAGGCCTCTCCAGGATGACAGCTAATGTGGGTTGTGGTCTGTGTCCAACTCATCTTTTCTGGTTCACTCTTCTGTGTCCTAGATGGGTCACTCAGGTAAGTAGTTGATGGAGAGAGAGCCAAGCCCAAAGCTGCTTGGGTGTCCCATAGTCCTTCTCAAGATGGCAGCTAATATGTGTTCTGGCACACACCCAACTCACCTCTGCTCCTTCACTCTCTGCGTCTCAGAGGGGCTAAGGCAGAGAAGACTTTGCAGAGCAGGATTTGAGCCCAAAGCTGTGAGGGCATCCTAAAGGCCTCCTCTTGAACCTATAATTTTTAACTAATTGATCTATTCAGACATTTTCAAATGTTTGCAATATCAATAAGAAAATGTTATTATTATTTAGGAAAGTTATTTAACCTGATAAATTATGTAACTAGTAAATAATGACATTTTATTTTCCATTGATAATTTTTTATTTCACCTCTTGTTATGAGAAGTCTCGCGTGTTTCTGTACGTGTACATAAAAATCATGGATGCATTTTAGTTACTACTAAAGAAATCAGAGGATGTTGAAATCACATGATGTTAGGCATATTATTGTCTGCATTTCATACAGTAACACAGGAAATAAGAATCCTCTTAACAACAATTATAACTCCCTGCTATTTTTGTGTATAATAAATTCTTAAAAACAAATGCCATTTTGCTAAAAATGTCATTTTTTTTCTAGGCTAAACCTGTGTCTCTAAATATTTTGGGAACAGTTATAAGAATTATAGCATTTAAAAGTGAAATAAATAAAAATGAATTGCATTACAAGTTTAAATAGTTGCAAATTGCCTTTTGAAACAGCAACTATACACAGCACAATATTTAACCACAGTAACATGTTGCTGTGACACAGGATTTATCATTCTAATATTCAAATGACTCCTTCTGCCTAACAGAGTACAAAAGTATATAATTATTGTTGAATACTGTGAAAATATGAGAGTGATTGCAAATAATATGGAGTTGTGTTAGTGTAAATGTTTTTAAGTCTGCATTATTTAACCAAGACAAAATAAAATATCAACATCTCCTGCTGAAATATTTAATGTATGTATGATGGAATAATTATAAACTATACAAAACTTAGTGAACAGTGTGTTTGCCTTTGAAAAAAATAAACTACTAGGCTGAGGGAAAATTTCACAAAACTAGAAAAAATACTAATCAACAGAAAAAAATGGTATAATTTATAACCACAGAATCATTTTTTTGTAATACTTAAAATGTACTTAATATATGAAATGCACTTAATTCCTGAAAAAATATTACAAGGAAATTGCATTGAAAATGAAGATATTTAAAATATATACATTGTAAAACATAGCCTTTATAATATATTATTTAAATTTCTGAAGATTCTTCAAGGATATAGAGACATACACTTCAAATACACACTTGTAAACTTTGTGATATCATGTATCTAAACATATGACTTCATATATATACATATTATATATGTTGCAATTACCCAATAATACAATAAACAAAATATTGTAATGAAAGAAGTTTAAATATAATGCAATGGAATCATTAAAATACATTTTAAATTATTTTGTTTTTATTCTTTGAAAATTTTGTACATTCTTTTAATACATTTTATTTTTATCACCTTGTCTCATTCCTTGTCTCATTCCTTCTGATTATCTAATTGCAAACCTTATTATCTCCAACAGGTACCTTTTTTCTTGAAATGTCTTCATTGTACATGTGACTTACTGAGTTCAAGTGGGTTTCTCTGAATGAGCATAGTGAGAGATTATTTCCTGGAGCATAATCAACTCATCAGTGTTGACATTGGTAAAGAAAGTTAAACCTCTTTCAACAGGAAAAGTGAACGGTCACAAGTCCGTCAAAGAGCTAAAGCCCTCCCTACTAACATGAAGAAATTCAAGGGGTCTAATCTTGTGGAGGACTTGTGCAGGTACTTAGATATGAAGTCAATTCACAAACGCATCTGCAGTGTCCTAACATCTTGACAAGACGTCGTTTGACAGGCCTTCCCAGCCCCTGGCTATTAGGATGTATTCTGAGACATTGCTGAAGAGATGTGTTGAGACATCTTATTGATACGTTAAACAATATATATTACTTGATCTTTTTATTTTGCCTATTATGAGACCCCAATTTTCACTCCCTACAATGGTGAATAACAGTTTCTCCATTCTGCATATCCATGTCAGCATTTATTATCAACTGCTTGCATAATCTTTTCCATTCTAACTGCGGTGAGGTAGAATCTCAAAGTAGGCTTAATATGCAATACTCTGACAACTACAGATGTGGAACACTTTTTATTTCTTATGCATTTATATTTCTTCTTTAGGAACTCTCTGTTCAGTTCTACCATCATTTTTAGAATGACAAATATTATATTTCTTCAATTTCTTCATACTGTAGAGTAAGTATAGAAAAGACTTAATATGTTCCTAATAATGTTTTAAATTTTAAGTAAATATAATTACATAATTTCCTCACATATAAACACATAATTTCCTCACACACTTGCTACCAATCAAATTTCTCCAGTGTCATCTCTTTCATTTCCTCTCAAATTCATAGCCTCTTCTTTGAATATCTATGCTGATATCATAAATAATGTAACATATATAGCAAAAATGATATAGCACATATAAAATGTATAATGTATATACGTATAACATTCTAAGTCTATTTAACATTGAATACCTCCTCTTGGAATATTAACTTTTGAAGTACCAAAAGATGCTATGCAAGTGCCCTGTGATATACTCCCAAAAATGAAATAGTGGTACTTTTACTCTGGCAATAATCAACAGTTCTTGAATTGGACCTAAGACAATCCAGCTCTAAGCAAATCACTTATTATACTGGAAACCTAATCAACTACCCTGGGGTTTCTGAGGTCATGGATCTTAAGACGTGAAACAACAACTGCTACTTTGCTAGAACAGCATAATTCCTAATTATATTCTTATATTAAATTTATTTGTTTTTTATTCACATTACATCCTGATCATAACCCTATCCCCAAATCCTTCAAATCATATACTCCTCCCTCTCTCCCCTTCTCTCCCCTATTCTTCACAAAAGGGAAGCTTCTCTTCCCCTCCGCTCCAGCTCATCAAGTCACAATAAGACTATGTGTGTTCTCGTCCCCTATGGTCTGGCAAGGCAGTCCCCCATAAGGGAAGTGGTAAAATAAAGCTAGCTACTGAATCCATATGAGATACAGGCCCTGATCCACTTTACTAGAAGACCCATATGAAGCCTTAGCTGCCTATTGGACACATCTGTGTAGAAGTCCTAGGTCCAGTCTATTCATAGCCCATGGTTGGTGCTTCAGTTTCAGTAAGCAATTTTGTGACCTGGCTAGTTGCTTCTGTTGGTCTTCTTGTGGAGCTCCTAGGTCTTTTCTCCTTCCCCCCAATTTTTCATGACCCCATAAGCAATACCAAAGTTTAGCTCTGAGTCTCAGCATCTGCTTCAAATCACTGGTGGATGATTTGCCTCTCAGAAGAAAACTCTGCTAGGCACCTTTCTGCAAGTATAGCAGGGTATCCTTAATAGAGTCAAGGGTTGGCTCTCTCCCACGGCTTGAGTCTTGTGTTGGGCTAGGCATTGGTTGGATGTTGTTTCAATCTCTGTGTTTTCTGCTCTGTTTTTTCCCTGCATATCTTGCCGGTAGCGTGAATTATGTGTCAAAGTTTTTGTGGATGGGTTGGTGCTCCCATTATTCTACTGGTAGTCTTGTCTGTTTAAAGAGTGTTTTCTTCAGACACTACGGCCCTGGCTACTATAAGTACAGATATTGAACAGAGGCTGGAGGCTTCCTCATATTCTCCCAGGAGCCTACCTTGACTTAAGTCTCCAGCTTGTCAGAGATATGCCCCAGACCAGAGACGCCATTTCCTCTGCAGGCCTTCTCTTCTCTTCCTACCACTCTCCTCAGGATAGATCTCCACCTTCATATCTCTCTGTGCTCCCCTCCTACCTTGTTACCCCCTTTCTTCCACTTTCTCTGACTTTTCTGTTTCCTCTTATGACTGATACATAACCATCCTCCCTTGGATCCTCCTTGTTACTTATATTCTTTAGGTCTGTATATTGTAGTATGATTAACCTGTATTATATGGCTAGCATCCACTGATAAGTGAGGACATACCATGTGTGTCCTTCTGGGTCTGGCTTACCTCACTCAGTATGATCCTTTCTAGCTTCATCCATTCGAATGCAAATTTCATGGTTTCTTCATTTTTAACAGCTGAGTAGTACTCCATTATGTTAATGTACCACCCTTTCTTAACCCATTCTTCAATTGGGCAACATCTGGGTTATTTTCAGGTTCTAGATATCACAAAGAAAGCGACTTTAACACAATTGAGAAAGTGTCCTTAATGTACTGTAGATCATCTTTTGGGTATATACGGAGGAGTAGTACATCTGGGTCATGAGCAGTGCTAAATGGAAGGTTCATAGCACTAAGTTATAAAGAAACAGGATAGATAGCATGCCAGCAACAGGAAATAATCAAACTCAGGGCTGAAATCAATGGGTTAGAAACAAAGATAACAATTCAAAGAATCAAACACACCAAGAGTTAGTTCTTTGAGAAAATCAACAATATAGACAAAGCCTTAGCCAAACTAACTAAAAGACAGAGGGAGATATTAGAAATAATGAAACTATATGATTAAATTATAGAAAAAGATAATGTTTTTATTTATTTTTTGTTTATTCAAACCTGCTTTATTATTTTTTTAATTTTATTAATTTATTCTTGTTACATCTCAGTGGTTATCCCATCCCTTGTATCCTCCTATTCTTCCCTCCCTCCCATTTTCCCCTTATTCCCCTCCCCTATGACTGTTCCTCAGAGGGATTACCTCCCTCTGTATATGCTCATAGGGTATCAAGTCTCTTCTCGGTGACCTGCTATCCTTCCTCTGAGTGCCACCATGTCTCCCCCTCCAGGGGACATAATCAAATGTGAGGCACCAGAGTACGTGAGAAAGTCATATCCCACTCTCCACTCAAGTATGGAGACTGTTCTTACCATTGGCTAGATCTGGGTAGGGGTTTAAAGTTTACCGCCTGTATTGTCCTTGGCTGGTGCCTTAGTTTGAGCGGGACCCCTTGGCCCAAATCTGCCTATCATAATGTTCTACTAGTAGGTTTCTAGGACCCACTAGATCCTTCTACAATGCTATTCTCACATGGTTCTCTCATCTAGAGTCCCAATAGGATGTCCTCCCCTTAATGTTTTTTAGATGAAAGAAAGAAAGAATGAGGGAACTAAAAGATGAAAAGATGGAAAAGGAGTAATAGGAATTTTTGGACAAGAAGAAAGAAAGGATACAGTTGGAGAGTGCATAAGAGGAGGGATGAGAGAGATGAATGTGAAGGAAGAATAAGCAAGAGGACAAAAAAATGTCAGAAGACTAGAGGTATTGGAGGGAATGCAGGAATAAGGAGGAAAATGAGTTAGAGGAAGTAAAAGAAGAGAAGGGAGAGAGAAAATATAGAAAAAATAAGAAAGAGAAGGGAAGACTGAATTGTATTATTATTTCTTTCATAATGTCCCAAGAAAGTATCTTTCCTTGGTTAAGATGAGAAGTGAGGCGTTAACAAAGTGAACATATGCATGGATTCCCCCAAATTATTCCTTTATTGTAAGTTTAATCAGCTGGATTCCTCCTCTGTAAAGGAAAGTATGGAGAAAGAACAATAAAGAAAAAATCATCAGGGACTGCATAGTTCTTAAGTAACTCTCCTCCCAGTTGTAATCCTCTTTAACAAATAATGATATAACTTCCAGAATCACCAGTTCAAAACATTGAACATGAAAGTGAAAGCCATAAACCGCAGAGGGCTTTTCATTCATGAAATTTACAAAGTTACATAAGCTCTCAGTTTTAACACATTGCAACTGCAACTGCTACTGCTCAGCTGCTTTGCAGATCCAGCAGAAAATCCACAGCACAGAACATTGCTGTGTTGCTGTTTGCTTGAAATCAAATCTGTTTTCTAAAAGAAAGATTTACTCCAAGAGTTTGTTCTCTCTCTCTCTCTCTCTCTCTCTCTCTCTCTCTCTCTCTCTCTCTCTCTCTCTCTCTCTCTCTCCCTCTCTCTGTCTCTCCTCTCTCTCCTCCCTCCGTCCCCTCTCTTCAATAATAGCATTTGTATAGAATTTTAGGTTTTTAATTCTGATTCTTTGTGGTATAATTCAGAACTTCACAAGACCTAAAAATAAAGTTATATGAAATAAAGTAGTCATTACTGAAAATTTAAAAACTTCTGTGTGAGATACAGATGGCTCTATCACTGGCAGTGCTTCAGATGTGCCAAAGAAACTTGGATTAGATTCTGATTTCTTAGTTGTGGCGAACACCTAGCCTCTTCACAGTCAATAAAAGACCAGTAAAGCAGAGTTGTTAAATGCAGTTAATAAGTGAGATTTCATGTAACTGAAAGGTAGAGCTGAGATCTAGGAAATGGCCAACCAATGAGTGTAGTATGCTATTCAGTTTTTCCTCGTTACTTGTTATCACTCACTCCAGCAAGCACAGTTCTTCCCTTAGTACATGGACTCAAAGAGGATCACAAATAGACCAGGGGCATCTTAGGTTCCAGCTTAATGAAGTCAGTATGTTTCTCTTGGTGGCAGCATATGAAGACCTGTTTCTGATAAAGTATAAATATACAAGAATAGAAAATAATCTAGGGCACTGTTGTGAAAAATGACGACACAATACCCCATGGTACAATGCACTGGGTATACAAAGCCAGTTAACTACCGTGGAGGAAACACAAAGCAATCATGTTTCAACCCATTCTCTGAGCTAGAACCAACTCCACTACGGTTTTGATCACTTGGCTTAAGGGAAGAAAAATAACTAAACTTCATTATTCCCAGGCTGGGCCGTCACTAACCCAGGGGTGCTTCTTGTACAAACATATCAGAGGAAGTAGCAAAAGTAGTCACTGATGACAGGTAGGTGCTAGTGTCACAGCTGAGGATGTCCTTCCTCCACTATGACAGTCTCCCTACTGCTACAGTCCTGGTAGTGACAACCTAGGACAAGATGTGAATGCCTCTTTCTGACCAAGTTTTGGCAAGAGTGAATGAGTAAGTTTGTCAAAGGCAAACCCATTTTGTTGACAACTCTAGGTGCACCACTGGCAATGTGGGTGTGACTTGGTAATTAACCCTGCATACCCAGTCCAATATCCAGATGGAAAGGGAGGAAGAGAAGACACTGGAAAGTCAGTTAGTTTTGAAATCTGTAGTTGATAATTGTTGCTCATAGGAGTAAGTACTTGAAAGGGAATCATGGAACTTGAGCAACACTTGTACTTTACTTCAGGATTTAAAAATGTGAAGTAACATTGACCAGACAGATGTCTCTGGTAGCGAGCTATGGGGCACTGATTCTGTTTTATCCTTGTTGCAGATGTGTATTCATTGATTCGGTGGAGGAGAGAGCATCAGACTATCAATTTTTCTTCCATTTTTTTTTTGTCTCTGATTATCTTCAATCATGCATGTATACACTTTGTGGATAAGACCCACCCCTTTTTAATAGGTAGGCTTTTGCCAGCAGAGCTAGGGTTATCACTAATATTTTCTGAGGGCTATAGTGCTTTATATAATTACTTTATGATTTTATTCTGAAACTTGACTATTGGGAGCTGTGTAGTGGTGTAGCTGCTATGCTCTGAAAGTTTCTGATAATTTTTTTTTCTTTCAGGAAATGTGCCCTAACAGTATGATTTGTCTTTTTCTGCTCACTAACACTATAATGCATGTAATATTAGGAAGTGGGAGTTTGAAAAAGATCTCTTTTGAAATTTTCATTTACCTCTCCATATTTAATTTATATAATAAACTATTGGGTTAGGAGAAGCTCAGTCTCAAGTATCTGGCCCTCCTACTGACCTAAGCCTGTGGTAAAATTTGTTTGTAAGATTCCAGATGGCACTCTCCCTATGGCATTGCAGGTACATATCCTGTGCAAGATGGAGGCTAGAATTCTAAAAGGACTACCTGTGAGACAAGAGACTCTTCTATGCTCTGTTACCAGGCTGGATCCTGACAATTCTGCCTTTTCTAAGAGTCTGCAAGTATGGAGAACTTTTCAGTACAAGGCAAATGTTCATTAAACTCTTTCTCCCAAACACGGTTAGGAAGCTGATAATTTTATTACCTTGCTGGATTACTTGTCCTTCCAGGATAGTTTTACCAAAGTGAACTATTTGAGTATCGACTTCACAAAGTAAGACATCACAGATTCTCTTTATGAAAGTGAAAAAAAAAACTTACTTTTTACAGACAGTTTTCTTTTTTTGTAACTAATCCTTTTTACAGGAGAATATTTTAAATTGAAATGTGCAAGCTGGAGGCAGTCTGTGTTAAGTTTCTATACCTCTGCTTCTTCTGTTATATGAAGGAATTTATGTTACTGTCGTCACTGGATCAGTTTTATGTGATCTACAATAGTTTTTGATTAGTAAGACACAGCAAGCCTTTTTTGTATATGATTATTACTCATATATTATACAATGTCTGAATTCCTGGGGAAAAAGGAAAAAAGTTAAAGCATTATATGCAACAACCATTGGCTTACATTTGGTATTCTGTACTGGTAAATCTTTGTTCCCTATTATCTAAGGAACAGTATCTTATTCTTCAACACTAACAGTGTTATATATCTACTGTAGTAACTGATCATTTAAAAGACTATTCTGGATAATGAAAAACATGAGACAATTGAATCTCATGAATATAATTCCATTATCATACTTATTGGATTTGAAATGTGTACCTAAATTGTTATGATGATAGAAAAATGACTCACTCTGTGGATTTCAGTAGCTTCTTCCATGGTGACTCTTATCTTTGTTTACTTGGACAAAGTACTCATGATCGACAATATCATGGTTACTGAGATGAAGTTTATGCTGCGGCTGAGTAACATGAGCTTTCACTCTCGAAAACAGTATTCAATCTGGAATTATCAATGACTACAGTGAAACACACAACATTGCATTTCGGTGACTGGTCATCTACCTGGTGACAGAATAACTTGTACCTTGAAGAAACACCTAATGCTTCTGTGGTTACAAATTTCCATTTAATATATTACATGCCTGAGATAAAACAGTCATTTTTGAGCTTTAAAATGGGTATGTAGATCAGTAAGTATTAAAAAGAAGTAAGTTACTATATTTTGGAGAAGGTTCCATAAGGTGCTGAGAAGAAGATATAATCTTTTGTGTTTGAGTGAAAAGTTCTATAGATATTTTTTAGATCCCATTTGATTCATGCAAATGAGATGTAATCTGGATAAATGACTTAAATACATTTTTTAAATGAGAAAAATTGTAACTTAAAGATTATACTTACACATATTAGAATGAGAATCAGCTGTATAAATGGGTTATAATAGATTATGATTAATTTTATTTCTGTCAATATATTTATTCTAATAATAATATATCATACAACATTTATGATGCAATTTTATGGGAAGTATATGATATGTTTTCATGTGGATGATTCCAGATTGGTGTATACAATAAAACTATTCTTTTATTTCCTCTTAGGCAGTTCACTGCAAATTTCCCATGCTGCATGATCCAAAAATGACTTCCAAGGTAAACAATGAAGCCACCAAAAGTGTTTGCCTCTGTGGCTCAGACCACTTTTATGACAAGAAACTGCTACTTTTATATTCAAATAGCTATGAAGAGATTTTTGTCTTAAATAATTTTAATGCATATATTAGATAAAATTTTAATCATACGTACAATAAATATCTATGACCATAGCCCCACCATATTTAAGGGAGATGAACCATTTAAAATTAAATATGATTAACTGATTAAACACATTGGTTTCATTATCAGCAAATCTTTTAATATATTTATTCTATTGTCAGGTGTAGTTAGCAATTATCACGCTGGTTTTCTTGTAGATAAAATAAAGCTTTAGTTTTCCCTTTTCTATAAATTGTGTAACCTTAAAATCATTTGAGCTTTTAATCTAGGATTAAATCTTTATTCCCAATTTAACCCATAATTTTTTAGGTCATGTAGATAATTTATAATATTAGATGTTGTATTTACATAACAAAAATTATTCCCCTTTGTGTGTGTTTAAATTGCATATATAATCACTTTATACACATTTATTTAATATATATACTGTGCAGGGACAGATATACAGTTCTGAAATCAAGATCAAGTAAAATTAGATAGATTTCTAAATGTATTTTTGTATTATAACGAACGCAATTTACTGTGTCTCATTCTCACCAGCATATAGGTAATCATTTTGTTTATTATTATTTTTATTCATCTTCATATATCTGAAACAATCATAAACACTGAATATAAATTATTTAACATTACTAATTTGTAGAGAAGCTTCACAACAAGCGTAAGAATCTAAATCAACAGCGACTGGATTCTGACATGCGAAGAAGTTCAGTTTCACACAACAAGAATATTTTTGGTTAGAATTTTGAGCTTTCCCCAGTCTACCAAGGCAGACTGAAAGTGTCCTACAGTTTCTTTCTTACATTTGATAGTTGCAAATAAATTAAAATAAACTTCAAATGTGCTACTTCCCTATTGATGTGTGTAGCACAAAAATATGTTCTTTCGTACTTTACGTTTTTTTTTTTTTTTTTTTTTGAGAATCACTGAATACTCATTGTTGTACTTCCCTGTAAAATTCTCACAATAAAAAAGAAAAATAAAGCACTTGATTTTTCTCTTTAATGGAGAAAAATCAATAGTAAAACAAAGAAAAACTTTTATTAGCTAGCACTAACAATAAGAAAAGACCTTTAATGTCTATATCAATATTCTTTCTAGGTTTACATTGCCTGCCTACCTTCTAATTACTTAAGTATATCATATGCTACCTTGCTTCTCGACTACAAAAAATGCATTGTCTTCTCGTAAGTAAAACAATAGAGATTGTCTTGGTGAGTAGATCTCAGGCCAAGGAAATAAAACAAAAGAAAAGGCAAATTGATTTTTTTTAAGGGTTTAACTGAAAGCCTAGCAGATGAGGACACAGCCTACACATTTGCTTCTCCTATTTGTCAGTGTTGCATTGATTATAATGTCCTTGACGATAGAGGTCATGTTAATTTTATCACATCCAAGGATGCTAGGTGAAATCCGTGGCATGTGTGCAAGCGGCAAGCTCGTTTGTCACATCGTTACTTTCTGTCACTGTTGAAGGTAGGTGTCTTTTTGAAGAATATGCCACAGCTAGAGGGTCATGTCATTTGCATAACACTATGAAAGCTGTCTTTCCAGAGAGAATAAGAGGGATGCTGCTTCGTTTTCTGTTTACAGAAATCGTATAGGGGACAGCTGTCAGGAGCGGATGCTGTGTCTCTTCTACATGGGTAGCACTAGAAAAAATGTGCTTAACGACATATTAATAAATCGTAACTAAAATTTCTATTTACTGGACTTCATGTTAATTCCACCAATCAGAATAAAGTGGTTCTGGCCTGCTGTTAGCAGATATTTTCCCTTTAGAAAGTCAAACGATGCCTATAAATGGAAGTGATTTGCAGAAGCTTCTGTTGCACTTGGTTGATAACCAAATAATTTCCTTCCTTTACAAAATTATAGGAAGTTGTATACAGGCATACTTTTGATGCTACTTCAAAGTATCTTAGGACTATTGCAGAAATAATTTAAGATAATAATCTTTTTGGGGTCCTAAATTATATCATGAATATTCTAAAACGTTTCAAATTTTAATGCATTAACTAATGGACACATTTAATTTTAAAACTATTGCAGTAACTAGAGTAAATTAATATCTTGCATAATTATACATTTCTACTAAATAAAACACATTTGATAAATATAAACATTGTCTTAAATTATGTACCATTATAATTGCAATGAAATAAACTCAGATCTACAATGAAAAATAAAAATTTTCTAGCATTATTCTCTTTATTTGTACTAATATAACTATATATAGTTGATATGTGATTGCATAAAATTTGTATACTAAGGGTTTTCTATATTTTTATTGAAAAATAAAATAATTCATATTACATCTCATTTGCTATCCCATCCCATGCATCCTCCAATTCCTCCCTCCCTCCTGCTTTTACTCAGGTTTTTTTTTATTAGTAAAAAGGAGAATAATTTATAAGCCTTCAAAACATGTAATCAAATCAGATTTTCCGGAAAAGGCATTCCTTATATCCTTTGTTTGTTTTAGTGGATAAATGATGCCTTTCAAAATTTTACCAACATTATGCAGCAAAGAGATACTTGGATACTTTCAGCCTGAAACGTGACTCTTGAGCTTCTTTCATTATTGATCATGTACTTTCCAGCCTGAACCCTTATAAAGCTTTATAGCACTGTAAGATAGAATGCATAAAGAAATCATGTCGGGAAAAATTGCAATGGGGAACATGTAGAGGAATTTTAATCTTGCAACACAGTTGCTCTCTGGCAAGGGATCCCATTCAACATCCTAGTTCTGTGTGATCCACCTGAAATATAGACACACCATTATTACGTACCTTTAGTTCCTCTGGATAGAATACACACCTTTAACCTCTCTGGCTAGAATATGGTCACAGCACACATTTATTCACTCTGGATGGAATAATTTATGACTTGAACAAATACTTTTAATCACAAACAATGACATCTAATTGAAGAATAGACAAAGTGACAGATCAGTGACAGAGTCAACAGAATGAGTCAGAGATAGGATATGCCCAACTCTCATGAGGACGGGAAAAAGAAGGTACTTAAGAGGAGAGCGATTCAACGAGAAGATGTGAGAAGCTAGTTAGAATCAGTCAGCTTGTAGAAGAGTTTTGAGCCAGAGCTGGTCCATTGAATCTATCAGTCAGATTTCAACAAGAACTGGAAAGTATGAATCTACTCAGCAGTAAGTCTTAGAGTCTGGTATCTAGGCCTAGGTTTGCAGATGAAGGCTGGAAGGTGAAGCTTTCAAGGTCTAGGCTTGAAGAAGATTAGATTGTATAGAGCTTAGAAACTCCAGGCCTAAGCCTAGAGATAATTAGATAGAAACACTCTGGGCTCAGCCAAAGCCAAGTATGTGTAAAGCTTGGGTACAGCTATCATCTCATGCTCCCATCCGAGGAAGTTAAAAACAACATTTACAGGAGCAACTCTGAGCCTAGCATTTAGCAATTGACACCAAAGAGCCAGATGTAAGCTAAACTACTTTGGATCTTCTAGCCAAGACAAGCTGCCAGACCAAAAACATCAAGTCAGTGGAATGTAAGAGGAACATACAGAGCAGAACGCTCAACCAAACTCGACAGAAATCCCTGATGTACAAATAACATACATAGAATTATTTTTATCATAAGAAACAAATTTTGCTTTTGTATCTTATCTAGAAGATGTAACTGAAACAAGGTGTGTGTGTGTGTGTGTGTGTGTGTGTGTGTGTGTGTAAAATCCATGACGATTTTCATGTTGAGGTAGATTCTACCAGATTCTACACATTCTTTATATTTATGTTAAATAAAACGTATTGATAGCTTTGAAATGATTTATAATCATGGCTTATCTTTATAAGTAAGACTTGGAACATATAAACATAATACCCATCATATTTTCCACAATCCCTAGTAGAGAAAATTATTACACAAAATACAAATAAAAAACAATATAGATATGTGTATCACAGAGCAATGCATTTAGTAATTTATAGTTCTATTAACACTGATGATCAATTATCAACATATGTACACCAAACAACAAAATGTAGTTATATGGTTTATTATATGGATTCATTAATAATTATTTAATTTTGATTTTTCCCATTGATGTTATT
The DNA here is from genome assembly GCA_907169655.1 of Acomys percivali. Classification (NCBI taxonomy): domain Eukaryota; kingdom Metazoa; phylum Chordata; class Mammalia; order Rodentia; family Muridae; genus Acomys; species Acomys percivali. The sequence goes on along the minus strand of OU015748.1, from coordinate 26,406,629 downwards.
TTATTTATTTTTATTCCTATTTATACATCTTTTATTTTTAATTTATGATATAATATTTTTAAATTTTTTCATACAGGGTTTTCCTGTGTAGCCTTGGCCATCCTGGACTCATTTTGTAGACAGGGCTGGCCTCAAACTCACAGTGATCCACCTGCCTCTGCTTCCTGAGTGCTAAGACTAATAGCTTGCACCACCACACCCAGAGAAAATATATTTTTCAATATATTCTAATTATGACTTCCTCTTTCACAAATCCCTCCAGATCCTCTCCACCTCTCAATCCACGAAAATCCATTCTCTTTCTCTATTTCATTATATTTCATTAGAAAACTAAATGGATGCAAAAGGATAATGATAATAATATTAATTAAGATATAATGAAAATAAACATAATTGAAGAATATAAAACAAAAGAGCTGAAAATACACAAGAAACATACAAATTCAAAGATCATACATTCATACACACACAGAAATCTCCAAAAGATGATAAAAATCAGAAACCATACTATATATGAAAACGACCTGTAAGGTAAAAAGAATGCCCTACGAAGCATTATGAGACAAAAAGACCCCCCCCCAAAAAAAAAAACTATCAAGTCGATCAATGCGATGTATTCATATTAGCATTCATGGTATTGGAAAGTATTCTGCACACTACTAGAGAAAGCAAGCAAACAAAGAATACCCTTCAAGAGACACTTGGGCAATAGTGGTGCAAATCTTGTGAGAGTTAACAACTGGTATCTGATTATACTTAAGACCCAATATTCCACCAACAAGTTTTTCAGGTAACATTAGCTTTGTAAATCAGAGAGCTTTTACCTTTGTCCTCTGATAGTGTGCAGAAGATCTTCCAGTACCATGAACACTAGTCAGAAGTTGTGAAGACTCTAGGTAGGCCTAGCTAGGCTTCTCTGTGTTCAATGAGTCATGTAAGTGTTGTGTTCAGCAGTGGATGTTTACAGCCAATTTGTAAAGAGCAGTTAACCATTTCAGCACCAAAGGTTTCATTTGGTGGCAAGAGATATCTCGTTGGGGGATCTCATACCCTAGGATTTGGTGATTTCATTTAGATTACTTTGTATATGTATATATTTTGAGAAGCTTCTAAAAAATTCAGTTTCCATAAAAGTAATTGTTTTGACTGATGTAATTGTCATTTCAGAAACTTATTACTGCATAAGATCGCCCTTTCTAGGTCTTTTTGAACTATAGCGGGCTGGCTCAACTCATCTATTTTCACTCAAATCTTCTTTAAGCTGACTGATTCAATCTGGCTTCCATTGACGCCTCACTGAGTTGCTCTGCTTGGCCTCAAACTAACTCTGACAATTTTTTCTTATCTTGTAGTTCCTTCTTATTCCCAGACTCCAATTGCCCATGCAGGAAAACACAAGTGAATTCAACTCTACTGAACTGTCCCCAACTGCCAAGACAGGGTAAGCAAGTCCTCAATAGTTCCTGACTCACAAATATGTCTTTCAGATATATTGGGGTAGAAGGCTGAAGATGGTGCTCCAACATTATAGAGAGTTTTGGGTGACTATTCAGGAAGTAAACTATCGCAGTCATTTTCTCCATTTTGGAACCTATCATGTTTTTTCCTTACCACATTCCCAAATCTTCTATCCCTTCCCACAATATTTGAGGTTACGTTTTAAAAAGATTCTATTTCCTGGTTAAGTCCCATTTATGTTGCATAGACCGTCTTGGTATGGGGACTCATTTTGTCATGTGGTCAGACTATCAGTGCCACATCATTAAAGGAAATCGATTCTTCCTATCAATTACTGAAGTATATAAATTTGCTAACTCAGTATTACAGCATATTCTATCATTTTATATCTCTTCCTGTTTGTGTTTATTCCATTAAGAGACTCAGTGTTGAGATCAATAAATTTGGAGAGAACAACATTGGATACTTCTAGAGCATGTCTCCTGCATCTAAGGCTCATAGAAATAGATGAATATGGGGTAAAAAAGGCTCTAAGAGCCAAGAGAACAAGATCTGAAAGAACTCTGTGTTTTCTTGCAATGGACACCTAAATAAGATGTAAAGAATAACAATATCATCAAACATGCTAGTGTTGAAGGTAGAAAATATCAGTGTTCAAACTATGGACAAAGTGTATGTGAATATAGTAAAATAAATATAGTAAATACAGTATAGATAGCTATAGATAACTAACATAGTATAAGTAACTGCCAAAAGAGAGAACTCATTTCTCCAAAGATTAGAAGCTAGTAATACAATACAAAGTGGTCAGCCATTAAATTTTATATACATGAATAACAAAATGGGCTCAGTGGGTTATATTTATATATCTGTATAAGTATCTACAAATCTACGCAAATATACATTCACATATGCCACCAATTTGAGATGGAAGTACAGACTCTCCTATAACAGTACTCCTATGTTAAAACTCTAATAGTCTAATATCAGAATATTCTAATTTACTAAACGGATAGTTGGAAGAAGAAACAATTCAAATGAGAACTGGGGTTTTTCTCGGTCTGCTTTCCAAAGCTACTTCAAATGAAGCTTTCTAAAGAGCACATTTTATTTATTTTTGAAATTTTAGATTTTGTGTTTAGAATGTCCCAATTTCCTTTGCATGATTAAGAAACTGCTCCTTGCTTTCGATGAGTCCGTAGAGCTCACTCTACTGAAAGTGCTATCGAGTGATGTCTTCCTTACACTCTCTAGCACTTTTCATAAGGCAGTGTCGGACGACAATATTTTGCATGTTATTTATCATTGTAACAACTCACTGTTTAGCCTAAGACACATCTACAATTATAAGTAGTCACAAAACAAACAATAAATAGTTTCCATTTTTATGTGCGAGTCAGAAAAAAAAATCATGTCAGGTGACTCTATTTTCTAATTTTCTTTTTTTAATGTTTTATTAATTAATGTATATAATCACCTTACATCCCAGTTGTAGCCTCCTACCTCAACTCCTCCCAGTTTTACCTTCTGTTACCTCCCCCTATTCCTCAGAAAAGGGGAGTCCCCCCTACTGACCCATCCCAACTCATCAAGCTGTATCTGTACTTAGTTTGTCCTCTTCTCCTGTGAGCTGGCAAGGCAATCCCACCAGGGGAAAGTGATTAAAAACCTAGCAAAGAGTCCATGTCAGAGACAGCTCTCCCTCCCCTTACTAGTGGACTCACAGGAAGCCTGAGCTGCCTATAAGTTACATCTACTTAGAGGACCTAAGTCCATTCTAATCATGGTCCTTGGTTGGTTCTTCATAATCCACAGACCCTTCTGGGTCCTGGTTAGTTGGCTTTGATGGTCTTCTTGTGCAGCTTTATCACCTCTAGTTACGTTTATCCTTCTCCCTACTTTTCCATTACATTCCCTATGCTTTGCTCAATGTTTGGCTGTGAGACACAGCATCTGTTTCAAAGTGATGCTGGGTGGAGCTTCTCAGAGGACAGTGCTGCTAGGGTATTGTCTGCAAGCATAATAGAGTATCTTTAATAGAATCAGGGGTTGATTCTCATATATGGGGTGGGTCTAGGGTTGGGGTTGGGCCATGCATTAGTAGAACAACCACTCAATCATTTTTTGCTCTATCTGTTCCATCTTTATGCCTGATTGTCTAATAGGCAGGGTAATTTTGGATCAAAGGTTTTCTGGGTGGTGGTGTTAGAGGATGTCCTATTCAGGATCCATGGCTGCTGCTCCTAGAATTCTCAGGTATGGTCCCACTCAAATCCTCCCACAGGCCTATTCAGGCTTTGGTCTCCTGTTTGTAACAGAGATGCCCCACCCACAATTTCTCTTTTCCCTGAAGTCCTTCTGTCCTCCCACCTGCAGTCTCCCAAGGTCTGATCTCCATCTTCCAATCTCTCTTGCTCCCTCTCCCTACTTGTTTCCTTTCTTCCACAACTACCTCTGACTTTGCTATTTACCCTTCTGAGTGAGAGTTCAGCATCCTTCCTTGGTTCTTCCTTGTTACTTATCTTCTTTGGATCTGTTCAATGTAGTATCCTCTTATAAGTGAGTATATACCATGTATGTCTTTGTGCGTCTGGGTTACCTCACTCAGGATGATCTTTTCTAGTTACATCAATCTGCCTGCAAACTTTGTGGCTTCGTTGTTTTTAATGGCTGAGTAGTACGCCATTGTGTAAATGTATCACATATACTTTATTCATTCTTTGGTTGAGGGAAATCTTGGTTGTTTCCAGATTCTGGCTATTATGAATAAAGTTGCTGTTAACATAGTTTACCAAGTGTTCTTGTTGTATGATGGAGCATCATAGTTGTATAATATGGGTCTTGAGATAAATCTTCTGGGAGATTATGTATGTGACTCCAGCTGAGACATCCATTAGCAGGTGTCATGAATTGAATAGAATATCCTCTATCTAGAGAGGACTCCTAGTGGAGGGAAGGGAATACCAATCTACCCACAGAAAGCTTCAATCCAAAATTTATCCTGTCTACAAGATCTACAGGGACAAAGTTAGAGCAGAGAGTGAAGGAATGCCTATCCAATGTCTTGCCCAATATTCTACATGGAAGAGAGCCAACCCCTGACACTATTAATAATACTCTGCTATGCTTGCAGATGGCGCCTTATCACAGCTATCATCTGAGGGGCTCCAATCCACAGTAGACTGAAACAGCCAAATATTGGGTGAAGCGTAGAGACTCTCATGGAGGAGGAGGGGAAAGGATAGAAGGACCTGAAGAGGACAGGAGCTCCACAAGAAGACCAAGAGTCAACTAACCTGGGTTAATGGGAACATTTGAAGACTGAGACACCAACCAAGGACCATGTGTGAACTGGACCTAGGCCGTGTACACAGATGTAGCCCATGTGTATCTGAGACTTCATGTGGGTCCCCTAGTAATGGGAGTGGGAGCTGTCTCTGCAATGGACTCAGTTGCCTGCTTTTTCATCACTTTCCTCTGGTGAGAGTCTCTTGCCAGGCCACAGAGATACAGGATATACTCAATCCTGATGTGACTTGATGTGCAGATGTGATTTGGGGAGACTTCCCTTTCTGAGAATTAGGGGCAGGGTGCTAGGAAGAAGAGGAAGACTGGGTGGGAGTAGGAGAGGAACTATGATTGGGATTTAAAGTGAATGAATAAATAAATAAATTTTAAAATCCCCAGCCAACATTTTGAGGGCAGGGGTGGGAGAATAGATATGATAATTGCTAGAAGGTGCTTTTTCACTGAATTTAAATTAAGCCAGAGAAACTGTGAATCATTCTTATGAAAAAATGGAAGACTACTCATAAAGACACTTTCAGGCTGCTGTTTTATCACCTGGCCTATCCCTTCTGAAAAAGAAAATACAAAGTAATCAAAACAACCCCAAACCAAAATCAATGAACACTTGTGGTAAGGTAATTTTGTCCTTGGTGTTATTGTGTTGTGTGTTTAAAATCAAGACATTACAATTCATAGCCATCTGATTTCATTTCTCATTGATCTATATATGCCAGGTCGTTATCTTAACTCCAACCTATCTACTAATATTTTCAAGTTTTGTAGCTTTTTTCCATATAACCATTAAACTAAGTACCACATCAAGTTCATACTTTAAAGATACTTCTGCTTATATGAAATGAACAGAAAAAGACTTGTTAGCTAGATAGAAAGTGGAGCTTGCATAGTTAAAAAGGTGGAATCCTCTTTTCCTAGAATGATGAAAGTAAGGATTGCCTTGAAGAGTTAGCACTTCCTTAGACTTCTTTTATCAATCTTTTCTGGGTCTGTGGATTACAGTGTCTTTACCTAACAGCTAATATCTAATTATAAGTGAGTAGATATCATCTTTGTCTTGCTGGGTCTTCTCTTTGTTGGTGCTTGCTTATAGGATGCTTTTCATCTTACTGGGTTGCATGGTATAGCCTTGATATGAGGGTTTATGCATTGTCTAATTGCATCTTCTTATGCTGTGCTTGGCTAATATCACTACTCTTTTAAAATTTTTATTTATTTATTCCCTTTACATTCTGGTGTTAGGCCCCTTCCCTCCTATCCTCCAAGCCCTACCCTCTCTCCCTCTTCCCTCATCCCTCTCTGCTCTTCTCCAGAAAATGGGAGCCTCCCTTCCCACCAACTCCAGCTCATGTCCCCTCAGGACCAATCATGTTCTCTTCATCTGTGGCCTGGCAAGACAGTTCCATGAGGGGGAAGTGTTCAAAAAGCAGGCAACAGAAACTATGTTAGAGACAGCTGCAGCTTCCTTCCTAGAGGACACACAAGAAACCTGAGCTGCCCATCTGCTACATCTGTGTAGAATGCCAGGGAAAGTCCATGCATGGTCTTTGGTTTGTGCTTCAGTGTCCAAAAGCTCCTCTGAGCCCTGTATAGTTGGCTCTGTTGATCTTGTCATGGAGCTCCTGTTACCTCAAGATTCTTTTCTCCCTCCCCCAACTTTCCTACTCATCGCCAAATGTTTGGGAGTTTCAGCATCTGTTTCACTATTAAAAATGCAAACTTGAACAGTGGAACTAGGGCAGAGGGAAGTTCGGGGAGGGCTGGGAGGAGAGGAGGTATTGGTCAGGATGCACTGAATGAAAGAAAAATAAAGTAAAAGAAAAAAAGTAGAGCAATTTTTATCCAGCAACATGGGTGCTCTGACAAAGAACAATATCTGAAGACATTCTAGGTCAAGCTGCAATGCAGACCCCACATAAATTACAGTATTATCTGGCTGGCATACAGAATTATCTTTAGTACACACCTTAAATCCCAAAAAATAACATGTAATTGAGGGTTTGACAAAGTGAGGAATCTGAGTAAGAGTTGAAAGAATGAGTCAAAGATAGGATCCACTCAACTCTCACTACAGCTGACAGGAAGGAGAGGCTACTTAAGGACAGTGCAGGAAGAGAGAGAGAGAGAGAGAGAGAGAGAGAGAGAGAGAGAGAGAGAGAGAGAGAGAGAGAGAAAGAGAGAGAGAAAGCGCTGAGTTTGGTACAGTTCAGTTGAATGCAGTTCATGCAGTCAGGGCTGTTCAGTTAGTGGAGGTCAGAGGCAGCGTTTCTAAGCAGAGTTAATTAGTCAGAAAGCCAAGAGAAGCTGGATTAAATCAGTCTGATTTGAGCAGAATTTGAGCCAGAAAAGCTGGGTAGAATTAGCTGGCCAGAGTTCAGAAAGAACTAGAAATGGAGAGTTTATTCAGGAGTAAGTCTTGGAGGCTGAAAACATTCCAGGTATGGGATAGCAGACAAAGGTTAGAAGCTAAAGCCTTCATGATCTGGACTTTCAGAAAATTTGGTTGTATGGAGGCAAGAAGCTTCCAGTCCTAGGCCTAGGGATAGACAGAACAGAGATAGAAGCACTCTGGTCTTAGCCCAAGCCATGTGTTCCTAAAACTTCAGTATGGCTCTCATCTCACCCCTTCATCTGAGTAAATAAAAGTGCCACTTAAAGAAAAAAAGAAAAGAAAAGAAAAGAAAAGAAAAGAAAATTCAGCATTTCATTCTATTTTTTATTAAATATTTTTTATATTTTACCTATACATTTATATTATTATACATATATACAATAAACTACCTGCAGCAAGAAGAACCATGACACTATCAGGAATTATATAAATGTTACATTCTTAATGTTTTGACGATTTGTATTTGGCAGCCTTGAAGAAGACATCTTTCTTATCTTGGTGCGTATAAAACATTTGACAGGGCTGTGCACCTATGTTACCACAGCATCAAATATATACGTGAAAGGAAAGAAGCATTTTCTATTTCCTGGTATTTTAACTTTAAATATATAATATATAATAAAAATTATTAATAATTTATTTATAAAATTTATTTGCATTTGTGTCTATTTAAGACTGACAGATGTTGAAATGGGAATTCATGACAATGCTTTAAAAGTACTTGACTATTTTATTTAAGCAATGAGTGATGCATTTTACTAGGTAGACTATTTTCTGAGAACACACAATTACAGCATCTGTAGACATTCTGAAATATTGAAAAAATATGGGGACGGGTTTTTGTATTCTCAAGATAAAGGCCTATACTGCATTAAACCCTGTGGGATACTAAATGCTATTACAAAGTGCAGCTGTGCACAGAGGATTGAAATCTACTTAAATGACCCATTAAACACTAACTACATGAAAATTTCAAATTACCTAAATTGAGTTCTCAAAACTGGTTGAAATAGTAGCTATTTACAGAAAGACTTCTGAAATAAAACTGATGACTGTCTATCTTTATTTAAATGCCAGTTAACAGTGTACCTTTACTTCATAAGACAGATTATAACTCTCTTATAAACATTTAACTCAACAATATAATTATAAATTTTTAAATAATTTTGTGGTGGTATGGTGCCATTAGAGACATCAAGAGCATATATTAAAAATGTAAGTATGCACTATTATAAAAATAATAGATTATACATATGTGCTTCATATCATAGTTAATGAGTTTAAATAATGAGTGGTATTATCTTAGGATGAAATCTAAACGGTTTTGATCTTTTAACTCTTTACAATTTAAGGGCTAATAAAATTATCATGTAAAGGAAAAATATCAGATATTACTCAGATATCTGCTCAGAAGTATTTTACCTCATCAGAATTACTAAGATAAGACGTAAGATGTTTCATGTTTTGGCCACATTCATGCAACAAAATGTAGTTAACATATAAAGATCACAGATTCTTTAGTGAACAGATATCTTAATTAAATGACTTTAATTTTTCTTAAAACTTTCTTCTCCAACTTCCCAATTTGGGGCAAAGAGATTAAGCACAATCATTAAAACAAAAACACAGCCTAATTTAGTTTGGAGAGATAATTAATTGTATGTACCAAGTAGGTAAATGTCAATGATGTCTCTAGAGAAATGAAAAGCAAAGCTTTTCAGAGAATCTTGTCAGACTGTTATTCAGAATAATACCATTGTCAATGTTAATTGGGAAAACTGTATTTTATCAAACCAGACAATATATTTGTGTCCTCTTTCAAAGGTTTTAAATAGTGATATAGTGTATCTTTAATAAGAATCCTCCACAGTGTACTAAACTATCTCCTGATAGAAGAGTTATCAATCCTCTTGCATTTTCTTTCACTCCCTTCATTAGTTTAGATGTAATCTTTACACATTTATCCAGCCTAAGTACTTTCTACTCAGCAAAATACATTCAATACTTGTTTATTTTTGTTTGACTCACATAACACAGGTTGGTCTTTACCGTAGTATTTATCTCTGGATGTTCTTGAATCCTCTTGCTGTGATCATGGAAATACCAGCTGCAAATGCAATGTTTTAGTTGTAATGACATTTTGCATACCTGCTAATGTTTTAGACATATTCATTTATCTTTCTTGTAATTACAACATAGAGTACCCTGAATTGCTTAAAGTATTTTTTATATGTGTTTAGGATTTGCCATTCAACTTGGTGCAGGAGGAATCTCTGACATTCTCTCGGCATGATCCATCTACTGATGTCTCAATCTACTTTTCTAGAATTATAATAGAAACTTTGTGTTTGCCATACTTTTCACATATGCTTAAAACAAATGCAAAAATAAGTAGAGTATTCATCCACTGAAGATGAAGATGTGGTACAGAAAGAAAAGTATTTGAAAGTCTTTGACAGGATAAATTTCCTTACCTGTGCATTGTTCTATGGCTTGTGCTAAAAATTTTAATACAGTATAATGTGTAGGAGTTAAGCCTTTATTATTTTAGTTTATCTGATGCCCTTACAAAAACATATTTATGGCTTAGAGATGAAAATTATAATTCTTATTCCAATCACAGCTTACTAATATTAAGAAACTTCACGCAAAGATCTCTGTTGATCCATGGATTTGTCTGCATCCATCTTTGATACAGCCACATTAAGGAGCAGCTGAAGAGATGCTTGAGAACAGAATCGGCTGTTTTATAGCCCATATCTGAAAGTGGCTGACATCAGTTATCATCACATTACATTGAACTGAGCCAGCTTACAAGGCCTTGACATAAATGAAGTTGTTACAGTCTAGGGGTCTTTATCAGGTCCATTTTCTGTGCCAGTTAAAGAATTAAAAGCAGGGGAAATCTCAGCTAGGATAGACAACAGCTGAGCAATCTCAAACACAAGGAACCTGTAATAGGCAGAATCAGCCTTGAAAGGCTTTTGTTGGGGGAGAAGATAGAAACATTAAGCATCTATCTACACAGAGACAAAAGGATGCTATGCAAAGCTTAGTTTGCATAGTGAGGGTATTCAGGAAGCAAACAACAGTCTCTTTTTGGAGGGCTGGTTTTAAAGTCTTTAAATCATCTTCCTTTCCTAATTTAGGGTTGGTAGGTGGTTACTAGGATTTTACAAGGGAAGATAAACCGGTCGTGCTATATTTATTATTTTCATAAATATATGGTCCAGAGAACTTTACTAGAGAAAGGAAAATCTTACGTTGCTGTTATAGTCTAGGTGAGGTTGTACGATACAGAACTGAAGACTGTCAACTAAAAAAACATCAGTAAAAGATTCTAGTAAAACATCTCTGTTACTTGTTTAAAGCAATATGTTTGGGAGACATAGGGGATTCTAAATTATTAAATATTAAGGAAATATTATATATTATGTTTTTACTTCTCTCTTACATTTTGGTGAATTTTTCTTCTAAAAATAGTGAAAAGAGTAAACCATAACAAAATCTTGATACTGTAAGATTGACTATTTCTTAATTTAACATGAATTAAAACTTGTGAATTCAGAACACACTCCTAAATGAAGGCTATTACACTCGCTTGAGGAAGTTTGTATGGTTTCAGTTCAACTTCCACTATTTTCCTTTCTTTCTCACAATATGCTAGCAGGAAATGGATTGGAGAAAAATGCTGAAAGTAGAATATTAGAGGAAAGCTCCATGATTACATTCCTATAAAAGCAGTGATACTTGTTGATAAAAAAAAAATTAAATCATTGAACTGCTTTAAAAATCCAAGTTCCTTCATTCCAGTTGCATACCTGTTTCACAAAGCACTCACTGATTTCTGATTTCCTTTTCATATTAATGTGGAAACCCTCATTTCTAATACATTATAAGATTTTCTTAAGGAGAAAAAAATATCTCAGGAGGAGTTTAGCTTATATATGAGTCACCAAGTTTTTTACTTGCAGTTTCTCATTTGTGGTACAAATGCACTATGTGGATGGGCAATATTCTCATGACATGGAAAGCTGGAAAATGAAGAACTGATTTTACATGCCCTTTGGGCAATCAACCATATGATCAAAAGATCTCTTTTCCCTGTTATTATACATAAGGATGTAATAGGATGACAGTGGCTTACTGCATGATTGACAGCCATAAGACACTAATGCCAGGGCTCTGGAATCTGAAAGAAGTAATGGTCTCTGCAAGACATAGTAACTGGCATGCTAGATTTGAGCAATTTAAATGAGGACATTTTTTGTTAACTCAGTTTATCTTTCTTTCATATCTCTTTTTCTTGTATGTCTTTTTGCCAAATTTGTGGAAACCAGTAAGAAACCTTAGTCCACTGATGCTGGTGCATGAATTAACTTAGTTCTTAGACCACAGTATTAAGAAGAGAAGGACCAGAGGGTTGGCAGTGACTCATTCATTTAATCTCAGCACTTGGGAGGCAGAGGCAGGTGGATCACTGTAAATCCAAGACCAGCCTGGTCTACAGAAGTAAGTCCAGGACAGCTAAGGCTACACAGAGAGTCCCTGTCTCGAAAAACCAATAAATAAATAAATACATACATAAATAAATAAAAAATAAAAAAGAAGAAGAAACGAAGGACCATTTGAGGAATATCAAATGAATTGAATATTGCTTGTGTCCCTAAAGATTCTATATATTATATTCAAAATACTTTCTATAAATAACAAACTTCTGACTATGGATCATGTGTGAGATACATTCCTAAGAAGATTTGACAGAAATATATGAAATAAAATTGTTCTGATATGACAGTCTTATGGACTAAATCTCATTCATATTTTTAGTAAGAATGAACTATCACTGTATTAGTTCCTATTTGTTAATTGTGAATCAAAGCAATAGAAAACAAAATAAGATTTTTCAGGAATTCCATAAAGCATACAACTTCCATGGATTTCTGTGATGGAGCGATAAGAAAACATATGTTCTTCTTTTAAGGAACAAACTACAGTGAAAGTGATGACATGCTAATCTTTTGATGAGGTGATAATATTCAATACTCAGTAATATAAGATTGTAGTGAGGAAAACGTCTTTATGCGCTTTGAGGCAGTATGTTGGCATTTGTGAGAGTCCTTGGAAGGACAACATTACTAACACCCTTGGGTTGCCTCTGAAAGATAACAGTGGCCTCCAGAGTATAGCCAATAAAAAGTGTTACTGCCATTTCCATGTAACCTATTCTCCCAATTACCTGAATGATACTGGAGTCAGGTTCTTTCCAGAAAAGCTTCCAGATAAGAATGAGAGAGGGCTCACTTAACTTCTAGATTGCAGCCTTGTGAGGCTTTACCTCAGAATCTAATTACCATAAAGCCAGCACAGACAATCTACCTTAGATACATCTGGACTTCTGTTCCTCAGGGTAAAGTGACATATTATATATAGACTATATGCATTATCCTGCAGAGATTTTACAATTTTGTACAGAGTGTACAAAAAGGCACTTCTGTTAATCATGAATTAATCAGATACCTATAAAACTTCAGGTGTATTTTCACTTAGATATAATTAGAAGATGCATTTTTTAACAAGCATAAAATGAATTCTCTGCTAATGCAATTGTATCAGCTTTCTGTACTATATCTTTTGAGACTTGGCTGCTGCTGTGATAGTCAGTGTTTGTGTTAATCTTATTGTTACTGTGAAAGACTAAGCATGACAGCCCCAGACAAGATAGGCTCTGTTGAATGACAGAGTAATCAGTCTGGAAACACACAGGCTTATCCATAAACGCCCAGACGTCACTATCAGCATGTTCACACATGTTGCCTCTTTTCTCCCTTAAGGACACCTAGATCATTTAACATTGTGCATTTATGTTGAATATTTCTTGAATCCTATGCTATTAGAATATGCTAAATGAAACTGGATACGAAAGTTTTATTTTTTTTCTTTCACAATTCTTTTTAAAACTTTTTTATTTTTAATTTGTTCACCTTACATCCCAGTCTTAGACCCTTCCCTTATCATCTCCCAATACCTCCTTCTCTCACTTATACCCTCTCCCTCCTTCCCCTAATTCTCAGAAAGAGGAGTCCTCTTCCTCTAACATCTGACCTGGGCCTATTCAGTCTCATCTGGACTGCCTAGATCCTCTTCCTCTGTAGCCTGGCAAGACCATACTGCCAAGGGGAAGGGATCAATGTGTGGGAGCCAAAGTCCATGTCAGAAGTAGTCCCTACTCTCCATATTATGAAAATCACAAGGAGACTGTGCTGTCTATCTACTACATTTGACCAGAGGGTCCGCAGCATCCGTGTTCCTTTCTTGGTTGACCAGCTTTTGCAGCAACCCTTCCTCCACTTGGATTTGTTGGATCCTTTGGTTTCCTTGTGGAGCTCCTGATCACTCCAGGTATCAGCATGTGGGATCTCCTGCTGAATGGATTCTTTCACATTATTTCTATTGTAGTCTCCCAGTCAGCTACTTCTGATGTCTATTCTATTTTTTCTTCCTGAATGAGAATTAGGCATTCTCCCTAGGTTCTCCTTATAATTTTATTTCTTTAGTTCTGTGTGTTGTAATGTGGTTATCTTGTACTATTTGCTGATATCTGCTTATGAGTGAGTATATATCATGTGTGTCTTTCTGGGTCTGCGTTTTCTCACTCAGGATGATCATTCCTATTTCCATCATTTGCCTGAAAATTTCAAGATTTACTTGTTTTTAACAGCTGATTAATATTCCTTTGTGTAAATGTACCAGTTTCTTTATCAAATCTTCTGTTGAGGAATATCTAGGATGTTCCCAGGTTCTGGATATTATGAATAAAACCTCTATGTGCATAGCTGTACGAATGTTCTTGTTGTATGTTGGAACATCTTTCAGGTATATGGCCAGGAATGGTATGGCTGTGTCTTTAGGTAGAACTATTCCCAATTTTCTGAGAAAGTAGCACTTTGAATTCCAAAGCAGCTATAAAAGTTTGCACTTCTAGCAACAATGGAGGAGTGTCTCCTTTCCCCACATCCTCCTAGTATCTGCTGTCACACTGGGATGTATGACAGCAGTGTATGTCATTTTTATTTGCATGTCCCTGATGACTAGGGATATTGAGCATTTATTTAAGCACAAAACTAAAGTCCAAGTGGATTAAGAAGTCAACATAAAATCAAACACACTAAATCTGCTAGAAAAAAAAAAAGGGGAAGAGCACAGGAGACATCTTCCTGAACATAATGCCAATAGCTTGGACTCTAAGATCAACAATTAATAAATGAGACCTCATGAAACTGAAAAGCTTCTGTAATACAAAGGACACTTTCAACATATCAGAATGACAGCCTAAATAATGGGAAAAGATCTTCAACAACCCTAGTCTGACAGAGGGCTAATATCCAGAGTATATAAAGAACTCAAGAAATAAAGCACCACTAAACCAAATAATCCATTTAAAAAATAGGGTACAAAACAAAACAGAGAATTCTCAACAGAAGAGTATTGAATGTCTGATATGAATGTTTTACATGTCAGTAATGTCAATATATAAAGTTCAAAATATCCAAGGGCATACTTTGAAAGCAGTTTCTCAGCCTTTACCTTCTAAAATGAGATATTGAAATTTCTACTGAAGGTTATGATAATGTGTTATCTGCTTTATGCCGTTATGTTTTCTATTTTGTTTGAAAGAATGAAGACCAACAATTAATAATTTACATAGGAGTAGGAGTGACTTTATAATTCAAACTTCATAACCCTCTAACAGACAAATTACCATCTTTTCCAAAGTTAGGATTATAAAACAACTAAATATAGTGCTATGGTTTAAAGGAGAATGCCCCCCATAGGTACATATGTTTGAATGTTTGCTCATGGAAATGTTTAGGGAATATTAGGAGGCATGGCCTTATAGGAGCAGGTGTGTCATTGGGATTACACATGGAAGTTTCAAAAGCCCATATCAGCTCCAATGATTCTCCTTTCATTTCTCCGCCAGCTGTTTGAGGATTCAGAATGTAACACTGTCAGGTACTGCTCCAGACCATGCCTGTAGGCTTCCTAGCAGGATAACTGTGGACTACTCCTCAAAACAATGCTTTTTGAAATAAGAATTACCTAGGCCATGGTGTCTCCTCATAGCAATAAAACAGCAACTAAAATAAAAGTGGGTACTAAGGATTAGGATATTATGCAGATCTGCAGCAAAGAAGATTTAGCTGGTCAAAAAAAGAAAAACAAAATATACATTTTCAGGAGAAAAAGAGCAGCAGCCAATAGAAAGTGCAGCTAAATCTTGGGGTCAAGTAGATGAGAGTATACAAAGAAAAGCCTGATGCTAACTCAAATAAAGGTAGTGATACCCTCAGGGCAAAACCTCATGTTGCTAATCCTACAACCTATGAAAATATAATAAACCTCAGTGAGCCCTGCAGACTAGAAACCACCAATAATTCATGGTTTATGTAAATACAAGTCCTGGAGTGAGTCAGAACTCTGCCCCAGCAATCAGAAGAACTTGACAGCTGCATCCACAGAAGGATACAGAAAAGGCACGGTAGAATCTTTCTCCACTGTTAAGGAAAGCCCACAAAGCCATGAATGTTGCCTGGACACTTAGGCAGGCCGTTGTGTGAAACTGTTAAGGTATAGCCTGGGTTGCAATGGATGTTGCAGATATCAAAACTATAGGATATTTGTCAAAGAAAGCTGAAGACAGGGTGTAGAAACAGGCCAAAATGACGGTTAATATTAGCCTCCTGTATGAAAGGGCAGCAGAATATTATTAATAGTGTCAGAGGTGGGCTTTTTTCTGACATGACACTCAAGGTCGGTCAGTTATTGGTCGCCATTCCCTCATTTGCTGCTCCCTCTTTATCCTGGCACTTCTTATAGATAGGAAAAACTGTGGCTCAAATGAGCATATACAGGGGGAGGTAATCCCCCTCAGGAACAGTCATAGGGGAGGGGAATAAGGGGAAACTGAGAGGGAGGGGAGAATGGGAGGATACAAGGGATGGGATAACCATTGAGATGTAACAAGAATAAATTAATTTAAAAAAAAGATTTTGTGGCTAAGTTGGTATCCCATCTCTTCACTGACAGTCCTGCATGTTTACAGGAGGTGACCGCTTCATGTTCCACATCCTCTATTTCTAGGAGTCTTAGCTGGAGTAACCCTTAAAGACTCATGAGAGTTTCCACTGTCCTATATTTCTAGCTTGTCCCAGAGATACCAGCCACACTGATTGCAGTTCTCTCTGGCCATCCTTCCGAATCGGATCCCTCCTGTTCCACTCCTCTCACCCCTCTCTCACCAGGTTACCTCATTCCATCCAGTCATATATGTACTTTGATTCCCTTTCTCAGTGTAAGTCAAGCATCTTCCCTTTGGCCCTCCTTGTTACTTGGATTCCTCCAGTCTATGGATTGTAGCATGGTTATCCTAATATCCACTTATACGTGAGTACATACCATGCATGTCCTTCTGGCTCTTGATTACCTAACTCAGGATGATCTTTTCTAGTTCCATCCACTTTCCTGCAAACTTCATGATGTCATTATCTTTAATAGATGAGTACTATTCCATTGTGTAAATGTACTGTGCTTCCTTTATACATTGTTCAGTTGAGGGACATTTAATTCTTTTTCAGCTTTTGGCTAGCAAAAATAAAACTGCTATGAACATAGTAGAGCAAATGTCATTTTGGTATGATGGAGGATGTTTTTGGTATAATCCAAGGAGAGGTATAACCCGATTCTGAAGTAGGACTCCTTCCCCTTTCTGAGAAACCACCAAATTCATTGTGAAAATGGTTATATAAGTTTTCACTCCCACCAGCAATGCAGGAGTATTTGCCTTGCTCTACATCCTCACCAGCCACTGGAGTTTTTTTTTTTTTTTTTTTTAGTTTAGATTCCTGGCAGGTGTAAGATGGAATTTCAGAATCCCTTTGATTTGCACTTACCTGATGAGCAATGATGCTATACATTTCTTTAAGTGCTTCTCAGCTAATAGAGATTCCTCTGCCTAGAATTTTCTGGTTAGTTCTGTACCCCATTTCTAATTGGGATATTTAGTTTTAAGCTGTCTAATTTCTTCATTTCTTCATATATTTTGTATATCAGCTCTTTGTCATACGTGAGATTGGTTAGGGCATTTATCCCATTGTGTAGGCTTCTGTTTTGTCCTATTCACAGTATCCTTTGCCTTGAAGAAGCTTTTCAGTTTCATGAGGTCCCATTTATTAATTGTTGATCTTAGTGCCAAATCTGTTGGTGTTCTGTTCAGAAAGTTGCCTCTTGTCCAAAAATTGCAAGATTATTCCCAACTTTCTCTTCTATTAGATTTAGCATATCTGGTTTTGTGTTGAAGTTTTTATCTATTTGGATTTGAGTTTTATGCAGGCTAATAGATATGGCTCCATTTGCATTCTTCTGCATGCAGACATCTAGTTAGACCAGTGATATTTATTAAAGATACTTTCTTTTTCCATTATATGGTTTAGAATATTTTGCCCATAATTAAATGTCTGTATGTGTTGTGGGTTTATTACTGAGTCTATGATTCTATTTATTTAATTTTATTTTAAAATTATATATATTATTAACTTATTCATATTACATCTCAATTGTTATCCCATCCTGTGTATCCTCCCATTCCTCTCTTCCTCCCGCTTTCCCCCTACTCCCCTCCCTTATCACCTCCTCCCTCTGTTTATGCTCATAGGGTATCAAATCTCTTCTTGGTATCCTGCTATACTTCGTCTGATTGCCACCAGGCCTCCCCATCCAGGGGACATGATCAATTATGGGGCACCAGAGTTCGTGTGAAAGTCAATCCCCACTCTCCAGTCCCAGAAACCTACAAGAAGAACATTATGACGGGCAGATCTGGACCCAGTGGTTCTGCTCAAAATATGGCACCAGCCAAGGATAATACATGCAGTAAACTTTGATTCTATTTAATTGATCATTTTCTCTGTTTTTCTGCCAATACCATGTGGTTTTTATTGCTATTTATTTTATTACTATTATTGCTCTGTAGTACAACTTGAAATCAGGAGGTTTTTTTATTGTATAGGATTATTTTAGCTGTCCTGGGTCTTTGTTTTTCTATATGAAGTTGAGAATTGTTCTTTCTAGCTCTGTAAAGAATTTTATTTTATTTTTATTTTATTTTATTTTATTTTATTTTATTTTTTTGGTTTTTTGAGACAGGGTTTCTCTGTGTAGCCTTGGCTGTCCTGGACTCACTTTGTAGACCAGGCTGGCCTCGAACTCACAGCGATCCGCCTGCCTCTGCCTCCCGAGTGCTGGGATTAAAGGCGTGCGCCACCACGCCCGGCTTGTAAAGAATTTTATTGATATCCTATATCCTTCATACTCCAGCACCAACCACTTCAGTTGCTGTTTCTCTTCAGTACAGCTTCAAAGAAAGCTTACAATCCCAATTGCTCCACCAATCAGACTGTCCCATAGACAACTTTAACTAAGCCTGGAATTTCTCAACATTTAGGAACTGGACCATAAATACTATTCCTAGCTAGTTTAACCATTTCCCCAATTTTATTTAAACACCTACAAAGGTATTTTTCTCCAAAATTAGGTGGAAGGAAGAAAATGATGCCCCATTTCTTTTAAAGGGGGTCAGGTAAGTTTTTGGTTGTTTTCTTGAATTGCAGATGACAATTTTCATTGGGAGTTGGTTATAAGTTATAGGTTTTATTCAGAGAGAGAACAAGGTTGGACTTAGGGTTGTTTCTATTTTCCTTGATCTTTCTTTCTTAGGTTTGTAGATAGGAGTTGAAAAGAAAGAAGGAAGAATATAGAAATATATAGGGATGATAGGGCAAAAATTGATTATTGAATCTACTCTTCAACGTAATGTCTTAATTGTTATTCATAAAGTTATTTTTAATTCACTGGCATAGAATTTTGTTTATTTATGCATAATAAATTTAATTTTGATACATTGGTGTAGAATTCAAAATTAAGATTCTTCTTCACACATTATATACATATTTCTACTCTAATATGAGGTATTGTACCCATACAACTCAATTATAATACAAGGCTTACTTTCAATACTTTGAAAGTGCTATTGCAGGCTTCTTAGGATTATTAAGGAATGCAAGTTAATTATTAGTTGATAAAATAATGGTCATGTCAATTATTAGTCTATTTTTCTTATAAGAATATATATCCTAAGTTTAACAGATAGATATGACTCAATAGATAAAGTAAAATAGTTAAATAAGATCTTCAAAAACCTCAGAGACCTAAATAGTATGACATATAAATTGTTTTTATTAGTTAAAGATTCTTTGACAAAAAGACAGGTTAACTCCTGGCCACAGCCAGCCTACCTCAAAGAAGATAATGAGTATCAAAGAACCTCCTTATGGAGATGGCTTCAAAAGTGGCAAACAAGGCACTGGGCAAAATGTGCTCATTTCAGCTGCAGACAGAATTCTGTCTAAAAATGGTCAAGCTTGGATGCCCTCAGAGTCAACAGACAAACTCTGGCAACATAGAGGAAGCAAGTCCTCAATAGTTCCTGCTTCACAAATATGTCTGTCAGATATATTGGACTAGAAGCCTGACGATGATGCTCTAACATTGGAGAGAGTTTTGGTTGACTGTTCAGGCATCAAACTGTATCTATCCTTTTCTCATTTGGCCTCTGCTAACCTGTACTTCCTGTCTACTCAGATAATTAATTTTATTCCGTCTCAAATCTCTAATGGGGTTGAAGATGAGATGGTTTAGTTTTACAATTATGTTTAGTTGCTTAGGGGTAGAGATATTCTTAGGTCTACATAGATATTTGAAGTTGATAAACATAATATATTATGATAGATATTGATTTACATTCATACATTTAGCACCAAGATAGAAAAGATGTTTTCTTTGAGGCTGCCAAATACTTCAAGGCTGCCTATTAGTCAAAACAGTAAGATATATATAGTTCGTGATTGTGTCATGGTTCTTGTTGTAGGCAGTTTATTGTATATATGTGTATTAATTGAACTGTATATGTAAAACATAAAATAAAAAGGATTGTATTGGAATTTTGATGGGAATGGCATTGAACTGTAGAATGTTTGTGGTAAGATGGCCATTTTAGTATGTTAATCCTACTCAGCCAAGAGCATGTGAGGTCGTTCAATCTTTTGATACCTTCTCCAGGTTGAGGATAGGAGCCTGGTATAACTGTCACCTATGTGGCCTCACCCACAACTGATGAGAACATATGGAGAGACCCACAGCCAAACAATAGCGGGAGCTTAGGGCATCTTGGAGAAGAGAGGGAAGAAGGATTGAAAGAGTGACAAATCAAGGACACCACAAGAAAACCTACAGAATCAGCTAGCCTGTGACCATGGGGGCTCACAGAGCCCCTAACCACTAACCAGCGAGTATTCATGCAATGGATCCAGGCCTCTCACATATAACAGATGCTTGGTTTGCTCCTCATGTTTATTTTTCTATGCTGCTATTAAGTTGCTAAAATTCCTAGACTGGATATTTATCTTATAAATTCGTGACCTTTCTCAACTGGAATTCATCACACTATAAAGAAGTTATATTGGCTACTAAAAGATATAATGGAAGAACTCTATGCATCAGAATGTTTCTAAACTCACAGACATAATTCAATAAATAGAGTAGTGTACTTTCAACGCTGTATTCAATTGTTATAATTATGGAGAATATAGGAGAGTAGTAACAATGATTATTTGGGAAATTTTCTCTCTATTTGTCCAAGTTTTTATTTATTTATTTATTTATTTTTATTGATAATTTCATATTACATCTCAATTGTTATCCCATCCCTTGTATCCTCCCATTCCTCGCTCCCTCCCGCTTTCACCCTATTTCCCTCTCCTATGATTGTGACCTCTTCCCCCTGTATATGATCCTAGGGTATCAAGTATCTTTTTGGTAGCCTGCTATCCTTCCTATGAGTGCCACTGGGCCTCACCATCAAGGAGATGTGGTCAAATATGAGGCACCAGGCTTTGTTTGAAAGTCAGTCCCCGCTTTCCACTTAACTGTAGAGAATGTCCAGTCCCTTGGCTAGATCTGGGTAGGGGTTTGATGCTTACAGCACATATTGTCCTTGGTTGGTGTCCCTCAGTAGAAGAATGGATAAAGAAACTGTGGTACATTTACACTATGGAATACTACTCAGCTATTAAAAACAAGGAATTTCCGAAATTTATGGACAAACGGATTGAACTAGAAATGATCATAACGAGTGAGTTAATCCAGAAGCAGAAAGACTCAAATGGTATATACTCACTTATATCTGGACACTAGCCCAAGGGGCATGTCCCATGAAAGTTCTCACTTACCAGGAAAGTGGGATAGAGGTAAAGACATCCTATCGGGACTCTAAGCGAGAGAAGTATAGGAGACTGGGGAAATAGAAGAATCCAGAGGGTCCTAGAAACCTACAAGAAAAACACTATGATGGGTGGATCTGGGCCCAGGGGTTCTGCTCAAGTTTTTTTTTTTATTGAAGAAAATTGCAAAATTAGGAACCTATCATTTGAATCAGATGTGCAAAGTATCACAATACTTCTAAACATTTATATTTCCCTACTTGTGAGAGATGTCATTGCACCCAATCACAATAGGGGATCTTAAAATAGGAGATAAGTAAATCATGACACTCATAATTCATAATTCAATAAGTTGCATTCAGAAGGCAAGTTAAAATTTTGTCTTTAAATGTGTAATGTTATAATTTAAAACATTTTTAAATTTTTATGTACTTAATAAAAAATAAATTTTTAGTAAAATGGCACTTATTTTGCTTTTAGTTCAAGCTAACTTTAATGCATACATTTTTAGAATGGAAAAAATGTTACTGACTTATAAAGTATAAACAAAGTTTTATTTTAAAATATTTTGGCTTGATAGAATTCAACATTATCAATACTAAGGACAAAAGTTTCACCATCTGTATAAAGTCCTGTGATTTTTATATTCAATGTTTTAACTACTGTAAAGTGTATAAAATATAGAGTGTTTAAATCTAACTAGAATTTTTGTGAATTACAATCACATTGGTATTTCTGAGAAACATGCTTAATCTGTACAAGTTAAGCAAAGAAATTCTATCCTACATATTGTGTATCAGTGGAATAAAAAAATTTGAAAGAATAAAATTTTGTAAATAATATTTTATTGTATTATTTTTTATTTTTTTCTGTAAAACAGTGAGATGAAATCTTACTTTATGTGTAAAATCTTAAAATAAAAGTATTCTTCTGGTCAGATGTTTGTTTTTAACATCAGTATTCTTCCTTTTTTTTTTCTGTATTCTAAGAAATATAAGTATAATGCCAAAAATAAGGATACGGAATTTCATCTGTAACAAGTATAGTTCTCTAGACGAAGAGAAATAGTATAATCAGTCTCTCTCTCTCTCTCTCTCTCTCTCTCTCTCTCTCTATATATATATATATATATATATATATATATATATATATATATATAT
>OU015748.1:26364818-26383970 GCA_907169655.1 Acomys percivali | reverse complement strand
ATATATATATATATATATATATATATATATATATATATATATATATACTATGTTCATACCTGTTATTTAAAAAGACTTAAGTAGAAGGCCTTCCAAAATGTATGACTTTGATACTCTAACAATGGTCAGATATATTCTGAAGAAGCTGACAAATCTAGGAGCTGCTCAGTCCCTCAAACAGAATGGGTCAACAGTCCAATTTTGGAGTGTTAAGTATTAGATCATTCAAGGAGAGCCATGGTTTTCAGTCCTTGATATGAGGTTGAGGATGATGGCAGATAGATGACAGCAGTAGCTGCAGCAGCAAGGTATATACTTACTGGGCTTCAAGACGTGACTGCAGGTCAGCCGTCTCTGGGATTTATTTTTTTAAGTCTTTTAGTGTTTTTTGTTTTTATTTTAGTTTTGTAAATAATTATTCCCATGACATCTCTGTTGTTAGTCCCTCACTAATATCCTGCCCCCACCCTCTCTTGCATTTCTTCCCTATTCCCCTCCCCTAGCCCTCTGAGGGGCGGGGCTTGTCCCTGACCACAGCCTATCAGGTCTCATCAAGATAGCCGGCAGCCCCTTCCTCTATGTTCAGCAAGGCCACTGGTCAACGGGAAGAGATCATATCTCAGGCACCAGAGTTCATGTCAGAGTCAGTCCCCACTCTTCCCTTATCCACGTGGAGAATGAGTTGTCCATTGGCCACATTTGTACAGGAGGGGCTAGGTTCTCTGCATTTTTGACCTTAGTTGGTGCATCAGTTTGTGCAGCCCTCCCTGTGTCCAGATCCGCAGGCCTTGATGGTCTCCTTGTGGAGTTCCTGAACAGCCTGTGTTCTTCCACCATTCAACTTTTCCATACGACTCTCAGTGCTACAGAGTCTGGCTCAGAGTCCCAGAAAGCCTGTCGTGGTGGCACACCAGGTAAGATTTACTGACTGAAGACAGGATGATCAGAGTACCTGGGCTATCTCCTCCGTGTACTCCTTTATGTCTGTGTTGCTTTCCGGAATAGATCACCCATTCTGAGAGAGGGTCTCTCCCTTCAGCCAATGCT
Organism: Acomys percivali; assembly: GCA_907169655.1. Classification (NCBI taxonomy): domain Eukaryota; kingdom Metazoa; phylum Chordata; class Mammalia; order Rodentia; family Muridae; genus Acomys; species Acomys percivali. The sequence goes on along the minus strand of OU015748.1, from coordinate 26,382,923 downwards.
ACTTGAAGATCATCTCATTTGCTATCTCAGGGAAGTGTCTCCTGGCTAATTCCATGTGAAATGTGCATTCATTTGTTTGTGGGTTCATCTCTGTGTGTTCATATGTATGGATGCATATATAGAGCTCAGAAGACGTCTTTCTCTGAGGATGTCAGATGCCTTCTTTAATCATGTTCTACAATATTAGCTGAATAACGGGGTTTCTCATTAACACTCCTGAAGGACAACATACTCAGGAATCCTCATGCCTTCACCTCCCCAGGTCTGGAATTTCTGACATACTGAACCACACCGCTCTGTTAACTTGATTACTGCAGACAGCATTTCAGGTTCTTAAGCTTATCAAACTTATGGAACTAGTTTCTCATAGACTAAGATATCACTTGAGTCTCTAAAATTATATTCTTTTTGCTAATACTAAAGTAGAGAAGGTTGAGAAAACAATGAACTCATTGTCGAATGTGAGTAAAATACTGGGAATGTATGTGTTTTTAAAATAATAATTACAAATTCTTAATTTTACCTAAAATTATATTAGCAACGAAACACACAGTTTTCTCTAAATGGTTATTAACTTTTATTGATGTTTATTAAGGAAAAATATTTCCTAATATTTAAATATTGATTTATTGTGTATTTTTCTAAACTCTTCCTTGAGTGATAATACTAAGGATGCCATTGTTGCCATTATTGACAAATCAGACATGTTTCTTTATGGGCGTACTTTACAATTTTTGTTAAAAGAAGTGGAAAAAAAGCAATTCAATAAAGAAGGAACATTATTTCTGATGATAAAGCCACTAGATTATAGACATATACAGGGGGAAGAATATGAAATGTTAACTGGATTTTATAAATAGACCGAGACCCAGAGACGGCCCTTCATTGAAAATTGAATGGTGAGAAGCAGAAGAAGATAGCCTCCTATAGGTACTGCAACGTGATCAGAAAGGATGATTTAAAAGGTAGCATCGAAGGAATGAGGTCAACCCACTCTCTGAATCTAAAACCAGTATTCAAATGTCTCAAATAAAAAATCTAAGAGGTTAATGAAATCCTATAGAATCTAAAGCATATGTGTATTTCAAGGTGTCTGTATGTGAATATGTATGTACAGCGATTCTTAATAGACAAAGAGGAAGAAAAAAGACACAAGAAAGGAAAGAGAAAGGAAAACTAAGAAAGTAAAAGTGAAAGAACAAGGTGATAATCCAAGCACCAGTGTGTATTGATTAACCTTCTGCTCTCTCTTTACATTACTTCATCCAAATTTCTATGGAATTCAAGATTACAACTCTGGTTAAAGTTTGCTGAAGACTTCTCATTCAATGTTTTCCAACGTGAGACAACACAAGAAAAATCTTTGGCACAAATTTAATTATTCATATTATTTATATAAATAGCTTTTTAATTTAAATGTTTCTTTGTAAATTTGTTAAAACAGAGAATTTAATATTTTAATAGTTTCAATTGTTGTGTTTTTATATAAATATGGTAAGTTAAAGTGTATCTTTTACTTTGTACTTCATTATGATTTTATTATGTCAAGAACAAGTGTTGTTTGCTTTGACAAAGAACTGGGAAAGGCAGAGAGGTGTTAACACTTAGAGAATTTAAGCAAGCCATCTGTTTGGCTGAGGACATAAATAATCACAAACATTAGGGGCTTTAACACTCCAGGCAAAACTGGATTAGTGTTTGTTTTCTTCATGAAGAAATAATGTTTTATTTTTCTACTCATATTCTTTGATAATTAGTTCAGTTAATAACATTTTTTCAAAGGAATTAAGTTATTCTCTACTGACAGAAAGTGTATAGCTATAGTCTATGGATAAACAGAGATAAAAATAATAAATACTTTGTGGAAAAAATGACAGCTTGCACAGCTCTATCTGAAAAAAATAAAAGTATCAAAATGATAAACTGCCAAGTTGAGAGATTTAATTAAGGAAAATTTATACTATTTTAATTTCTTCTGATGTCATATTATTTTTATCTTAATTAATTACCTTTGCTTTGGGCAAAATAAAGATAAAAGGAGTAGAAGAAAAATTCATCAAATTCTAGGCCTGTTACTCACTTGTTATTCTTGTAAATTATATATGGAAGAAGAAAATGAGTCCTTTGGCTATGCTCTGGTTTTAAGTTTTATATAAATCATCACATATGCTATTCTTTGACTCATGGTTGTAAAAGGATTTATTTAAGTCAGTTTTAAAGGTGAATTAGTAAGTTTCTAGATTGTATCATATTAACTGCTTGTGGGGAGTGGAATTTGTGAAAGTATATTTCAATATAGGATTTTAATTCAAATTAAAGAAATCTTGCTAGTTTAAGTGGAGCAAATTTTCCACTTTTATTCTTGATGAGGTAATGATATAATCATAACTATAAAAACCTTATGCAAATAGTTGATAAGTAGTTCCTCGATTCAAAATTATATCATATAATCCACTCTATTGAATTATAGTTAATTTGTTATATGAGATGAGTGCAATTGTGAAATGAGTTACAAATTATTAATTATAAATTGCCATGCAAATACTATAAAAATGTAAGAAGCTCTCATGAACACATATGAAGAATAAGATAAAACTAAGTTAAAAGAAATGTACCATTTCATGGATACCAAATAAATCATCGGCTGATTCTTCTATTTCGAGGACCATTCTCAAAAGAAAATGTAAACCAATGTATTTAATCAACAATCCTAAAAAAATGTTTATTTCCCAGTGTGAAGCGTGAAGCACATAGCTTTCATGAAGCCTTTCCTGCTGCTTTTGCTTGCTACCTTTACTACCAGCAACTGTGGTTACCAAAACCCAAACCAAACCAAACGAGTAAACCAAAACCAAAACAAAAAACAAAACACAACAATCAACAAACAAAACAAACACAAGCAAAAACTAACAACTACAACAAAAAACTTTTACTGACTCTATGATATGACCAGAGCTGCAGGCAAACACTTAAAAGATAACTTTTTGTGTCATCTAAATTACTTAACATTTACTAGAATTTTTTCTCATCTTTATTAAATCTTTGACTTTACATTTAAATTATTTTGGTAATTTCATTTTCCTCCCCACCTAAAATCTGTTCTTTTTCCTTCCTCACTCAGCTTCTTGTCATCATTGCTACTTTTTAAAACCATAAAGCCCAAGTTGTACTTCCTGTAAAATCCTGGATTGGTAACCTTTCATTGAGACATTTTTTATTTACCTTGGACCATATCCTTAAAGAACAGTGATCAGTCATCAATAGCACTTCATGTAGTGGCAAGTCTTTGTGCTCATCCCCCTGGCATAATGCTGAGAATGTTTCTAGATTGAGCTTGGTATATTCTATACAAGCTGTTATGATTGCTATAAATTCCTATATGAAGATTTCCTTGTCTGCTGGTATGTTCAGAAATCACTGTTTTCTTGTAGTCATTTACAAACTTGGAAGCCACAGTGACCTTTCTTTAGTGAATTTTTTTGAGAGAGTACAATTGCCGACCACCCAGTCAGATGGAAGCACATTTTAATTACTTGAAAACATGTGCTGGAAGGAAAGAACTAACACTCTGTTATTGTGTTCTGTCCTACAAACTGCCAGATAGTGTCTTATGAAATAAATAAAAAGACGAACAAAAGTATACATAAATTCTAATAAGTAAAGACTCACTAAAATTAAGGTCCCATGAAAGAAATAATAAATGATTGACCAATTAATACATATTCTCAACATAAAATATGTACAGTATATAGACATATATGTATAATGATGTTTATCATGTATCACTGCATATTCTACATGGATTGTATATATTATATATGTGTATGTGTTTTATACATATTATTTTATATTGTTTAGCAAATATTAATGCTATTGGAGATTTATTTATTTATACAATTTGTCATAATAAATGATTATCATGGACAACAACAAGATATTGTAAAAGATATTTGAGATAATTTATAATTTAAAATAGTACCAATTTAAAGGAAAAGTGATTGGAATTAACACATAAAATAAGCAATTGTATGTAGTAAAGGAAAACATATGTTTTATAGAAAAACACAAATCAAAAATAAGACAGAATAACATGCAAGTATATGCTCATTTACAAATGGATATTAGTCCAACATAAATGTCCTCTGAGAGACTCTACCCAGATACTGGGACTCTGGTCAACATGCTGAGAGCTGAATGGAAGAAGCGGGTGATGGAAAGACCCATAAGGGTCAATTAGCTACACAGGAAGACCATCAAGGCCAGCAGATATGGACATAGGGAGCTGCACACACTGATACATCAAAAAATTATAATACAGGTAGAGTACCTAGACCTTCTGTCCAGATGTACCCTATGGACAACTGATTCTCTACCTGGCGTGGGGTGGTGGTGGTGTGTTTACCGCGGCTGATCTCTGACATGCACTCTTGTGTCCATGATTTGATCCCTGTCCCTTGGCAAGACGGCCTAGCAGGCACAAAAGGGAAGCGATGCAGGCTATCCTGATGAGACTTGATAGACTGTGGCCAGACAGTGGGGTAGGAGGGCCCCCTTTATCAGAAGCCTTGGGGAGGGAAATAGGGCAGAAGAGGGAGTGCAGGTAGGAATGGAATGGGAAGATAAAAGCAACTAGGGGCTAAGAATAGAGCTGTAATGTGAATAAATTATATCTATCTATCTATCATCTATCTATCTATCTATCTATCTATCTATCTATCTATCTATCTACACACATAATAGAATGAGGATGAACTGGACTTATAATATTCTTAAATTCAGTTTGATGAGCAATGTTTCTACTTCCTATTTGAAGCACCTTTTCCCTTTGATATAGGATAGGTCACCTGATCACAAAGTCCAAAAGCAGAAGAAAATTACTAGTAATAATTTACTAGAAGTAATTGTAACTGGTGTCTATATTTAGACTTATGGAACCTCAAATCCTGGCAATCAGTGAAATTATACCATAAACTGGATGCTGAGTTTAGTCTATGGAGCTTTCTTTTTTCTTTTTTCTTTTTAAGCTTCAATTATTTATTTTATATACTGATAACTGAAATGATTTTATTTATTTTTTATTAATTTATTCATATTACATCTCAATGGTTATCCCATCCTTTGTATCCTCCCATTCCTCCCTCTCTCCCATTTTCCCCTTTTAAGTATTTGAATTGTTACTGCTTAGCTGCCAAATTCTACACTTATTTAATGTAAAATCTATTAGTCTCTCATGCAACATATTTCATATTGTGAGGCTAGTAAGTTCTGTAAGCATGGCCTACTTTCAATGGAGAGAGCATATAAATAGGGAGATAATAGCTATACTTATTTACTTGGTGCGTTTGCATATATGTGCATATTCACATGTCTCACATCATGTGTGTGTCTTGATTACAGAAAACTTGTTGGGGTCAGTTCTCAAAGTCCAAATTCTGGTGTCAGGAATTGAACTCAGGTTATCAGGTTTGGCAACAAATGTCTTTACCAACTGTACATCTCACAGGAGAGGAATTTTGATCTATTGCTACCTTGTAATAAGATTCCATTTTCCATTAATATTATTAATTCGTCTTATTTTTCACCGCTCATAGGAATGGTTTGATAAATTAAAGTCGTGTGTGTGTGTGTGTGTGTGTGTGTGTGTGTGTGTGCGTGCGCGCACGCTTTTGTTTGCATGCATGCATGTATCCATAAGTAACAAATGAGTAGTTTGAAATGAATAGTCGGTTTGTCTATGCATCCTAGATAGCTTTAATTTTCAATTTGACATATCCCAGGGTCATATTAGTGAATGTCCAGGGTTTCAATTAGTGAATTGAGGTATTGCTCAGATCAGATTAGCCTGTGGGTAAATGTATTGGTTGTTAATGTAGTAGAGCTTAACTCACATTTTACTGTACTGTCCTTAGGCAGTTAGTCCTGTTCCATACATGTAAGGCAGCTAAGTGAGAATCTGTGAGCAAGTCAGCATCAGTAGGTTGTACTTTTTCCAGTTTGTACTTGAAATTTCTTTCTGAGTTCCTGTCTTGAATATTCTAAGTAGATGTACAGTAACTTTATTAGCCTAAATAAAATATGTGTTGTCGGGATAAACAAAGATACTTGCTAAATCATGAAACACACACACACACACACACACACACGCACATATATTTAATTTTTTATTTATTTTATTAATTTATTCTTGTTACATCTCTATGGTTATCCCATCCCTTGTATCCTCCCATTCTCCCCTCCCTCCCATTTTCCCCTTATTCCCCTCCCCTATGACTGTTCCTCAGAGGGATTTCCTCCCCCTGTATATGCTCATAGGGTATCAAGTCTCTTCTTGATGACCTGCTGTCCTTCCTCTGAGTGCCACTAGGTCTCCCACTCCAGGGGACATAGTCAAATGTGAGGCACCAGAGCACAAGAGAAAGTCATATCCCACTCTCCACTCAAATGTATATATTTTTTAAATTGCAAAGTCTCCAAGAAAGAAAATAGAAACTATATACCCTACAGAGTGGTAGAATGTCTTTGTCACCTATTCTTAAAATATAGGATTGATATACAGAATGAAGAACTCAAACTATTAAATTCAAAGAAGATTATTTCAGTATGTAGACACTTGAACTGAACAGAAAAATTTTAAGTGGAGTAGTACAAATGTAAATAGATATATTTTCAATTACCTAATATCTTTAGCCATGAGTAAAAGAAAAATCAAATGCATTTAGTTTTAAACTCACTTTATTTAGAATGGCTATTATTGAGCAAGTAAGTGAAAAGTGCATGATGTTTAGGGAAATTATACCTTATCCACTCTCGGTAAGAATTTAAAGTAATGTTGCCATTATAAATATCTGTGTGGAGCAGCCTCAAAGATCTAGATTTTCATGAACTTGTAAATCCTTTGATATAGCTACTGGACAGGAACTCAATTTGAGTCCATGGCAACATAGAATGCTGATGCTTGCATATTGACGTTTATTTTGTCACTGTTAATTATTTTAAGTGACTGAATTAACCTAAGATTATTAAAGCAGATGAGTGAGTGAGTAAAGTATGACAAATGTAAGCAGCAGTATGTTTTTCATTCATTAAGAAATACAATATTTTGCTACTTTTCATAAAATTGTGTAGGACTGAAGATCACTGCCAGACTTGGTAAACTAAGTATCACATTTCTTTCGTATGTGAATATTAAAATTAACAAGAATTGAAAGAAGAAAGAGATTATTATGGACTAACAAGATAATTAGTAAGAGGGGGTGTGATTGTTTAGGAAAAAGATGTAAAGAAGATTAAATTACTTTGCATACCTAAAGTAAATTGTCGCTTTGAAATTATTTTCTAAAGTTAATGTATAGTAATTAAATAATACATAGCATGAACATACATAGATACATACATACTTGGTGCTTGAATGATGATGATTTGAATTGCTTTTTCTTTTGTTTATACTTTACTCTGGATGAATATATCTTACATTCTATGGAAAACATTTTGAACTGATGGGGATGTAAAGATGGCTTAGAAATTAAGAGCACTTGGCTTTTCTCAAGAAAAGAGGGTTTTGAGTCCAAGCACCCGTACCAGACAGGCTATTATGCCTCTAACTAGATCCAAGGGATCCGAAAATTCCACCTTGCGTGAGCTGCTGGGTGTACAGACAATTTAGTACACAGATAGACACAAATAAAATCTAAACAAACAAATTTGAATATAACAACAATTCTTGAATTTCAGTTGGAAAGTCACATGCAGTACCATACTGTCGCAGGCAGTTAGACAGCATGTGATACCAAAGTAAATAATTCCTTAGAATTCTTTCTCTGGAAGCCATGAGCTCTGTAATTTTGCAGGTTAAGTTTATTCAAAGACAAGTGCTAAGAAATTTCTTTCATTCTTATCCTAAGTGGAGAAACATCTGGAGATGGGTAATTAAAATACGGCATAATCTGTACTGACATAATACAGGTACCAATAAATACAGTAACAAAGTTAGAAGTTCTATTAAAGACATAACAATTATAATTTATAAAGAAGCATTGATAACAGAATTAGAGAAAAATTTCTAACACTTTTTCTTTAAAATTTTGGAGAAAGAATTTGAAAAATAGCTTTCATCACAATGGTATAACTAGATTATTTCCTATGGAGCTAAATAATACTGATCTGAAATTGAGACTGTCAAAACATTATAGATAATTTTAAAAAATTAAGATTTGTTAATAATGAGTAATATACTTTGAAATATTTTACAGTAAGTTAATGAAAATCATAACACATTCTCCAACATGTATATTAAGAAAATAGATAAATAAAATACTCAAGTTTTATCTCCCCTCTCTATCCCTCTCCTCTCTTTCCATTTTTCTTTTTTCTTTCTTTTTGTTTTTTGTTTTTTCTTTTGATCTTATATGGATCACGTTACCTTCAGTCAGAACACTCTAGTTGTGGACAGAACCAAAACCATATTAGTAAGTAGACTAGAGCAACTATGGATGTCTAATGTACACAGAAATGAAGATTTTATGCTACTGTTAAGTTATTCACAGGAGCCATCTGTATGAAGTTGTTATGACTCTTCGCTGATTATAGAATTTTGCCTGGAAAACTGCAGACCCAGAAGCTGGGCAGCATCCTGGAGCACCCTGGTATGGGTGGAGCAGATTCTTGTTAGCTGGTGAGGTGGAAAAGGAAATTTTTAAAATTCACTGTCTAGGCATTCCTAAGTATGCCTGAGATACTGGTGTGTTTATTACAAAACTTTTTGTTCCATGTCTAAAATTATGAATATTGTGGATAACGTGTAGTTACAGAGAAAGGTTGTTTCTTTTCAGATGTCTAAAATAAGAATTCACTTGAACAAGAATCTTTTCCCACTTACCCTGTTTCTGTTAGTTAATTAATTTATTTATTTACATCCTGGTCATAACTCCCACCCTCCTTTCTTCCCAGTCACATCCTCAGTCCCTCTTACTCTTCCCCCCTATTCTTCAGAAAAGAGGAGTTCCACCTCCTCCCCCCAGCTCATCACGTTCATTCAGGACTGAACAGGTCCTCTTCCTCTGTGGCCTGACAAGAGAGCTCCACCAGGCAGAAGTGATGAAAAAACAAGGAAACCAGTGCATGTCAGAGATAGCCCCTGCTACACCTTCTAGGGGACCCATATGAAACCTGAGCCTCCCATCTGCTACATCTGTGTAGACGGCCTACTTCCAGTCTATGCATGGTACTTGGTTCATGCTTCAATCTCCACAAGCCACTTTGGGCCCTGGGTAATTGGCTCTTTTGGTATTCTGGTGGAGTTCCTGTCACCTCCAGGCACTTCTATCCATCCTCCTTCCATGCTCCACTTTTCCACAAGACTCCCTACATTTTGCCCAAAGTTTGGCTGTGAGAGTCTCCACATCTGTTTGGATCTACCGCTGGGTGTAGCCTCTCAAAGAACAGCTACTCTAGGATCCTGGATGCAAGAACAGCAGAGAATTCTTAGTAGTGTCAGCGGTTGGCTCTCTCCCGTGGAGTAGTTCTCCCATTGGGCCAAGCGTTGGTTGGAAATAAGTGTGAAGAGCAGATCTGAGGTGAGCAGGGGCAGGAGGACAGAGAGCCTATAGAGAAGAGAAACCATACATGGGCTAAGGCATCTCTGTGATGAGCTGGAGACATAGGGTATGAGAGGACGTAGGGGAGACTCCAGCTGAGATTCCTAGTAGCAGGGACCCTGGAGACTTCCTCTAACTAGGCAAGACTCCCAGTGGAGGAAGGGGAACACCAACTCACACACAAAAACATCGACCCAAAATTTATGCTGCCCGCAAGCTGTATAGCGATAAAGATAGAGCACTGACTGAGGCAGTGTTCAACCACTTATACTGTTTCTATGCTTAGAGAAAAATTGATACACACTGAAGTAAAGAAAAAAACCCATTTAAAAAATATCTTTGACTTCTGTTCTACTCCAATTTTTCTTTGACTTTTATATTTAACTACAAGTATATAAAACAAAATCAGGAAGCAAAATAAATAATAATAAAAATTTCTGAAAATCACATGTCACATCAGAAATCATGTCACATTTATAGAGTTAATACATATGTAATTACTAAAATAGATGTAAATATACATAACATTAAATAGTATGAAATTTTTTATAAATTTCCTAACATTGTTATATTTTTTATTCAATTTTTAGATGTAATTCTTTGTAAGTACTAAAGACCAGAATGGACAGTACATCACAATTATAATTAGAGAAATTGAGGAATATTTGCTAAGTTCATAGAAATAGACTTCAAAATGACTATACTAAACAGAATGACACCTAATCTCTGTCACACACTATGCTCAAAATTCAGTTCAAAGGAATTTTTTCTTTTTTTATTTAATTGATTTATTCAGATTTCATCTCAATTGTTATTCTCTTACCTGTATCTTCCCGTTCCTCCCTCTCTCTCTCTTTCAGCCTATTCCTCTCTCCTTGGTCTATGGCTGGAGGGGGGACATCCTCCCCCACGATATAGTCACAGCCTGTCAAGTCTCATCCTGGTAGCCTGCTTATTCTTTCTCTGTGTGCAACCAGATCTCCCCACTAGGGGGAAATGGTCAATCAAATAGGGGGCAATGGAGTTCATGTTAGAGACAGTCCCTGCTCTCCACACAACTGTGGAGAATGTGCTGTCCATTGGCTAGATCTGAAAAGGGGTTGAATGCTTACTGTATGTATTATTCTCAGTTGATGCAGTATGTTGAGCTGACCCCCTTGGTCCAGATCAGCTCATCATGATGTTCTTCTTATAGGTTTCTAGGACCCTCTGGATCCTTTAATTTCCCTATTCTCCCATACTTCTCTCACCTAGTGACCCAATAGGATGTCCCCGCTGCTATCCCAATCTAGTGGTAAGTGAAGACTTTCATGGGACATCCCTTTTGGGCTAGTGTCCAACTATAAGTGAGTATATACCATGTGAGTCTTTCTGGGTTTGGGTTAACTCACTCAATATGATCATTTCCAGTTTCTTGTTCCAAGATCTGAAACTTTGAAAGTAAGAGAAGGAACTACGCATAAAACAATTGAAGGTGAAGATATAAGCAAGAATTTTTTGAACGGGACTCCATAGCACTGACCCCTTCTCAGGCTTCTAGAATAACTGCAATCTTCTAAACGAACATATTTAAAAGCACGTTTCGTCAAAGTACTTAGCTAATGAACTATATTAGCACATTCTAGTGTTCACTCAAAAATTACTGTGTGGTTAAGTTCTGTGTTTTACTCCTATATATAGAAAGGGCCATGGGCAACAATGCGACGAGGGGTAAAGATATGGTTTGCTGTTAAGAGGTGAGTCTGTAACTCTCTTATCTCTTGCCTTCACAAAATGTTTTATGTGACCACAATTCACAGATTTTGTAGGCAAACTAAGATGCATGATTTATTGAAAACATATGAAATTCTGGATAAGAAATCTAGTGTGAGTTAATACCATTTATGAATTCCAATTACTTTATTGGTGCCTTCGTACAAAGATAATTGCTCTGGTCAGTATAAATAACTTTATTTCACTTCAGTATACGGGGCAACAATGTGAAGCACATTGTCTTCAATGGCTCTAGGATGCTTATAGCTAATAAATCATGCAATGCTGTCAATAAAAAGCTATAATCTCATAGATGAAACTCATTTACAATGAAAAATGTGTTTATTGTCAAATGGTAAAGTTTTCCAATTATATTTATAATACCCTTAAAATTACTAAATTTTGATAAAAATATTTACATTTTTATCCGGCACACATATGCATACAGTTTTAAATTTATACTTAATTATTATTTAGCTAATTAAAATTTATATTTACTAGTTTGGACTTACTATAACTAATTATGGTATAGTATCAAATATGGGTTTAAGTTATAAACTCAATGAATACTATAGTATTTTAAAAACATATCTACTATTATTATTACAAATATTGGTGGTAACAATTTTAAATTTAAATTTTGCTAATGTGTAACCTAATTAAAACTTTACATTATTATAATGCACATAACTGTCCAGTCTTCAAACCTACCTATATATATTCCCAGTATTATATCTGCCAGTACTTGATAAGAATTTTTTTAAAAGATTTATTTATTTATTATGTATACAATGTTCTGCCTGCATGTAGGCATGCAGGCCAGAAGAAGGCACCAGATCTCATTATAGATGGTTGTGAGCCACCATGTGGTTGCTGGGAATTGAACTCAGGACCTTTGGAAGAACAGCAAGTTCTCTTAACCTCTGAGTCATCTCTCCAGCCCCCCTTGATAAGAATTTTATTGGAAAGAATTGACAAATAGATGTTTTACTGGGAAATAAAATATAAGATTCACCCAAGAAAGCATATTAATAATGATGTGAGTGAGTTATCAATAATCATTAGAGAGTTTACATGTGACTATACTAAATCATGTGGTAGATGCTTTGTGTTATGGTGTAAATTGTTTCTGACTTTGTAAAATTAATTTAAATACACAGTTCATTATTATTTAGAAAAATTCTAGGTACAAGTTAAATGCAGTGTAGATTACTTAAGCCTCAATATGATGTTTATGTTTGAAAAGACTAACATTTAGTCAAACAATAAAACAGGAAACAAACAGCTCCTGATTTCCCACAATGGCTAATGCCACCAAGAGAGTGAAGATGGCTGCCATGATGCTGCAGATATATGGTGAACAATTTTCTGATCGGTGATGGGTAGTGAATACCCCAAATTAGTTCTGAACTAATTGCTATATTTTAAGGCCTCTTTCTACCTTTCCTTTCTTAATATGACTGGTTATTTCTCAACAATGCCACATTTCTTAATAAATTAATGTTTCAAATGTATGTAGTGCTAATTCATTCTAGTATACTTCAATTAAGAAAATTTATTTATGTATTTCAAAATATTAAGTAAATGAAATATGTAATCTTTGTAAATTGTCAGTTTGATTTTGCTGACTTACTGTATATTATATAGTAAATCTATATTATATAGTAAATAGTATAGTATATATATTGTATATATATTATATATATTATATATAATACAGTGTACATAGTTATGAAATAAAATAAGAAAGAGATCTTAAAGCACAGCTCTAGATGGAAAACAAGCCTGTGTTTGTTTGTCTATTGGTTTTTTGAGACAGAGTTTCTCTTTGTAGCCATGGATGTCCTGGACTCACTTTGTGGATGAGGCTGGCCTGGAACACAAAATGATCTCTCTGCCTTTGCCTCCCTGAGTTCTGGGATTAAATGTCTGCACCACAATGGTCAGTGAGTCTGTATTTTTGATGTGATTCAACCATTATATTGGAAATTAACATGCTATGAAATTAAGATAACAGTTATCGCAAAAAGACTCAGTGTCAGCACTACCTAATAATGTATCATTTAATATTTCATGATAATCAGAATAATTTGAAAGCATACTGACCTTTACAAATTCAATCCATAAACAATTCTCTGCATACACAACTTGTTAAGTATGTTGTTTAGGGAAAACAATTATCACATCCAAATTTAATATAAATGCAAAATCCCTATAATATGATGCAACATAAACATTCGTAATTTTTTTGTTGACAGTCTTTGTATTTTATCTAGACTGTTCTCAAACTCATAATTTCCCCATCTCTACTAGGACTGCTAGTATGTAATCAATTATCTTGATAGTTTGCAACTTTTCTGGATGTTTATTTATACTAGTGTTATTAGTCTCTTCATACCTTTTACTGAGAATAATAGTAATTTGCCTGTTCTTTGTTTTATTGACAACTTTGAGGCAAAATTTTGGATATATAAGAATGTATCATAATTTCCCATCTCCAGGTTTATCTATCTATAAATCTATCTATCTTTTGAATATGTAAGTGATATGACTTATTTAAAAGAGCTCTAAAAATGTAGATGGTTTCCACCTTTTATATGGACACTGTCTGGTTAAATAGGTTAATAAGTCATTAAGAGGAAAATTGCAAAAATGCCAGAGATAAGGATTTCATGTTTGTCAAAATTGAATTGATGCATGGTTTTTGAGACTGAATCTTATTAAAAGTAAACCTATTTTTTAGTTTATTGCTATAGTTTAGTGTATAATAAATGAAATTTATCATTAAACTATATTTATAATATAAAATACAATATAAATGTATATAAGTGAACTAAATTATAAATCCAATTGTCACATAGAAAATTAATGTGTGTGATTGTACCATATATAAATGTTTATATATGTTCCCCTAGAGAACTCTAATGAAAATCTCAAAAATAAAAAAATACTATAAAATATATTTTCTATTCATCACATTCTACTCATCTCCTATGGTGTTATTTTTAAGAAAGTTTCATATGATTAAGTACTTGGAATATAGGTAAAATGTATTAAGAAAAACCTTTCACTGGGTGCAAATGAATAAACAAGTCTTAATCTTATAAATTGTCTTTGCAAAATGTTATTTTTTCTCTAAATTTCTAAGTAAAGCTAACAATTCTGCATCAACTAGGAGACACACTAGGTTAACAGGACAGCAGTGATCTTTGCCTATGATTTGCGTGCTTTATTGCCCTGGCATTTATCATTGCTGGCCTCATAATGAAGAAACCCTAGATGGGAGCAGTAACTTTAGAGAGTCTCTCTACTGAAACAAGGAAATGTTTCCTAAACTCTTTTTTAATTTAATATATTTTGATTTTAACATAAATTGTGCTATCTTATAGAGTTTCTTTTTCCTCCATTAATCCTTAATAATTTTCTATCATAGCTTATTCTCACTTCATGTGAGAATAAATTAACACTTCATTAAAATGCATCCAATTATTGATAACAACGTTTGCCTTGGAGTAATAATTTTATTGGCATATATTCACCATATATAGTAATGAGTTTCATATCATCATTAATATAGAAATAGATAATGTGCTTTGTATTTATTTCCTCTGCCCTATTCTTCCGTCTTTTATCCATCCTTTTTCACATTTTATGTTTTTATAGGTAATCTAGGATTCAGAAGTGTGAAAAAATTTTACGTTTGTCTTTCTAACTCTGAATTAATTTATCTGAAATTATAAACCTTCATTGCATGCATTTTGCCTGAAAATAACACAATTGTATTCTTTTTCATAACTGACAGATATTTCAATATATATATATATATACATATAATTTTCTTTATAGATAACTTTGCTGACAGAAGTCAGTTTCAAAATTTCCCTACTATGAACAATGCAGCAACAAGCATCAAACACACTGATGTGAGTGTGATATGTTGACTTAGAGTCCTATTAAAAATAACTCCTAAATAATATATAGTTGGGATTTATAGAAAAATTATTTTTAGTTTTGTGAGGAACTCTAATGACTGGTATTTTAAAATATATATTTCACATCCTGATGGCTTTTTACTCACATCTATACACTGTGAAGTTGTCAGATATCACCAACCATCCATCCCATTTTGTTTTAATATTATAAAACCTAAATTTCTTTTCAAATTTGTATAAAATGGCTCTAAACAAGACAACTATATTATATATCTTTATAAAAGTAAGTGAGAGTGTCCCAACTAATAGTCTGACTTTTGTTTTGTTTTGTTTTGCTTTGTTTTTTTGTTTTTCTCTGTATAGCCTTGTCTATCCTGCATTTACTTTGTAGACCAAACTGGCCTCAAACTTAGAGAGCTCCAACTTCCTCTGCCTCCCTGAGTGCTGAGAGTACAGGCGTGCACCACCATGCCCAGTTCATTATGACATTTTTTTTTACTAGAAGTGAGTAATTGATCATGCAGTCTCTTTGGCTCTAGGATCTCCCTATCTGTCAATCTGTTTCTCTCCACATTCTCTGTTTCTCACAAGAGTACACTCTGCTTAGAAAATTTGCTTAGGAGATTCTAGAATTTTTATGAAGCTAGTCCCCAGCCTGAAGAATGCATAGGCAATAACAAATAATTAAGGGAGTCTGCTTCTTCCTTCCCACTTATAAATGTCATAGGCCAATATGCTCTATTATGAGCTAGCGACATGATCAAGTGCCCAGTGGATTAATTAGAATTTTCAACATGAGATTGATATAATGCAGATGTAGGAAAATAGGGATATATTGTGCTTTCCTGGTAGATTGAATCAAATCACATCTGGTACTTTCCTTAAAGAATACAGAAAAGAACTTGTAACAGATGGGTAGTTTTGTACCAGGGGATACGTAAATTTTCCTGCATGCAATTTTTCTAAATGCATCTGTGTTCTCTATAGACCAATCAAACAAGCTAACTGTGGATATGCTTTCCACACTTTGAAAATATGTAATAGTATGCTAACTTTTGCACTCAAACATGAAATTTTGTTGTTATCAGATTACAGTCTTGTCATAGAATATTTGTTTTGGGGAATACACTTCTTCCATACAAATCTAATAACTTAGACTTCAAGATCGTAAAGGTCAAATCTGTTAAGGCATGTATAGTAAAAAATATTTGCATTTTCTAATGAGTTTATGGGTAACTACTTACTGCTAAAAGGGAAAAATATAAGAAAAGTACAGAACAATGATAAGAGCCATATATGATAAACTTCTTGAAAAGAAAGAAATATTGCAGCTTATAGACAGTCTCTATTGCATATCCAGACCTAAAAAGAACTGTTGCCTTATTTACTATTTCATACATAAATATTTCTTTGTGTTATATTATAAATTACAGTAGATTATCAATATGTAAATCCAGGGCTTTCCCTCAAATCTTAAATGATATTCTCTGCTCTTTGTCATCCTTCATGTAACATTGCTTAAAAAATGATCATATCTGATATTGTTTGTTATTTCACAGCTCTCCAATATAATGTTCCCTATATACTTCACACTTTAATGTATGACATAGTCATATGTTCATGTTGGTGTCTACACATCATGTCAGTTTTCATAGTTTTCATTCACTTCTATGTGTGTGCCTACAGAAGCCAAATGCCAATGTTGCTTTCTGTCTCAAAAGACTTGTACCTTGATATTTCAGTGATGGTCTCTATTGCGGAAACAGGAACTCAGTAGTTCAGTTAGGCTTTGTGGACAGTGAGCTCCCAGAATGCAGTTGTTTATGCCTTGTTTTGTGCTAAGGTAAGGATATTCACCATTACCTTTAGTGTTTATGTTTGTACTGGAAATCCAAACTCAGATTGCCTGTAAAGGAATCATTTAACTGACTGAACCATCTCTCCCCACTTTCTATTTTACTTTTAATTTAATACTGAAATTATTTTGTTATTTGAATTAATTAATTGTTTATGTCAATTTTTCCTGCATGCATATATAGGTGAATATCTAATCTGGAATTGGAGTTACAGAGCTTTTATCAGCTGACCCATCTCTTCTGCACCTAGATTATGTATTTTTTGTTCAGGGTACAGATGGTATTAGATGGAAGGCCACTATTGTCCTTGACTCACCAATTACTTATCAATAATATATCAGGAATTCAATCATTCCAGTTATGATTTATTGTCTGTGATTGTCAATATGTTTGTAATAGATAATTAAGACAACTATAACTTTTATATAATCTATCTTTTGAAATATTAATATCCCATTAGTTCATTTGAAATTTTTAAAATAAGTTTTCAATCCTGAATGAAGCAGCCATTTTAGTGTTTTTCTCCTGTCACCTGTCTCTTTTCCTGAGATATTGTGTATATAACATAGATATAGCCTATATAAAATAGACTAGCCCCAAACTCGCCATAACATTAGTATCTGCTTTCTGGTTGCTGTGCTACAGAGTACGTACCAGCACAGCCAGAACTTTAATGTTTTCACTGACTGTTGATTGGTGATTCATCAAAGCCACTGTGAATTAAATAACTGTTCGCAGAAAGCATGAATATGGGATATTACAAATTACATGTAACATTAAAAATTAACTATGTCTCCTCATGTTTTGCAGCTTGTCTGCTTTATTATACAAAAAATTAAAAGTACTACCACATTCATCTCTATAAATTTTCTATTTACAACTTATAAATTTACTCTCTACTAGATCACCCAGAACACGTAACTTAACATTTTCAACCTCTCTGAAAATCATATTTGGATATGGGGGGTCGAG
>OU015748.1:26327212-26356932 GCA_907169655.1 Acomys percivali | reverse complement strand
AGAGAGAGAGAGAGAGAGAGAGAGAGAGAGAGAGAGAGAGAGAGAGAAATCATGATGTAATATGTAATGAAAAAAATTGACTTCATTTTAATAAAATACTGGGGTTGGACCAAGGAGAATGAGAAGCAAGTAACGAACATGAGAGAGTAAGCTAGATTAATATGGTGAACAGAAAGCAGGAAGAGAGGTAGAAAGATGAGTAAAAACAAGAAAAAAGAGATATAGAAAAATGGGCAACAGCAAGCAAGACAGATAACAACAAGCAGGAAGGAAGATAGAAGATGGGTGAAAACAAGCACAGAATCAGACTGCAACCAGCACAGAGTCAGACTGCAACCAACACAGACAGAGACATACAGAGAGACAGAAAATAAAGTTCTCCTGGGCTTTACGACCTTCAGCTTGCACCACATATACTTGAGTCTCCAGGTATTTGCTGTTCCTCTGTTCCTCATCCTCTCCTCAATAACTAGTTTCTCTAGCTAGTTGTTCAACCACAGGTTGTTTTCCCTTAACCAGATGTTCACTGGCTGCTCAGTTCTCCCTACCATGGATCCACCTCACTTCTCTCCTTTTCATTGTTCTAAGAGCTGGTCTACGGGAGCAGCACCTGCCTAGTTACTGCGCTCTAAGGCTTTTATAAATCAAAGTGGTCTTTATCTCGATTATTTGGTAGGTAGCCAGGGTAGAGAACCCAAGAGTCAAATATAATTTTCTACAACATCCATCTGATGGATAATAATAATCTGACAAAAATACTTTTTAAATTTTTTAAATGTTATTTTATTAATTTATTCTTATTACATCTCAATGGTTATTCAGAGGAAGGATAGCAGGCTACCAAGAAGAGATATTTTATAACCTATGAGCATATAAAAGTAGAGGAAGTCCCCCTCAGACAAAAATTATAAAAAAAAAAAAAACTTAAATGAGGAATAAAATGCTTACAATGTTCCCGTAGATCTTATGTCAATACATTATTATTATTTTCTTATAATTTTATCTGGAGAGATCTGGCTATGAGCTATGAAAAATGTAAATATAACTCCAATGGCAGGGAAATTCTACTAGCATCTAAACAAAAGTGTTTAGAAGAGAAAAGCCGATGATCTTCACAGAACAACTTCTCCACAGGAGAAAGATCCATTTGAATAGTATCAAGCTTGAGAAACCCTCTCTAAATGAAGTCAAAGTCACAACTCCCAGGGCATCATTTTTTTCTAATTTCCTGCCCTATTGTTCATCCCGTACATATCGTCATCCTTTCTTCCTCTCTTTCTGAGGCATTACAGGGAGATTTTGAAATTCAGATCAATGTAGTAGTTCTTCCCTCCGCTTAGAATATTGATTACTCAATTAAATAAGTATTCATTCTTTCACCAAATACCACCTTCTCCATAAGGCTAACACTCACATGTTTAGAATCACCGATAGTGTCTAGTCCCAGACCTTCAGGTATAATTGAAGTTCTCATTAATTTTGTTCATAATCCTTAACATCTTTATAGATGTAACATATATTCATTGTTGTGATTATTGATTTTCTCTACTCTCCTAACACATGTAACACCCTGAAGAAAGACATCTGTGTTAGCTTGAGTCCAAATTTTTATCCAAAAATCTGACATAAGGAAAAACTATATACATACTTTTTCCACTTAACTAGTGAGATGTTCTATATACTCTATTCAAAGAAAATTCCAGTACATATTTTGCTAGCTTGAGTGGAAAGGGTGGCAATGTTTCTCCTCCACGTGTGTTGGTGATGCCTATGGCTAAAATAGATATACTTAACTTTTTGTTTGCTTTTATTTATCCTTTTTTGGAGATGAATTCATTAAAAATAACTTAAAAGTTTTACATATTCTACTTTCTAAATGGTGGCAGTGTAGGTAATATGAAGAATATTAACAAAAGAGAATCATTAACTTCTTAAACAAATAGGATTAGAACCCAAACCCATTCATGCATTCTCAGAATAGTTAGAGCTTAACATGTCCTAAAACAATTGTCTCAACTCTGTGCATTTACATATTTATATCTCAGTAAAACAGAGCAATGTAGGTCACTACTTCTACAGCAGGGAACAAGAGTCTGGATACTGGAGACTGATTAGCTGCTAGACTGTGCTTGTTAACATGCAGACCCTTGAGTGAAGATTACATTTGCATATTTCTTTTCTTGTCCTGGATGACACACATTTCTCTTTGCCTGCCTAATACTATTATCATGTTTGAACATTCTTGTCCTGGGAATTAATTTTTCACAGGTCTTTCTGATTTGCTCCAATTCTTCACTCTACTTTTGATTCTTTTTAAATTTATGCCTATATAATTCTGTCATTAGTCAGTTAATTGTTCAAAAACCACTGTCTTTGATGTTCTTTTTATAAGTTTTTACTTTGGGTTTAACTCCACAGAGAACATGTAGTTAGGATTTGACCATGGAATGCTGTTCTGTTTTTAATATTTATGAATTTCATTATTCCCAAGTTCTATTTCATGAGGCATGTTTTTTGTCTTAAACATTTAAAAGTTTATTTCACACATTTTAAGCTTTTGTTTCCACTTAGATTAAATATAACTTAGAAACAGCAGCATTAATTATAATATGCATAACTCCCAACAAGTATGTGTGCATAAGTTTATTATATGAATACATAGGCAATGACTTTCAACAAGGCATGTGTTTGTATAAAGGTAAGTATACAATATATAAATGAAGGATTATACTTCAGTGAGGGCTTTCAAGAAAACAACAAGCATAAAATGTGAAAAAGAGTGGGTAACTCTTCAAAACTCAGACATATTATTTTTAAAGAATAGAAAATAGTAAATACAAGGTTAAAGGAGATTGTCTGGGCTTATAATATACACTGACACACTCATCCTACATTCAGTAGAAAGAGCAAATTATAGATTCTCTCTAAAAATAATGTATTTAGTTCTTTTGACCACTATATAAATGGAAACTAAAAACAATAGTCTTAGCATAGAGGGTCCTAGACTCTTTTGCTTTTGATACTACCCCTGACTGTGACAATCTTTAATTCTTTTCTCTCTGAGGGCACGGACATGTTCCCTTTCAAAGACTATTCTGAAGAATAAAGTAGAAAAACTCTCTGTCCATTGATATTAACAATAGATTGAGAGATACCTACATAATCAATATTTCTTGAAGAAAAGATAAGAACAATTGTGGACTTTCAGAAATCATTACTTTAATTATTCAAGAACTCAGTTACAAAAGGCATAAGCCCAAGAAAAAGTGAATACAATTATGTCAAGTGTCTTAATAAGTATGAGATTTCAAACATAAGAGAAACCCTATAGGCTACACAATGGGGAAATATTGATTGCAGAGAATACTGAGCAGAAAGAAAATTTAACATCAGCACTATATGGAACTGGAACAGCAGATTTGTATTTGTTATTAGGAACTCTTGAGCTTCTATCCTTGTTTCTTTAACCCTTTCAGCACCAGACACATATAGTATATGTTTACTTAATAAATATTGCTCAAAGTTTTATCTTCAATTCTTTAAAATAAATGATGTCACTGAGTTCATGTTATTGTGAGACATGATTGTAACTACTGAAACGAAACTAATATTTCCAATGAAGCATTCAGATATTGGGTGACATCTACCTGTGAACTGTGTCTTAGTGCTTGTCTCGTCCTTGTTTATGCTTTAATGGTACATGACTATTTGCTTTCGGAATTTATCATCTAAATCAGAAGAGATGGACAAGAAATGTCAAGGTTATGTCCTATTTCCTATTTCATATTAATGAGCTATATATTTTATCTGAAGAAAGTAGTTGTTATTTATGTGAAAATTTCATTCCAGCTAGTATGTATGTGTGTGTGTGTATATATATATATATCACATATATGGCTTATTTTGGGATTATTCTTGATAATTTGCAGGTTTCTCTTGGGAGACCATGCATTCTTTGGGTTTTCAAGTCTGATTTATTAGAAACATAGAAAAAGAAAATCCATAAATCAGCTATTCTTGACACCTAGACTTTAAATTACTAGACCTGAAACATCTGTACATAGGAAGTCTGAGTCAACCCACCAAGAAAAGAAGAGCTAAAAAACTTCATTTTGATCATGAGAATGTGTAATTGATGAAAAAGTACTTATTAGTTTCAATGCTTGCTCCAATGATTCTAGAATAAATTACATTAAGAATCATGGATACTGGGTGCACATTCAAATACTATTTTATTTGTGTATATTGAAGTGTTTTTTTCTTATTCCCTTGCTATATTATTTAATGCATCTTAGTTATAATTTACTGTGAATCTCAGTAGATGAACTGTTGACAATATTACTAGAAATGCATATCTTTGGAAGTGTTATGGCTACAGAAATGTGTACATGCCTGTGCCAAAGTAAGTACATGAGAGACTGAGAGATAGCATAACAGATAAAATGCAGGTTGTGTTTTCACTAAATTTGGAGGATTATTATTGTGGAACCCCTCAATCTTTTTACATTCTTATTTTTAAAAAGAATGCAGTAATAGGAGTGGAAGTGGATTGTGTTCAGTGCTTATGGGCATTTTCTGGATAGACATGAATACTAGAATTTAGATCACAGCAGGTAGTTGTGTAATAGGCTAGACATGCCCAAAACCTCTCCATAAGGGATCTATTCTGTCTTCTCGTCTCTGCATGTACAAAGGTATGCATAATCACTTACACATATGCATGCACACAAATAAATAATAGATATATTGAATAATACATGATAGGTAAAAGGAAATCAGTAATATGGAATTCTGACATCTCAACTCAGAATAAGAGATGTGTTCTTTTTAAATGTGTATTTGCTTGATTGACAAAGTACTTTAAATATAATAATGAGTGCCTGTTGAATATTTAGCTGCTGCGAAAAACCTGGTATTATTTTTGTTTTACAATTGCATTCAGATTTTAGGCAATGATGTTCTTTTTCTTGGCAATTAAATTAGTGTTAAATGAAGAACTCAGAAATCACACTAAACTTTTCAAAAGTTCAAAAAGGAAATAACGTAGGATATTTTCACAGCGTTGTTAGTTAGGCAGGACATGACGTTTATCAGCAGGCAACAGGAGGCCTGGCTATGGGCAGGAGGAGTGGACCCTGTGTCAACAGGCTGGCTATGAGAAGAGTCTGTCCTACAGCAGAGCTACTCTGAGGGCTCTTATCTACTCGTCTCATCTCTGTTTTATATCTGTGCACTCACAAATGCCTCCCAATTTCCACCAAGTCGAAGACTGTATATGTAACATACTCTTCTCTAAGAAGTACTATGATAACCTCAAAAGGGCAAAAATCTAATAGGAAGCCAATAGCCACATAAAATATATTGTAATTTCTAGTAAATAATATTAGATTTTGGTTTTTTTATTATTTTTTTGTTTTTATATATACATTTATATTATTACACATATATACAATAAACTACCTACAGCAAGAAGAACCATGACACGATCAGGAATTATATAAATGTTATATTCTTAGTGTTTTGGCTATTTGTGTTTAGCACGCTTGAAGAAAACATCTTTCCTATCTTGGTGCATCTAAAATCCTGAATGTAAATCAATATCTATTATGTCTTGTCATAATCAACTTAAAACATCTACGTAGTCCTAAAAGCATCTTAACTTCTAAAAAACTAAGTTTAATTGTAAAACTAAACTGTCTAGTCTTTAACCCCATCAGAGATCTGAGAAGGAATAAAATTAATTATCTGAGTCTACAGGGAGTTTTGTTTAGCAGCTTCCAAATGAGAAGATGACAGAGACAGTTTGCCTCCTGAACAGTCACCAAAAACTCTCTATAACCTTGCATCATTTTCAGCCTTCTGGTCCAATATATTTGACAGACATACTTCTCAGTAAATTGGGAGTAGTTCTACCTCAAGACCCAGCCCTACCACTCCTGGGAACATACAAGGATGTTCTACCATACAACAAGGACAACTATGTTCATAGCAGCTTTATTTGTAATATACAGAATCCGGAAACAACCTAGATTTCCCTCAACTGAAGAATGGATAAAGAAGCTGTGGTTCCATTTACACATTGGAATACTATTCAGCTATTAAAAACAAGGAAATCTTGAAATCTATAGGCAGATGGGTAGAACTAGAAAAGATCATCCTGAGTGAGGTAACTCAGACCCAGAAAGACACACAAGGTATATGCTCACTCATAAATGGATATTAAACTGATTACAATTTAAAGATATGATTCACATGTCCTTTTTTTTTTGTTCTAGTAGTAACACCTCTTAGTAGCCACATAGTACAGGATAATATCACTACAATACACAGACCTAAAGAAACTGAATGAAAAGGAGGGTCCTAGGAATAATTCTTAATTCTCATTCAGAAGGGCAAGTAGATTAGACACTAGAAGTGGTTGAAGAGAAGGAACAGGATGGAGTCTACCATTGAGGTCCTCTGGGTCCACTTCACCTAGTGGAGGATCCAAGCAGATGCTAAGACTCACAACCAAACTTTGGGATGGATCACAAGGTGTCTTAAGGAAGAGCTGGGAACCTAACGGGGACAGGAGATCTACAGGGAGACCAGTGATGGGGGTGCTGCAACGATGGATGGACCAACCAAGGACCACGCTAGGTGAAAACCTGGACCCTCTTCTCGGATGTAGTAGGCAGTACCGTCTACTTGTGGGGCCCAAAATATAGGGAGGGAGCAGGGCATACTTCTGACATGGAACATCTCCCCCTGGCAGGGCGGCCTTGCCAGGCAACAGAGGAAGAGGAAATAGGCAGTCCAGATGAGACTTGATAGTCAGAGCTCAGGTGAAAGCAGAGTTGGGCTCCCTCTTTCTGAGGACTAGAGGAAGGAGGAGAGAGAATATGAGGGAGGGAGGGACGAGTGAAGGATAGTGGGATCTGATGCAGCAAGGAGGGGGGTTACAATCAGGATGTAAAGTGAGAAAATGAAAAATTAAAAAAGAAACATCTCTTCAGTATATCACGTAGAAGACATCGAAATATACTGTTACGACGTCGATTTATTCCTAAATTGTATCAAAGTTCCCTAGCCTTCTATATATCTAGGTCCCTCTCTCCCATCTCAACAGATGCTTTTGACTGTGAGGCCTAAAATGAATAATGAAAAAAAATAAATAAAACGCTCAGAAGGAAAGAATTTTACATCATGAGTAACTTTTATTTTCCGTGCATCGACTGTAAATAAATGATTTCTGTGAGTGTTCAGCACCTCGAATTTCTCCTAGAAATAGAAGAATTTTATCTAATTTTTCACTATGTATAAAAAGCACATTACCTCCTAGAAACCACTTTCTTAGTTTAAACTATAATCAGTAAAAATTTAAACAGAGTAATTTTTCCTCCCCATTTTTGACTCTATTTACATACAAATGTTTTGTTTCTTGTATGCTGAGAATGAATGCTTATCCCATTTGTTCAGATATGTTTGTTGAATATTTACACAAGTTTATGAATTTTCCTATTCATGTTGTTTATTTTTACATCAATTTTTCAGTTTAATATTTGTATTTAATATTATATTGAAAATACTTTAGGAATAAAAATATAATTTTAATTTTGTTATATTTTGCCTATTTTCTATTTCTTTCTCTCTCTCATAGTACTTTTTTAATAAGTATTTTTCATGGCATAATGATTTTGTTACTTGAACTTTAGTTAAGGGATATACAGACATATTCCTGATCAGTTAGTTTCAAGTTTTATTACATTTTTTGTTTGCCTATGTGCAATATATATATATATATATAGATAGATAGATAGATATATAATGTCACAAAATACATTAAAGTTGAAATTGTTTAAAGGTTTAAAAATGTTCCTATACATGCATGAGTATAATTTCTGAATAAACATTACCCTTTTTTAATCTATGGATTTCAGTAATTTAACCAACACATTCAGGACATCATATTTACATTAAATAATGACCGCATTTTGCTTACACAGAACTAATTATTAATATATGTTGAGGAAAAGGCTTTTCCCACTAATTCTAATTTTTGTCATATGGCCTTTATTTTGAAACTATAGTCCTCAAAATAAGTTACGCATAGACTTGTACTGATATTGCTGCATATTTTCTAACTTTTGGATCTGCCATATTTAATTGCAGTAAAATTGACTTTCAATGTTTTGTTCAGAAATAATCTTTATCTAAAAATTCTTGCGTCATCCTGTACACTAGGCCATTGTTCTTCCACAAGATTTACTTTATGGTCAACCGCTAGTAACAAATATGAAAATTTGTACAAGTGTAGGATATTGATTTTCAGTGTCTTAGAAGTTATTGCATATTACTGATACTTGAATGAACTGTATTGCACAGTGAAGTATTACAAGAAAAATATTATAAAACAAATGTAAAGACACACATATTAAATTATTCAGTTTATTAAGTTCCTACAGAGTATATAGCTGCGCATAGATGTTTGATGACTTCAGAGTCATTTTTAATTTTCACTTGTTTCCTTTGCTTGAAACACTAAACTCTAAAACCAAGAATATTCTTGTAATGTTATTCGTATTACAACTTCAGGTAAATTTGTAACCAACAGCACACTAGAATTCTTTAGTCTGTTTACTGCTTCCCCAAATGAATTTATTCATTCATTCATTTATTCATTTAATGTATTTATTTTTGTTGTGAAAAAGTATTATTTTCTTGTGGCATATTTACTAAATATGCAATCCGCTACATCACTGTTGTCATTTATCTCATCCTTAGGATGACAGCGATCCACATTACAGTCTACACACTGTGCAATAATCAGGATTTCTCTGGTTCTAGACCAGTACTGCATCTTCTGGACAATATTTATAATATCAACAAAAGAGATCTTCCACTATGTTAATGTTTTCCATTTTCTTTCTGTCTCTTGCTGACTCCCTCAGGGTTCTAATGATCTGGGCAGAGGCACAAAGGACCACCTCAAACCTGGTCTGTCTGTTCTGAGTGTCTAATTTCACTGTGTTCCTCAGATCTTTCCAATCACAAGTTGTCTTGGTGATATCATCACCAATTCTTTTAGAGTCTGACCCAAGATACTAAAGTTTGGGGCCAAGGAAGCCATGTGTCAGCTGTACCTCAGTACACTTTGATATCCTTGGGTTTGAACTTGGCTGGCAAGTTAGAAGCAAACTTTTTGGTGTCAGATGCACTCATATTCTGGATAGTTGAAGAAAGTTTCATTATAGCATTCTGAGAGATAACATTCAAAATGAGAACTGCTTTTTAAATTCCTGAATATTATTTTACAGATTCTTATGTTTATGTGATTATTAGAAAAGTATATAACAATCTCACAATCAGACCTTGTTTAGCTATATAATATATTACTTTTATAATTACTATATTAGATGAAGCCTCATTTCTCTTCTACTAAGATTAGCATCAGTTTAATGAACGAAGATGATTTACAGTTATGTCATAAAAATGGTATGTTATTGACACTTAATTTTGGAACAGAAAGACTGAAAACATTTGGTATGTGTTTTCTTTTATTCAAAAACAAGTGTCTATTAGACACTTTTAAAAAACTCACAGAGTGAGTAGAATATATCTATAATATGTTGACATCAAATTTTTTACATTTTTATTATTCAGTATTCTGAATGTTTTATATAAATACCATTACAACACAAATTTAGAAAATTGTGCAAAAATACTATAAGACTTGAATTTAATCAATTTTCAAATAAATTACTTACTTAAGGCAAAAATTATACTTTAACAAGTATTTTTAATATGTCAGTAGTAAGTGCTTCCTTGATATGTTTGAGTACACTATGAAATCTGAAACTTTACATTTGCTAATTTTAAAGGCAGTTTGTGTTTTACTCCAAAGCAGAGAAGAAAATGGTAATTTGCTTTAACTTCATTGTACTCAATACTTCTCTGATGTGCAATAGGTAGAGTATAAAAGCATGATTACTCATGTACTAAATAAAGTGTGTTTAATTACAAATTTTAGTTACTGACCTCAAAACAATTATAGTCCTCAGTTGAGTGTAATTTTCTTGCTAATTACCTGAATAAATTACTATGCATACTCTACACTGCTTTTTGATTTCCCTTTCCTATTGTTTGCTCTCAAACCTGACAGTCAGCACTCTCAACAAGCTTTCATTGTAAGCATTTCAGTTTCTTTGATGGAAATGAATAGTTTGATGGGATTTTATTCTGTTCACTGACAAGTGGTAAAATAAGAAATGACCATCACTCTCCAAAAGCCATTATGTCCTGCCTATTTTTTTTCTTGTACAAATATCCAGAAATGAGGATTTTAAAAAAAAATAACAAGAATTTATTTCAAAGCTTAGCAAATAAATATAAACCAAAGTACTTATAAGTTGGCTTTGTACTTACAGGGTAGATGCATACTTTTATTTCAAGTAAATTTTTCTAAAATAGGATGGAAAATGACATGTCATTTAGTTTAAGTGTGATAATAACATTCATTTAGAAGATTATTCTTTGGGGATGTTAGAAGGACTTATCTCCAAAATTCCTGCCTCAAAGGATAAGAAACATTACTTCAAGTAATATGGATTATTTCGTACCAATCTGCTTGTCATTTTATAACTTGAGAGATGATAATATAATGACAGCTTAGTGGTCTCTAAACAGATATTTTAAATATAAAATCGAGGACATTTTAGCCTATGAAATTATTTTTGGGTTTTTTATTATAATAATTTGATTAATTATTTTAAAAGTTTACATAGACCTAAAAAATCTTCAAATATGATCCCTTGTCAAAGCAGCTGTGTTGCTGGATTAAAATACCTCTACATAATTTGTACAGCCCACCCCCTTGGTCCATATCTACTGCTGGGTGGAGTCTCTCAGAGCACACCTATGTTGGGCTAACATCCACTTACAAGTGAGTCATATACCAGGAATGTCTTTCTGAGTCTCAGTTACCTCACTCCGGATGAAAATTTCTAGTTCCATCCATTTGCCTGCAAATTTCAAAATTCCCTGCACAAACACCAAGGACAACGCATACAGTAAGCCCAGACCCCTTGTCCAGATACAGTCAATTGACAGATCACTCTCAACAGATGTGGTGGAGCAGGACTGCCTCTGACATAATCTCTGGTGCCCTCAATTTGATCACTTCCCCTTAGTGGGAAGGCCCCTTGTCACACAGAGGAAGGGGAAGCAGGTTATCTGGATGAGACCTGATAGGCTGTGATAATATGATGAGGGAAGAGGTCCCCTACTGTCAGAGGTCTAGGGGAGTGTGGAACAGGGAGGAAGCATGGGAATGGGGACATATCTGTAAGGTGATAACATTCTGCATGTAACCTGAATAAATTATAATAAATTAAAATTTAAAAATTCTCTACACAAAAGACATTATTTCTTTTCAGTCCACAAGACCTCTGGCCTTACACTCTTTCTGGACTCTGTTCCATGATTGCCTTGAGCTTTGTGGGGAGGGGTGTGATAGAGATGTCCCACTTATGATTGAGTACACTGAAGCTAATTAATTCTCATCATGTTGACCATTCATAAGTTTCTGTGCTGCATAACATAGTCGCACAAAGAAACTTCTTTGATGAGGTTTATAATCTAATCACAGTGATGGGAATTTAGGGGGCATTTGAAACAATGTCCATTTAGGAAAATAACAGTAGTAGGTTTGCCCCATGACCTATTACCTAGGCAATAATGGTTTCTTTTTGGCAAGAATTTGATAATTCTTCTTGTTTGGTCAGCCTCATATCCAACCAGTGACTGATGACCTCCTAATATTTGTGTAACGTGGGCACCTATGTGTTTAACTTGTCAAGATGCTTAGTGGTGTAGTTCACATAGCCTCGGACTGTGTATGAATGAGGATGAATTCCCCCAATAGCTAGCAGAGCACTTTATTATGTTACTGAACCTAACATGAAAGTGAAAGGTTTGTGACTTGTAACAACTTGGTTGTTGCATCCCTGCTGACTCTTGACTATGCTGTGCTTAGTCATAGTGTCTTACAATCAAATATCCATGGGCAAACATAAGCAAAAAAGTAGCCAGTACTGTTTCTGGGTTTGATGACACCTTGACCAATATGACCTACTATTTTTCTCCTGATCAACTTTATGATCAAAGGTGTTTCTATGATCATCATTCATGGACAATATGCACATTTAATGTGTATATTTTTTTAATTTTCATTTATCAAACTAGGATGTGTTACAAGAAGTATTAAAATACATGAAAAAAACCCAACTAAGTATCGAATTATGAAGAGCACTCAGTGTTTAAATTTATTGAATGCTAGTATTCACTTATTCTTATTTTTAAATATGATAGGCAGATTTGGGCCAAGGGGTCCCACTCAAACTAAGGCACCAGCCAAGGACAATACAGGCGATAAACTTTAAACCCCTACCCAGATCTAGCCAATGGTCAGAACAGTCTCCACACTTGAGTGGAGAGTGGGATATGACTTTCTCATGTACTCTGGTGCCTCACATTTGACCATGTTCCCTGGAGGGGGAGACCTGGTGGCACTCAGAGGAAGGATAGCAGGATACCAAGAAGAGACTTGATACCCTATGAGCATATACAGAGGGAGGTAATCCCTCTCAGGAACAGTCATAGGGGAGGGGAATAAGGGGAAAATGGGAGGGAGGGAAGAATGGGAGGATACAAGGGATGGGATAAACATTGAGATGTAACAAGAATAAATTAATTAAATAAAAAAATACAGAGAAAAAAAAACAAAATGAGAATGATATAATTTCTTTCATATTTTTGGTTTTCTGCCTTATCATTGTTCCTTTTACCATCTTTTCTTTTCTGGAATCTGAAACACTTATCTTATTGCAATTATAGCATAAAAAATTAAGATTTAAAATATATTATGCATGATACAGTAACACAAATATCTACCTTCATCATCATATTTTCTTATTGTCTTCTATTAAGGCAGATCTTTCTTTCTTTCTCCGTTCCTTCCTTCCTTTCTTTCTTTCCCCTTTTTATGAAATAACATCATTGCTACCTTTCCAATCCTACTTTCAACTCTGCTATGCATCTCCTCCAGCTCTATTTCAAATTCATGACTTGTCTTTTTTTTCCTTAATTGTTATTTGATTCATATATGTCAGGAAATATATCTTACAGCCTCGGTTGTGTTGTTTGTTACTCCTGCACCATTTCCCTAAAATAAGGTACCTAAAGTGAAATCACTAATGTTCTAATCATTTTTATTTATTGCAATAAAAAGTATATATTTTTTTCACACAATATGTAAAATCACTTGTTCTAAATATGGAGGCTAAATGAAAATAAGACATAGTTGCTAAGAAAGAGAAAGTCACAGGCGGAAGGGGAAAGAATATAAACTTGTTTTTTTTGGTTTTTTTTGGCATTCCCATTCATCTTTTTCTTCATTGCAGAAGCCCTTTGATAACTCCCTGAAGTGTGTTTATTCTTAAAAATTGTTCTAGGAGGCTTTAACTGCTAAAGGCTCATACTCTGGATCATTGTGATAGCAACAATTCTTGTTGTTAGCAGGAAATGGACCTAAAAGACAATTTTCAGTGGTATGACTGGCAGGATTCTTGTGAATCCAAGCTCTTTTAATGTTCCTAAGCTACTGAGTGAGATATCTGAACCTTATGCCTCTTGTGCCAGTAACTTGCCTTGTATTCCAACTTCTCCAAAAGCTGCCTGACTTTTTGGCTTCATGGTCTGCTGTAGTTCCACATTCTTGCTGTCTTTTTTGACTGGTAGATCCTGTAAGTGTACCTACCTACTAACTCAGGGGTACTTCCCAGATAACCTGTGAACTCCCTAGGTGCAGTCTTTCTTTGTACTGTTTTCAGTATTAAAATTTATCATGGGTCTTAGCCAAGCATAAATCAAAATATAACCTGTATTGAAATACTAGGAATATACATGAATTGAATTTTTGAAATTTCCATTATTTTTTTTCTGTATAACATTTTTTTATTCATTTATTCTTGTTACATCTCTATGGTTATCCCATCCCTTGTATCCTCCCATTCTCCCCTCCCTCCCATTTTCCCCTTATTCCCCTCCCCTATGACTGTTCCTCAGAGGGATTACCTCTCCATGTATATGCTTTCCAGCCCATGTTGATGTTTTACTTGACAAGACCTCAGGTGCATATTCTTGTTGAGTTTTGACAGTATCCTAGAGTGTCCAACTATTTCCTATATTTATTTTCTTTTGTTTTTTGTCAGTTTATCTTTCCTCGATAAATGCATGAAATGTTAGTTTTCTTTACAAGAAGCTAAACTGTAAGATCAACAAAAAAGAATGAGGTCAGAGTGTTATGATAGTGGTATTGATTATTAGAACTGATATTGTGCTAGGGATGAAGTGTAATATTGATGTCTGAGGAAGTTTGAGAACAAACAAAAACACAAGATTTTAAATGTATGAAACAGTATTCTCTAGTTGTATTGAAAAAGGAAAGTTAGCTTCGGTGCATGAAAAACTCTGAAGTAAGTGGGAAAAAATATAGACAACATGTAACAATAATTAATGTCCAATGACTGTATTGTTGAAGTAATCCAGGAAAGTATATGAGATAAAATCGTCAATGAAGTTGATCCTGTGAAAATGCTGTTGTAATATAAAAATGAGCTCACACCCTTTAGCAACGGCTTTTATGGGAGAAATCATAAGAATCCTTTCAGTGTTTTCAAAAAGTATGACTGGTGTTACTCTGATAGTGGAACTGAGAAAAACAGCAATGAGCCAATGATGCTAATTAGACAAGGACACTGCTTAAAAACAGACTGCAGTGCTTAGACTTGAATTAGACATTTAAAAATGTAATCTTAGTAACAGTTATTTCTTTATTTGAGTAGCATGTGAAATCAATCAAGTTTTTTATTACTAATTTTCCCAATAATTATTTGAATGTTTTATAAAAGCTTTATATAGTAACATTAATTTTTAAAAACTGACAAAATCTTGATACCACTCTTTCCAGCTGAGGATTTAATAACTAAACACATAAGCAAAATAAATATAATTTAGAAATTAATAAAATTATAAGTAATTTGAAGAAAAAACTTTAAAAGCATAATGGTAGGAGAGACTCTAAATGGAGATCTGCATGTCAGAGATCAGGGGAGTAGTGAGAGGTGAATCCAGAGAATAGAGAAATATGTAGAATGTGTTTTATTAAGTCATATAATCAGTGCCTCTATCTGACACATGAATGGGCAAGTTTATCTTTTTCTTTAGTGTTGCAATGTCTTAAATAAAAGAAAATTCAAAGAAAAAGCTAATAAAAGCAGAAAGCTATGTTAGTTTTAACGGGTGTTGATTTGATATTTAATCTCAATTTCTACTGATATCTGGCAAGATAAACAAGTTCTTTTATTCCAGTCTTAACCCTCAAGGTTAAGTCTCATGTCACACATTACTTATCACACTGCAAATGTATATGTATATTAATGAATGTACATATGTATATAGATAGGTTACAGAGCAGATATAAAGGGTTTAAGATGCCTAAACAGAGTTTGAGAATTATAAAAGTGCTTTAATTGAAGCAAAAAAGAAAGACTGAGTGGCATTAAAGCCAGTCTCTATGTCAAGACAGTGAGAGTTATTGAGTTTTGCTGTAGGCTGTGCTGCAATGTCAAAGGACAGAGTCAAAGTTGAGACAAATCTCAGGATCCAGCTCAGATAAAGAATTGAAGTGAGGGAACTTAGAGGCCATATGAGCTAATATTTGTCCCAGATCCAGATAGGCAACTGGGCACCTGAAAGTATGGCATGTCCAGATGGACAATTGGTCTAATGGATAGATGGTAAATTCAAATGTATATACTGGCATGCAGACCAATGGTAATTTTAATAGAAAACATCAACAGGGGGCCATGAAGAAGCCCAAGATATAGCCAAGAATGTTGTGCATGTCAAAACCTTAATGCACATACCATGTTGTCACATGAGAGAATAGTAAGAGTCATTGCCTTAACAGTAATATGTTCCTCCCTCCTTATAATGTCCAAGAGGAGGTACTACACTCTTTTTTATAAACTGGTGATTCGAGCAAGATCTCAAATATCATTTTGTGATACAGTTTTAACACACACACACACACACACACACACATATATATATGTACTCTTTTGATACTAAGACTCTTTGATAAATTTAAAGAGTAGATCTCTTTTATGTCAAGAATAAGTTATTTCTAAGCTATATCTAAAGCTCAGTGAACAATGTATGAGTAGGAATAGAAAAATAGTCAGTTAGAGGACATGGTTGTCTACTGAAATAGGTTTTTCTACATATGAGAGGCATGTTACACTCATCCAAGTCTCAACAAAATGGCTGCCCAAATAAGATATGCCTAAGTACAATATGAACTGAGAAGTCACATGAGGATAGGGAAAAATCAGCAGACCTCACAAATAGATGAAGAGCTGCAGTCTATGGCTTTTGAAGCCCCAAACAACCCCCAGTAGATTATCTAAGTACATCTATCTGCGAACAATAATATATGGACTCAGCAGGCTAATATACATAAATATATAAATATAGCCATCTATAATTAAAACAAAAATATTCAACAATAGTAAATAAGGACAAAGAGGTTAGTTAATTGAAAGACAAGTAGAGTACATAGAACATTTGAAAGAGGAAAATGGAGATATGAATGAGATGAAAATTTAATACTCTTGTTTGAAATTTACAAAAACATTTTTTTCCTATTCCCCTTCCCTAGATCTCTGACAGGTGTGGTCCTCCTTAACCACCTCCTGACCACAGTCTATGAAGTCTCACCGGGATAGTCTGCATCCCCTTCCTCTGTGTTCCCACAGGGCCTCTCTGCCAAGAGACAGTGATCAAATCGCGGGCACCAGCGTTCATGTCAGAGGCAGGCCCACCTCTGCCCCCCCCTTCCTCATGTGGAGAATGAGCTCTCCATTGGCTACATCTTAACAGGAGGGTCTAGGTTCTCTGCTTGCAATGGCCTGTGTTGGTCACCAGTTTGTGGAGGACTCCTGGGTCCAGATTCACCAGACTTGATAGTCTCCTTGTGGCACTACTGACAACAACCCCTTTCTCCAGTCCTTCCCTCCTCCAACACTTCCATAAAATCAAAAACTTTTAAGAATAATTTTAAAACAAATTATAGCTCTTGTTGTGTATCTGATGACAAAAATGAGTCATCTTTTCCAGTATTTGCATCCCACATGGAGTCAAAAGATGAAATCTTAGGGCAGACACTGAAAAATCAATGATCTAGGTAGTATGGGGGAAATTTAAAGCCAGGCAAAGATGATATCAGCACTCAAGTGTGCTTTACCATGCAACCAGAAGTTCTTTCAAAATGTTATTTTTGAGTGGAAATTTGGAAAGATTTTATTTTCCAACATAAAATCACAGAGAAACATTGAGAAATCACATGATTAACTTGTCAACTAGAATGCCGAGGTTGGATACTGAATTAGTTTTTCATCTGGTTACTGTGACAAAATGACAAAATACCTTAACATGGTATATACTCACTTATATCTGCATACTAGCCCAAGGGACATGTCCCATGAAAGCTTTCACTTACTAGGAAACAGGGACAGAGGGGAGGACATCCTATTGGGACTCCAGATGAGAGACGTATGGGAGAATAGCAAAGTAGAAGGATCCAGAGGGTCCTAGAAACCTAGAAGCAGAACATTATGTTAGGCAGATTTGGGCCAAGGGGTCCCGCTCAAACTGAAGCACCAGCCAAGGACAATACAGGCAATAAACTTTAAACCCCTACCCAGATCTAGCCAATGGACAGAACAGT
Source organism: Acomys percivali (assembly GCA_907169655.1). Classification (NCBI taxonomy): domain Eukaryota; kingdom Metazoa; phylum Chordata; class Mammalia; order Rodentia; family Muridae; genus Acomys; species Acomys percivali. Next base: position 26,339,105 of record OU015748.1, on the reverse strand, counting down.
CTCCACACTTGAGTGGAGAGTGGGATATGACTTTCTCATGTACTCTGGTGCCTCACATTTGACCATGTCCCCTGGAGGGGAAGACCTGGTGGCACTCAGAGGAAGGACAGCAGGATACCAAGAAGAGACTTGATACCCTATGAGCATATACAGGGGGAGGTGATCCCTCTGAGGAACAGTCATAGGGGAGGGGAATAAGGGGAAACTGGGAGGAAGGGAAGAATGGGAGGATACAAGGGATGGGATAACCATTGAGATGTAACAAGAATAAATTAATTAAAAAAATTAAAAATTAAAAAAAAATACCTTAACAAAAATAACTCAATTTAGGAAGGATTTATTTTAGCTCACAATTCTAGAGTACTGCCCATCATGGTACAGAAGGCATGGAATCAGGGGATTTATACAGCTGGTCAGACTGTCTGCAGATATCAGCAGGAATTGAATGGGTTGGTTGTACTCAGCTCACTCCATCTTCTTTTCAAGTTTGGAGACTGCAGCCCATGAAATGACATTCCACATAGTTTCTCACCTCAATTAACATAACCTATGGTATGTAACATAAACCCAATCAGAAAGTACTTGATTATTTCCATGACATGTTCATGCCACCCTCTCACATGTGGGCATATCTTTCCAGGGCTGTGATCACTGTAGTCACCAGATTTAGAGGTAGATAAAATTTATGAGAATTTTTTCCTCCAGTATCATACATTATATTGTCCAGCAGCATGAAAGCTGGGCAGTGGGCATAAAGCTTCCCGTTCAGTACTAGTTTGATTTCTCTATGTATATGTTTCAATTATATGATTTCTTGAGCAGGGTCGTATTATTGTCAAGTTATGGAGGGCAAACAAAAGCAATGGTAATAGCTTGAAATGCTGAGGGTCTATGGGAACTTACTGGCAAGCAACACCAAAAGAAATAAACCTTTCCTAGCAATGAACATGTTAGTTTTAGGCTGTTTTTCTGTCAGGGGAAATATTGCTCCAGAATAAGGTAACTTCATTTGGACCCTTTATATACACATGTGTATGTAAAAGTTGTGATAATGTGTGGCTAGAAAGGCCAGAGACTTAAAGGAGAAACTTCTCTTATGCTACAAAATAGAAATATTATTAAATATCATATTAGTATGATTCCTAGTGAATGACTTATCAGACTCAAAGACTGTGGCATTGATCTACCCTCAACAGAGAAGATTCTTACTGCAATAGATTATAGTTAGTACAGAGACTAACCGTTAGACAAGGGATGATGGAGTGCTTAGACTTAAATGAGATCTTTTCTCATACTCCTCTTACCAGGACTCAGGAATCATTTGAAAAGATGTGGTAGAAGTATTGTAATAGCCAGAGGCAGAGAATGGTTTAAAAATAAAGTTGTTTTCTAGACACAATAGGGGAGAAAACCTATGAACTCACAGCAATTGTAACAGCATGTACCAGTCATGCAAAATCACCAAGACAAACAAAATCCCACCATGAAGAGATAATGTGAGCATAAAGTCTTACCTCTTGTTAAAGGAATATTGACAACTAATTACTGCTCACAAAGCAAGAATCACTTTGGTAAAACGTATTACCCCAGATAAATTGACATGCTCCAGGGAATGGTAATATACACAAAATATATGAGACCATATTGGAATAGTTGTTATTGTTTTGATTTTAACAAGATGATTATACTGAGTGCTGTAGATGGGAAAAATAAAGACATTCAAGACAAATTATGGAAAAATGTTACTAAGTTCAAAATAAATCACATGAAATTTGAATCTAAATATCAAAATTGCTGGTGAGAGTGCAAGTTTGTGCAACCACTTTGGAAATCAATCTGGCACTTTCTCAGAAAACTGAGACTAGCTCTACCTCAAGACCCAGCTATACCACTACTAGGTATATACACAAAAAACCCTCCACCGTACAATGAGACTTGCTCAAACATTTTCTTTTTTTTTCTTTTTTTAATTTTTTTTACTGATTCTTTTTTTTTATTATTAATTTGTTCTTGTTACATCTCAATGGTTATCCCATCCCTTGTATCCTCCCATTCTCCCCTCTCTCCCATTTTCCCCTTATTCCCCTCCACTATGACCGTTCCTGAGAGGGATTACCTCCCTCTGTATACGCTCATAGGGTATCAAGTCTCTTCTCGGTGACCTGCTATCCTTCCTCTGAGTGCCACCATGTCTCCCCCTCCAGGGGACATGGTCAAATATGAGACACCAGAGTACGTGCTCAAACATTTTCATATCAGCTTTATTTGAGGTAGCCAGAATCTGGAAGTAAACTTAGATGTCCCTCAACCAAAGAATGGTTAAAGAAACTGTGGTACATTTACACAATGCATACAATCCCGCTATTAAAAACAAAGAAGTCATGTTATTTGCAGATGAATAGATGAAACTAGAAAAGATAAACCTGAGTGAGGTCACCAAGACCCAGAAAGACATGCTATATACTTACTTATAAGTGGATTTTAGCCATGTAGAACAGGATAGACATACTTCAATGCACAGACACAAACAACATAAGAAAGAAGGAGGATCCAAGGAAGGATGTTTAAATCTCACTCGGAAGGGGAAATAATATAGAGAGAGGTATTTGGTTAAAGAGATGGAACAGGGTAGAAGAAGGGTACAGAGAGATATGAGGGTGTAGATCAGACCTAGAGAGCGAGCGTCCGGGAGGACAGAAGGCATGTACAGAAGAGAGAAATCAATCGTGGGCAGGGGCATTTCAGTGACAGGTAGGAGATCTGAGTCAATGTATACTCTCAGCAGGATGTGAGCGAGGCTACACCAGAGACTCCTAGTATCCTGGTCTACAGAGAAGGAAAGGGACACCTTCTAACTACACAAGTGTCCTAGTAGAAGGAATGGAATATCAGCCCACCCACCAAAACTTCTACCCAAAATTCACCCTAACCTCAAGATTTGCAGGGATAAAGGTAGAAGAGATAGAGCAGAGATTGAAAGAATGCCCAGCTGACGCCTAGTCTAACTGAAGACCCGCCCCATGAGAAAGTACACTATTAAAGATACTCTGCTATGCTTGCAGAAAGGAACTTAGCAGAGTTGTCCTCTGAGAGTTTCCACTCAGCTGAGCTTTGAACCAGATGCTGAGACCCGGAGCCCAATACTGGGCAACGCGTAGGGAGTCTTGTGGAAAAGTGGAGGGAAGGAGAGAAGGACCTGGAGGTAACAGGAGCTTCACAAGAAGACGAAAAAAGCCAACTAACCTGGTCCCAGAGTGGCTTGTTGAGACTCATGCACCAAATAAGGACCTTGCTAGGACTAGACCTAGGACTCTTACAAAGATGTAGCTGATGGCAGCTCAGGGTTCATGTGGAATCATCTCCTAAGGGGAGTGGTGCTGTCTCTGAAGGGGGCATGTTGAGTCCTGATATGATTTGATGAGCTAGAGTGGATGGGAAGGGGCTCCCCTTTTGTGAGGAATGGGGGAAAGGGAATGGTAGAAACAAAGGGAAATGGGACTGGGAGATGAGGCAGGAGAAGGGTAAGACTAGGATATAAAATGAAAAAATAAATAAATTAATTAAAAAGGGATTGACCATAGTCATTATGCTCCTCAACTCCCCACATTTAAGCCACCTATCAATTCTTCCTGTATGCCCACAATCACCTCAAATGTAAAACTCATCTCATACAGTTTCATTTCTCATAGTATTTCCTAATTCCAACTATATTTAAATGTTTAAAATGAAGTCTGATCAGAAACTTGGGGGGGGGGGACACTTAACTGTTCGTTCTATTGGAAACAACTTATGAACTTTTGATATATGTGACACAGAATGAAGATTTACTTTAAAATGGAGGAATGAAAATATAACAATGAAGATAGAACTGATGATGAGTCAAGCTATGCAGGGAAAACACCAAAGCTGTAGTACACGATCCGGTGTCTGTGTATCAATTAAACAAACTATGTTCTAAGGGCTCAGGTATCTCTAACCCTACACTTAGATAGAATGCTGTACAAGTAGCATCACCCTGGACCACCTCTACAGCACACCTAACGCTTTCCTTTGTGTCTTAAAGTTTTGTCATCTTTAATATGAATTTGCTTCCTCTTAAAGCTACACATGGTTGCCTTTCAGGGTACTTTCGTAGGGGGCTTAACCCAGTAATTCATTGACTTGCCTAGGAGGCTTTTGAGAAGTTTTTCAAAGGACCATGGCATCCTCAATCCTGCATCATGTATTCTTAATAAACAATACATAGCAGACTGTTCAGCTCAAGGCTCAGGATACCACCTAGACTCCTTGAACTACAGTTATAGCAATACCTGTGTTTTAACTCTAATCCACGGGAAACTATTTTCACAGTGTTTTCTTTTCAAACTATTGTCAGTAAATTGCCGAATGCTTTTGGCATCACAGTCACAAGCTACTCTCATTTCATGCTTTTCTTGACATGATGGACTGTTCCTTTAAAACATGAGCTAAAGGACTTGTTAGTTATTATTCTTATCAGAACCCATAAAATGCAATTTAGAGAACTAAAGAGTTATTTAGCAAATTACTATTAAGTATAATCTCACTATGATTTCAGGACATAGTCAGAATATGGTCAGATTCTTTGCCAGGATATTGTAAAAAATAATGCCAGCCATGTTCCTGATAGAGTTCTTGTTCTCTTTGAAATATTATGACCTGGGATTCCTCTGTTACTGTTTCTACCAGAGCTTTTGCCAAACAAACTCTCAAGAAACAGCCATGTGGTTCTATTTACAGCATTCTTTCAGGGCTTTTACTCCAAGAGAGGGCTATTTTCAGCCTCAAACATCTAACATCATCTAAAGTTACTCCACAAACTAGTTCAAATAGCTTAAGAATCACATTGTAATATTTGCTGCAGCTCATGAGCATCAATTTACTGTGTCAGTTTTCTCTTTTTTTGGCAGAATCCTCTGACAGAAGCAACATAAGGGAGGAAGCACATTTAGTTTTTCAGTTGAAGGTTGCAGTCATTTGTAGCATGGACAGCGAGGCAGCTGGAATCTAGGGAACTGGTAAAGATGAAACTGCAATCATGAAATCCACGGAGAATATTCATTTTTCTGAGCCACCCCATTTTGTCCTTTAGCAGTGTACCACAGGTGATGGGATGTTATCGCCTATATTTAGGGTGTGCTGTCCCACTTCAAGTAATATAGAAAATTCATCAGATATATGCTCCTCAGAGATTTATAAATTACTCTAAAGTGAAAATCAAAACCAACCACAACAGAAAGATGTAGTAGGAAGTCCTGAGCTATCTATCAAGTTACTTAAAATCTAATATATCTATTTGCAAGGAAATCTTTCCTTGCAAATTATAAAACACCACTTGTATAAATATAAATAAATATAGTTTTATGGTTTCCAGTTCACAATGCAGTGTTTGATTCAACTAGATTTCACCTCTACATGTCAGTGTGTGTGTGTGTGTGTGTGTGTGTGTGTGTGTGTGTGTGTGTGTAACAAATAGAGTATGAAGACTTTGATGTTCTTCACAAGATCATCTTCTGTAGCATTTGAATTGAATGCCTTATGTCACTTTCATGTTGCCCTTTGAAACCTCCTTTCTGATCCGTTTAACATCAAATAATGTAGGAAACCTTCTAAACTAACATCACAGCCTATCAGGGATACCAGGATTCAATTCAACAGGACAGTATGTTAGACTGTCTCATATTTGGGTACATAACTTACGTTTCAATCAATATAAAAGTAAATAAATAACAAAAGATCATATGTACATTGAAAAATCCTGAGCTGTAAATCAAGCACCCTCCAACGTCATTTAAGAGTAGAGTGTAATTCAAATGAAGCCATTGTTTCAAGAAAATATAGTTTTTGTTATCTATACACTTGCTGTTCCAAAAACATTTTTGAAGCAAAATAATTACATTTGTAAACACTGACAAATATTTAAATTTAAGTATTATGAATTCCTATTAAAAATGAAGGTGAGCAAATGGATATTACCTTAAGAAAATTGAAGGTAGTTTGACAGCAAGTTCTGATAGGTATTGAAATAAAAGTTTTACATTTCACTATTACCAAATATCTTCTTCCACATATATTTCCTGCACCCAAGTTTTAACCTTGATCCTAGTATAGATTTATCATGCTGAGTAAAGATATTCTTTCATTAATCATGTGTGTATATGAACATAAATTTTGATATTTATAATTACATTATTCACTTAACCTATAATTCTACTCTTTTAAATGGGAGAATGTTTGTTTCACTTTTTGTCTATTAATTATTTCCTGAATTAAATAAAGTAATGAATTTTCTTGTGTAACATAAAACATATATCCATATATATATATATATATATATATATATATATATATAATCTGCTCAAGAATACAGTAAAGGACAAATATATGGATGACGCTGATGGTAGTAACAGAAATGCTGTTGCATAGTGCATTGCACTAAGAGCAAATTGTTTGGTTGTTCATTAACTCGATCTTTATCAAGTTTACTTCCTGTTCAATTATTTATTTGAGTAATTTTGTGGGTAATGATTTGGTGGGAAGAAATAAACTATGCTTACCATAACCACAGGCACCAAAGACACTTTGGCAATAATATTAAACCCATGCTTTTATGAATAATTCTTGCTGTGATCATGTCTTCTTCATATTAGCTCCCACTGCAAAATGTTTCACTAGATTTTCGATGTGTACTACATTACCTACTCTTGCAGATCATGATGGTCTAAAACTTCAATTCCATGTGTTTGTCATTTCATGTTCTGATCCCACAAAGAAATTTCTTATATGTGTCAGGACACTAAGGTCATCTTAGAAATGAAGAATGCAGATATTAAATACAAGGAATATATTATTTAAATTTCAGCTTTTAAAACTCAAGATCTGTGGGGTATAGGGTGCATGTGTTCTCAAGTTTTCATTCATTTACCATGTTAACCTACTGTGTCTGTGTCAACAGTGGGGCACTGTGAGACCAGGTGACTTATTCAAGGTCAGGGACTCTCATTGTATGTATTAGTGTATAGTCATTGCTGTGTCACACTACTTACCTGAAATGGGAATTGTTAGTCAGTGTATTTTAATGTGGTTTTGCTTTTCATTTCATTATAAAATACTTGTTCTGCCTCATTGTCATTTAAGTTACTGTTTTTTGTTCTTTGTTTTTTTTTGGCGATGCAATAAAAAATAAGAAAAGACCTATAAAAAAAACTGAAGGTCTATCTAAACTAACATGTATTATAGAAAATATCAAAGTTGCACTAGAGTAAGTTTTCTTAAATGAAATATGACATATATCTACTGTGATTAAAAATAAAAATCCATCTATCTATCTATCTTACTTCAGAATGGATAAGTATAATAAATTGTGTATATGAATATAAGCATGAATGAGGATCGATTAAATGTGAGCCAACATCCAGTGCAGTACTGAAAATAGTGAGTAAGGAGAAAGGAGCTATACAGACAAAATTGCCCATGTTCAAATGCTTTTCCAAATATTATTGCCTTTCCTTTGTGATTTTGCATAGTTTAAAACAAGTAAAAATTTTCACTGACCAACTATACAATTCTGTTATTTTTCCAATGATTCACATGCTCATCTTGAAAAAATAAAAATGGATTTGAAACAGATTTATGCATGTCTTTTAGGTTAAACTAGTTTAACAGTGTATAATATCCATACTACATAAATTTGATTTCAATATCAATATACTAAAGACTCTGAGACATAAATTACATCAGAAAGTTTGAATTTCATTGAGAAATTGGAATGACTTTTGTTGTAATGCATACATGTACTCAGAATAAACTGGACCATTGATTAGTGTTTCTCAGTTTTGGAGAATATTGAGAAAAGTTTATTGTTACTGGTTCTGTACAAACAAATAACTGTTCTTGATTTCCTGTGGATTAAATTTAACTATTTACAGTTCTTTACAAAGTTAGAAATGTTTATGCATTTTGAATATTTTTTATAATAGCAATCTATCATTTTTCAAAAAATATTTTTTCTGGACTGATGAGACAAAGTGTTAACCACCAAGTCTGAGGAAAGGAATTCATTTCCTAGTCCCACATGATTGAAGGAGAAAACTAACTCACAGGAGTTCTTTGACCTACAGCATGTGCACCGAAACACCCATCCCTAATATCCCACATAAAAGTAAATGAATATAATAAAAACCAAAAAGCAATATTTTATATATGACACTGATGCTGTATCCAGAATATCTACACAATGTGGTGGCTTAAATAGAGCAAACAGGATAATATCAATTGATATTCTAATATGGGTAGATAATAAGAGCTATTGTCAATTGATTTCTAAGAGAGGGATAACAGGATAACCAATATTTTCCAGAGAGGAACCCATTCATGGTTGGCCAACCCCATGAGGTCAGCCCTAAAAACATAAGCAACACTAAATAATCTCTGTAGATTGTATTTGTAAATCATATATATATATATATATATATGTAAAAATGAAGTTATCTTAGAAAATTAAATATATATATGTAAACACACATAGACGTATAACAATTTTAATTAAGGAATAAAAGGCATGGATTTGAAAAGTAGGAACAATATGGGGGAAATGAGGGTAGGGCAGGGAGGAGAAAATGATGTTAGAACTTGGCTCAGAATAAATACTCGAAAACAAAGTGCAAAATCAGACACTAAACATAAAAAAGTAATTAGTTTTCAGCTAATGAGTTTCAAGATGTTTTTACTCGTAGAAAAGTTATATTACTGAGAATTAGGCTTTTAGGAACATTTAATTATTTCTATGACAAATTGCTTACTAAATTCTAGAAATAATTTTAGAAGGACAGGTGATAACACATGTATGTTTTACAAAACACTCAATGTCCATAAATTATTATACAAACATACACATAAGGATGCTGTAATAGTTAAAACATTGCAATATTGTGGAATAATGATGTACATATTGTATAATGAAGCTGTGGATTTTTAAAAATACGTGGCATGTATGATAAATTATAATTTTTGTAAATACTCCAGAAAGTAGAGATCAATTTGAACATTTATTTAAAAAAATATATTTTAGAACTTCTAATGCATTTATATACTCTGTGATATGTAAAAGTGAAGTTATTTTTAGAAAATTAAATATGTATACAGACTTTTAATAAGCTTTTACATATAACATTATTTGGTAATGTCAGCTTTTCTACGTATTTTCTTACAGGTAACTAGTTGTTCATTCAACTTGTTTTGCTTTGTCTAACAATATTTAACACAATAAACAACCTAGAATGTTGTGACTTAGAGCAAATGTGCATCCCTCCAGAGATTTTAAGCTATTTAGTTAGGTTTTTATTTGAAGTATAATTTTTGTACAGCATTGCATTGACATCTTCTGGAGAATTCTGTGATGGCATAATGCCCTGTAACTGTTCAAAGCAAAGATGCATTCTCATTTCCTAATATGTGTGATATCTCTTAACATATATTTCTGGGGTATTAATATTATATATTCTTTAAGTAAATATTAGCAAATATTTTATTGGTTTATTTTACAAAGTGAAAACAATAGTTCTAAATAAAATATATTTTTAATGTGATTTTATTTTCTTCCTTCAACCATAATAATATGATATCCAAATTTTGTCTTAACTGGTGGGTCTGTGTTCACAGACTTATATATTCCACTTACAAGCAAGGCAAATGCTGCCTCTTAAAATGGTCCCACCATGGACCCTCTGGTCATCCAACCCAAGTCAGCCCCTTGCCTGGCTTTATCTTCACTTTATTGTGAGGCCACTTCACTGAATCTCCTTCCAGACTTTAACTTTTCCATGGCTTCCATGATTTTGCCATGCTTTTCACATAGAATGTGTCTGACCTTTACAGCATTGCCACCACCTTTAGGGCCTTGAAGCTTCTTGTCAGCACTGTCACTCCCAAGGCTGTACCTCCTTTCCCCCTTTTTCCAGAACCACTTTTCCCCTTCAGCAGCATCTCTTAAACTTGCTGTTGAATTTGCAACTGTTCTGGTCCAGTGCTAGAAAAAGGCCCTACGCATACGTGGAAACTAAACAACTCTCTGCTTAATGACACCTGGGTCAAGGAAGAAATAAAGAAAGAAATTAAGGACGTCCTGAAATTCAATGAAAATGAAGGAACAACATACCCAAATTTGTGGGATACATTGAAAGCAGTGCTAAGAGGAAAATAAAATGTATTTTGAAAAGTCAACATTTATAAATATAATTTTAAATAAAATATAAACCCTACATTAAAAAAATTACATAGTCACGTTATTCTGTGTATTTGACTATTATTTTTCAAATGTATGTGCTGAAATAAGTTACACAGTTTCTTATGAATGTTATCAACAACTAAGAAAACCTTTATGATTTGTAATTTATAAGGCAGATAACATATTAGAAGATATTGTAATGATAACTTCTTTGCAAAGCCATTTTTTACATACATTGATCTACATTCATGAATGACGTCAGGACTTTCTGCTTTCACCAAAGTCTTTTGAGGCAAAACATATAGCTATATTATGCATTTAACTATTACTAACTGTCTGGTTATAGTTTTAAAAACATTCACTTTTAATAATGTTAGATATATATTTTATTGAATTTAATTATGTTAATGAAAGAGATAAAGTGAAACATATGTATATAATCTACTTTTTAAAATGAATACAGTATAATTGAAAATGTAAATATATTACATAAAAGTTTAATCTTAACAATATAAATTAAATAAATTGGATAACTACTCTTGAAATAATTTAAATGAAATGACAGAATATTTGATTTTTCTAAGCTCTGATAATCTCTAGTAATCATATGCATTTCTATGACATTTTTCAAAGAGAAATGCATCTTATTATCAGTAAAATGTAAGGGTTATTTTCATGACAATAATGTATAAATGTAAGTAAATAAATATATTACTTAATAAAAAAGAAAAGAAATGTGGAAGAAAATCTGAAATAAAATAATTTTACAGTGAAAAATATACTACTATTCCATCTTTCATGGTCAAAGTGTGAATTAGTTCCTTTTTCTGTTTCTTCTGGCAGTAGCAGTCCTGTGTTGGTTTACTGGTCTTGGTTTCTAGCATGATTTCACATGTTTGATGTATTGATTAGTGAATGTTTAGTTGTAGGAACTCCTATCTCTTTTGCTTCCAAGCTAAAGTGAAACTTGCATCAGGAACAGCACTAAAATTCCTTTACAAGATTAGTAAAATTAGATTTGAAAAACAAACAGCATTAGCTTAATACATTATGACAGTCTGACTTATATTCCTTAGTTTGATATTTTTCTTGGCAATTTATATATAAAGAAATTTATTTCCATAATTTCTAAATACTTAAATACACTATGTATTGATGATTAGTAAAATGTGTTGAAAAAAACTGACAAAAGTACATCATATGGGTGTTGCAAGGAAGTTTCAGATAAAATGAATATTTTAAATGGATGGACTTTTATAATAACATGAAATATGACTGATAAGTAAAGGAGTAGGATAGGAATTATCAAATTAAATAATTTTACATTCCTTATTAAATATGCTTCATATAAATTTCATCTGATTATATGAGAAGAGATTCAAAGACAGAAATTTACCCGAGGACTAAGAAACAGGCAGAACAAGGATTACACAAACTGCAACCTGTTGTACCTGGTAGTCAAGGAAGTGTCATGAGACACAACAAGCAAAGGTGCTCACATGATCACGGGTGAAATTCGAGGTTTATATTGCAAACTAGGTAAAATTGGGCCTTGTCCAAGTTAATGCACCTGAAATTTTATTAAAAGAAGAAGAAGAAGAAGAAGAAGAAGAAGAAGAAGAAGAAGAAGAAGAAGAAGAAGAAGAAGAA
>OU015748.1:26316329-26327202 GCA_907169655.1 Acomys percivali | reverse complement strand
AAGAAGAAGAAGAAGAAGAAGAAGAAGAAGAAGAAGAAGAAGAAGAAAGAAAGAAAGTAAGAAAGAAAGGGTTAACATGTCAAACATCAAGAAAGAAACAATCTTTACAAATCAATGCCTCACACAACAGTTGTTTCTATGTCTTGTTTCAAACACACCATGTTCACTTGGTGAGCAAAATGAGGGCTATAACAAAAAGACTGAACTCATGGCAAGACCGGTTTCCACACATTAATTGTTAAGAGACTGAACATTCATTATCTATGGGATCAAAACAAAATGATACTAAAACTTAGCTTAGTCCAATTGTTAAAAAATTTCCTTTTTTTCTTTTTTCTAATTAATTTAATTTTTTATTAACTCTACATACAGGTCGAAGCCCCTTCTCTTCCCTCCTGCCAGTCCCTCTCTTCTTTTCTTCACCCACTATCTCCCCTACACTACTCCTCAGAAAAGAGGAGCTCTGCTTCCCATCCACCCCAGCTCATCAAGGCATATCAGGAATGAGGGGGTCTTCTTCCCCTGTGTCCTAGAAAGGCAGTCCTGCCCAGGGGAAATATTTGAAGAGCTAGTAAGAGAGTCCATGTGAGAGAGAGTCCCTACTCCCCTTCATAGGGCACCAACATAAAGCCTGAAATGCCCATCAGCTACACCATTGTAGAGGATTAGGTCCAGTCCATGCGTCATCCTTAGTGCTCAGTCTCAGCAGGCTACTCTGGGCCCTGGTGAGTTAGCTCTGTTGATCTTCTTGTGAAGCTCCTGTCACCTCAGGTCATTTTCTCCTTCCCCTCAACTTTTCACAAGGCTCCCTACGCATTGCCCAGTGTTGGCCCTGATATTAGCACCTGTTTTGAGGAGCTGCTGAGGGGAACCTTGAGTTCTGTGTGCAAGCATAGCAAAGTATCATTAATACTGTGAGGGGTTGGTTATCTTCCTTGGGGTAGGTCTTGGGTTGGGCTAGGCATTGTTTGGACATTCTCTCAATCTCTGTTCTATCAATGCACACCTTATAGGCCGGATGAAGTCTGAGTCAAATTTGTACAAATTATGCCAAGACAGGGAAGGCATGTCTTCAGTAGTTCCTGCCTGCATCCAAGCTTGCCTATTTTTAGATAGAATTCTTTCTATAGCCAAAACAAGAACATTTTTTCCTCTGGCTCCTTTCCCAAATTTAAAGCCATCTCCATAAGAATGTTCTTTGATGTTCATCATCTTCTTTGAGGTAGGCTGGGTGTTCCCAGGAGTTAACCTGTTTCATCATCTCCCAACAAGGGGCTGTTACAAAAAGGAACATCATTTTTGTAATGTATGTGACTGAAAAAAAATCAAGTATGTCCCAGATACGTTCCATGTCTGTGATTACATCACTACTGATATGCTTTAGCAATGGATAAAATTAAAAATGACTTTAAAAGCTATCATATCACCTGGGTCACTTTTACTGATGAGATCCCACTAATAAATTACTGATTTAGTGAATATAAGGCTTTCCTATTTTTATTGCAAGAACTGATGTCCTTAAAATAATGACTCTATAATTATATTGAAGAAAAAACAACAACAACAACAACCAAGCAAATACCTGTGTACATAGCACTTTCAGTGCTCCAGGAGCTCAGGGTAGCAAGCAAGCTTACTTAGCAGACACTCTTAAATGGATCACTGAGAGATAACACTTGGAATTGGCTTTACTTTTATTTGAGAAAATTCTTCCTGAATCTATCAAGCAGCCAATAAAATGTCATGATTAAGTACATCAAATGCTACCAAAGGTCCAACAAAATCACGAAAGACAACATCCCTTGTTGTAATCAAACGGTCATTATTTTCATTCAATATAGCAGTCTCAGCGCTATGATGAGGATGAAATCCTGATTGAAATTGCTCAAATGAGTCAAATTGCATCATGTGTTAATGTAATTGATTACCACCTTCAACACATTAAGCAGAGCCTAAATTAAAAAATGAATGATGGTGCTGCATTTTTAACCAGCAGTAATGAAGCTTTCCTCAGCACTTCAGTCTCAGTATAAATTCATGGGCATTTGAAGAGCTGATCCAAACACACATCATTAAAAATAAAATAAAATAAAAATGGAAAGTGTTCTAATATCTTAAGGTTCACTCATGACAATCAGGATATAGGTATAAAACAGACAATGACTCTATCATTGAATCCATCTCGGATGCAGACACCAAATGGAAAACTGTGAGAAGAGGAAGTGATTAAAGAGATTATTTCTTTACCTCCACTTGATCCTTACAATAATTAGGAGCTTTGCCTTAATTATCACATCCACATATTGTGTCTCAGAGCTTTGCTACTTTGGAACATACTAAGGGCAAAAGCTATTTACATACTGTTAGATCTTAACGGAACTTACTCCCTTTGATGCCTCTCACAGATGGTGAGAAACTGGAGCAGTGTCCATGATTTCAAGGGTAATGCTGTGACAAGGACATACCAAGAGAATCCCATGGTGAAGGGGAAACAAAAAATAATTTAAAAAGCCCAAAGATTGCATATAAACTCACTGAAAATTTTTTAACTTAAACATTTTTTATTTTTACATATACATTTATATTATTACACATATACACAATAAACTACCTGTAGCAAGAAGAACCATGACACAATCAAGAATTATAATTTTATGACTTTTTTATAGTTAATGATACTGTAAAATAACCCACAAATTTAGTGCTTGTCTAATTTGCTTTTCAACTATTGCATTTCTCAGTACAAACCAAATGTACTGTATGTGAACTTAGCTTTCTTTACATGAACATAATTGAAAAGACATCATAGTGGTGGGGAGATAGTTACTGTTAAAGTACTTGCTTAGAATGCAGAAAGCTGAAGGTTTGAGCACACCAGAACCAAAGAAACAGCAACAAAACTTTAGGGATGTAGGGATTGCTTGGTGATTATATGCATGTTCTGCCCTTGCAGAAGGACAGAGTCTATTTCCCAGAACCTATGTCCAGTAGCTCCCAACTACCTCTGATTCCAGTTCTAGGGCATTTGTTTTACTCTTGTAAATTTGGGGGCAAACTCACTCAAATATGCATGCATGCATGCACAAACACACATTTTTAATAATAAAACAAATCGTATATCAATGCCTAATGGATAAATTGCTAAGCATAATTATATATATATATATATATACATATATATATATATATATAACTTGTGTACAAACATAAATAAATGCAATTATTCATAAGTAAGTAAATATTTTAGTACTTTTATGATATTTGTGAGAGAGTATGTATTAATATGGTACATTGTCTGCTTTTACCTGTTTGGTATAAATATCATTTTCAACATTACACATAAACAAGATTTTTTTTGTAACTTCATATATGATATATAAAAAGCTAAAATATTCCACATGGATGAAACAACACAAGGATAATTTCATATAAAATCATTATTAACAATTTATTTGTTATTTATTTTATTTTTAGTGATATTGTAATTGCATTATTTTCCCTTCCTTTTTCTTCCACGAAATTTTCATGTAGTCTCCCTTAATGTCTTTAAATTAAATGTAAATATATATATATACACATATATGTATGTATAAATATATATTCCTAAATATATAATTACAACATGTTCTGTCTACGTTTAATAATGTCAGAAGTTACACCCATAAAATCTTACAAATATGGCTGCCTAATCATCAACTGGTTTTTGAAGTGACAGAATGACCTAGCAAATCACATCTAATGACAAAAGAGTGAATGTAATTAAAATCCATCCCAGGGCAAAAGCTAATAACTGACAAATGAAGAGAAAGCATTAAAGTTATGTTAAAAGGTGAATTAATAACCTAGAATGCAATAATAATGCTCTAATGACTAAATTTATCTGACAGTTCTTCAAATTTTGAAGTCAATCATTTTTAAATCAAGTGTCCAACCATCCCAGGACTGATTAAGCAATCCTAACTTCCATTTAGTCACAGCAATTTCAGACCTTCCATTTGTAGATATTGCACTTTAATTTTTTTTCTCACATTGATTGCAGATTCAGATCTCCTTGCTTTTTTTTTTTTTTTCACATTTTCCACATTTTATGGTTGTGCTTCCTTATTTAGCCAAACTGTAGGGTATAAAACTGTGTTACATTCAGAAGACTGCTGAACTTAGAGTGTTCAACTGATATGGGATCAGATCTGTGGCTGAATTTTCATCTTAACATTTCCTACATAACATTTCCAACCTACATAGGTAGGTTGACCTCTGAAGCATCTGCTTCCTTAACTATGAGCAGAATTTGCTTCCTCATCTACAGACTAATCATTAGGAAAGCATGTGCCAAAACAAATGACTTATCCAGTTGCAAACCTGTAATGTATTTGTTTAATGATAACTGACAAGAGGGTGGGAAATGAAGGATATGGCCCAGATGGTGAGAAATGTAAAGAAATGGAAGTTAGTGAACAAAGTTTATATTTTTTCCTTCCATAGAATCACATGAGACTTAGAGATCTGGGAGGAAGATTTCTTAAATATGTCTATATATTTAAAATTTTCTCTGCATATGCTACCATGATTGTGAGAAAATTGAAGCATTCATCCTAGGTTATTGAGGTGCAAACCGGAAAATTACAGTGGAAATCAGTGTGAAGTTCCCTCAAAAATTTAAAAGAGATTTGTCACAGGAGCCAATCTTACCAATCTTGAATATATGCCAAAAAGGACTCCTTCTCCAATTAAACAGATATCTGCTCATCAATATTTATTGCTGCTCTGCTCTATTCATAAAAACCTGCAAGTGAAAATGGTCAATGTTGAATAATTGGTAGATGTGTGTGTGTATGTGTGTGTTATTAATTTATTAAAAAAATAAAACACAGAGGAATGGAGGCAGAAACAAATTTTTTTCCACTTCCATAATCTACCAGTAGCCTTTAGTTCAGCAGAGAAAGGTAGAGACCTGTGAGTCCTTCGCACTTCCATGAGTGATTGTTAACAGGTAGGCACAGTCTCATGTGTGTTCTCTGCAGATAACCACCACTGTTAATGGGCATATCAAATTTAATGGAAGGCATTTTATAACATTCAGTCATGTCTTCTGGCTCTTTTATATCCCCTCCCCTCCCCTCTGCAATGTTTTTGAGCCTTAGAGGAGAATGGTATAAATGTCTCGTTTAGAGATAACCCATCATTACCTTCCTCATAGTGTATGTCCTGATCATTTTCTATTGATTTGATTAATCTCATTTCAATACCATGTAATTGTCCTGAGTTTAAAAATAATTTTGACATATTGTTTCTATTTTTTTGCAAGAAGATGTTTTAAAACATCTGGACACAAATGGCATATTTGTAGAATATGTAAATCTATGATTAAATCTTGAATACAGTAAAAGGAAAAGGGGGGAGGGATAGTAAAACAACAGTCATAATCTTTACAACATAAGCACACCATAAATGAGTTTGCAATTATGACATGTCACAATAACTACAACTGAGCTTTAGAGATGGACTTATACCTACTACTTACGTATTATAAAATATTTAAAGAGAAAATACCTTTCTGAAATATTTTATGTATACTATTATTGTCAAGAATAGTTGACCAGGCTGGCCTGGTCTACAAAGCGAGTCCAGGACAGCTAAGAATACATAAAAAACCCTGTCTTGAAAAACCAATATATATATATATATATATATATATATATATACATATATATATATAAAAGAATAGTTGACCATTTCCCCTCAGTGGGTAGCCTAGTGGCACTCAGAGAAAGGATAAGCAGGCTACCAGGATGAGACTTGATAGGCTTTGACCATATGTTGGGGAAGGATATCCCCTTCTGTCATAGACCTAGGAGAGGGGAAACGGGTGAAAGAGGGAGGGGGAGGAATGGGAAGATACAAGTGAGGGGATAACAATTGAGATATAATCTGAATAAATTAATTAAATATAAAATAGTATGCTTTTAATATGCTCAAAGGCTAATGATTATGTCTGCATCAGAGAAGTTTCTTTTTGCAGTCGACACCTAGTAAGGAAAAGAGATTAAGTGAATGACATCTATACCACATAACCCTGTGAGCCTGAGGTTGTGAATAACAAGAATACAGTATTGTCTAGTCACAATGAGGCATCTGAACTTATGAATTCACAGTAGTCTTATCAGCATACTCATGACCTCTAGAACTTAAGACAGTTTAATTATGGAGACAGGAGATTGACAGAAAGTCAAGGCCTAAATAAGGAGCTAATAAATACAATTATAGCTGCTGGAATAGGGAGAATCAACTTTTAAAGGATGTGGGTCTTGGGGTGTCAACCTTATTTCAGTGGGTGGCCTCACATCCAAGAGTGTATAAGAACAGCAAATTGAATTTTTAAAAGAGGACACAAAATTGGTTGAATAAGGACAGGGTAATTTGGTTTGCTTAATTTTTATCAAAGCTTACCATCAATAGAGCAGTTTAAATGGAAACAGAAATCAAATGCTAGTGATAATGTGGACAAGAGTAACATATATATATATATATATATATATATGTTACATAATATGTATATAACATAATATATATTTGAAATTTTTTTATGTTTACTGGGCAATATCATTTCATGTTTTCAGAACCGTATAGTACAATACCACACTGATTGATAATGTCATTGATTTATTATTTTTAATTTGAGTTCCTTGCATATTCTAGGTATTGTCCTTTGTTAGTTGGATGACTTAAAATATTTTTAGTTTTCCATTCTTTATATTGTCGCTTCCCTTAGTTAACTACTTCTTTGCTGAAATAGTTCGACATTTTATGAGATTCCACTTATCAGTAGTGGGACTTAGTTCCTAAGCAATCAAATACCTACTTGGAAAGTCTTAAGTCATTTATTTATCTTGACATATTTTACTACTTTTTTCACTGGAGGTTGTCGAGTATCAGGTCTTAAGCAAAAGTTTTTAATTTAAACTATTTGGAGTTGATTTTCAAGCAGGGAGAGACATAGAAATTCAGTTCGATTACATGAATCTATAAATTCACAGTAGGCTTAACAGCATACTCATGACCTCAACAATTTAAGGCAGAATATATATGAATATTCAGTTTTCCCAGCACCATTATCTAAATATTCCACTTTGACTCCAAGAAGTATAGTTGGTAAATTTTACTAAACTAATATGTATGCTAACATTAGCTTTAGCTCAATTTCTTTTAAACTCTCAATGCTTACTTTACTCTATGACTTAAAAATTATTGCAACACCTATAGAAGTTTCCTAAAGCACAAAAACAACATTGCATACAAGTGCAGTCACTGCAGCATTATTTATGGAACAGGAGGCAAGAATCACTTGGACTAAAATGATCTGTGTTTTACTACAATTGGATTACCAGTGCCCTCTTGAATAATGCACTTTCACTTTAAACATACTAGGTTGCATAAAATAGATGGATAATAGCCCAGTAATAATTCACAGATGAATTTAATGCATCCTCATGAGCTAGGCTCCTGCTAAGCTCTGAAGTGGCAGTCTCTATTGGGACCAGTGGTATGTAAGTGTGAGAGTCTGTGTTTAGGAAAACCTTTCATTCAGCACACTTAATAAAGGAAACAGTTCCATTTCTGTTCATACATATTTTAAGTCTATTCAATAGAATTTTATTTACACTAGAAAACTAGAGGCATATGTATATACAATACATACTATTATATACATAATCATATCCACAATAGCACAGTTAAACAGTTAATTCAATGATTTAATGAGAGTTCATATCCAAAGGAAGAAAAAAAATCAGTCTCTTAACATTACATACAGTGTAGGATATATAATGAGAAAAAATTTTAATCCAGGAAAGGTTTAGGTCACAAATTTTGCTACAAAGTTGCTCAACTGTGCATGTACGTGAGTGTGTGTTAGTGTGTGTGTGTGTGTGTGTGTGTGTGTGTGTGTGACAGAGAGAGAGGGGGAGAGAAAGGGGAGGAGAACGAAGGTAATGCTATCTAAAGAAGCAATGGAGACAATGAAGTGAGAGGCAGAAAAGTATTACAGGAAATAAGCTCAGCATAACTACAAACGTATATAAACATTGAGAACAGAAAGAAGTCAAATAAAAAGGTGACTGTGATTCTTTGCGTTGTTTAGTATTCCCACGTTAATATAAGTTGTATAAAAGGTAGTTTTCCCAGTGGAGACAAAGCGGTAACACTGTAAAGTATTCCTATGTTTGTTTAACAATACTAAGAGTGAGCAATACTTAAATATTATGGTTTTCATTAGGAATCTAACAAAGCTTGATTAAAGTTATTGTACTGAAACTTTGCTTATTCAAGTTAGCCTAATTCATATTTATTCAACATATTTCAAATTCCCATGCCAATTTAAGTAAAATGTTACATTTTATGTCCAAAGATAATATATACAAACATGCATACTGTTATTAAGAAAAAAACAAAGGACTGTCAGATTCTATTGTGATGAGTTTTGAAGATTCTTTAGTTTTTATATGCAAATAGATTTTAGCAGTAACAGAAAAAGAGTTCTAATGAAATATATATAATTCTTATGCAAATATGCACAAAATAGATGCTAAAAGCTCCATTTTGCCTTTAAACTTTGAAGTGATGCAATTTAATTTACTTTGTACTGATTTTTAAATTATATGGTACTTTTAAGAGTTACAGAAATAAATACTATGTTTAGTTTGCATCTTCTTTATCTTATAAAAAATGGAAAAGTGAAATTTAGGAGGCTTTCTTCCACTAGCAATGCCTATGGCTCATGATGCTTTTATTATTACCACTTTCCTTTTTATAATTTTTACAGTTGCTCATTATTCCTGTAGACTGGGCACTCTGTGCTAGTAGCGTTTCTGAAACAATGCTTTACCTCCTGCTTTTGGGGGATGTACCTTGTCTTGCAAATTGTGTTGCTTATACTCACTAACTGAAGACATTATATACATTTATCCAAATCACTTATTTTTAACACCATACAACTGCAACCATAAAGTCTCTAGAATGTAATCAGGCCATTAAAGTTATTGTCAATTAAGTTTAAGTTATATCTGAAAGTAAAAAACTTGTAAACTCTGTTAGGGTTCTTCAGAAACGTGCCTTAGCCATTACAAAAATGACACACCACCAGTTAGTTTATTTTTCCACACAAGAAGAAACATGCTCCCTTTTGTTGCTAAAACTGGTGTTTCACAAAGTAGACTTTTACATTAGGTGCATGAATTTACACATTTGTAGGAGCCTAAGGATTTGAGGAGGTTAGGAGAACAGAGCCCACAGAATCATGTAAGTAGGGCCCAAGAGGGCTCACAAAGACGGAAGCTGTGACCACTGAGCCTGCATTTGTCTCCCCTAGCCCTCTGAATAAATGCTGTGGTTGTTTAGATTGAGTTTTTATTGGACTCGTAACAATGAGAGTGGACGTATCTTTGACTATTTTGTCTGCTTGTGATACCTTTTCCCTCATACTGGATTGCCTCATCCAGCCTTCATATGAAGGTTTGTGCCAAATCTTAGGGGCAGCTCGTTATTTCAAATTTGGTTAATGTCACTGGGTGGCTTGCTCTTTTTTTTTTTTTTTTAAGGGAAACTGAAGAGCTGTGGACCTGGGTCAGAGGGAAGGTTGCAAGGGTGGGACTAAGGAGGGAGGAAGCTGCAGTTGGAATGTACTGTATGAGAAAGGAATAATTTTTTAAAAAGAAAAATAAAAAAAAGCCATGAGGCATTTAGAGAAAAAACCATTTTTTATATAACAAGAATTATGAAGGCATTATGAGAGCAAAAATATAGATCTTGAATTTAAGTTTCCTTCCTTGCATTATAAATACTGCCATGAAAACAAAACTTGAAGAAAGAGCACATCTGTCACAAGGACTCTAATCCAAGTAACTTTGCCCTCAGTTCCTCAAGAGCCTGCCAGCTTCTAGACAGGTTAAACAACTGATTCAAGGTCACCTTTCTAGTATGGTGCAGGCAAGGGCAGGCTTTGGACTTGTTTTTACGTTAGACTCCTGAGCTCCACAGTTAGCATCATGTTACCTCATACACCTAAAGAGAAAATGATACGGAAATTGCTTTGAAACTGAGTGAAATATGTAGTGTGATGTCTCGTTTTGTCGAAGTGCTTTTTCACATCTGCAGGACAGCTTCACAAGTTGAATTTGTATTTTTAAACTATGTGAAATTCTGCTGCTGATTTTTCTGGAAAAAAATCTTCATTTTTCAGACTACTTGCTTTTCTGTTCTATTTTATATTTCTATTCTCCCCAACCTCTATGTGTTTGCAATGCTGGAGTACCTTTTTTTTAAAAAATAAATGTATTTAACTGAGATTCCGGTATTTGGAAATTAAAGTCTGATATAGTGAGTATACACATATTGTTTTTACTTTAATATAAAATTGCATTACACTACATGTTAAGCTTACCTTTAAGTAAACAGTGACTTTGAACATCAAAATTCTAAATTCTTACATTTCATGCTTGTATTTTAGGCTCTCCTACCAAGATAATCAAAGTCATCAAATGTCAGGTGCATAAGCATGTTTTTTTCTTTTCATCTGAATGTGAATTCACAGTAAGGATATTATTTTTCTTTAAGCCTGTATTGAGTCATTGATGAAACATGTTTTTTATGCACTAATTTTACAAGAAATTATCATGTGTTTTCTGAAGAAAATGTCTCTAATTATATGACAAAGTAAATAGTTCCATACACCCCACATGTTATTAAGTTAATGAATATAATTTTTATGAAATAATGTTGCTTTATCAACAGTACATCTAATCATATGTGCTCACATGGATATGTTAAACAGCATGATTGTGTGTGTGTGTGTGTGTGTGTGTGTGTGTGTGTGTGTGTG
>OU015748.1:26232612-26309875 GCA_907169655.1 Acomys percivali | reverse complement strand
TAAAATATTTCTCTTCACATTCTCAAAAATTGAGGTTTCTTTCCCAAACCAACTAAATTTATACCAGAAGAAAGTACTCTAAGGAGGCTAAATCATAAAACCTAAGGAGAATTTTTTCTTAAGACTCAATGAACCATAGGAAATGGTAATATTCCCATGTATTTTAAAGATATTTTTTAAATTTATTGTTTTAAAGTTAGTTTCTGAATTAACGAGCTTTTTATGGCATTTTTGTGCATATACCACTAAAATTTGTTCTTATCTCTCTCCACTATCTCCCAAGCTCATGTCATACATATCTTGCTTTTCCTCCTAAATTCACTTTTCTCTTCCTTTATACCACATTTCTAATATTGACTCTTACACACACATGCACATGCATACATGCATATATATATACACACATGTAAATTAAAAACAAGAATCCACACATAATAAAAAAACACAAGTATTTTCTTTTCCTGAATCCAAATTAATTTACTAATCTCATATTAGTGTATTAAGTGGATAAAGACATATTTCATTAAATATATACCCAATACAATCCATTAAAATTTTATTTCATGTTTCTGATTTTACATGGTTTCTATTACTACCAAAGCTTTACTTAAACCTAAAAAAAGATGTGAAACTGAGTTTTAGCTACTCTACTTTAAGCATACTTCATAACAGCAAACTTCTTCATATGTTTGAAAGATGTCTTTCAAATAGGGTGCATGAAAACAATGTACTGTAGGATTTTACCTGTCAGATCCGAGAAATGACCAATGCAATGTTTCCGAATTAATATGATAAAATTAAATTAAATTTTATTCAGCCTCTTAGGTATGTATTATAAAATCATGAAAATGTACAAACATTTCCTGGATCTTAATTATTAAGTTACTCTTTTATTTCAGAATATTACTTGCAATTACTTAAGATCTAAGACAATTAACTGCAGTTGAATTAGCCCTGTTGCTTTTATCTCTATTGCGCTCTCTCAAATCAAGTACATTGCAAAGGCTTTTCTCATGAGTACATTTACAAAAAACCTAGTACATAAATAGTTTTCTTGATTTTCTGCTATTTTGTGGGAGTGTTTGTTTTGTTCATATGAGAAAAAAATATCATTATATGGCCCAGCTGGCCTTGAACTTTCTATGTATGTAGGGGATGCTGCTTCACTCTTACAGATATCTGCCTCTTTCTGTTTCTCAAGGGGTGGAATTAAATGTGTGTAGCATTAAACATGCATGCCCTACATAGTAACTTCATTCCCTCAAACCCTATTTCTACTTCCTTTCATTCAAACACGTGTCCTCTTTTCCCTTGAATGTTCGACTATTTGGGGATAGAAAACGTTTGAGGTGTTCCTCGCCAACTCTCAAATAATCACTCATCTATCCTCACCTGTCTTCTATATTTATTTGAAGACTTTTATCAATATCACTAAAACACTTTTTTTTATTTCAATTTTTCTCTATCATGAATTAGTCATTCCAAAATAAACTATTATTAGCATAGCTTTGTTTTCTAGTTTTTTTCTAGTAATTAATACTAGCTTCATATTATTGTTATTGGAAACAGTTTTCAAGGCTTATTTTGTGTCCTAATATATATTCTGTCCTAGAGATTGTCCTATGTGTACTTTAACAGCATGCACAATAATGTCAGGAAACAGAACAACCCAAGATGTCCTCAGAGGTCCTGATATGAGGACAAAGGGAATTTTAATTGTGTGTCCTTGTGCATGAGTAGAATTAGCAAGCCTGTTCTAGAACTGGAGCCAGTGCCTCCTCAGAGGAGTCAAGGTAGCATTTTCTGGTGCTCAGACTTTTCTCCTCGTACTATCATCATTCCTCCTGGGGCAACTCATTATGGGTTATCTCATGTTCTTTTCATCAAAAGTGTCAGACTTATTCTCTACTAACCTTAATCATTTTTACCTTTGCAGATAGTAAATATGATGCTCATAGAAATGAGGGTATAATCTTAATGAACTTACTTGGCATATATAATAATCTTATCCATGACCTTCTGGTGCCAGCTATTGCTTTTGACTTCTTTATTTCTTGCCTTCTTTATTCCTCATTCCCAGTCATCCCTCCAACTCAATACTTACTCATTTTGGATCTTTATTCCTATCAGTTTGGAAACGATCAGCCTGTGTAGGATGGTAATTCTATCAATGTTCAATATCACTATTTTCCACGTATTATTTAGTGTCTGTGCTGTTCCTTTAGTGAGAGTTTTCACTTACACTTCATTTACTGTAGAGTATCAATGCCCTCTTCTGTTGTATTTGTGTCTCATTCTTTTACCATTATTGCAATATTTGTTTTGTGTGATTAGATGTTGCACTGGTGAACACAAAGTTAATTGACAGTTGCTATGATCTGATGGAATATTGGTCATAATTGCTTCACTATCTGTGCTAGCTGTGATCTTATATTAATGCCTGCACGTTCAAGGACTCAAATATCTCCCCCATTCTTTCTAAGCTGGGTTTGTCACAGAAAATCGGAGATCCTTCTCTGCCATGTTCTAAGCAAAGAATTGATGTTAGAATTAATAGGTAGGCTGTAGTGAAGCCTGGGTAGATTCTTGTGGGCCTGGAATTTTGATCCCGGTGTGACAAACTGATGTCTGAGTCTGTAGGACTGCATCTAGAATCTCGACCCACTAGGATCACCTTGAAACTTGAGGCTGATCTTCTGCTTTTATATTTCATTCCACCGGTAGATTGTCCTAGTCCTTAAACATTGGTAGCCTGTGTGAGGAATCCTAGATCTTGACTAAGGGGATAAACATTAGCCTAAATTCATAGCGGTTCCTCTAATACTGGAAAGATATTAAAGCCTGGATTCTCAAAGGAGATTTGGAGTCCTTATGCATGAGATTGCTGAGCCCTTGCTCAGGCATAGCTGTAGATAGTAAGCCAGTGCTGAGACATGCATTACAGTAGATGAATGGGTAGGAGCAAGAATTAGGATACATAGTCACATTTTGTTCACACAGAAAAGATGAAAACATGATACTTGAAGAGAAGTTAGTGAAATTGGAGGTCAACATTTGGGAGATATTAGGGAGTTTTTCTCTTTAATTTATTTACTTAATCTCCTTACAGCCTGATTTCAATCACCTCCCTTCTCTCTCTCAGTCTTACCTTCATGCCTCCTCCCTCTATGAGCCCCTCTCCTTCTCAGAGAAGGGGAGGATCCCAAGGTTACCATCTCACCCTGGCACATCAAGTCACGGCAGGACTAAATGCATCATCTCTTATTGAGGCCAGACAAGGCAGCCCAGCTATGGGGAAGGGAATCAAAAGTCAGGCAACAGAATCAGAGACAGCCTCTACTCCCATTGTTAAGGGACCCACATGATGACCAAGGTGGACATACATCTGTTACATATGTATAGGGGTCTAGGTGCAGACCATACATGTTCTTTGGTTGGTAGATTATTCTCTATGATTGCCCATGGGCCTACGTTAGTTTACTCTGTAGATAACCTTGCGACATCCTGACGCTTCTGGCTTTTTCAATACTTCCTCCCACACTTCCACAAAGTTAATCAAGCTCAACCTATTGTTTGGTGGGGGTGGTGGGGGTCTCTGAATCTGTTTCCATCAGCTGCTGCATTAAGTCTTTCAGAAGACAATTATTCTAGGCTTCTTTCTGCAATAAAATCAACAAAACAGTATTTTCAACAATGAGTGCCAGAACCAAATATCTGCATGGAAGATTAACTTTTTCCCCCCATAAGCCTAACTCTATTTCCGATGATAAGTCAGAGTAGAACAAAGATATGGAATTCTGAAATGTCTAAAGTAGAATTATAGAGAAAAAAGTGAAAATTTAAGATGTGTTTGTTGTAACAGCAAAGGATTGACATGTAAAATATATATTTGGGAAGCAGGGCTTCACTGAAATTAATACTTTTCTCAATAAAATACACAAAAAACAACTAAGAAGATAACTTTCAGAATAAAAAAGAACACTACCTAGACCTATGTAATAATATGTTATCTAAAAAATGCTCTTTAAAAGGCTGTGGTAACAAAAGGAACTCAAACATAAAATTATCAAAAATTTTATATATATATATATATATATATATATATATATATATATAAACTAAAATGATATACGAATAGTTTTTAATCCATTATTTGCTTTCCAGACAAAACTTCATATGCAGAATCAATGTAAGGGTAGTTGAGTCATGGTTTGAGCCGTATATATACAAATTTGTGTGTGTGAATAGAGATAGATAGATAGATAGATAGATAGATAGATAGATAGATAGATAGACAGATAGGTAGGTAGATAGACTAAAAGATTATGTGTAAATAAGTAATAGGTAATACACCTAGGTAGGAGAAATATGTATTATTAAAATGAGATGTTAAATAATAAAGATATGAGAGAAGTTTAAATAGATTCAACAAAGTGCATGAATCTTATCAAATGCTTTATTCAGTGTAATTCTAACAATATGACATGCTCACAAGGCAAACTCTGAAGCCAGTAAAATGCAGTAATTACTAA
This sequence comes from Acomys percivali, assembly GCA_907169655.1. NCBI lineage: Eukaryota > Metazoa > Chordata > Mammalia > Rodentia > Muridae > Acomys > Acomys percivali. The sequence goes on along the minus strand of OU015748.1, from coordinate 26,305,343 downwards.
GGTCTGGGGACAGAAAGGAATGAAGGGGCAGAGCACAGAGGAGAATTTCAAAAGCACTACAGTGTACATATATATATCACAAACTTTTGAAATCTATAGGCTATTCAAAACTCACAGTGAATCTTCATGTGAAATGACTTTGGGTACTTAATTAAGTGTCAGTGTAGGTTCATCAATATTAATAAATGTACTGCCCTTGTGTGGAATGTTGACACATTCAGTCTGTGCTCTGTTGGAACAAGAGCTGTGTGAGAATCCTTTCTACTGTCTTTGTAATTTTACTGTGAACTAAATCTATTCTAAATATAAAGTCAATTTAAACAATTACACACTACCCATACAAGAAATGAAGTCAATTTCAAAGAAAGCTGAGGAGGTGAGTTGTCCTTTCTCTGATGGAGAGACCTTGTCAGGGCAAGTTTTTATGAGTGTCTAGCAACAACCAGCATCAATAGAGGTACATTTCACACAACATCATGACAGTGATGAAGAGGCAGAGTGAACATTTTCTAAGAGTAACAAAGGAGACAGTATTCCCAGGATAAAAGACAATGGGTTTATTGCAACAATTTAGTTAAAGAGAACAGTGCAGAATACTGGAATCACACATTTCTGTAAGAGTTAACAGAACAAAGGAAATTGAGTTAAAGGACAGAAGTTACTTTCTACTTTGAATAATTTTAGAAAGAGTACAGTTTTTGCAATCGATGTAACATGATTTGGTAGAAGAAAGTCACTGTTCCACTGATATTAGCACGAGACATGAATGACAGGGCACAGTCATGCTGAGGATCAAAGAGATGAAAAGTAAAAGAACCTTCAGCAGTGCAGGGTAAAAATGTTTCATTTAGTGACACCTAGCTCTGCATTTTATCAATCCTCTTATGTAGAGTGATTTATCCATCTCTGCTTTCTATATTCACACGGCTCCTTTATCTTGTCATAACTTTCTTACTAGCACATAGACAGCAGCATACAATTCAATAAAATTCTAATGTTTCCGTGCAGACAGAGAAATCCTTTAAAGTTGTGATTTCCCCCCTCTGTCCTTTATGTGAACAGACATGTGTAGTGTTCTGAGTGCACATAAAATGCAATCCAAACTTCTTACCTTAGCCCTCAAATTAATCATAAAATGGCTCCAGTCAGCTATGGAATCATGACCATTTCATTGATTATGTTAAGTCTATAAACTCCAGCAATTTATTCCTTCTAGTCCTTTAAAGGACATGTCTGTCTCTATTTAGCTGCCTCTTTTAGTATTAGCAGCCTTTGCTATCATGTGTACCTTTCTTTAACATCTTCACATGGTTAGAGGCATGAATCATTTATTGTTGTCACCTACATGACCTCTACTTTCTCTTAGAAGAAATATTTTGACTTTTCACAAATATTCCTACCCTTTATGTGGCACAATATAGTCAAAATAAAGCAAATTCAGTAGGAAATTTAATAAAGAGATAGATATGGTAAAGGCCACAAAATCACAGCAGAAACAAAATAATGCAAGAAAATAAAGGTTATATATAATGGATGAGAGTGAGAAAGATGAAAAGAGTAATTCTAAGTAAACAGGGAAAATATGAAGAATGACAATTATATTAACCGAAGTTGGTGCTCTGTGGTATTAGCATTGTTAAACGAAGGAATATATGTTATATGAAGGGCCTTGAGCTTCTGTGAGAGAGACTCTGTGACAGAGTTTCATCATGCTTGCTTACATACATGGTTTAATTTAAAATTATATTCTGGAATTTACATTTGTCATAAGAACATTCCAACCTTTAGAGAACTGATTACCATTTTCAAATGTGGATGTGGAGAACAATAAAAATTTTTGACCAATCCCTTTTAAAAGAAGACAGGAGAAGAACAATGAGCCCAAGGAGAGAGAATGTGTTCCATCAGATGCTCACTGAGGGATGAAAGACTGTGAATGAGAACTTCATAGAGGCATGCCTCAAACCGAGTACAGACAACTAAAACCTAGTCATGTCTGTTTGCACCTTGTACTAATTACACATTTTTATGGGCTGTGATAAGAATTTGTAATTAAAAAAAAACTCCTTCACCCCTTCTTACTTTGAACATGGTTTTCATTATTTAAAAAACCAGATTATTAAGCTTGGATATACTGAAACATACAAATAAGCCTATCTGAAATTGGAGTAGCAACACTGATCTCTGAATTTTGGTAAAACTATATAAATACTGAGTTACTTTTGAGTCTAGAAGATGCTCAATCCTGTGTATTTACGAAAGAGGTGATGTCTGTCATGGAAGATGTTTGCGGAGTTTTCCTATTGACAATGTCCTCTTTCCCTTTGTGCTCCGATCCTTTCAGAATGTTTTCAAAATGGTGACTGTGCAAAAGTTGAACAAAATGAAATGGAAAGATCTAATTTCATTGTTGTGCTTTGGACAGACCGCCTGTCATTTCCCTTAGAAACACTGTAATGTTTGATATCCATCTTTTTGTGATCTCAGTCAACAGAACTTCATTCTCCAGGTTTGAATGAAGATTAGCCACATGCACGTCGGCATCACAATGTATTCTCACAGGAGAAAGAGGAACATAGAGATACAAGAGGTCTAAGAAAAAGGATATATCAAATGAGATAAATTAAAAGCCAAATAGTCTTAAATATGGAAACTCAAAGGAGCACAGATACTGAAACATTTTTCTAAATGTTTTTTGCTGTCTGGGATTTTTTTTTGTCTTTGCTGTTGTTTTAGTTATTTCTTTTGCCTTTAACATTATAATATAATTGTATTGTTTACTTTTCCTTTTATTTAGTCCAAACCCTCCCATATGCCTTTCCCACACTCTTTCTAATCCATAATCTCATGTTTCATTGATAGTTATTACGTATTCATATATTTATTCAATTATTTATATATATAATACATACAATCATATATATATATATAATATATATTCCTAAATAGATTTTGTTCAGTCTGAATTATGTTACTTGTATGTGTTTTCAGGACAGATGAGCAAAAGCAGCAAATAGGCATGTTAGTGAGAACAGGAAGAGAGAGTATAAGGTCTCAGCACTATACAAGGAGCTACAGGCAACTAAGGAACGTAGGAGACACACAGGGAAGCACACAGGAGTTGGCCATCCAGTACCAACTGGTCTGCATTGTTTTCTGTCTTTTATTAAGAGTTTATGGAAATAGATTTGTGATGTAAATGAAGAAAAATGAAAAACTAGTCTAACGTTTACCTTAAAGTCTATTTGGAAGAGTTATAAGATATACTAGATAATATTTATAATAATGACAATAGTAACAGTAATGAATTTTGAAGAGCAGAGATACACAAGTAAAGAAATGAAAAGGTAAACATGAATTCAATTAAAAATAGCTAGGATAATAAAAGCTTTTCATAATATACTTTATACTTAAGACAAAATAATATTCTGAAAGAAAATTAAATAGAGTATTTAAAAAATATTTGATACTAGACAGACAGATTTGATTATTCTTGGCTAAACTGCAATAGTTACTTCCTGTCAAATGACTCTTTCTGTCTTATAGGGAATGAGAAGCACATTACAATTTTATTTTATATTCTAGTTAAAAAGCAAACAGAATTATTTCAAGTGACAGTTTATGGGAGTTTAGATGAACAGAAGAAAGTGTACAGTTGATAAATTATCATAAAACTCTCTCATGAGAGCTGCCATAAATCGAGAGAATAAGATAATTGTGTGAGTGTTTGTGGTGTGTGTGTGTGTGTGTGTCTGTGTGTGTGTGTGTGTCATTTGTGTGTGCATGCATACAAAAGAGAAGGGGCAATGGAGTGAGAGAGAGAGAGACAGAGACAGAGAAATAGAGGGATAGATATAGAGACAATATTAATATTAATCTCACATACAATCCTTTTCCTTTTACAAGGATTGATAAAATTGGACATCTGAAATTGAAATTGTTTTCTTGTCTTCATTTAATAAAAATTTTTTACATAATATAAGTATGAACATTAGTATCTTTATGCAAAGCAATGGTATTTGTTCAAGTCATAAGGATTCTTTTAAAAATCAAAATTAAACAATGATGGAAGATCAAGATTGATTGAAGCAACATGAAAATGAGGAAGACTAACGTTAAAATCAACAGAAGCAGACAATTCTTTTACTGCTACGAGGAAAAATCATCCATTCCTCTAGAATGAAGTTAATGCCTCCCAGTTAAGGGTGGGTGGGCAAGGTTTAGAGGAGAGAAGAATAAGGATGGCAGAAATAATTTTTGTGTTTTTTTTTTTCTTGAGAATGAATATTTGATTGGACACCTGAAACTATTACGGATTGGAAAATTAGCTTGGGTTGTGCTTCTTTATCAGGAGAGTACGATGCTCTTTTCCGGAGAAAAGAGATTTCTTAGTTTAAGGGTTCACACCTTCAAAGAAAATAAAAGTAGCAAAAAGGCTTGAATCCAAAATTTTCCCCTAATACTACCAAATAACATAGGTTCAGATGTCTATAAAAATGAGTACAGATCATTATTACAGATAAAGAAGGTATGGTTCTGAACGAAAATAAATACGAATGGCTGTTCTTTACTGGGCAATAATTAACATATATACATGAAAAGCAGAAGGCCAGCTGCTGCAGGTCATTTTCAAGTACCTTTGTCCTCTCAGTGTCACCTTGCTTCGGCACAGGAAGTTCTCTTGACGATAAATGAGGGTGTGACTCTTGATCTCCAGCTAACATTTCTGTCTTCTTGATTTTAGTACCCAAATAATCCTGTTTTCATCTCAATTTGCCCAGTTACAATCTCAAAAATACTGCTCTGAAAGAATGTTCAAAGTACTTCTGAAGCATCACTTGATGCCTGGTAAAATGGAGAGGTGAATCGTTGGGATGAAATAGCATGCGAGATGGCAGCACAGGCGCAGTTACTGTAGTGCTGTCCTTTCCATTGTGGCCTGGGAAAGAAAGTATAGTCATCTCAGCTTGCATTGGCAGGGAAGCTAACACCCTGTTTCTTGGAAGTCCTATGGTGCTCCAATGTCTCCTTTTTCCATTGGGAAGAGGTTTTCCGTTCCTCAGGAACAACGGCAGTGGGCAAAGGTGACATTTTCTTCTATTGTAGGAATTTGAATGAGTTCCCAGTACAATCAACCTGTGTATATTCAGCCTTTTCCTAGGATGTTTAAAGTAGAAAGGATTTGTTCTCTTAGTCAGCTGTCCTGCTTCATTACTTTTTATTGCATTTCTGACTATAAAATGGAAAAGACAATATTCAATGGTAGACTTGTAGGTAAAATGGAGTTGGGAAAAACAAAAGTCATTTTAGCTAGCCATATGAAAATGTGATATTGGAAAGGTACAGGAGGAGTCATTCAGCCAACCAGGATGCAGTGACAGGAAACGCTACCATTCTCTGTGGAAATCGGAGGGGAGCCATGTGGCCTACAGGTGGGGTGTGGAAGATTCGGGCCATGTATTCTGGGGATGTCAAAACTCCCTGAAGCTGACTATGCCACATGAGGCCTCCTTTGAGAGTCAGCTGTCAGCAGCTGCAGGTGGCAACCACAGCCTGACCCTGGAACCTCCTAGGGTTTGTTGACATTCAATGCTGTGACTGTGGACTTTCTTGTAGGACAGGTGGGAATGCTTAGATACTGCGATAGGATTTGTTACAGAGATCTTCACTGGAGAAGTGCAGCAAACTGGTTCCTACAGGTCTTATAGTGCTCAGCCAGTCCTGCTTACTTGTGAATATGAACAAAGGCCTAGATGGTGAATAGAGAAAACTGTAGCAAAAGATCCAGAAGCTTCACATTCCTCATTGTCATCCATGCCAGCGAGGCCTAACTGGCCTGAGCAATATTCATCTTAGAGATCTCTCTGCTACTGTCTTCATCTGCCTAATCCACATGGGTGAGACACAGAAAACTGAGCCAGCAGAGTCAGCAGAAGAGAGCTGAACACAGGACTCAATTCCCACAGTCCTCCATCCCAAAGAGGCATTTGTCGGGCAAGCAACATTCAGCTTAGTGCCCTCTATACTACTGATATTTTAAATTACCTTACAGCGCAGGAGCAGGATCCTTCTCTTTAGAGAAACAAATGTTTGATAGCAGATTGAACTTTATGTGTTGTTTACAAGAATCCACTTATATTAAAGTTGAAGAGATATTTTTATGATACAGTTCTTCCTCGTGACATTTTTCTTATCTATAAATTAATAAAAAAATTGTGAGGTATGTTCACAAAAGGACAGAAATAATTATTAAGAAATTGTATATAACCAGGAATAAAAATGAAGAGAAAGAATAACAAGGCTGCTACTTAAGGGAGAAATCTCATAGGACCTACCCCTAAAAAAATACTATAGACAACTAAGGACTACAGAGACAGGGTTTTTACCAAAGATGAGACCCTGATTTCTTATCTAATACAAAGAAATCAATCCTGTTGTCACATACATACAATCAATACTAAAGGAATTCAGCAGTGAATATGCATATATATACATATATAACATACTTGATGGAATATTACAATAGGAAATTAATAATCGTAATAAATAATTATTTATTTATGTAATTCTAATTATATGTGTTCAAAGACAAAGGGGCCATGAATTCAAACTTGGTGTGTAGTGAAATGGAAATGGATGGGAAGAGGAAAGTGAAGGGGAACATTATGTGATTGTATTTAATTAAAGTTTAAAATAGAGGGGAAGTAAAACAACAACAAAACATGTGACAGTGGTTCCGAGAAGTAGGAAAAACTGAGATAATGACAACTAGAAATAAAGAAAAATAAGAAAGCAGAATAGGAATTTAAGAGATATAAAGCTATGTTAATAAAATTTCATTGTGATCTATAAGAAGAAAGTAAGCAAAGTACTTACAGGAAGAAAATTCATCTGATTCTCATGAGAAAAGCATGGGACATTTGAAATATGTCTACAAACTGAGAATCAAAGGACACATATTCACACTGTATATACTAAAAGAATGAGAAAAATAAATACTATTATCAAGAGAAGATAATATGAGAATTGTACTAAATTTGGTTTTCATTTTTTAAATTTTTTTATTAATTTATTCTTGTTACATCTCAATGGTTATCCCATTTCTTGTATCCTCCCATTCTTCCCTCCCTCCCAATTTCCCCTTATTTGAGATTGCTAAAATTATATATATTTTTTCTTTTATCCCTCCAAAATCTCCCAATTCCTTTTCCCTTTTCTTCTTCAAAATCATGGGCTTCTGTTTTACTAATTATTATTGCACACATATATGTATATGCATGTATGCACACATTACATATATAAGAATATGTGTGTTTATGTGTGTGTATTCTAACTATATTCTGTTCAAACTCCATAATGTCACTTGAATGTATTCAATCAGAGCACTGAATAACCAACATATTCTTTATCTTAATTTGTTCTTCTCTGTCTGCCTGATATTTTTCACAATCTAACTTGCTTGTAGAGGAGTAAAAAAATATGGACATTTTAGTCCTAATTTGCAAAGTGATATTTGTTTAAGATGTAGTTTGTACTACAAAACATACAGAGGGAATTAATGAATTAATCCTAGTATTTTTATTTTCCCTAGCAAAATGAAGTAGTAGACAATTTTCAGTCTATATTTGTTTTCAGTAGTATAATGTTAATGCTTTTAGAATATTTTAAGATTAAAATTATTTTGAATGAGGAGTATAGGGTATTTTCTCTTTCTTTGTCCCTGCACGTCTTGTAGGCAGTGAAGTTTTGGGTTGACTGTTCTGTATTTAGAGGGTGTCCTCTTCAGGCACTGTGGACCTTGCTACTAGGAGTCTCTACTAGAATTCCCCTCATATCATCACAGGGGCCTACTCTAACTTAGGTCTTCAGCTTGTCACAGAGATGCCACTACCTAGAGTTTCTCTTTTCTCGGCAGTCTTTCTGTCCTCCCGCCTCCACTATCCGCAGGTCCAATCTCCACCCTCACCTCTTCTACCTTGTGGCCTCTCTTCAACCACAACCTCGGTCTTTTCTACTTCCTAGTCTTAGTGATACTTGAGCATCCTCCCCTCGATATGCCTTGCTATTTCTTTTTTTTTTTGGGGGTCTGCGCATTGTAGTATGTTTATCTTGTTCTATATGGACAATCCACTTATAATAGAATACATACTATGTGTGTCTTTCTGGATCTGGGTTACCTCACTCAGCATGATCTTTTCTAGTTACACCCAAACAAATGGTACATACTGTTCAATATGCAGAGATCAGTGGGACAGAGCCTAGATCCAGGGCATACATCTATGTCACATCCCTGCATCTACAGCTCAGGGAACATCAAGATAGAGGACATGTAAATATTCTAAGAGCAGGAAGTCTTCTATAAATGACTCTTTCAGAAATAGCTGCATAAAAAATAAAACATCCCTAAAGAGAGAGAGTTTTATGAGGCCCCACTACAAAAGAACTGCAAGCAAGCTTACTCCAAGGAGGGAGGAGAATTTGTATCTCCAAGGGTGTTGAGCCCTCTTATTGTATCCGATATGGAATTTTCTGTTCTGAAAATGTATAAACAGAACAAATAAAATTGATATACATATATTTATATGCATGTAACAATAATAAAAAAGATAAAAAGCCATCAGTATAAAAGTGGACCTGGACATGTGAGGTATTAGAGGGAAGAGATGAGAGAGCCTTGAGAGAGGGAAAACACAGTGTGAAGTAATACAATTCTATTTGAATAGTTTAACTTAAGATATATAAAAACATTTTAAAACCATACCTTTAAATATTTGATCCAATAAAAATGTATAACCGTATAAGTCATGTCTTTCTAGCTCTGGGTTACCTCACTCATGATGATCTTTTCTAGGTCCGTACATCTGCCTGCAAATTTCAAGATTTCCTTGTTTTCGATAGCTGAGTATTATTCCATTTTGTAAATGTACCACACAGTTTCTTTATCCATCCTTTGGTTGAGGGACATCTAGTTTGTTTCAAGACTCTGGCAGTCATGAATAAAGCTGGTATGAACACAGTTGAGCAAGTTTCTTTGTTTATGGTGGAACATCTTTTGTGTATATACCCAGGAGTGGGTCTTGAGGTTGAAGTAATGTTCAACCCAATGACTGTTCCAAGAACCACCCCATGTGAGAGAGTCAACACTTAACACTCTTAAGGATACTCTGTTTTACTTGCAGAAAGGAGTCTACCAGAGTTGTCTTCTGAGAGGCTCCACACAGCATTGTTTCTAAACAGATGCTAAGACTCACAGCTAAACACTGGGTGATCAGTTTTGTTGAAAAGTTGGGGGAAGGAGAAAAGGACATGGAGGTGATGGAAACTGCACAAGAAGACCAGCAAAGCCAACTCACCACAGTCCAGAAGACTTGCTGAGACAGAAGCACCAACCAAAGACCATTCATGGACTGGACCTAGACCCTTTAAACTGATATTTCGAATGGGTACCTCAGGCTTCATGTAGTAAGAGGATCGGGGCAGTTCATAACACAGGCTCTGTTGCCAGCTTTTTTTTTAAATCACTGCCCCTGGCAGGACTACCTTCCCAGGCCACATAGGAAGAGAGTATGCTCTGTCTTGATATTACTTGGTGAACTGGGATGGATGGGAAGTGAGTCCCCTCTTTTCTGAGGAATAGAGGAAGAGGGATGGTGGAGATGGAAGAAAGGTGGAACTGGGAGGAGAGGAATTATATCCTATAAATAGGATATAAATTGAATTTTTAAAAAAGAACATAGAATATTTCCATATACCTAAGTGGCAAAGTGCATCTAAAAGAGTAGAGTTTGCATTATTCCAGGTAACTATGGATTTGTCATGCATTCCCCATTGTGGGATTTGAATCTATTTAACGACACTGAAATCAGACTTATTTCCCCAAATATAATATGTCTAAGAGAAAGTAAGATCACAGTTGCTATCTTGAGATTAATAGTGAGTAAGTGGAAAATTGGCAACAGATAAGCAACAAGGCTGAATTTCAATGGTACAATATAGAATATTAACGCTGCCTTTGGTTAGATTGGCCGTCTATGGAACTGAGATTCATGCAACAACTTTAAAATACTAATTTGCACATCTAGTATGGGTTCATTTAAGTGGAAGTATTAGTTGTCAACTATGACATAGCTTGTGGTCCAGAATATGAGCAGGATGTGATGGCATGTTGTCAGTCTTCTGTCACAAACATTTAGTAAGGAAGTGTTTGTATGTCTGGGAGATAAAATGTTTTTCCGGTACTTTAATCTACCATAGCCTGAATAAATATCCAATGAATTACTGCATTAACTGACATTGACTTACTGAAAACTGATTAACTGCATATGCTTTCAAACCTATACATTATAAAGACTGCACTAGTTGAGGAACCACATGTGTATTTGTTAATTCACCCACTATGTCCCAAATACAGTCATTCTTACTCTATCTCCCAAAACTTTCAGATAAGATCATTATTTTACTTTGGCAAACCAAAGAGGTGATTCACAATACCAGTAATTAAATATCCATTTGTCTAACTCAAAGGTGTAGCAAGTAGTACCCTATTGATTTTATTTTCTGTTGTTTCCAGAGCAACTTCCAATTTGATTCCAACTAAATGATCTTTAAACCTATAGTTTGCCACGCTGTATTTTCTTTTTAATTTCTTTAATTTTTTTCATCATAGTTTCATGGGATAGACTTTACAAAGTAATTAAAAGACCTCAAAACTATAATCTACCAAATTTAGAAAGTATAAAACTATGCTAATTCTTTTTTATATTCATTTTTAATTTTTAAAATTATGTTTATTTTGTAACATATACATTTATATTATTACACATGAATAAAATAAACTACATACAGCAGAAAGAACCATGTTACAATCAGGAATTTTTAAATGTTATATTCATAGTGATTTATCTCTTTGTATTTCTGAAGGAAAATCAGTATCTATCATATTTCATCTCTATTAACTTAAAACATCTATCTTGATCTAAAAACACCTTAACCCCTAACCAACTAAGCTTAATTGTAAGACTAAACTGGTATTCAACCCCATCAGAGACTTGAGAATGAATAAAACTTAAATACTTGAGTTAACCAGAAGTGCAGGTTAGCAGCTTCCAAAATGAAAAAAATAACTGAGAAAGTTTACTGTTTGAACAATCACCCAACACTCTCGATAATGTTGAAACATCGTCTTTGACCTTCTAGCCCAATATCTCTGACAAAAATATTAGAGGCAGGAACTTGCTTACCCTGTCTTGGCAGAGTTTGGCCATCAAGTCGGCCTGCATCTAAGCTTGCCCATTTTTAGGCAAAATTCTGTCTGTGTTTAGTAATGAGGACATTTTACCCAGGGGGTGGTTTGCCACATTTAAACCCAACTCCACAAGGAGGTACTTTTATGTTGATCATCTTCTTTGAGGTAGGCTTGGTTTTTTGTTTTGTTTTGTTTTGTTTTGTTTTTTTTAAGTAATTCAGTTTTTAAATTAAAGATAAGCAAAACAATCACTGTTGTTCAATTTCAAGGTGGAACAGTTAATCTACATTTCCATTTATTTTACTACATGTATTGTGTGACCATGTGTAATTCCATAACTCTGCTAATATTCTTTATTTTTACAATTTTTATTAATTTTTTGCATGTACATTTATATTATTACACATATATACAATAAACTACCTGCAGCAAGAACCATGAAACAATCAGGAATTATATAAATGTTACATTCATTTTGTTTTGGCTATTTGTATTAGCAGCCTTGAAAAACAAAAAGTAGATTAATGCTTCTTTCTACTCTGCAATTTAATGCCTTAATTGTTACTCACAAGGTTATTTTTTAATTCACTGGTATAGAATTTGGTATATAGATGTAAAATAAGTTTAATTTTAGATACATTGGTACAGAACTCAATTTTAAGATTATTCTTAACATACATTGTATATATTCTACTCTAATATGAGGTAATGTACCCATACAGCTCAATTCTAATACAAGGTTTACTTCCAATACTTTGTAAGTGCTATTGTAGGCTTTTTAGGATAAGTAAGTTATACAAGTTAATTGTTAGTCCATAAAATCATGGTCATATCAATTACTACTATATTTTTATCACAAGAATATACATCCTAGATGTAACAGATAGGTATGATCTTATAGAAAGATGAGGTAAAATCGTTATATAAAGTCTTCAAAAACCTAAAAGCATCTTAACCCCTAAACAACTACGCTTACTGATAAGACTAAATATCTGGTCTTCAACCCTGTCAGATAAGAAGGTCCATTTCTTATCACATGAATGAGCTTGTTTCTTGTCGCCTGAATGAGTTTGAGTTCCTGGATAATGTTGAACATAGGAACCAATATTTTATTGTTTACTTGGGTAACTTAGGAAAAATGCTTTCACTATCATAAAAATATATATTATGCTAGCTTTTCTAAGTTTTATTTTTCCAGGTATTCACTGTGATTTTGAACAATGTCCATATCTCTTTTTTGGTCTTTCTTTCATACTTCTATATAAAATTGAATGGTAGTTGAAATTGACTTCATGGTCTATGTCAGGAGATACATAAGTTTGCTTTACTTAATTACCAAAACAATTAATAAAGAAGTTACGCAGAATCAGTCTTACTACTGTATCATAAATAAACTCTACTTTCAGATACTGTTATTTTCTATGCAATATTGAATTTCCTTGAATAATATTTGCTAAAGATTTCTATGTAGTCTCTTGGAGGACATCTATGATGGTCTTATAGGGGATTGGATCAGATGCTGGAACTGGCGGCCCGACTCTGGGCGAAGTAATGAGAGTTGCACGGACGAGCTGGGGAATGTAAGGATCCGCAGAGTTCAGGAGCTTCACAAGAACATCAAGACCAGCGGATCTGCACCCAGTAGGGCCTGCATAAACTGATGCACCAACCAGGTACATTGCACGCAGAGAACCTAGATCCCCTATTCAGATGTAGCTGACAGACAGCTCATTCTCCACCTACATACGGGGGAGGAAAGCCCGGACTGCCTCTGACAGGAACTATGGTGCCAGTGATTCGATCACGGCTCCTTGGTGGGGGGCAACCTTGTGGGTACACGGAGGAAGAAAATGCAGGCTATTCTCATAAAACAGGGTAGACTGAGGTCAGACAGTAAGGGAGTAGGGCTCCCTTGTCAGACATCTAGGGGAGGGGAATATGGCAGAATAGAGAGGGAGTGTGGGAACAGGGAGATAAGAGCAAGGGGATAAAAATTAAATGGTATTGTTTCCTTGATTACTTTCTCAGTCCATTTGTCATTTGTGTAAAAGAAGGCTAAAAATTTTTGTGAGTTAATTCTGTATTCTGCTACTTTACCTAGTGTTTATCAGCTGTAAAAGTTTCCTAGTGGAAGTTTTAGGGTCACTTATGTATACTATTATATCATCCACAAATAAAGGTGTATTGACTCCTTCCCTCCATATCTATATCATATAGATTTTTGTCAGGTGTTGAATGGGGAGAATGGACAACTTTACTTTGTTTCTTCTGCTTTCATTATGTTGAGGCATGTCCTTTGTATTCCTAATCTCTCCAGTACTATTATCATGAAGGGGTGTTAGATTCTAATGGCCTTTTTATTGCATATAATGAGATGACTATCTGGCCTTGTGTTTCAGTTTTAAAAGAGGACCCTACATATCAATTTATGTATGTTTATCCATCCCTGCAACTCTGGTAAAAAAAAATCTTCTAGATTATGGTGAATGATATTTTTAAATTAATTAATTTATTTACTTTACATCCTGATCTTAGTACCATCCTCCTCTTCTCCTAGTCACACTTTCCCCCTCTCTTCCCTCTCACCAATTCCCCAGGAAATGGGAACCCAAGCCTACCAACGAAATACTGACATGTTTTTGGATTTGGTTTGCAAATATTATATTGAGAGTTTTAACATCTATGACCACAACAGAAAGTCACACATAATTCTATTTCCTTATTGATTCTTTTTGTCGTTGTTATGATAATAACAGTGATCTTTTCAGCTGAATAGGGCAATGTTCCTCTTTTTCTATTTTGCAGAATAATTTGAGGAGCATTAACTCTGCATTGAAAGTCTAGTAGATTTCTGTATTAAATTATCTATCTCTAGATTGCTTTTGATTTGAAGACACTTAGTGTCTGCTACTCTTTCACTAAGGCTTATAGATCTTTTTAAATTGCTTATATAATCTTGACTTAACTTTGGCAATAGTATGTATATAGAAAAATATTCACTTAATTTTTATTTTAAAGCTAATATTTCTATTAATTATTTGAGACTTCTCTACAGTACAATTTGATCACATTCAGTGTTTATCCACCTCCTCCCAGATCCACCTCCAACTTACTTCACATCCTTGCTCTCTTTTCAAAATCATGGCATATAAATTTGTGTTACTGAAATACCCATGGCTGTGGGATCTGCATTGAAGTGTGATTGATTGTACTTAGAAAACCTGTCATTTTCTCATAAGTAGAGAGTTAAGTGGTCTAAGAATCTAGTCAAACAATATTTAAAACAGCAAAAATAAACTTTTGGGACCTCTGATTCTTAAGTCTTTCTGCCTAGTAATATAGAACGCTTCAATAAGTCTCAGCAACATGAATATCCAAATATGAGTTGAACAAACCCAGAGACGCACGTAAGGTCTCCAGCCTACTGAAAAAACTATAGGCAACTGAAGAAATCTGGAAGAAGAGAGCGAGACTATTTTCCATGGGGACTAGCACAGTAATAATGTAGTGTCAAATAGCCAGGCCTGACTGAAAACATATGTATATCATCACAGTTTTAAAAGGTTATAAATAGGAATATATGTGCATACATTTGTATGTATGTGTCTGTTTCTGTAATGACAATGAAAAAAATGACATGGAATTTACAGAGAGTACAGAGAGGTCTATAGAAATACTAAATATAGTGGTGACAATAGCTTCAGGTTAATAAAAATTCTTTTTACATGCAATAAATATTTTCAGTTTATAATTTCTTAGTTTTTTTGAACTCAAGGAATTTTAGGTCAAAGACTTAGGTCAGCCAGTCATGTGATAAGCTTTCAGGATGATGTCAATTAGAAAATATGATCCACTACACACTTGTGTGCTTTCAAGGGTCCATATTATGATGTGTTTTAAGTGAGTATAGTTCTGTTTTCTTTAATTTGATAACCACACAGAAAATGCCTCTACTATTTAATTAATAGAAAAATAGTTGCTGTATTACAGAATGTTTTACAATATAAACCATTGGCAAATGTAAATATCTCATTTTGCAATAGCTGGAATTTTATTGTCTATAAATACGACAAGAAGACACTTCAATGAGACATACAATGTAATGTAAAATGATACAGAAGTAATTGAGTCTAGGCATAAATTCATGTTTGGTTAGATTCTGATTCCTTACATTCAGTGTAAAAATCACCATTACAGCAAATGAATTAAAGCTAATAAATAATAAGTTATTTCATTGTCAATAGAAATTGTCTTATTGAGCACCATAGTCCATTTTTTTCATGAAAGCATGTGCTTTTGAAATAACTTTGATTAACAAGTTAGCAATAGATTACTGTACTATACACAGATTATGTAAAAATATGCTAGCTACACAAAATCAAAGAGTAGCCTAAGAAGCATTTTTAAACAGGAGAGGAAAAAAATCTAGCAAATGACAAGAGACAGTTTGCTACCTGAATGATCATTCAAAACTCTCTATAACATTGAAGCATCATCTTCAGCCTTCTGGCTTACTATATGTAAAAGACGTATTTGTGAGACAGGAACTATTGAAGATGACTCTCCAATGTTAAAGAGAGTTTTGGGTGACTGCTTAGGCAGCAAACTACCAGTCTTTCATTTTTGAAGCTGCTAGCCTGCACTGCTGGATTACTCAGGTATTAAATTTTATTCTTTCTCAAGCCTCTGATGGGGTCAAAGACCAGATAGTTTACTTTAACAATTAAGCTTAGTTGTTTAGGAGGTAAGATGTTCTCAGGTCTAGATAGATGTTTTAGATAGATAGAGAGGAGATGTGATAGATAATGGTTTACGTTCAGAATTTTAGACACATCAAGATAAGAAAGATGTTTTCTTTAAGGTTGCCAAATATAAATAGTCAAATCACTATGAACATAAATTTATATAATTGCTTATTGTTTTATAGTTCTTTTTGCTGTACATAGTGCATTGTTTTTATGTGTAATAATATAAATGTATTTGTAAAAAAAGAAAAATAATAATAATAAAATTGAAAACAATCTAATGAGTGATGTGCCCAAGAAGAGAACATAATTCTGTACTGGAATTCTGTGGGTATTGACTGTGAGAGGGTTTTATTTTATTTTTTTAATTTTAATTTATTATAATTTATTCAGATTGCATACCAATTATCATCCTCTTTCTTGTATCTTCCTGTTCCCACACTCCCTCCCTCTTCTGCCCTATTCCCCTCTCCTAGATCTCTGACAGAAGGCGACCTCTTCTCCGACCATAGGGCCACAGCATATCAGACCTCATCCTAATAGCCTGCTTCCCCTTCCTCTACTTGCCATGTGGCCTCACCACCAAGGGTAAGTGATCAAATTGGGGGAACCAGAGTTCATGTCATGGGCAGTACCTCTCTCTTCCCACAACCATGGAGAATAAGCTGTCCATTGGTTAGATCAGAAGAAGGTGTCTAAGTTTACCTCATGCATTGTCCTTGGTTGGTGCAGCAGTTTGTGCAGGCCCACCTGCGTCCAAATCCACTGGCCTTCATGGTCTCCTTGTGGGGCTTCTGAACACTCTGGGTCCTTCCATCTCCACATTCTTCCATACCACCCTCACCTGGAGTTCAACAGGGAGTCCCAGCATCTTTTCTGAGCCCCCACTGTCTTGAATCTCTCAGAGGACATCTATGTTAGGTTAATATCCACTTATAAGTGGATATATACCATGTGTGATTCTCTGGGTTACCTCAGTCTGGATGAGAGTTTCTAGTTCTATACATCCACCTGCAAAATTTAAGATTTCCTTGTTTTTCATAGCTGAGTGGTATTCTCTTGTGTAAATGTACCACAGTTCCTTTATCAATTCATCTGTTGAGGAACATCTAGGTTGTTTCCAGATTCTGGCTGTTATAAGGCTGCAGGAAAGAAATTGAAGAAGAATCAAAAGATGGAAAGATCTCTCATGCTTATGGATAGGGAGGATCAACATAGTAAAAATGTCCATCTTACTAAAAGCAAACTCTATCAAAATACCTACACATTTCTTATAGACCTTGAAAGATCAATTCTTAACTTCATATGGAATAACAAAAAAAAAAAAAAACAGAATAGCTAAAATAATCCTGTACAATAAAAGATCTTCCAGAGGAATCTCCATCCTGGATCTCAAGCTGTACTATAGAGCAACAGTATTGAATTAAAGACTGAGAAATAAACCTACTTAATGTACACTTGATTTTTGACAAAAACAAAAGCTAAAACCATACAGTGGAAAAAGGATAGCATTTTCAACAAATGGTGCTGGTCTAACTGGATATCTACATGTAGAAAATGCAAATAGTCCCATATTTACCACCCTGTACAAAGCCAAAGTCCAAGTGGATTAAAGAGCTTAACATAAACCAGATACTAAATCTTTTAGAAGACTGGGAGGAAATTTTCAAAGTAAAAGCCAAAAGAGAATTGGGAATTTCTAATATGGCAGCTGAACAAAGTGAGAGAAAAAGATTCTTTTAAGAAAGTAACATTTCTTAGCCATTCTGATGGGTGTAAGATGGAATCTCAGAGGTGTTTTGATTTGCCTTTCTCTGATGACTAAAACATTGAGCATTTCTTTAAGTGTTTCTCAGCCAATTCAATTGATCTGGTAAGATCAATAATTCAAGTGACAGCACATGTTGGTGAGGAGAAAGAAGAACACTCCTTCATTGCTGGTGGGAATGCAAACTTGTACAACCACTTTGGAAAACTATCCGGTGCTATCTCAGAAAACTGGGTATAGGACTTCTTCAAGACCCAGCTATTCTGCTCCTTGGAATATATACCCAGAAAATGCTCACTCACACAACAAGGACCTATGCTCAACAATGTTCATAGCAGCCTTATTCATAATAGCCAGAACCTGGAAACAGGCTAAATGTCCCTCAGTAGAAGAATGGATAAAGAAACTGTGGTACATTTACACTATGGAATACTATTCCGCTATTAAAAACAAGGAAATCCAGAAATTTGTTGACAAATGGATGGAACTAGAAATTATCATACTGAGTGAGCTAACCCATTAGCAGAAAGACTCACATGGTATATACTCACTTATAATGGTCCCACGAAAGTCTTCATTTACCAGGGGATTGGGATAGATGTGAGGACATCCTACTGGGACTCTAGGTAAGAGAAATATAAGAGATGGGGAAACAGAAGGACCCAGAGTGTCCTAGAAACCTACAAGAAGAACATCATGACAGATGGATCTGGGCCCATGGGTGTCTGCTCAAACTGACTGACCTGAACAATGTCTGTCTGAACTAACCAAGAACAATACAATCAATAGTAAACATTGAACCCTTACTCTGATCTAGCCAATGGACAGGACATTCTCAAGAGTTATGTGGAGAACAGGGACTGACTTTGACATGAATTCTTTTGCTCCATTTTTGACCACCCACCCTTGGTAGGGAGACCCGGTGACACTCAGGGAAAGAATACGCAGGATACCAAGATGAGACTTCATATCTTATGACCATATAGTGGTGGAGGAGGTCTGCCTAGGTCTTAGACCTAGGGGAGGGGAATAGGGTGAAAGCAGGAGGGAGGGAAGAATGGGGGGGATACAAGTGATGGGATAACAATTTAGTTGTAATCTGAATAAATTAATTAAATAATAAAAAAGAAAGTAACATTTCATCCCAAGTTTGAGTGAAGAATGCAAAGGCAGATAGAGTATACAACATACAAAGAATTTTCTAATGTAATTATGTAGTCAATTGTGGGTCCTGCCTCACCCCCACCAGGGAGGTATCTTTGGCCACCAGTCCACTGGGAAAATGGTAGCAGAGGTGGTGTGGGGGACAGGACACAGACGGGGTTCAGGCAGCTGTGAGTAGGATGGAAGAACTTTCTGAGACCAGCTTCAGGAGACTACTCAACAATGTTTGAGGTGAACCAAGGCTGTATACTTGATGGAGAGTGGTCGCAGGGTTCCCAGGATAGCTGGGGCTTGATGTGCTGAGAATCCTGTCTTTACATGCCAGGATCTTCAGACTCTTGTTTAGAACCTGTATTTGGCTGTGACTTCCCTCAAGGGTGGGATCAGCTTCCTGCTTAGAAACATGGCCCAGATGAATTCATGCATAGAGAAAGAGGGCCCCTGTTGCAAAAGGAAGCCTTCCATTCTGCTCTGAATTCAGAGTTCAGAACCGGTGGACTGAAAACTAAAATAGCAGGGTATGGCAGCCGTCATATGCTTAAGGACAGTGACAAAAAATGTTAAGAGTAACAAAAGATATATTAAAGAAATTGTGTCCATACGATGCTAGAGATTACAGACCATGTTTGATGTATATTGTTTAACCAAAAAAATGAAAGGAGTTACTGTTGAGGCAGCACTGCACACATTACTACTTGATTAGTAGAATGACTGGGAGAAGAAATGGTGTTAATAAGGTAACATTCTCCCCACCCCAAGTCCAGATTGTCCTCTGGTACATCGCAAAAGTATCTCATTATTTATTTTTATTTTATTTTGGGGACTGTAATTATAAAATTATCTTTTCTTCCTTCACTCCCTCTACATGGCATTTAAAATATTTTAATACAACTACTGATAATTTTAAGAGTGTGTTGAACACAACATTCTTACATACGTACATTAGCCCCAATACATAACTCATCACTCTTTGTGTTCGTTATTGTACAAATATGAGCATTTAAGACTTTTGTGCATATCATAAAATGACAGTAAATAGATAAAATTATTATCTAGGAGATGAAATTAAGGACTTAAAATTTATAATGAAGATAAAGACAACACAAAGAAAATATCTACTCATCTAGCTGGCAAAACTGATAGAGTGAGTAGCATTGCTCACCAGAGGCACTGAGGTGGGGCTTTGATTCTCAGGACAGGAAATGCAGGAGGCAATGAAGAAGTCATCCATCTTAATGCATTCAGTTTTAATTGAAAAAAAAAAGCATCTTTCTATTTTTCTAGTGAAAAATCTAGCAGAGAGATCAATAGAAGTGCATAGATTAATAATAGTTCTGAATTTTATTTCTAAGCTATATTTTAAAATGAATGGTGAATGAAGCATTTTTTGTTTGTTTTTTAGGACATTCTTTTTACTTACTTATTTTTATTGAAGATAGATTCTTCTCTCATACACTAAGTCAGATTACTTGGAAAAAGCCAATAATTGATAGTGAATACATAATTTAGATAGGGTGAAAACTATTGAATTGTAACAAAAAGGAGGTAAACAAAACATACAAACATGATAGTATAAAATGTGAGGAAAACCACAAATCAACAGACAATATTAAAAAAGTAATATCTAACTTTTGCAAAGTTATATATGATAAAGTTATATGGACATATTGATTAAATAAAGCCTAGGGAAGCCTGTGGCAACTTCACGTGCAAATGAAGGACATGTTGGATGCAAAGAAAAGATAATTTTTACCTATATATAAAACTTTCATTAAATTGCCTTTTGTGAGTACAACTCCTTTTCAGTTTATATTATCTACTCCTTTGTAATTTGCCATTTGTGCTTTCATTTAGAATATATTCCAATCATATTCATTTTTACCTTTTCAATAACACAAAACAACATCTTTAATCTTGATGTCCATGTCATGGCAATATAGCACTGCCAAATTCCAACTGTAACACACATACGGCTCTCCTTGAAGTATAACTCATTGTATTAGAAAATCAAACCTTAGGCAAATTTAATAGATTATTCATGAAATATAATGTGCCAACCCTTTATTCCAGTAATACAGTGTAATATAGAGTAGAATTTCTTGAATGTAACATGAGCAGGCTGCTTTGTAGACTAAAATCTAAACAGTAGGCAGACATAACCAAACTTTTCACTGTTAGGGACAAATGTTATTTTATTCGTAAAGCACATATTTCACATAAAAAGAGATTTAGAAATATCACACACTCAAAAACACATTTTTGATATGCTGAAACTTTTAATGAAGTAGAAATTAAGCAACCAGGAATCAGAAATTCCTTATAGGAACTCATATATTCTCAGCTAACTATATTTTATAGATAGTTAAACTTAAATTTGAATTGCTGTTCAAAATAAATCCAAATATTTACTAAAAATCTAATCACTGATGTGATGAATATATTATTATTATAATTGTCAAGAAATGAGAAAATGGAGCTCAATTACATACTCTTTGAGTTAAAGCTAGTAAAGTCAAAAAAAGTAAAATCATTGTCAAAAAATTAAGCAAAAAGGCTAAAATATTTTTCTTAAACCTTGACATGCTTATCAAGGTTATTTATCATTTTTACAGGAGGTTTGGCTGAACATCAAAAGGAATTCTGTTTCAGCATTCTTAGAAAGTACTTAATATTAAAAAGAATTCTGTTGCAACCATACCTACATTACCAAGGAAAATGTAAAGGAACAGAAAATAAAGCCTTTTGACATTCTCCACAGTTGGGTGGAGAGCAGGGACTCACTCTGACATGAACTCTGGTGCCCCGTATTGGACGACCTCCCCTTGGTGGGGAGGCCTGCTGGCACTCGAAGAAAGAATAAGCAGGCTACCTAGATGAGACTTGATAGCCTATGACCAAGAAGTGAGAGAGCAGGTCCCCCTAGGCCATAGACCTGGGGGAGGGGAATAGGGTGAAAGTGGGAGGGAGGGAGGAATGGAAGGATACAAGTGATGGGATAACAACTGAGTTGTCATCTGAATAAATTAATTTAAAAATTTAAAAATTTAAAAGGTACAGATTGAAATTTTTTTTTCACATGCACAAGCCAATTTTATACAGTAGCTGAAATTATAAAGGAAAAAAACTCATTTGTAGTGTGTTCAGAGTATGTACAACTACAGTAAATGCTTTTGTTGAGACTAGATCAGCAATATTTTACTCAGAAACATAAAGATTTAAATATATGATGAGGGAATACATTATTTTAGGTGACAGGAAAAATTTTTAAAATGCCAATTTTTTCACATTAACTTGCAGCTGAAATAAATCTAACATGAATATCCACATATTTACTTTTCTGCTTGACAAATTGCTCTGAAGGACACCTGGACTTAAATTGTAGAGTAGGCACAATTTTAAAAGTACTCAGTGAAGAGACAACACTCATATCAAGGACTGTAATATATATTAAATGTCATAGTTCTGAGAGTACTATTGCTGGGACAGACAGACAGACAGATAGACAGACAGACAGACAGACAGACAGACAGACACTGGCCATGAGTCACATACCAGATTGAAATTTTTAAAAATTAAACCTTTTGTAATTGGATGAGAAATTTGAGATTCAATGACCACTTTGATGACAGAATCTTTATTTTGCTCATTATTTCTTACAAGTGAATTTGTAAAAATTTGTAAAAAGAAATGCCCGATTAGCTTACATAATGAAGAGAAGTGAAAATTACATGAAAAATGTTTCGGACACAAATATAGAAAACAGGAATATGAAAAGAGACACAGAATCCCTCCCTAATTATTCTTTCATTGAGAGGAAAATCTAGTTTTAATTGATAAATATAAATGATTACCATGCCTTTATGTATTTGGAGCATATTTATAAAGCAAATAGTGATATATTTCCAAAACCATTGTGCTAGCTTAAATGAGCAATTCAATAAAAAGTTCATACATACAAAATGAAAAACTTTATCTTGTAGTAGCTAATACTCCGTTTCAAGAGAGTAAGGACACAGCCCAGGTTTTAAAAACACTTGCTGATTTTGTTGAGGACCCTAGTTCAGTTGTCAGCCCCCACATTGTGGCTTACAAACATTTAGAGCTGCATTGCAAGAATTCTACCATAATTTTCTAGCCTCAGTGGTCACTGCATGTATGTGGTACACATAGATATATTAAGGAATAACATTTATACACACAAAGTAAATATAAGTAATTTTTAGATTAAAAATATTGAACATCAAGTCTATAAAGTCTGGAAGAAGTGGAATTATTCACTGTAACAGGATCTGGGATTGAGTATAAACTAGACAATCAAGGAAAGACATGGTGGTAAAACATGTAGGAAGAGTTTCATTCTTTCACTCAAGTGTCTACATATATTGAACACTCACTCATGCACTGTAATTTTTGAATTCTCCTTTATATACATTTATCTTCAAACTACTTAAAGGAATCTAAATGTATTTAAATTAGTTTCAAAAGGATCCTAATTGAAGTAAAATATATTTAACATTAAAAATCAACCAGATAAAATGAAAAATTGGTTGCATCTTGATAGATGATGAAATGAGTTATAATGCATTGAAATCTTAATAAAAGAATGTGAGTATCTATATCTTTATTACAATCTTTCTGTATATTTAAATTATATTATAAAGTTGTGGAGAACATAACAAAGTATTTTAAAAAAAGAAAACCCATCATGTCAATCATGATGATTCCATCCATCATGCCAAATCAAACAAATGAGCAAACAAAAAACCTGTGGTTAATTGATGTCAAGCAAGTGGACTTCTGCATATTTTCACATTGTGTTTTATAGGAATCTCTAAGCTTATAATAAAATCTAGTTTTTCCTTAGTAGGTAGAATTGAAGCATTACAATAAAAAAAATACTAACTGAATACTTATTTCCCAAGCCAAAATGTTTTGTATGGTAAACTTAAGCATACTAACTTAATGGGGAGAAATGAAAAATAAGCAAGAGTAAGAACAAACTTGAAAGGAGGTCAATGAAGGGCTGAACTATATGAAGTTCCAAAGTGGAAGAGAAAGTAGAAACATGCTCCCAGATTAACCAAGCTGCCATCTCTAATTCTTAACCACTTGTGATTTTTTAAAAAGTATTTTCTAAGGGAGTTTCAGTGGAGAAACAAACAACTCGTAATGCCAGGCTGGATGCCCAGCACTTGATTGCCAACTGTAAATCAACTAAATGGCATTACTGACGGTTTCTTGTCTCATACTGTCATCTTAGAGATCGTTCTTTCCTTCCTCCTCCCTTCCTTCCCTAATTCCTTCTTTTCTTCCTTCTTTTCTTTCTCTTTTAATTTGCTCTTATTTTTTCTGTTATAACACAGGTTCTTTACATACATATTATGGCTTTGATTTTAATGTTTTTACTGGATTCCTGAGTGCGTGAACAAGGATGTATCTATATCTGCATCCATTTCATGTGCATTTTCTTGCACACTTTTACTTTTGTTTCTTTTGTCCTCTCCTAATTTGTTAATTTTTATATTAGATCATATTATATCATATTATTTTATTACATGAATGTATTATCTCTAAGAAATCTGCTTGATTTTAATGAGAGACAGAAAAGCCTGGATGCAAATGAGAGGGGAGTTGGGAATGGCTTGAGAGGAGAATAGGGTGGGGAAATGACAATCATGTTACATTATGAGACAAAAAGAAGAAATGTTTTCAGCAAAAGGGTAAAAACAAAGAACAAAACTTAAAGGGAGTGAGGAAGAGAACATAAATCGAGGGGAAGAAGAAACAGAATAAATAGAAGAAAAACTCATCTTCCATAAACTGTAAACAGTAGGAACTTTACTGCCAACACAATTCTTTATACACCTTGAAAGAACAATTCTCAGCAGGTGAGAATTGGGAGACCTAGTGGCACTCAGAGGAAGGACAGCAGGTTACTAAGAAGAGACTTGATACCCTATGAGCATATACAGGGGGAGGTAATCCCTTAAGGAACAGTCATAGGGGAGGGGAATAAGGGGAAAATGGGAGGGAGGAAAGAATGGGAGGATACAAGGGATGGGATAACCATAGAGATGTAACAAGAATAAATTAATTAAAAAAAGAAAAAAAGAAAGAACAATTCTCAGCTTCATATGGAAAAACAAAAAAACACGAATAGGTAAGAAAATGCTATACAATAAAAGATCTTCTGCAGGTATTTCCATCCTTGATTTCAAGCTGTACTATAGAGGAACAGTAATAATTGCATGATACTGGCATAGAAAGACAGGTGGATAAGTCGAATCAAGTAAATAACACAGAAATAAACCCATACACTTACAGATGTTTGATTTTTGGCAGAGAAGCCAAAACATACATTAGAAAAAAAATTATCTTAAACAAATAATGCTGGCCTAACTGGATGTCTATGGGTAGAAAATGCAAATAGACCCTTATCCATTACCCTGCACAAAACTAATGTGGAAGTATGTTAATGATATCAACATAAAGCAACACATGATAGCTCTGTTCGAAGAAAAAGTGGGGAAGAACCTTGAGCTCATTGGCACAGGAGACAACTCCCTGAACAGAACACCAACAGATCAGGCTACAGGATCAACAGTTAATAAATGGGACCTCATGAAACTGAAAAGGTTCTGTAAGGCAAAGGACACTGTCAAGAGAACAAAATGTCAGCCTACAGACTGGGAAAAGACCGTCACCAACCCTACAACTAACAGAAGGCTAATATCCAAAATATATAAAGAACTCAAGAAAGTAAACACCATGAAACCAAATATTCCAATTAAAAAATTGGGGGACAGACCTAAACAGAGAATTCTCAACGAAAGAATATCAAATGGATGAGGAACACTTAAAGAAATATTCAACGTCTCTAGTCATCAGTGAAATTCAAATCAAAATGACTCTGAGATTCAGTACTACATCTATCAGAATGGCTAAGATCAAAACCTCAAGTGACAGCATGGTGAGGATGTGGAGAAAGGGGAACACACTTCCATTTCTGGTGGGAGTGCAAACTTGTACAAGCACTTTGGAAATAATATGGTGTTTTCCTAGAAAATTTGGACTAGTTCAACCTCAAGACTTAGTTATACCACTCCTAGGCATATACTGAAAGATGCTCCACCCGACAACAAGGATATTTGCTCAACTATGTTCATAGCGGCTTTATTCATAATACCCAGTATCTGGAAATAGCCTAGATGTCCCTCAACCAAAGCATGGATAATGAAACTATATTGTATTTACAAAATTGACTAATGATCAGCTATTAAAACAAGGAAATCTTGAAATTTGTAGGCAAATGGATGGAACTAGAAACAATCATCCTGAGTGAGGTAACCCAGATGCAGAAAGACAGGCACAGTATGTACTCACAAGAGTATATTAACCACATAATAAAGGATAACCACACTACAATACAGAGACCTAAAGAAGCTAAATAACAAGGAACACCCTAAGAAGAATGCTTAATTCTCATTCAAAAGGGTAAATAGAATAAACACCAGAAGAAGTTGAAGAGAAGGAACAGGATGGAGCTTACCATAGACGTCTTCTGACAGACTCCACCTGGCAGAGCATCCAAGAAGATGCTGAGACTCACAAACTCTGGGGTGTAGTACACAGAGTCTTATGCAAGAGTTTGGAGCTAGAAGGATGTGGGGGTATCAGGAGCTCCACAAGGAGACCAATGAAGCCAACAAATCCAGGTACATGGAGTTAGGGCAGGGTTATGTAGATACTGATAAGCCAACCAAGTACCGTGCATGGCAAAGACCTAGACCCTCTGCTCAGATATAGTAGATAGGCAGCACAATTTCCTTGTGGGTTCCATAATATAAGGAGTAAGGCTACATCTGACATGGGTTCTGTTGCCCACTTATTGATCACTTCCCTCTGGCAGAGATGTCTTGCCTGGCCACAGAAGAAGAGGATTCAGGCACTCCAGAGACTTGATAGGCTGATCTCAGATGATAAGAAATAAGGCTCCCCTTTTCCTGAGGACTAAGGAAAGGGGGGTGAGGGACAGAAGGTGGACCATAAGACAACGAGGGACAGACCTACAATCAGAATGTAAAGTGAACAAAATTTTAAAAACAAACAAATTACAAACAAGAAAGCCATACAAAGTAACACTATAGGAATTTTACATCATTCCATGTTCATTCAGTTAAGAACTTCAAGGAACATTTCTTCTGTAAAATTCCAGCAGTTTTCTATTCCATATCTAATTTAGGATGTGATTATAGCATGTATCTGGATTTCTTTTCTTATTTCTTCGAAGAGCAATGCTCAAAATATTTTAAAGTCGTACTATCATGGCACATTTTGAGCAGCATGATCTTTTATAAAACATTAAATACAAAGGTTTTCATATTTATATAATCTGTTTACACCACCCTTTCCTAAAAATGATTTAAGATATGAACTAGAGCTCAAAATGCTAGGAGATTTGTAGAAATACCAGTCAGTTTTTAAAAATAAAGATCATTTGATTTGGAAAGATGACTCAGCAGTAAAGAATACTATGGCTGTGGTTAAAACCCCAGTTTGCTCCCTGGTACCCACATGGTGTCTCATGATCTTCTTTATTTCAGAAGATGCAATATTTTATTCTGGCTTTTGGATGCACCAAGCATATTAGCAATACATATACACGCTTGCACCTAAAACTGTCATCTTCATATAGTTTTAATATTTTTTTCTAAAAACCAAAATAATGATAATTTAACTAATGCATATAATCCAAAATTCCTATAAATTTTTTTTTTTTTTTTTTTTTTTTTGGTTTTTCGAGACAGCCCTGGCTGTCTTGGATTCACTTTCTAGACCAGGCTGGCCATGAACTCACAGAAATCTGCCTGCATCTGCCTCCTGAGTACTGGGATTAAAAGCATGCACCACCACATCATGCAATTTTTACGCATATATATTATGATAATCACAACAAGCATATTTTATAAAAATACTAAGTCCACCTGTTGCCAGTGTAACAAAATTAACATTCAATATGGATTACACCAAGACTTACTGTGCACCATATGACATGAACTATTAAAAGAACATTTATTATTCTTGTAGTATTTGCTGGTGTAAGAACATATCATATATATACATTTTATCTTAAACGGGTAATTTTGTAAAATTATTGCAGGAGTACTTTGTGTGGATACACACTGCTATCTGTGATTTTTTAATGCAAAAGCTGCTGTAGCTTTACATAAAACTACAGTTTTTATGACCTGCTGTCTATTCTCTAAAGCAATATAAAGTGATGTAAGAAACACACCATAATGGGGATTTTATGATTTTTCTGCCCATTATAAGGAAAATGTTTAGCATTTCTCCAAAGAAAGTGCTTACAGTTAGAATCCTAATGAGTTAAATATCCTTCATTACCACAAACACTTCCCTGTCTTCCTTTATGTAAACATTCAAGGTAAGCAAACTACTCAAATGATATTTATGAACAAAAAATATAAAGGAAGGAAATGCAAATATCTTGTGTATAAAGGTGATGAATACTAAGAATCAAACAGCTGCTGTTTTTCAGTTTTGGAACTTATTTCATGCCAAGGTCACTGCATATGAAATTATTGGCATCTTTACTGAAACCCAGCATTTCTTGCACAGAAACGCAGTAAATCCATCTCAGAGAGTGATTGGGATGCTAAAGCAGAGATGCAACATCTGTCAAGTAGTTTATGCATCTGGACTGCAGAGGTGGCTCCTTGACTTCAAAAAAGGCAACTTTTACCAGAGTGTATGTGGGGATAAAGATAAATCTGTGTCTTGAGCATGATATAATATATGTACTTGATAAATATGTCTTTCATATGGCCTCATGGTTATCAGCCAAAAAGCTGATAGTATTGTAAATTATGGAACAATATAAAGAGAGGACTGAATTCGTGTAGATCA
The DNA here is from genome assembly GCA_907169655.1 of Acomys percivali. NCBI lineage: Eukaryota > Metazoa > Chordata > Mammalia > Rodentia > Muridae > Acomys > Acomys percivali. The sequence goes on along the minus strand of OU015748.1, from coordinate 26,276,494 downwards.
TTAAAGCAAAATGCACAGTGGTAGGGTAGATTATGTCAAAATAATATAAGAAATTACAAAAGGATTATATTGAATACAATATTCAGTTTTAAAACTCCAACTTAGTAAGACTGAGATGATGAGTCAGTGGTTAATGTTCTTGCTTTGACAGCATTTTGATCTCCAGCACATACCTAAAACACCAGGTGTGAGAGCATAAGTCTGTAAGCCCAGTGTCAGGAGACAGACACAGACGTATTCCAGAGCTCGCTAGTCATTGAGTCTAGCAAAATGGCCAAATTAAAGTTCTGCAAAAGACCCTATGACAAAAAGATATGACAGAGACCAATAAAAAACACACCTTAAATCAAAATCTGGCCGCCTTCACATGTAGCCAAATGGGTAAGTCCACCAATGAGCATATGCTAGCTATACACACAATTTATCCAATCAATATCAAGTAGAGGTGTTTGGATGTGAGGGGAAACAAACTATAGCCAAAATTATTATTGACTATTAGTTATCTGTTCAATGGTCATATAATACTAAAAGTTATATTTTAAAAAAAAAGACAAAAGAAAAAGACAATTCTTTTTTTTTTCCAATGTGGTAATGTATTCAGGAGCCATTACCATGCCTTGAGGGAAGCAGGTACCACTGCGGAATATCAAGCTAAGTGTGAAACTGTCGATCTATGGAATACAGAGAGTCACTGGGTTTAAATGGCTATTTTACACGGAATAGAGCTAGCATGATGATTCATTGTTCAAATCTTCCATATGTGACAGGCTTTAAATCATGCATTCCTCGAGATGACAGAAACCTTCCTCCATTTTTTCTTAAATGAAAGACATAGATTTAGTCTTTGGTTACGGATGGTAATTTACTAGAAGCAGGTGGAAGAATTGCAAGAAGAAATGTTTTGGAACAATTGGGAAGAAATAAAAGAAGTGTGATCATTCATGGTGCTTAATGTAGCTGAGAATTTAAGAAGCTTTGAAAAAGTTTAAAACTCTTCAAAAATATGTAACTCATCACTAGTGGTTTTCAAAAAGAAAACAGAAAAATCTAAGTTACGCTAAAAGTGCATTCATGACATATATAGTTCTAAGCAAAGATAATACAATTTGAAATAGTCTCTTTTATGCAAATATTAATTATAAATTAAGAATTTGCTTGGAATGGCTAACCAGTATCAGAAAAATAATTTCAGTACAAGATATATTAATAAAAACCTACATTATTTATTTTTCTTCATCAAATATAGACTTCTACTTCTATAGATCTTTTTTGAATATTTAAAAGCATTGGAAAATATTTAAGTTCTCACATGCATCTGGTACACAGCGTACGGACAGGAGTCAAAACATGGAGATTCATGGGAAATTGGCTGAGTTTGGATTTTCTTATTTTCTTTTATGACTTTGACCCAAGGATAGTTCTCAATCACAGCAGTAGTAAGAGGTGCCCATGGAGCCAAGAGAAATGTCCATTTCTGTAAAGAGCAACTATTATTAGGATGTTTACAAAGTACAGAAGACATACTAGTGAGGAGGAAGCTAGAAAAAATAATTTTATGATTGTGAAGGTGAGAGTGTACATGTATCTTTGTTATTTTGAGCTGCACATTTAAAAACCCAGTCCAAAAATGTTGTTGATAGAATTGGCTGCAAATTACAACACATAGATAATGAGTTCATCACATAATCTCCACATGAACTTTTCCATATACAAGTGTACTGATTATAAATATATGTGAAAAAATTCAGGTTACTAGGCTTAGTTTAATATAGCAATGAATACATGATAAATCATGAACAGATCAGTTTTGTTATGGGAATGACACACAGATCAGTATTTTATGTGAGTGTAGCTCCGAGGATGAATGTGAACACAACGAAGAAAAGTATTCTTTCAGTGGATGTAGCAAAAATATTTGGTGAAATTCAGTATTCATTATCATATGATAATTGCCAACACTTATTAGTAGATGAAACCTCTGTAATGAAGTACTGAGCACTTAAAACAAACCTAGTTCTTATGATACACAATATGAAGCTACTGGCAATCAGGAATAACTGTGACCACTGTGGACTTACTGGCATAAACCTGTAATCTTAGCACTCAGAGAGCAAAGGCAGGAAGGGCACTAGTTTGTAGGCAGTCTAAACTATATATTAAACCCATGTTTCACAAGTCCCAAGGGAGCAGAAAAACCTAGTATCTGAAAACGCTCTTCATATTTAACAATATATTGGATTTTGAACACTTGTGAGTATGTGTCAATCATCATCTGCCATAAAAGTTTCTTTAAGGCTCAGATCTTCATTAGTCTGTTAAAACATTTCTTTTTAAAAATATATTTTATTAATTTATTCATATTACATCTCAATTGTTATCCCATTCCTTGTATCCTCCCATTCCTCCCTCCATCCAATTTTCTCCTTACTCCCCTCCCTATGAATGTGATGAGGGGGTCCTCCTCCCCCTGTATATGCTCATAAGGTATCAAGTCTCTTCTTGGTAACATGTTATCCTTCCCCTGATTGCCACCAGGCCTCCCATGCAGGGAACATGGTCAAATATGGGGCTCCAGAGTTCATGTGAAAGTCAGACCCCACTCTCCAATCAACTGTGGAGAACGTCCTGTCAATTGGCTAGATCTGGGTATGGGTTCAAAGTTTACTGCACGTATAGACCTTGGCTGGTGCCATAGTTTGAGCAGGACCCCTGGGCCCAGATCTGCACATCATAATGTTATTCTTGTAGGTTTCTAGTACCCTCTGGATCATTCTGTTTCCCCATTCTCCCATGCTTCTCTCACCTAGAGTCCCAATAGATTGTCCTCCCCTCTGTCCCACTTTCCTGGTAAGTGAAGACTTTCATGGGCCATGCCCCTTGGGCTAGTGTCTTGATATAAGTGAGTATATACCATTTGACTCTTTCTGCTTCATGGTTAACTCACTCATTATGATCATTTCTAGTTCAATCCATTTGTCCACAAATTTTGGAAATTCCTTGTTATTTTTAGCTATTTTTATTTATTCATATTACATCTCAATGGTCATCCCCTCCCTTGCATCCTCCCATTCTTCCCTCCCTCCCATTTTCCCCTTACTCCCCTCCCCTATGACTGTTACTGAGGGGGAACTCCTCCCCCTGTATATGCTCAGAAATTCCTTGTTTTTAGTGGCTGAGTGGTTATAGAAATGTTAAACCTCCTTAGTCATCAAGGAAATGCAAATCAAAACAACTCTGAGGTTCCATCTTACACCCGTCAGAATGGCTAACATAAAAAATTCAAGTGACACCATATGCTGGAGAGGATGTGGAGAGAGAGGAACACACCTTCATTACTGGTGGGAATGCAAACTAGCACAACCACTTTGGAAATCTATCTGGTGCTATCTCAGAAAACTGGGAATAGGGCTTCCTCAAGACCCAGCTATTCTGCTCCTTGGAATAAAGCCAGAAGACGCTTCAGCACACAACAAGAAAATTTGCTCAACTATGTGCATAGCAGCCTTATTCATAATAGCCAGAACCTGGAAACAGCCTAAGTGTCCCTCAGTAGAAGAATGGATAAAGAAATGTGGTACATTTACACTATGGAATATTACACAACCATTAAAAACAAGGTATTCTTGTAGGTTTCCAGGACTCTGTGGGTCCTACTATTTCCCCATTCTTCCATGCTATTCTCACCTAAAGTCTCAATAGGACGACCTCTCCTCTGACCCACTTTCCTGGTAAGTAAAATTTTTCATGGTACGTATCCCTTGGACTAGTGTTTTGATATAAGTGAGTATATACCATTTGTTTCTTTTTGCTTCTGGGTGAACTCACTCATTATGATAATTTCTAGATCAATCCATTTGTCCACAAATTTCAGAAATTCCTTGTTTTTAATAGCTGAGTAGTATTCCATAGTGTAAATGTACCACAGTTTCTTAGTCCATTCTTCTACTGAGGGACACTTAGGCTGTTTCCATGTTCTGGCTATTATGTATAAAGCAGCTATGAACATGGTTGAGCATATGTCCCTGTTGTGTGGTAGGGTATTTTCTGGGTATATTCCCAGGAGTGGGATAGCTGGATCTTGGGGAAGCTCTATTCCCATTTTTCTGAGAAAGTGCCATATAGCTTTCCAAAGTGGTTGTACTAGTTTGCAATCCCACCAGCAATGAAGGATTGTCCCTCTCTTTCCACATCCTCGCCAACATGTGGTGTCATTTGAGTTTTTGATCTTAGCCATTCTGATGGGTGTAAGATGGAATCTCAGTGTCGTTTTGATTTGCATTTCTCTGATGACTAACGAGGATGAGCATTTCTTTAAGTGTTTCTTGGCCATTTGATATTCCTCTGTTGAGAATTCTCTGTTAAGTTCCAAGCCCCATTTCGCAAATGGGTTGTTTGGTTTTGTGGTATTTAATTTCTTGAGTTCTTTATATATTTTGGATATTAAACCTTTGTCAGATGAAGGGTTGGTGAAGATCTTTTCCCAGTCTGTAGGCTGTCGCTTTGTTCTCTTGACTGTGTCTCCTGCCTTACAGAAGCTTCTCAGCCTCATGACAGGCAGGTCTGGGTCCTGGGGTCCTCCACAAACGAAGGCACCAGCCAAGGAGAATATAGGCAGTAAACTTAGAACCCCTACGAAGACCTAGCCAAAGAACATGATATTCTCCACCGTTGAGTAGAGAGTGAGATCTGACTCTCACACGAACTCTGGTGCCCCTTTTCTGACAATGTCAACTGGATGGGGAGGCCTGGCGGCACTCAGAGGAGGGATAGCAAGTTACCAAGTAGAGACTCCATATCCTAAGAGCATATATAGGGGGAGGAGGTTTCCCTCCATCACAGACATAAGGGAGGGGAGAAGGGGGGAAGAGGGAGGGAGGGAAGAATGGGGGGAAACAGGGGAAGGGCTAACAATTGAGATGAAATATGAATCAATTAATAAAATAAAATAAAAAATAAAAAAATTTAAAAAAACAAGGAATTCACGAAATTTGTTAAAATATTTCTAATGTTTTAGTTGTCAGTTTAAAATTTTGCACTTTTATCAGAGAAATAGCTGTAGGTTATTTTCTAGGACCTACCATATATCTGACCTGTTGTTCTTGGCCACAGTAAAGATACCAGGTACAGTTTTCAACTTGAAGAATAGGCCTTAATCCCAATGTGAAAGTGGTTGTTTACTCCAATGACATTTGTGTCACTAGGTCTCATCTGAGCATGTCTTACCAGGCTACTCAATTTATAGTCTGCAAGTTTCACAGTTAGATAAGTTTGATTATTACTTTTTCTACTCCAGGGCATAATTAGTACTCTCAATACTGTGAAATCTAGCTAATGAGGATCAATACTGTGAAATCTAGCCAATAAAGATGAATCTTCCAGGTTGGTACTGCCTTGGCTATTCCATGATCTATGACTGAAGTTTGTGGTGTCTTCAGTAGTAAGGACTTACAATTAAGTAATGAATGGTAACAGAGAAAACTGTCAATGACCTATAACGCTTACTGTTCTACCAGACTAAACTCACCAACACTTCCAAATTGGTAACTTTCCCAGACATTAAACATTTTGTTAGTCTGTGGTGCCTAGTTGACCTGTTAGTGGATAATTCCATGTAAACTATATTTATACAAGTGTATATGTGTCTTTATGGAAGCTTCTTCTTTTTTTTTTAGTGTTTACCTTTTTTCTTTTCTTTTCTTTTCTTTTATTTATTTTAATGCTATATACTCACTTATATCTGCATACTAGCCCAAGGGGCAGGTCCCACGAAAGCCTTCACTTACCAGGAAACTGGGACAGAGGGGAGGACATCCTATTGGGACTCTAGATGAGAGAAGCATGGGAGAATAGCAAAGTAGAAGGATTCAGAGGGTCCTAGAAACCTACAAGTAGAACATTATGAAAGGCAGATTTGGGCCCAGGGGTCCCCCTCAAACTAAGGCACCTGCCAAGGACAATACAGGCCGTAAACGTTAAACACCTACCCAGATCTAGCCAATGGTCAGAACAGTCTCCACACTTGAGTGGAGAGTGGGATATGACTTTCTCACATACTCTGGTGCCTCACATTTGACTATGTCCCCTGGAGGGGGAGACCTGGTGGCACTCAGAGGAAGGACAGCAGGTTACAGAGAAGAGACTTGATACCCTAAGGAAGCTTCTTAATAGTAAGTTTCTATCTAATATTTTTGAAAATCTATAATGTTACTTAGGTCTCCCTATTTTCATCCTCTACCTTAACCTCTGTCATACATCCATAAATGTTCTATTATTAAACAGTGTACTCTATACCAGTGCAATCTATCTCCACTCCCTTGAAATCTCATCTATTGCCGCTTATAGTTCCTGGACATTATGAGTATTATATCAAAGAAAGCACACATATCTGATACTTCAAAGTTAACACTCAGAAATGATAGTCTCAAATTTAATAAAATACAGATTCAATTTCTGTAATACAATAATGCTTATAATTACATTCAAATATGACATTTTTAAACTAATTTTGCTTCTTATGGATCTCTTTCATTTACTGTTCTATAAGCTTTTTGAATTGAAAGCAATCCTTTCCCCTCTCTATGCCTAGGGTATAACAGCCATAAAAACAGTTTAGTCTCCATGTCTGTACTGTAAACTGTGTTGGAATAAATATACTCTGAGTTATTTGATTTGTCAATCTACCCATCTACAATGGATGTAGGCTGATATTATTTTCTTGAAACTTAATCTAAAATTTTACTCCTTAAGTGTGGTTTCAAAGGCCACTTAAACTAAATTCATTTTTTATCCACAAAGTTGTATTGGAATATTAAATATGTTGCATGCTTATGTATATATATTTTTATATAATTATAGTTATAATGAATATGTTTGCTATAAACCATATCTGTAATATGTTAATATTTTCAATTTTAAAAGAAACATTTACCATTGGTTTTATAATGTAAAATATCTATTTGCAGTTGAAATTTCTCAACACTAAAATGTAGACCAAAGTGTGTGGTGGCAGCAGTGTGAACTTTTATTCATCACTTTTCAATAGAACCCAAAACATAGCTACTTGATAGTGTGTTGTTATAACAATAAGTCAGTTGGAACATCTGTAGTTACCAGGATGGCTAGTCCTTTCTTATGTTGGTAATCTTGCCCAAAGATCTGGGTTATTGAGTGAACACTGATGGACAAAGACAATAAAAAACTAGAGTGAGTTAAAGATAAATTAATTCCTATTTCTAATATAAAATTCAGCACATAGTATGTATTCTTTAAACCTCAAATTCTTTAAATGGGTATCACTACTCATAGATAACACTTAAGTGCGAAAACAAAGATGCAACAGTCCTGAGTGGCCTCATGAATTGTACAAAGCAATAAAAAAGGATCTGTTTCAATGGGCATCCGTAACAACAGGTCTGTTATATTTCACAGAGAGAAAGAAAAATCTGATAGTACAGAAATGCAGCACACTGACTGTCCAGCACAGGTGGGGCACATAACTTTCAGTAGCTCTCAGAGAAAGTGTGAACAACTGTGGGGCACACATCCTATTTCCTCAGGTTCTCCTTAGAGCAGATATCGTTCTGTCTTTTCTCCAAGGATCAAGATAGGTGATATCAACATTTCCAAAAACTTCTAGATAGCTGTGTACCAATGAGGAGTATCCACATGAAGGATGCATAGATGTTTAACAAAAATGCACACCAAAGATCTGCAGCATAACAATGGATATCACGCAGATCCTGGATGAAAGCTACTAAAGAAAACGCTTCACCAAACATAGGAAGCATTAAGTACAGAAACATGAATAGAATATTAAGAACAGCCCAACAGAATAGATGATAACAGGGGTAATTTTTTTCACTAAATAACAACAAAGCTGAATCTGTAATTCTTATAAAAAATGAGCAATGGAACTGTTAAATTTTTGTAAGTACTTTAGGTAATATAATCAGATAATCCAGCAATTAAGAAGAATAGAAAACAAAGTCATGTGCGGGTGTTAAGTTGTGTTTGATGAATTTTCTATGAACATTCATTCTCTTATAGTGTAATAAGGCAAACATACATAAATTGTTCAAAAGACAAAAAAATAAATAAATCAGTGAACACAGTACTGATCCATGAGGAAAACAAGCAGAAAGACAGGATATGTTCTTACCAAAACAGAGCTAAAAATAATTCACTCACTATAGTACTGGCATTAAAAAATAAATGTATTTAACTTTATTTATGTAAGTGTTGGGATGAACTTCTTATACTTCACAACTTACATCTCTGTTTTGTTATTTCCAAACAACACAATACTTTTCCATGTGCTTTTACTAGTACTGTTCCATGTATGTATTGGTAAATATAAGTAATTAAAATTCCTGAATTTCTAAGAAACATAAATGAAAATATATGGAAAAATCCAATGAACCAATAGACACCTTTTTTTTTCGAGACAGGGTTTCTCTGTGTAGCATTTGCTGTCCTGGAGTAGCTAGGTATACCAGGCTGGCCTCAGCCTCACAGTGATCCACCTGCCTCTGCCTCCCAAGTGCTGAGATTAAAGGCGTGTACCACCACGCCTGACTAATAGACACCATTTTTAATTAGTATAAAAGTGTATACTACTGGCTACAAACTTTAGTATTTTCCAAATAATACTTGTGATTAATAATGTTCTGGGTTCAATAACTGCTCTGAAGCTAATTACATAGATAGTTAAAGCCAGGTAGGGCTTGTTCCACCCAACAAAATCTAGTTATCTGTTATCCACAGTGAGCAAAAAACCTGTAGCCAGTCATCTTCACAGACCTCAATTTTACGCTAACAATAGTGAGATTAAATGTATGTATTGAGGTTTCCCATCCACTATAGCTTGTTGACTTTTACAGTAACATTGAGGCAAAACAATTCTGGTTCAGACCTATAATCTGATGTGAAGCATATTAACATGGATCATGAGACTTTAGGTCTAGGTTTGACAGCTCTTGTTTAAGACTAATGGAAGGTAACCATCAAAACCTAACCTGAAGTTGTTGCTCTAACCACAGAATAGCTAATGGTTAATGAGTAGAGCATATGCTTTTTAACATTAGGGGAGCTAAGAGCAAAGACAAACTCTAGAAACCTAATGAACTGAATGTGTAGATATCCAAGAGATATGAAGAGAATGGGAGAGACTGGTTGATCAACTTCTTTAATGTATCTCATCTAAGTAGACTATAGATTAAATGACAATAGCACGACCAATCATACCAGGGATGAATGTTTCAATTAAAACTAAAAATTGTAGTGCTAATCCAATATTTTTGGGTATTCAGTGTATTTTTAAATTAAAAAATGTTTCAAAATGTTAAATTTTAAGATATTCCCTGAGACATTTCTTAGGGAATATCTTAAAGATCCCCTATAAATCTATTGCAAGGATTGGCTATTGCATTTACTGTACGATTTATTAATTTTTCAAATATATATATAGTATTCAGGATGTTCATGTGATAAAACTGAATATAAGTAAAGGGATAAAAGCTCCATGTTTGCACTGACTTCTTTTCTGTAACTCTCCAGTGGCATCTTCATGTCTTTTACACTTTTGTTCAGTAGTTGAGGCGAATATCACGTTGTCCTTTGCTCTTCTGAAGCCTCAGAGGCATTTTAGTTGCAAAAATTACTCAAGAGCTACATTCTGTACTTTGATTTATTCACTGCCAAAATGATTTAGTTCAGATTTCATTCATCTTATTTGGTGATTTCAGCTTCTTTTGACTAAAAATAAACAGTCCACTGAAATTTCCTTTGAAAATTATAAATATGCAGAAGAGTATTTCTTCTGGCAGATTCTATATTAAGTAAAGCTTAACTTCTGATTGATTCTTACCAAAACCCTCAGCAGTCAGAACTGTTTCTATAGCTGACCTCTATTTGATGCATTGTGGTGTTTTTTTAATTTCTTATTTTATGTAAATTACTATTAATTAAGATTCATTAATTAAATAACTATTACCTTTAAATAATAATTTAGTACTGGTTAATAAGAAAATAATGACACTATGTTATCTTTCTCCCAGAAAATAAGTCAATCATGAAAATTATATAATAAAAGGAAATAATGACATATATAATTTATAACAGTGAAAATAAATGATAAGACATTTCTGTAAAAGATGCCATCATGGACCTATATATTATAGCTTTGTTTTGAGACATAATTGCCAAGCAACTTGTCCTGACATCTAGGCTGTGCCATATCCTTTCATTATGCTCAAAATCCCATATTATTTTGAACATACATTATAAGTATGCATATAAATAATTATATATATATATGTATACTTACTTGCTAGTAGATATGGTTATTGGATTCTTATTATGTGCTGCTTTCAGACATACTTCAAAAAGGTGTTCTTTTATAAAAACACCAGAAATCTTTTCTTTTCTTTTGAGATTTTATACATCACAAATTGTTTTAACTTTGCTTATTTATTCATTTTTCACTCTGGTCATAGCCCCCTTACCTCCTCACTTCGCAGTCCCACCCTCCTTTCCTCTTTCACATTCCTGTCTCCTATTTCTAAGAAGGGTGGTTTCCGCCTTCCGACCCACGCCAGCTCATATAGTCATGTCAGGACTGGGGTGACTTCTACACCTAGTGCGTGGGAAGGCAGTCCTGGCAGGGGGAAATTATTGGAAAATTTATCAACAGAGTCCATGCCAGAGAGATCACCTACTCCTGTTACTAGATGACTCATATGAATTCTGAGGTGGCCATCAGCTACATTATATATAGCGGGGCATAGGTCCAGTACATACAAAATCCTTGATTGATGCTTCAGACTCCACAGGTCCCTCTTGGCCCTGGTTAGTTGGCTCTCTTGGTCTTTTTGTGAATCTCATGTCATCTCCAGATCCTTTTCTTATCCCTCCCTTTTCTGCAAGGATCTGTACACACTGCCCAAAGTTCGACCATGAGTCTCAACATCTGTTTCAAGGTGCTACTCGTTGGAGCCTTTCTCAGAAGAGAACTCTGCTCGACTCTTGTCTGCCAGAATAGCAGAGTATCATTAATAATGTCAGAGGTTTTTTTCTCTCACAGTGACTAGTCTAAGATTGAGCTTGACATTTGTTGGAGCTTCCCTCAGTCTCATCTACATCTGTTCTATATCCATGCCTACACTTTGTAAGCAGGGTGAATTTGGGGTCAATGTTTTTGTGGGTATGGTGGTGTTCTCCTCCTTCTATAAGGAGACTTGTCTACTTAGAAGGTTTCCTTTTAAGTCCCTATGGCCCCTGCTACTGGGAATCTCTGCTTAAGTCACTCTCATATACCCCTGAGACCCTGCCATGACTTAGGACTTCAACTTGTCACAGAGATGCTCCTGACTGCAGTTTCTACTTTCTTTATAGGCCTTAGTTCTCCTGCCTCTACTTGCTCGAGGGCTGCTCCCCCCTTTCCTATATCTCTGTGTTTCTTCTCCTCTTTTGTTTCTTCTCTTCACCCACTACCTCTGTCTACTCTATTTCATTTTATGAGTAAGGTTTAAGCATCTTCTCTTGGATCTTCCTTGTTACTTATCTTCTTTGGGCCTGTGCACTGTAGTGTGCTTATCTTGTAGTATTTGGCTAAAATGCACATAAGTGAGTACGCATCATGTGTGTCTTTCTGGGTCTTGGTTACGTCATTCAGGGTGATCATTTCTAATTCCATTCAGTGGGCTGAAAAGTTCATGATTTCTATGTTTTTATTAGCTGAGTAGTCCGTTGTGTATGTGTACCATTGTTTCTCATCAATTCTCCTGTTGAGGGACATCTAAGTTCTTTCCTGAGTCTTGCCATTACTAATAAAGCTGCTATGAACATAGTTGAACAAGTGTCCTTATTGTATGGTGCAGTATCTTTTGGGTATATGCTCAGGAGTGGTATATCTGGGTCTTGAGGTATCGCTATTTCCAATTTCCTAAGAAGGCGCCAGATTGATTTACAAAGTGGTTGTACAAGTTTGGACTCCCATCAGCAATTGGAGGATTGTTCGCCTTTCTCCACATCCTTTCCAGTATGTGCTGCCACTGAGTTTTTGATCTTAGCCATTCTGATGGGTGTGAGGTGGAATTTCTGAGTCCTTTTTATTTGTGTTTCCCTGATGACTGATGATACTGAGCATTTCTTTAAGTGCTTCTCAGCCATTCAATATTCCTCTGTTGAGAATTCTCTGTTTAGCTTTTTACCACATTTAAATTGGGTTATTTTGTTTGTTGGTGTTTAATGTTTTGAGTTCTTTATATATTTTGGATATTAGCCTTTCGTAGGATATAGGATTGGTGAAGATATTTTCTCAATCTGTAGATTACCATTTTGTTCTATTGACAGTGTCCTTAGCCTTACAGAGACTTTTCAGTTTCAAGAAGTACCATTTATTAATTGTTCATTCCAGTCCCTGAACTGTTGCTGTTCTGTTCAGGAAATTGTTGTCTATGCCAATAAGGTCAAGGTTCTTTCCCCATTTTCTCTTCTGATAGGTTTAGTGTGTCTGGTGTTATGTTGAGGTCTTTGATCCACTTGGACTTTAATTTTGTTCAGGATAGTAGATATGGATCTGTTTGCATTTTTCTACATTTACATGTAGATATCCATTTAGAACAGCACCATTTTTTGAAGGTGCGGTCTTTCTTTCCATTGTGTGGTTTATAGATTTTTGTCAACAATCAAGTGTCCATAGTTATGTGGCTTAATTTCTGGGGCTTTGATTTGGTTTCATTTATCCATTAGTCTATTTCTGTGCCAGCAGCATGCAGTTTGTATTACCATTGCTCTGTAGTATAGCTTGAAGTCTGACATGGAGAGACCTCCAGAAAAATAATTTTTTTAATTATAGAGTATCATTTTAAATAATGGAATTTTGATGAGGATTGCATTGAACTTGTGGATTGCTTTTGGTAAGATGGACATTTTTTAATATGTTAATCTTACTGATCGGTGAGCAGAAGACATCATTACATTTTCTGATATCTTCTTCAATATCTTTCTTTAGAAACTTGTTTTGATTAAATGTCCCCACATTCTTAGCCTCCAAATCCTCCCCTATCCTCCACACCAGTTCTGTTTCTCAAATTCATATACTCTTTTATAAATATTTATTATATTTGAGGTCATTGCTGTCTGTACATGAGTGGGTATAGGATCATCTATACTCTGGGCCTCTTAGAAACCTCATGCATTTGTGGACAAATGGATTGAGCTAGAGATGATCATAATGAGTGAGTTAACCCAGAAGCAGAAAGACTCAAATGGTATATACTCACTTATATCTGCATACTAGCCCAATGGGCATGTCCCACGAAAGCCTTCCCTTACCAGGAAACTGGGACAGAGGGGAGGACATCCTATTGGGACTCTAGATGAGAGAACAATGGGAGAATAGCAATGTAGAAGGATCCAGTGGGTCCTAGAAACCTACAAGTAGAACATTATGATAGGCAGATTTGGGTCAAGGGGTCCCGCTCAAACTAAGGCACTAGCCAAGGACAATACAGGCGGTAAAATTTAAACCCCTACCCAGATCTAGCCCATGGACAGGACAGTCTCCACACTTGAGTGGAGAGAGGGATTTGACTTTCTCATGTACTCTGGTGCCTCACATTTGACTATGTCCCCTGGCGGGGGAGACCTAGTGGCACTCAGAGGAAGGACAGCAGGTCACCGAGAAGAGACTTGATTCCCTATGAGCATATACAGAGGGAGGTAATCCCGCTGAGGAACAGTCATAGGGGAGGAGAATAAGGGGAAAATGGGAGGGAGGAGAGAATGGGAGGATACAAGGGATGGGATAACCATAGAGATGTAACAAGAATAAATTAATAAAAAAAAACTCATGCATTAAAAACATAAATAAATAAAGCTTTCTCCCACAATATCTACCAGTGCCCCATTAGCAATCTCCCTTTCCCTATACATGCTAAAATTATGGCAGGTTTCCCTCAGTAGGACTGGGTCATGCTGTAAAAGCAGCTATAAATTCATGGGTGCAACTTTTCTGCCATATCTGTTAAATATTGGTTGACTGTAAATGTCCACTAATCTGACACTTATGTTTTTAGCCATTGTTCTTTAATGATCGATAAACCTTGAGGGAAGTGCACATGATGTAGATATCCCATTTACATGGAACACTCCACGGTCTATTATTCTCTGAATGATGAAGTTTTAGTACTCTGTTTTAATCATCATATACTTCAAAGTTTATTTGAGGATGGTAGAGATACACTACATGGACAAAGAAAATGAATTAGTTTATAGTTTATTACTATATAAATTCAGCAGGAGACTAATTTTAGCTTTTGCCCCACAGACATGTGGCCCTGCCAGCCATGATGTTCTGTATCAGTTAACAGAACTAGAAGTAAGTTTCTATCACGTGGGATGGGTTTAAATCCATTCTTCTTGTTACTTTCATGATAATCTTGACACTATTTCACAGCGAGCCTCTATTGCCAGGTTTGTTATGATTGCAGCTTTCAGGATTCCCAGCTGGGAAACAATAGTGATTATTTTCTCCCCTGGTAGAATGAATAAAGTCTTCCAGCACTAGCACAACACGGGATGAAGCTCAATGGTCAGTGACACTTAATTTTTCATATTCTATGACTCACTTATGTGGTATCTTATCAAGTTCTGGAGTGTATCAAAGAACAGTTGCAATTGCTTGTATCATTTGAGAATCTATGGAAGCCCTCTGACCATCAAACGAAAAGAAATATCCCATACTTCTCAATTTGGGGGGTATCTTATGATATTATTGGAGACTATTCCATCATTTTATATATGTGTATGTATGTATTGTAGGTAGCTCCTACAGTTATTAGGTGTGTATATAACATTTTCAAAGGTTTTAGCATTACTGATTCTTCAGTATGCTCTCTTCTTTTCGTGTTCGCACAATACTATCTTTTTCATTCATAGCCTCTTTTTCTATTAATTTTTGTTATTTCTATTTATTTTATTCACACTCATACTGTTGTGTCTATATATACATATATATATAATCCACATGCATACATATATGACTTAGTATATAAATTTGTATATACATGTTTTCAGAGCTGATCATTTAGTATTGGATAATGAATTGGTATGCTCTTCCTTTGTGAATATTATTTCTCATGCTCTCACAATTAATTAGTAGACTGTAGTTCTTTGTGTATGGATGAGGGAAGATTTGTGGGCATTTCCTGTCCACATACTTGTTGGACATTAATGTTCATAGGACTTTATGGATGTAGATTCTGACAGTCTTAAGAGACAAGTTCATGGAAAACTCCCAGATACTCTGGCTCTTTCCATCCCATTTCCACAATGATTCCTGAGCCTTAGATGCAGATTTTGTGTTGTATATATATTAGATGGAAATAAGCCCCACAATTCTGCATTTTGATTGGTTTTAGGTTTCTGTAATATTCTCTGTCTGTTTCAAAGAGAAGTTTCCTTGCTGAGGATGGGGACTACACTTATCTGTGGATATAAAAATAATATTATGGAATAAAATTAGAGATTATACTAGGTTGATAAAGATGTCTGTGCTCCTTTCCAAGATTCATGATCTCAGTAGCAAAAAATAATTTCCTAATTATTAGTGGGATCTATGGGATCTATTCATTACTATCAAGGTACATATACCACTACTACATGATTTCATGTTCATTTTAATTCTCAGATGTCATAGCTTAATAAGACTGTTGGTTATTTCACTCCACTCCTTTAGTGGTGCCTTTTAAGACAATGAAACTTAGTTCTTAGGGAAGACGCACTCAGTTGAGTACCAACTCAGAAGAGTCCAGGCTGTGTTACTTATGTTTACAGAATCTTTCATTTCATGTGCAACTAAGGGAAATAGTAAGCCTATAACATTCTGAGAGTATCTTTGGCAGGGCTTTCAAACAATTCAAAAGAGTACTTGTCATGCCTGGTTTGGTTTGTTGTTGTTATTATTGTTGGTTTTGGGTTTTTGACAAGTGTATTATCCAAGATGTAAATTTTTCTTTAAAAATATATATAGTGGAAATATATTTTACATACTTTATATATATTAAATAAATATTTTAAACAAAAAATTTTATATTATATATATATATATATATGCTGTATATGTGACTTGCATTGTGGTTCTCAATCATATGTGATCTCTCAAAACCCACTCACGAAGTAAAAGCTTCTGGTTTCTGTGAAGCCTCAGTGGTGTCATGTGATATTTTGCTGAAAGCTCTCCTGTGATAAGTCACATAATGTTTTTTCTGGAAGATGCCTTGTGAAAGAGCGTGTGATGTTTTTCTGGAAGCAGACACATGAGAGGGCATATGTTGTTTAGTACGAGTAAACAGACCTGCAGGGATAGTGGAATGACTATTTTCTCATTTGGACATTGCACAATACTTTGCTGGTATTTTGCTGGTTTTAATTGGTCTTTGCTGGTCTTCACAGAGAGCAGCAGCATGCCAGAGAACTCCTCATGGCTCGCTGGCTGATTCTGGCCACTTTCGGGGACTCACGTTGATTCAGCAGAATCTTGCAGTTTCTTTAGTTTCTGCTGGACTGTGCCACTGCTACAGACTCCTGTGACTGTGGTATTGGTTAATGAACTGGACTGCTGGTATCCTGACAATGCAGGTGGAACTGACCCAAGAAACTAAGTCTAATCAGGTACAAACCACTTTTTCCTATTAGCATTCTTTCTTTCCTTCCTCTGCTTGGTGGGTAAAAGTGAAGTTTAAAAATACCAAATAAAGTAGGTTTTGAAAAATATAAGCCTAAAAAAAAAAGAAAAGAAAAGAAAAGAAAAGAAAAAGAAAAATATAAGCCTATATAATCATCATTGTGTCTTATAAATTTGAGAACATGAATAGAAAACTTTTTCAGTGTCCCAGATATTGAGTACCATGAAAGAAACAAATATTAAGAGAAGAACTACAAGAAGAACATAGTGATCGATGGATTGGGGCAGAGGGAAGTCTGTTCGAACATTGCACTAACCAAGGATAATACAATTATAAACATCGAACCCCTACTCTGATCTACCCAAAGGACAGGACATTCTCCACAGTTATGTGGAGAGGGGGGACTGACTTTGATATGAATTCTGGTGCTCCATATTTGACTACCTCCCCTTGGTGGGGAGGCCTGGTGGCACTCAGAGAAAGAATAAGCAGGCTACCAAGATGAGACTTAATAGCCTATGACCATATAGTGAGGAGGAAGTACCCCTTGGTCTTAGACCTAGGGGAGGGGAATAGGGTGAAAGTGGGAGGGAGAGAAGAATGGGAGGATACGAGTGATGGGATAACAATTGAGTTGTAATCTGAATAAATTAATAAAATTAAAATTAAAAATTAAAAATATTATAATAACTGCAATAATATGTTTAGAAGAATATTACAATAGATTAAAATATGAAAAAACAACCAAAATATCATGGTAATCATTATAAATAAATTATATATATATATGTATGTATATATATCTCAGAGGATACTTATTTTGATCAATAAATTTCTTGGACTATGTTAAACATTATTGAGTATGAAGTCTTTAAAAAGTATTTTATCTCCTGTATTTCATCTTTCCCAGCATTGCCAAATGTACTAACAGTTCACAAAAATAAAGCAATATATATATAAAGTATGTAAAATATATCCTCCCTACATAATATGAAGCCAAATGTAGTATTAATTCAGCAATGTTGATATATGTGAATATTAATTCAATAATATTCTCATATACTTTGAATATTATATGACTATTTTTGTTTCATTTTTAAATGGCACATTAGACGACTTAGAATTTCTATATCTTCCATCATTATTATGACGTGACATGACAGTGGTTTCTCTAGTCCATGAGTTTACTAGTGCTTTTCAATTATTTTCATTTCCATAGATTTACTAAACATCTTTGAAAGTTTTGCATCCTATAAAAGTAGATTCCAATACCAGATGTTTCCCTTCTAGTAGATAGATATTGGATAGAACTCTTTACAAAGAAATGTCTACAACTCTGAGGGTTTTTTAAATATTAGCAAACAGTATTTATTTAGGCAAGTGACATTGTGGAGGGGGAAAAAAGAACATAAAACATGAAACAGACTTGATATCCTATGAGCATATACAGAGGGAGGTAATCCCTCTGAGGAACAGTCATAGGGGAGGGGAATAGGGGGAAAATGGGAGGGAGGGGAGAATGGGAGGATACAAGGGATGGGATAACCATTGAGATGTAACAAGAATAAATTAATAAAAAGAAAATAATAAAATAAAATTTGTGCTAAAACTGAAGAGACGCCAAATGAAAAACATCCCCGATGATAAAGAAGCGCTGGCTAACATTTTTGCAGTGAGATTACAGAAAATAAACCCCAGTTGTAAACTATTGATGCTGTGACAAATAAGAGGATGTTCGCGTTGCTCCACGAGCTGGGAATAAGCGGTTGGTGTTCTAATTCAATGTAAACAGCTCCAGCGCTGAGAGCAGGGACAGAAAACCCCACAGAGCAGGTAAAAGAAATCGATTCTACTTCGGCGATCCAAATGCATGGGTTTATTGTTAAATCCCGACCGGAACAGAAGACAGATAGTCTCAAAATCCTATGGCTTGGAAACAGCATTTATTTCACAGAGCAATGTGAAAAGGGAGACTATATATTCAATTTCAACAAAAACGTTTTTATCTTTTTAGTACAAACACAGTTAAATTCTACTTTAGGGTGATTTGTATCTCAGTGTTAGAGTTATTGCCTTGCTTGTTGTGAAGCTTTGAGGATCATGTTTAACAAGACAGCAAATTTTAAATAGTAAATATAGCTCCTTTACATTTTGTTGCAAGAGTAAAGCAGGCTATATTTTCACCATAAGAGCACTGAGGTGAAAATTCTGAGTCCAAAATAAATAAATAAATAAAATAAAAATAAAACATACAGTAATAAAATCACAGAATCATTTTTCTATATTTAAAGGAACATGACTTGTGATTATACCTCTTAATATTTTCATTTTTAAACCATAAAATCAGTATGTGTCTAAATAATCAATGATATATTTATTCTTAAAAGTGCATTGGCATTTTATAATAAATTCGTTTGAGATTAATGTAAGCGAGGTGCAGACAAAATACACAAAATATTCTACCTTTGAATCATTTCAGTTACGTTACTGAGGGGATTATGGTTTCACAGAAAAGCCATTTCCTTCTATATATTCAATTGTTACTATAGAGGTAAACAAATTTCCTCCATGATGTGTTCATAGCTTTTTGTCCTGCCTAGTAAACTGTTGCCCTGACTCTTTGTTGATCTAACATCACCTTAGGCATTGTCTCTGGTATCCAACATTCATCTTGCCCCTATACACCATTTTCATGCAGCTCATTGTACCTTTTCAATCAACATATACATATGCTAAACTGTTGACAACCTACTTCCTGTTATTGCTTGATAGCATTCTTTCTATACAATAATATTCATTTCTATAAACAATACTTTACCTTGTTTAAGCTTCCCATTTATATGTCAAATCAAAATCTAAGCAACTTGTTTACCCAATTCACTATTAAATCATTATCTTATTTAAACAAAGTAATTATTTTGTTTTGTGTTCAAGTAAATGTCAATGTCTCTTTAAAATAATCTCCAAAAATACAAAAGCAACTACTCAAGAACTTTTACATGTTGCTTTATGCTAACATAAGTTTTTTTTAATCTTTTTAAAAATATTTCTTCCACTGAATATCCAGAGGATTGTTCTTGATTTTAGGCTATAAGTTTCCCACAGTCATTAAAAACAGAAAAATATATACTATAGAATAATTCTATAATAAGATTTAAATCAACGTATTCTATAATATAAAATTCAGGTTTTAGATACTATAAGATTTTTAATAAATTTCTTATATAAATTACTTTCTACATATTTTACATGACTTCTATTGATACCTGTCTCATTAATAAAAATTAATAAGTTTTCAATTCAGTGCATTTGGACAAATGTAACCATCTATCCAACTTTCACTGTAAATAAAAGTGTGCAGTACAACCTTCAAAGAAAACATTCCCCGCCTTAACTTTGTTAGCCTTCAATTGTTCCATATCTAGGCTATACTGATCTGATGACTGTCATAAAAAATTACTTTTGCCTGGCCCACAACTTCATAATATTGATATAACACAGTTTTTACACTTTGCTTCTGTCACTATTTACAAAGCACAATTTACTGTGAGTCATTTTGCTGTACCAGCTTACCCTTGTGTCAGTGATGTACACACTTTTATCAAAAGTTGTTTATAAAATTTTGTTGATAGATGCACATCTATCATATAAACATACATTTTTACTTCTCTGATAAATATCTGTTTTTGATTGTAGGTTGCATGTAAATGGCTATTGTAAAATTAATTGGGTATTTGGAATCACTGTACTTAGTTTATTTTTTCAAACTCCATTTCATTTTAATGCACTAAAACTAACTCCTAATTACAACAAAGTGGACAGTTTTACTTCTGCAACTCTGAAGTTGCTTTCTACATAAAGCAGGTATGTTAAATCCAGAGAGACTTCAGCGGAATCTTTACAAGTGCACGACCTTCTTACACTGATGCACCTCAGAGTGATGTACTGGAAGAGAGTGGTGATTATTTGGTGCTTAGGTTCTTAGGATCTCTTCCCTCACTTGTTCATTCTTGTTCTTTCTCTTACTCTCTCCTTCTCCTCTCTTTCTTCTCTTTTGAACTATTTCTAGGATTTACTACATTTTTTTCTGAGCATTTTCCTTATATAGCAAACATGGTTAATACAATCCCGTAGCTTTTTTGTTTTTACCTTTCTCATAACATGTATAATAACAAAATAACAGACATAAGATTAAAATATAGCCCCTAACACATACATAAGGTTTAATCCTAACCCCAGAGGATAGGGCATCCAATGTCATCACTGTTTACAGAGAAAAGTAGAAAACTGTTCAAGATAGTTCAGTGATCTCCACATTGTTTGAGTATAGATGCTCTAAGTCTAAATCTTGCTTTTTAACACTCCATGGGCTTTTTTATCTATATCTCCAAAAATATTAATCAATATTTATTGAGAAGTCATAGTTTATTTTTTAACCTTTTTATTATAATTTTATTAATTTATTCAGATTACAATTCAGTGCTTTCTACAAGAACAACTAACTTACATAAAAACCAAGTAAGTTTCACCCACAAAAACACTTTATTTTGAATGAATGACCAGGGTAGTTCAAGTGACTTTCAGAAATATATATATATATATATATATATATATATATATAATTAATGGAGCCCTTGGTTGCTTCTCAGAGATTAAAGGTCAACCCTATTCCTGAAAACACCTTACATATAGAATGTGGCAGCATAGAATTTGAGCAGGATCCAAAGTGAAGACATATGATCGCTCTTCCATGGTACACAACAGCCTAATTGGCATTAAAGCACATTAAGAGGAGGGAAATTTTACATGATACTGGAAACCTAGTCAATTCTATTTGGACTAGTGAGGTCAAGGACCTTGAAAAATTATATTAACATGACTTTCCAAGAAAAGGGTAATTACCAATTCATTCTAAATCTTATCCTAAAACCCAGAGATCAGTGTAAATACACCTCGAATTTTTAAAGCGTCTCTTATAGTACATCAAAGAAAATCATACAAAAGGTATATAGTGTATATTATACAGAGATGAGTGGAGTAGAGCCTAAACCCAGGACACACATCTATATCTACACCTCAGAGTACTTCAAGATAGAGAGCATGAAAAGATTCTAAAAGCAGGAAATCTTCTTTAAATGTCTCTTTTATAAATGGCTGCATTAAAAAAAAGAAAAAAAAAATCCTACAATAGCGCTTTCAAAGTGCTGGAAGTAAACCTTGTGTTATAATTGAGTTATATGGGTACAATACCTCATATTAGAGTAAATATATTATATTTATTTATATTTTATATTATTTATATTATATATAATGTGTGTAAAAAATAATCTTACATTTGAATTCTATATGACTATCTAGAATTAATTTATTTTGCATCTATATACAAAATTCTCTATCAATGAATTTAAAATAAAGTTGTGAGTGACAACCAGGCCTTAAAGTTGAGGAGTGACTCTATTGTTTTATCATCCTTATGTATTTCTATATTCCACCTTCATTCTTTCCAACCATATCTCAAAACCTAAGTAGGAAGATAAAAGAAACAAGAGACATCTCTGGATCTAACCTTGTTTTTTCCTCTAAATAAGACCAATTACTAGTCTACTTTTATCTCAAGAATATACATCTTAGTTGTGACAAATAGATATGATTCTATAGAAAGATAGGGTAAGATAGTTAGATAAAGTCTTCAAAAAAAAAAAAAACCCCAGAGACATGCAGAATATAGCATTTAAAATGTTTTTATTATTTTAAACATTCACTGATAATGAGACAGGTTAACTACAGGCAATACCCTGTCTACCTCAAAGAGGATGATTAGCATCAAAGAACCTCCTTATGGAGATGGCTTCAAATGTGGCAAACAAGCCACTGATGAAAAGGTTCTCATTTCTACCACAGACAGAATTCTGCCTAAAAAAGGACAAACTTGGATGCAGGCACAGTAATATCCAAACTCTGCCTAGACAGGATAAGCAAGTCCTCAATAGTTCCTGCCTCACAAATATGTGTGTCATATATATTGGGCCAGAAGCTGAAGAAAATACTTCAATATTATAGAGAGTTTTGGGTGACTATTCAAGTAGAAAACTGTCTCTGTCATCTTCTCATTTGGAAAGCTACTAACCTGCACTACTGGCATACTCAGGCAATTAAGCTTATTCCTTCTCAAGTCTCTGATGGAGTTGAAGATCAGGTAGCTTAGTTTTGCAATGAATCTTAGTTCTTTAGAGTCAAGATGTTTTTAGTTCTAGATAGATTTTTTTAAGTTGATAGTTACAAGATGATATGGAGTTTGATTTACATTCAGAATTTTAGATGCGTCAAGATAGGAAAGATGTCTTCTTCAAGGCAGTCAAATACAAATAGCCAAAACACTAAGAATGTAACCTTTATATAATTCCTGATTTTGTCATGGTTCTTGCTTTAGGTAGTCTATTGTATATATATGTAATAATAAAAATGTATATGTAAAAAAAATGTTCAGTTAATAAAAAAAGAAAACACCCTGAAGAGAGAGATTTTATGAGGTCCCACTACAAAAGAACTGCAAGCAAATTTACTGCCAGGAGGGGGAAAATTAGTATCTCCCAGGTATAAACCCTCTTACTGTATCCAATACTAAATTTTCTGTTCTGAAAATGTGTAAACAGAAATAATAAAAATTGATATGTATTTATATGCATGTAACAATAATAAAGAAGATAAAAGGCCATCAATATAAAAGTGTCCCTGGACATGTGAGGTATTAGAGGGAGGCGATGAGAGGGCCTGGAGCGAGGGAAAACATGGGGTGAAGTAATATAATTCTACTTAAGTAGTTTAACTTAAGATGCATGACGACATTTTAAAACAATACCTTTAAATATTTGATCCAATAAAAACACACACCCTTATAAATGAGTGCATACCATGCATTTCTTTCTGGGTCTGGGTTACATCACTCAGAATGATCTTCTCTAGGTCTTCTGCAAATTTCAATAGTTCCTTGTTTTTAATAGCTGAGTAGCATTCCATAGTGAAACTCTACCCCAGTTTCTTTATCCATTGTTTGAATGAGGAACATTGAGGTTGTTTCTAGATTCTGGGTATTACGAATAAAGCCCGTAGGAACATAGATGAGAAAAAGTCCTTGTTGTGTAGTGGAGCATCTTTTGGGTATATGCCCAGGGGTGGAATAGCTACATCTTGATGTGAAACTACTATGTATTTCTTAGAAACTAGTATCTGAAGTCAATTAAATAATTGAATGTATGACCTTGTTGCAGTTTTGAAGTTAATAGAACTTAAATGAGTATTCTATCGTTCATTTTTAAGTATATTGCTTTGCTCTAGAACAACATAAGCAAAGAATTATATGGAATATATTATTTTTTCTGTTTTATTTCTCCGAGTATTTAATATTTTTGAGATAATTCACTTTTGATTCCTGCATCAATATTTTAGTACCCTGGTTATCCAAGTAGTCATCAGGTTTTTAATAACAAACTTTTTCAAGTATTCATATTGAAAAATGGCTCATAGACATGCGTTTTAATTATGTTGTGTTCATATGTAGGAACAACTTAACTGCATCGTAATTATGCAGGGAAATGCCTCATTGGTTTTCTTTCTGCTTCTTTATATGCTTAGTGTGTTTTTCCCTCTATATTCAAGAAGAACAGTGAGGGACAAAATACATAGTACATCTCTGTTTTATTGTATGCCCACCCCTAAACTTTGTGATCCCCAAAACAGACATCTACAAGAAACTTTCTTCTTCTTATTTGAATATTTAGCTAGCCACATATCTCTTAATGCTATTTTTTGATCCTAACTGAAATAGACTATTAAATTTCCAGACAATATTCAACATTTTCTAGTTCCAAAAGCTATTCTGTGCTACTACCTTAGAGTTCCCAGAACTTTACAAATAAAGTAATCATTAATCTCGTTAAAAGTGAAATGTAAATGTAATTAGGCTTATTGATAAATATCTAATGAAAAAAGTCTATGGCAAACAGATCTGAAGAACTTTTCAACCTTAACCAGGCTGAAATTGTATCAGACAGTGATTAATGTAGTCAGACAATGTATGCTATATCAGCACTCCTAGAGAAGTTAAAGAGCCTTTTTTACTTCATATCTATTACAACCCCTTATGCTATTTTTGAGTAAAATGGTATAAGAGGGTGACAGCGTCATAACTCATAAATTTGGATGTTTTGAAAATTGATGCTTATGGTTTAACTGAAAAATATCCCAAATTGGCTCAGGCATTTGGCCACTTGGTCCAGTGCTTCTTGGGGAAGTTTAGGTGCTGTGGCCTTGCTGGAAGGTACATTTTGAGAGTTTAAAGCCTCCTGCCACTTCCAGTGTACAGTCTCTCTTCCAGCTCATGGCCACAGTTGGGAGCTTCCTGCTCTGACCACAATACCTTCCCCATGTTCTTTCTGAACCATGATGGACTCTTATTGCTCAGGGACCATAAGCCAAAATAAACTCCTTCCATAAGTTGCTTTTTGTAATGGTGTGTTATCACAACAATAGAAAGGTCATCAATACAATGCCTTTTATAATCTTGTGGGTATAAATACACAGCTCTCACAGGCATTCACAAGTGTTTAATTTATTTATATAATTAAATATCTGAACATTATCTATTTGTTGTTTCTTTCTATATATTAGATGAATGTTCCCTTATTCAAAAAAAAAAAAGCATCAGCGCACATCAGGAAAAGTATTCACAAAAGATCTTACTTAGGTCAGAAGACCAAAGCCATGTAAAAGAATATGTATTGTACAAGTAACAAACTTAGATGTGAAATTAAGGAAATAATCTCATTGAGCTTTGGGTGACTGTTCAGCTAGCAAACTGTCTCTGTCATCTTCTTATTTGGGAAGATGCTAACCTTCCACACATGGAAACTCAGATAATTAGATAATTAATTTTATTCCTCCTCAAGTCTCTGATAGGGTTGAAGACCAGATAGTTTAATTTTACAATTAAGCACCCCAGAGACCATATCTTCCTCTTGGTTTTAGAAATAACATGATTGCAGGAGGGGCGAATTTTGTAGCAAACTGTCCCCTTTACTATAAAGAAATAACTTAAAATTACCCTGTTTCTGGACTTTCCTACTAGTCATCATGATATATAGAGTTATCAAGAGGCATATTTGAATACATAAATTCCAAAAATTACCTGCAATACAAAAGTAAAACTTTGGTTTAAACATCTTACCTGATAATATATTTCATACTTATAAGGTATGGTTAAAATAACATTAGTTTTGTGTATTGCAAATGTTTTGCCTCTCAACTTTTTGATTCTCTGAAGAGAATAAGAATTTTTCTAACTGTTGAACTGTTAAATTTACAAGAGCCATGATCATTCACTGTAGCACTTAGCTTCATGTCCATAATAAGCTCCTATAACTTCTTCCTCCTCCTTTACAAATCACATTCATTACCACTTTAAGTTTAAATATGGCTCAGTCAATCTAATTTGTGAGACTAATATATATAGTCTAGATACTCTTTATGTCAGTATGCCTCCAGTCACATGCTTTCTGACACAGATGACATAAATACACAGTACGGGACATTTTTTTAATTTTACTAATTGGTGCTAGAAAACTGGAAATATACAGGTTGAAAAGGAATATGGATCCCTTGCTCTGACTCTGCACTGGGTCAATTCCAAGTGCATCAAAGGTCTAAATATTAGATCTGGAACTCTGAAATTTCTAAAATAAACTAATAGTATGTCTCTTGATTTAGCTCAGAAAATAGCTTTAGAGGAGGACCTTGGTAACCCAGGATATAAATCCAACCACAAATAAATAGGACACCCCAAAACTAAATCTTGAATTTATCTCTCTTCATTATGTCTCCACAATAACACAAATACATTGTGTTTAAAGATTATTTACTTCTCAAAGTACTCCTGGTAATAGCTTTATAATGGTTTTCTGTAGTATTATGATCATCAGTTATAAATTGATAGAACCCTTAACAATTTAACTATATATTACAAACTTACCATGACCATATAGACTATCATTCCCATGTACTAATCTTGCTACAAGGACCAGTTAGTTTTAAAACCCGTATAGGAAGTATAGAGCTACACCATGGTAGTTCAGCACATATGTGACACTTGTTCCTGATGTTAATTTTTATTTTTTGTATTAAGGAAAAAAGTACAAATCTGAATAAAAGTAGATGCCTTAGATGGATAGGCCTATATACCCTAGAACATGAAATTCATGCTTAATAGCTACTTCAAAATTAGAACTAAGCAAATTCTTCCCAAAGTAGGATCATTTAAACCACATAAATATGAACAGAAATATTTTTGAGTTTTAACCAACATACAAATACTATATTAAAAGTAGTATCCAACCTTGCCTGCTATGTTACAGAAATGTGATTTACTTTGTACAAAAATCTATAAATAATCTTAACTGAGATTTCTGATCCTAACAATAGAAGCCACCTGTTCTGAGTGCACTGACATTCAGCAACTCTCAAAGTTTCATACTATACTATGAAATATCATATACCATTATAATCATCTGACTATACACACTGAAAAGAATTCAAAATTCAATAGTATGAAGAAAATGAGGGAAGAAAATCACATCTGCGTAGTGAGGGAATGAATTTCATTTCAGAGAAAAACATAAAAGAAAGCACTTTAACTATATAAAGCCTTCATTGCCAATTTCATCTACAAATCATACTTGAAAATCTTACATATGTTCTGCTATTATGTAGCACAATTCATTTAGATTTTATATTCATTACCCAGTTGAATTACTGTATCTTTTTGAATTTAGTGAAATACATAATTAAATGAAAATTGTCATTTCTTTTTCTCTGATCATAAATTAGCAACTGTGGCAAATAGCTTATAAATAGATAAGTTGATAGACATAGACAGAAAGATAGTCCTACAGATCAGACATTTATATATATATATATATATATATATACATATGTATATGTGTGTGTGTGTTTGTGTGTGTATCAAAGCAATTATTTTCTACTACATTTTAGCTGTGCTCCTATAGTAACATGAAATGTCATTAACTACTCTAAATATTTAGCGTAATAATGAGTACTTCCTACAATAAATAAAGCATTTCTGACTTATGAATAAAACTGAAAATCTTACAAGACACACTATATATAGATATATTAATACAATATTAATGGGATTAGTATTAACTTTTCATTAATATCTCCTACCTGTGTATATTTATGTATTTTCACTCTATAAAATATTTTAAAATACAGATCTGTAAGATTCTGATTAGACTCAACAAAATATTCTTCACTTTTATGATATCATTAATTAGCCATGTAAAACATATAACAGCTTAATTTTCCACAACTACTTATTTCTCACGTAATCTAAAAAAAAAATGAAGTAGATATTTTAGTATTTAAAATTGAAGAGCATAATTCATCTTATTATATTTGTTACAGTTTATATGCTGTTTCTTGAGTTTTATATCTTGTATTACCTTAGTTAAAGGAATACATTTTTTTTGGTATGTTTTTTTTTTTTTTTTGTACTCTAATTAGAACACAAATGTCTGTATCCCTCACCACTCTCCTTCTCCCAACCTTTTACAGTGAACACCATCCCTTCCACCAGTATTCTGAAATGCATGGCCTTTTTGAATTATTATTGTTATATATACACATATAAATGTTCATAAACATATAAACTAAGAAGTTTATTTACTGTTGCTTGCACTTAATATTAGATTCCTAATTTTTATTCATTTATTTTTCAAAGCTTCACTAACAGGTCTATTCACCCAGAACAAGAAAAGGAAAATTACTTAAGAATTCCTTGTTGTGGGATGGAGAGATTTTCAGCAGTTAACAACACTAGTTGCTCTTTTCCGATTCCAGACTTGATTCCCAATACCCACATGTTAGCTCAGAACCACAGCTAACTTGAAAACCAAGGAACCTGTTCCTCCTTTCTGGCCTGATAAGCACTAGACACATGCAAGTAATATACAATTATACATAAATTATCTATACACACAAAATTAAAGCATTAATTACTAAAGTATGATTTTAGAAATGAAATGTTTATCTAATCATTTGAAGAAAAATAAAGTACATAATAAAATACTTTGACATCACATATAAGCAAAACCTATAAAAGTAAGAACTAATATGAACACAATATATTTGCCTTTTTGAAAGTATATAGAATAAAAAATTTAACTGCTTTTCTTCAAATTACATTTTATCCTTTTTTGAGCATCTATTTTTCATATTTAAATATGAGGATTTTGTTGTTGGTCAAGTGAATATTTTAAAATTCTTAATTAAGATTTTACAAAAAATATACTATGGACATTCTCCACCGTTAAGTGGAGAAGGAGATCTGACTTTCACACAAACTCTGGTGCCTCATATTTGACCATGTCCCTTGGATGGGGAGGCCTGGTGGCACTCAGAGGAAGGACAGCAGGTTACCAAGAAGAGACTTGATACCCTATGAACATATACAGGGGGAGGAGGTCCCCCTCAGTCACAGATATAGGGGAAGGGAGTAGGGGGGGAAGTGGGAGGGAGGAAAGAAAGGGAGGATACAAGGGATGGGCTAACAACTGAGATGTAATATGAATAAATTAATTGAAAAAATATACTATGGAACTTTTGTAATAATGATTGCTGTGGCATGTTCATTTTCTCTAAAGTGTACATATATCACTTGAAAATTTTGGTCCATAACTGATTTACTGTAAGTTTACAGCAAATAAAATAGCTTAACAGGATGTCTTTCAAAAGCCATAATTCATTTGTGATGATAGATCATAAAAATCTCATGGGTATGAAAACTTCATAACACATATAACTATTAGGTAAACTGATATATACTCTTAAAACATCTACACATAATAATTAACAAATATCTAAGTAAAAGGATAGATGAGTTTTTGTGATATAGTAATAATAAGCTATTTGGCCTGGGAAAGGAGTATAATGGAGTAGTCCTTATGGAAGAACTGGCTTCAACCTTTTTCCTCTTCATGACATTCTAAAGCTGTCCTTTCATGGACAACAGTAAAGATATTTGCTCTTTTTATTTTACTGAGAATGATTTCCTTAAAAACAGTCATTATCAGAATTAATCATATGTATAATATAATTTATGTAGGGAATAAAGATTTAAGTGAATGAAAATGTTTTTCCATGAAATTAAATTCAAATCACTAAAATTAAGTGCAATAATAAAAAATAATGTCATCAGTTACTACTTTGTCACTGAAACAAAACACTTGATAAAGACAATTAAAAGAAGAAATTTTTTGTGTGGTTCATGGTTTTGGAGATGTAAGTCTAAGATCATCTGGCTTTGGGTCTGTGGCAGAACAGACCAACTATGTTGGCAGAACTGTGCGAAAGTGCAAGCTACCCACCTCACAGCTGAAGCAGCTCATCATGGAAAAGATAAGAACCAGCGACAGCACAACACTGCTTTTTTTGAGAGAAAGGTGCAAAAGTTTATGGGTTACAAAAAGTTGATATTAATGTGAACATTTACTTGTTTATAATATAAATATCTATGTAAGTCTATTAAAATACTAGCAGCTGCTTCATAAAGTGGTATACTTAAAATGAACAGTGACAAATCTGAAAGAGAAAAAAATAGCTCTAGGATAGAAAAGTGGATTCATGGTCCATAGAAGTAATCAAGACTAATCTTTAAGGTCTAGAATCTTCAACATTCAGAATGAAAAATAAGCAAGCTTGCAAGCAAACAACAACAAACTGTATCAGCTCACTCTAACATATGACTCCATTATGGATTGTGGAGGTAACTGAAAGAAATAATAAGATTCCCAGTGTTTCATTTCATTTACAATTATATTCAAGCCGAAATGAATGGGTAACTTCATGATTTTAAAAATTAACATAATTGTGATTTTTATGGGAATCTTTCTGATCCTTTGTGATTTTAAAGATTAGATTGTGATTTTTTTTTATGGTTTTAATTATGAGAGTTCTATCATCTGACTCTGATCTATCTCATTTTTCTATCTAAATATCTATCATATCTACCCCTCATCAATCTATCTATCATCTGTCTGTCCGTCTATCTTCTATCTATCTATAATGTATCTATATGCCAGTCTATCATCTATCTGTCTTTATTAGAATTTCAAACTGGGGCAGCCACCATGGAAATTAGAGTGGAGAGTTCTCAACCATGTGAAAGTAGATCTACGGTACGAACCAGATACACCACTACCTTACCTGTGTACAAAAGGCGCAACATCCTACTCCACAGAAACTTGCTTCAGCAGGATTCATTGTCATTCTATTGCTAATATATTGGAAATAGGCACAATGCAAATGAAAGTCAATTAATATATGGATAATAAATATGTGGTACATATATACAATGAACTTTATTCAGTGAAAAAAATAAAAATCACAATATTTTCAAGTAAATAGATGGAAACAGAAAATATTACGTTGAGTAATGCTACGCAGAGCCAGAGAGATAAACATCTTATGGTCTGTCTTATTAGTGGTCCCAACTCTTAATGTTTAGATGTAAGTTTTTAATCTGGAATAACTACTTAAACAAAGTAAAAAGGGACCAATTTGGAGATTGGGACAGAGAAAGATCTTTAGACAGGCCAATAGATTGTGGAACAAGGACCACTGTCTAACCTTCCAAAATATGTTAAATACTGGACACAGAGTTGTCCTTACTACAGATCTTTAATCACTGGAGAACAGATGCTAATGAGATCCACCAGGAAAAAGCTAGTGATAATTAATATTATTCCCAGGTATGTTTGTTGCTAACACCACATCTGTAAGTGAAATGTTCCTGTGATCTTAACTGATGTGATTAGAAAAGTGCTAAGTAAACCTCATCTAATCAGAGCATGTGAACTTTATAGGGACACTGTTTTGGTACAGATGTTACGGTGGTTTGTTACAGATGAGTAGGAAAAATGACAAATGATAGTAAACTTCAGTCTGTAGACTAGTAGCCCTCCTTCCCAGTCCAGTGAGGCAAAAATGTGAACAATTCCCATAATCCCCTTTTCTGCACATTCCACAGTGCTCAGAGCAGCTTGTGGGCTAAAAATAGAGTTCCCTTCATTTCATGTGTGGTAAATGACCCCATACACGAGCCCAGAAAACATGGATAGAAAAAGAGTGAATGGAAGAAACTAATGAAAGACGTGTGTGTGTGTGTGTGTGTGTGTGTGTGTGTGTGTGTGTACCAATAGGAAAAGAGCAAGGAGAACAAAAAACAAAAAAACAAAAACAAAAACAAACAGCTTGCAGTTTACAAAGAGGAGAGGTAGAGAGTTGGGTTTTTTTGTTGTTGTTGTTGGTGGTGGTGGTGGTGGTGGTGGTTTTCAGTAGGCAAAAAAAGCAGGAGCGGAGCCTAAAGGGGTCTATGCAGACTGACAGTAGTTCCGGGAGATGGAAAATGGGAGAGTTCTCTAGGTAGATACAAAACCTCTAGGTAAATACGGGACAAGTTACATACCCAGCTACCAAGTCGCATGAACCTAGATCCCGTGTTCAGATACGGCTAAAGGAATACAGTTTATTCTCCATGATTGTGGGGAGAGACGGGCACTGTCTCTGACATCAACTCTGGTGCCCCGGACTTGATCATTTCCCCTTGGTAGGGAGCCGGGGTGGCATACAGAGTAAGGGGGAACAGGCTATCTGGGTGAGACCTGATACGCTGTGGCCATATGGTGAGGGAGGAGGTCTCCTTCTGTCAGAGATCTAACGGGAGGGGAATAGGGCAAAAGACAGAGGGAGAACAGGAAGATAAAAGGGAGGGGATAATATTTGGGGAGTAATCCGAATAAATTATAACAAATTAAAATAAAAAAAGAAAGAAATCACAGAAGAGACTATTTTCTACCTCAGATTTCAGTGTCAACATGGCAGGTATTCTATGGGCTGTTTTGTTTGTTTGTTTGTTTGTTTGTTTTTGTTTTGTTTTGTTTTTGGGTTGTTTGTTTGGTTTGTATCTGAGTTAATGAAAAGCGCAGGATCTCCATGGCCTGGAAATGTCTCCAATGTTCAACACTCACTAGACAAACTTAATTATTCATAACATTCTTAATCTGAACAACTGTCACTTATGCAGTGAATGGAGCTATTATTCAAAACAATGCTTTTTAAAAAATATATTTTATTAATTTATTCATATTACATCTCAATTGTTTTAGGAGGGTAAGAATTTTATGTTTTGGAATTTGTTTTACGCTTTCGAGTAAGCTGTTAAGTGTGGAATTCAAACATCAGTGTGGGTAGGTCTAGGGAGAGTTACCATATAGGTTTTCATGGCACTGAGACCGCTTTCCCAGGGAATTGCTGCTGAAATTGGGTAGGGAGGCCAAGGCTTTGAAACACAGATTTTTTTTTTTTGAACTTCAAAGCTTTATTGTGCATGACAGAAGCCCACACTTCTCAAAGCTTTAAGTGCAGGATAGAGGTGCACACTTCTGCCTGCCACCCAAAACTTTTAAACTGTTATTGCTTTGAGATCCTTTGCAGTTCCCTTCATGACCTCAATTGGAGTCTGAAGAAAGTTTAACCAGAAAAGCCCGAAGCTTCCTTCCTTAACGAGGAGTAGGCTGGAGGTGAGAAACACACCGGAATTTAGAGCACACACATTCACTGAACTCTGATACTGAATGAGATGTGATGTTGACTTCTGAAATCTTGTAGGAATTTAAATTTTGTGATGTATAGTTATTTATGAATTACTGTCATATGCTGACTAAAAAAATTACTAAAATAGAGAGAGGCCTGCCAAAGAAAGATATTGACTTAACTTCTAAAGTATTCTATTAGAGGTGGATCGCTGTGAGTTCGAGGCCGAGTCTAGGACAGCCAAGGCTACACAGGGAAATCGAGTCTCTAAAAACATATATAAAAAGAGGCACCTGCTTCTGCCTCCCGAGTGCTGGGATTAAAGGCGTGTGCCACAATGCCCGGCTTAAAATAAAATATTTTAAAAGATAAGTCAAGATCTCTCTTTGGCAGAATTCTCTCTAATTAAAGTTTTTTGTCAGCATATAACAGTAATTCCAGAACATACATAAAATACAATAACATATGTGTATATATACATATATATATATAATTCTATTTTAATTGACAAAGGGTAATTTTGCATATTGTGCAAGTAGATTATGATATTCAAATCCATAGGTAAAAGTATAAAGATTGAGGTCATTAGTATATCTACCACGGATATTATTTGCAAGGTCATTGTCTTGATGGGATGAGGTTTCTCAATTTGTATAGGAGTATCTCTTTGAGAAAAATCCATTATTTTTATTGACTAGAAAATGTTTTCTTATTCTAACTAATATTTCTATAAAAATTTCAAAGATGATGTTTTTTTCTTTTTTTTTAAATTAATTTATTCTTGTTATATCTCTATGGTTATCCCATCCCTTGTATCCTCCCATTCTCCCCTCCCTCCCATTTTCCCCTTATTCCCCTCCCCTATGACTATTCCTCAGAGGGATTACCTCCCCCTGTATATGCTCATAGGGTATCAAGTCTCTTCTCGGTGACCTGCTGTCCTTCCTCTGAGTGCCACTAGGTCTCCCCCTCCAGGGGACATGGTCAAATGTGAGGCACCAGAGTACATGAGAAAGTCATATCCCTCTCTCCACTCAAGTGTGGACACTGTCCTGTCCATTGGCTAGATCTGGGTAGGGGTTTAAATTTTGCCGCCTGCACCAGCACACAACAAGAAAATTTGCTCAACCATGTTCATAGCAGCCTTATTCATAATAGCCAGATCATGGAAACAGCCTAAATTTCCCTCAGTAGAAGAATGGATAAAGAAACTGTGGTTCATATACACTATGGAATACTACTCAGCTATTAAAAACAAGGAATTCCCGAAATTTGTGGATAAATGGACTGAGCTAGAAATGATCATAATGAGTGAGTTAACCCAGAAGCAGAAAGACTCAAATGGTATATACTCACTTATATCTGCATACTAGCCCAATGGGCATGTCCCACGAAAGCCTTCCCTTACCAGGAAACTGGGACAGAGGGGAGGACATCCTACTGGGACTCTAGATGAGAGAACCATGTGAGAATAGCAATGTAGAAGGATCCAGTGGGTCCTAGAAACCTACAAGTAGAACATTATGATAGGCAGATTTCGGCCCAGGGGTCCCACTCAAACTAAGGCACTAGTCAAAGGTGATGTTTTATATTTCATCTAAAATTATAACTGGGACAGAGGGGAGGACATCCTATTGGGACTCTAGAGGAGAGAAGCACGGGAGAATAGCAAAATAGAAGGATACAGAGTGTCCCAGAAACCTACAAGAAGAACATTGTGATAGGCAGATTTGGGCCCAGGGGTACCGCTCAAACTATGGCACCAGCCAAGGACAATACAGGCCATAAACTTCAAACCCCTACCCAGATCTAGCCAATGGACAGAACATTCTCCACAGTTGAGTGGAGAGTGGGGTATGATTTTCACATGTACTCTGGTGCCTCATATTTGACCATGTGCCCTGGAGGGGGAGACCTGGTGGCACTCAGAAGAAGGATAGCAAGCTACCAAGAAGAGACTTGATACCCTATGAGCATATAAAGGGGGAGGAAGTCCCCCCCCAGTCACAGTCATAGGGGAGGGTAGTAAGGGGAAAATGGGAGGGAGGGGAGAATGGGATGATACAAGGGATGGGATAACCATTGAGATGTAACAAGAATAAATTAATAAAAAAAAAGAAAATGGCAATAAAATCGCTATTATCCTATAAAAATCAAATATTTTTCTAGTAATGACAAAATCACATATTTCGTTGGTTAGTTTACCAAAAGAATGTTTTGCCCACTGTTAATTATGACTTGAGAAATTCTATACCAAAGTTTACCAGGTGCCTCTTATTTGAAGATCAAAAACGCATGCTGTAAATCCAGCTCCCTGAGGACAAGATTTAGAGGTGTTTATGTCAGCATGCAGCATGGAGAAAGGTGACTGAAAGTGAGAAAGTAGAAGAAAAATTGACCTCTACAGCAATCAGTCAGCCAAGAACAAAATTCATCCTTCCAGTCATGGGAAATTATGCTTTTTTCTTTCTATAATAGTACATATTCTCTGGTGTTGCTGGTATTTACTGAGTTTTATGCTGTATCATTTCCCACCTATCTCATTGGTCCTTCCAAATCAGTAACACAGAATCAGCTCCTTCAAACAACTTTATACTTTTTAAAATTTATTATCATTTCTTCAGATTATATCCTGAATACTATTGCCTCCCTTGTATCTTCCCCAGAGTTCACATCAGTGGCATTCAAAATTTTAGACTCACCAAGATAGGATAAGAGGTTTCCATCAAGATTGCAAAATACAATTAGCCAAAACACTATGAACGTAACATTTATATAATTCCTGATTGTGTTGTGGTTCTTCTTGATGTATGTAGTTTACTTATTTATGTATAGTAACATAAATGTATATGTAAAAAAGAAATATAATTTTAAAAAGGAGGGAAAAAGAAATGACTTATCTCAGCATATATTTGTTTAGAGGTGCATAGAAGCAGCTGTGATTAAAAAACAGCTTCAAAGCTAGTATTAGCGACACACATATCCCATTTTGAAGACTGTGGGTTTGTGGTCTTCTCTGGTTTTCATTCTTTTAGCCTCTTACAAATGGATTCACTTGAATCTGTACATCATGTCCGATATGATTAGGAGCTTCTGTGTTCTTAAATGCTGACTAATGTACTTAATGACACTGAATGTCACTGGAAAGTAACATGATATATGACATAGATTGTCGTCTCTGATTGAAAAAGTGCAATTTAAATATTTACATAAACATCAATAAGATGTTAATTATAATGATAAGTAAAAGACAAATATGGTTCTCATTCACATTGTTTATAAATGATAACCTTTTGGTTATCAAAACTGTGAAGAAACTGTTTTCAGCATCTTATTGAATGTCTCAGTAAAATTGAGAAGCTATATGAAAGAAGTTGTACAAATTGTAATTATCATTATAGTTCGTTAAAAGCATAGGCAGATATAACATATGCTTTGAATATAACTATTTGGGCTATAATATTGTGGGTTTCAAAACAAAGTAAATAAAAATGTACAAGAAGAAAAAAAATAAATTAGTATAATTTATCCAGATTATTTCCCAAATATTATTCCATCCCTTGTATCTTCCTCAGAGTTCTGGTCAGAGGCAGTCCCTCTCTCTCCCCACAGCTGTGGAGAATGAGCTGTCCGTTGGCTAGTTCTGAATAGAGTATCTATGTTGACTTCATGCATTGTCGTTGGTTGGTACCACAGTTTGTGCAGGCCCCCTGGGTGGTCCTGATCTGCAGGCCTTGGTGTTCTCCTTGTGGGGCTCCTGAAACTCTGTCTACTTCCATCCCCCCATTCTTCTATGCCACTGTCAACACTCCACCAGGAGTCCATCAGCTAGTTCCAGTGTCTGTCCCAATCCCCCGCTTGGTGAAGTTCCAGCAAACTTTGAATGAACCCAAATGACAGATGTAAATTGTTTCCTTTTCACTAAATTGCCCCCAAGAGTTGTGGGCAAGAAGGATAATAAACACTCAAATTTCATATCCTGTTAGAAATGTGTCAATATAAGCAATGGATTAGTGTGTGATATGAAGTCATTTTTAAAATTTATTGCAAATATTCTTGGACTTTAGCTTACCAAGCCCTGTTTCTGGAATGTAAAAGCCTTCATGAACCATATATTCTTATTAACACATTGTTTTGAGCAGAAGCAACCGATATGGATTTTAGTCTTAAGGAACTCTTAGGACTATTTTGTATTGGAAGGTTCCCACAAACTTCCTAATATATTTATCAAAGGCAAAATATAAATACTAAACTTCATTAGTTTTAAGTTGTTTTGGTCGCATTTACTGAAATAGATCAGTGAAAATATAGGTGTTTAAAAACTATTTTGACTATTTTTTTCCAGAATGTAAAACAAGCACATACAAATCAATAATGTTTTTATTTTACATAGATTATGCTTTTACATGGATATTTCAAGGCTGATATTTGATTGTTGACTGCCCAGATGTGATCTGGGAGAAGGAAGCTATGTCTTTGTGGGGTATGTATTTCAAAGGGCTTCTAAATTAAATTAAGCATCAAAAAGTTTATTTCTGATTAAAATTATTTTTATGAAATACCAAAAAGTCACACAAAGGCATAGAAAAATCTACACATTGTTATGTAAACTATATAACATATGTAAGACATAACTTCAGTGCTAGTGAATTATTTCCAAATATATTATGTTTTTATTATGTAGCTTTGGTTTTTAGGGATATTGCTTTTCTGACAAAATTGTCAATATTACACTTTAAATTTCATCATATTAAATATTCTACTTGTTTTAGAAAATTGACTTACATTGACACTATTTTATTTTCCTGTTTCTCTTTTATTTAGCATTGTGTATTTTTCTGTTGTTTGCTGTTGTTGTTGCTGATTTGATCTTTTAATATTACCTGATAAACTCTCCATTACCCATTTCTTTTTTTTTTTAATTTATTCGTATTACATCTCGATTGTTAGCCCTTCCCCTGTTTCCTCCCATTCTTCCCTCCCTCCCACTTCCCCCCTTCTACCCTCCCCTATGCCTGTGATTGAGGGAGACCTCCTCCCCCTATATATGCTCTTAGGATATCGAGTCTCTTATTGGTAACTTGCTATCCCTCCTCTGAGTGCCGCCAGGCCTCCCCATCCAGGGGACATGGTCAGAAAAGGGGCACCAGACTTCGTGTGAGAGTCAGATCTCCATTACCCGTTTCTAACAACATAGAGAAAGGACTGTGTGGTGTTTCTTTTTCTCCTAATAGAATGCCATTATACCCCCAAGACACTATTAGCTCTTTGAAAAATAATATAATGAGATAACTTTAAAGCAATAGTGACCTTACTTGGGTCAAGACATCATCCTTCCCCCATAAAATTGGATAATTTTTAAGTTCGTATTAGATCTTCTTTCTGGCTATAGTTTCAAAGTAGGCAGGTGGCAAAGGCCTCTTACACATCTGGATAACCTTGTTTGGTTTTTTGTTTGTTTTTCAAATTCTTGAAAATTCCTTTTTATATTCTAGCTTCTAAGACAACTTCTCATATGCATTAATAAGCTGCCTATCGTTTACACTTTCAGTTGAAATGTGGGCCTGAAACAATGGCCTATCATGCTGGACAGGTTTGGGCTGGGATCTCTTCATATGAATTTGTTGGAGAGGCCAGACAGTTTTGTTTCTGTTTTCAATTTATCAAAAGTAACAAGAAATATAACTAAAAGAATGTTTTATCCTCCTGATATTTAGAGCAAGTTAATCAGGTATAGCCTGGTCACAAATAAGTTGGGATATGCATATTATTCTTCAGAACTTAAAATAATGCATATGTACTTAATTATATCTAATTGTTTCATTAATATTGGTTTCCCATATAAAATCAATGCATATATGTGCATATAATACATGTTAATAGAGATTTCACATGAGATGGAGATGTGAAATAAGTATCACTTTCCTTAGCATTTAAAATATTTGAGAAATATTAACTTTTAAATAAATAGGTGCTCATTCATAGAGTCACTATATTACAAGTAAATTGTATATTAATTTCAATATGATATTGTCACAGTCCTCAGGATTTATAATGGGAAGAGAACACTTTTATTAGCTTCTTTTATAAAACAAATTATATAGCTTGATAACTAAAATTTGAATTATTATGACAAAGGTTAGTGAAGGTGACAAAAGTATGTTTAAATATTATGCCATATAGAGGTGAAAGATGAATATAGATTCTACATATATTGAGGTACACTTAACCATCTTTCAATATAACGTGGGACATGACAGAAATAAAAAAAAAACAATAAAAAGCTGACCCAAAGTAAGGTATTATTTTGTATTTTCTAGAATCTTAAACAAATCAAAACAATGAACTTGATTGAAGACTAAAGTTTGAATACACAAACCGATGAATTTTCAATCACAAAATAGACCACAGTTTTTTTATGATTTCCAGCTGTGTTTAAATAAATCTATCTAATTACATTGCAGCCTGCCATATAATTACAGGCTAATCCCATTCGAATGCTTAGAAAGTGAAAACAATGAACTCCACTGGGCTCTGAAAACATAGTTAAACAAATTGCGAAGTTTCTAGAGTAATCCTAGGTTTTTCTTTTTCTGATTTGTATTTGGCTTCCTGCTTCTAACAGATCATGTTTTTGACCTTAAGCCAAAAGTAAGAAAGACAGATAAGTCAGTGCTTGACACTTTCCCGCAAAGACTAGACCATCTGGACACTTTATATTTGTAACAGGTGCTTCTGGGATTTAGAGCCTAATTCTGGCCCGAATTCTGTTCTGTATGGGTGACTCTGTTGCTATGTGCAGTTGTGCATTGCATTAATTGGAGAGAATAGAAAAGGCCAAGTACTGCAATTAGTCAGTTGGTCATGCAGAAAAGAGCCTAGTGGCTTCGAGCCATGAAGTGCTGGGCACACAGATGCACAGCGCCATCAGTTTTGGTCTATGGTGTGCCCCTAGCCTGTGACAGGTAAAATGCCACTGTGTCTTGATGCAAGCTTTTGTCCTCCCTGAAAAAAAAAAAAACTACATTCTCTTGCCACTGAGAGAAAGTGCTTGTGTTGAAGAGGCTGAAAACCCTTCCTCTTGGAATAATATTGTTTGAATATTTAAGAATGATATAAAATGAATATAGTTAATAGAAACTATATATGGGTGTGTAAAATGCTTTAATGTGTTCTGTAATTATGTCGGTTTCAATGTGATATCTATTAGTTAAAATAACTAATGACATCTCCTTTTGTAATTAAGAAATTAGGAGAATTGCCAAATATCAAATAATAAAATGAATAACAAGACTGAAGTGAAGTTAAGCAGTCTACATGATAGTAACTACATAATGGAGCAACCAAGAGTATATTTTTAAGTGAACATTCCTTTTAAACTCTATGCCATGAAACTAATATTTATAAATGTATATGTGGTAGTTGTCATATCTTTAATGATGTCATAGTATTTTAGTGTTTTCAATATTCAATGTTGTGCCATATACAAAAGTTTCTAGTAAATTCAACAAATAGAGATAGTCTGTGCTGTGTAGAAGGAAAGGAATAGGAAAATCCTTGTCTGGTGGAATTTGGATGTATGAGCAACACATGATGTATATTTAATGCTTTGCTTTGTATGCTTTATATATATATATATATATATATATATATTCATATTACATCTCAATGGTTATCCCATCCCTTGTATCCTCCCATTCCTCCCTCCCTCCTGCTTTCCCCTTACTCCCCTCCCCTATGACTGTTCCTGAGGGGGACTTCCTCCCCCTGTATATGCTCATAGGGTATAACATTTCTTCTTGGTAGGCTGCTATCTTTCCTCTGAGTGCCATCAAGCCTCACCAGCAAGGATCCATGGTCAAAAATGGGGCACCAGAGTTTGTGTGAAAGTCAGTCTCCACTCTCAACTGAACAGTGGAGAATGTCCTTTCCATTGGCTAGATCAGGGTAGGGGTTCGAAGTTTATTTCCCATATTGTCCTTGTCTGTTGCTACAGTTTGATCAGGACCCCTGGGCCTAGATCTGCCCATCATAATGTTCTTCTTGTAGATTTCTAGGACCCTCTGGATCTTTCTATTTCCCCATTCTCTCAGGCTTCTCTCACCTAGAGTCCCAATATGTATGCTTTCAAATAATAGAACAAAATTGTATCATAGAGGAAATAGTGAGAACATCACAGGTGTGAAATGGACAGATACTACTTGAACTGTGAGGATGAGGGATAACTCTGGCTGCAGGAGATATGTGTATAGAAACTTACAGTGAAATGAAAACATACAGCATCATTTTGCATAAACTATTACCCACAAGCTTATTGATTTATAAACTTTGGTCTTCAGCTAGTGCTTTTCGCGGGGCAAATGTGGAAACTTGGTGAGGTGTGCTGAACTACTTGGGGAGGTCTCTGGTAGATGGGTCTTGAGGTACAAATCAGTCTAGGCTTCACTTCTGGTTTTTCAGATTTCTATCTTTCAAGATACAGAGAGTTCAGATTACCTTATCTGCTGCTACAGTGGCATTTTGCATGCACATCCCTTCTGTCATGATGAAACGTTCCATCAAATCCTGATTTCAAATATCTCCTCTCCAAAGACACTTCTTGTCAGAAGTTTTATTCCAGCCACACGAAAAGCAATAATTGCATCACTTAAAAATTGGTTCTTGACAGGACACTTCAGGCCAAGGAATAATCAGAGGGGACAACAGTGTATCCTTCCTGAGAGGTGTGTGTGTGTGTGTGTGTGGAAGCACAACATTTTGTATATAAATCATACCTCAAAATATTTCTTTCTTTAGATTTTATGTAGTTTATTGCTCTGAGATTATGAGTTATCTAGTTTTTGGTGTATTTAAGAACTTAGTGTTTAAAGTTAAATAGGACTGAGGTGCATATAAAACACTCCTTGCCTTGGTCCATCAGGAACTGCTTCACTCACTTTATCTTCATTTGATCATATGCTAGGTAACTGACTTATTAATCATCAACACTTTGGAGCTAGAGAAAAAGATATGCAATTACAGACTGAACAGCCTGATAGATTTTTAAATGGCAGGGTATAATAAAAGGAAAGATCTGTTAAACAGATCAAGTGGTATAGCTTCAACAAAGTGATTCTCAAAATACTAGATTTATATAATATGCACTTTACAAATATCAACAGTCATCGCCATCAGTATTAACTTCTAGGAATCATTGATCTCATGATTTTGAGCAAATTGCAAGTCAGATTTGATTAATTGTGGCTGATTTTGCTGACTCCAAAACACCTTGAAATAGCTATTTGCACATGTAATTTATACTAATTCTATAATTTTCATTGAGGCAACTATCCTGGTATCATTTATTCCTCCATTTGTAATGAAGTAGTCTTCCACAGGAAAAAAATAATTAGTACTTAAAAGTTGTATATTCATATACACTTTAAGGTATTTCTATCTTATTTTTAAATTATATTTCTTTTAAGTGTGTAAACATGAAATAGCATTTATCCTTCAATATATAACAGCTGAGAAAAACACATTTTCTTGGATTGTATGGATAACACCAAACTCAAACATCAAGGTCTTAAATTCATTCATCTTTACTTCCACCTTTTAAGGTAATGAAACATTGAGTTTCTTTGGTAGAATTTTTTTCCTTCTCTATTATTTGGAAAAATACCTCAGTAATAATAATGACAATAATAATGACTTTATGTAGCACAGAAGATGGCAGGAAATGTGTGCTCCTTTCAGGAGTTATTTAAGACTTATTTGCAGAGTTGTAGAGATATATGTACAATAGCATCTCCCCATTTGAAAAAAAAAAATCCCGAACTGAGGAATAAACCTTATGTAACTCTCCAAATTGTTGTTAGTAGTTACGATTAATGTTACTTCATGAAGTCAGTTTCTGAGCTCTCACTTTCACTGCAGCAGCAGCTGCGGCACCCCTTAGACTGCCGCTCCTATTAGCCATCAGACGCTCTTGAGAGAAGCATCGAAACCGAAAGCATTTGTTGCATTCGCGCCAAAACTAATAGGTGGTGCTGGCTGACTCTTTTAGGCTTTTTTTTTTTTTTTTGTAGGCTGTTATGGTAAAACAAACAAACAAAAGAACAACAACAAAA
The DNA here is from genome assembly GCA_907169655.1 of Acomys percivali. NCBI lineage: Eukaryota > Metazoa > Chordata > Mammalia > Rodentia > Muridae > Acomys > Acomys percivali. Next base: position 26,233,035 of record OU015748.1, on the reverse strand, counting down.
AACACCATAATAAAAGTCCTGTAGGAATCTGCTGAAATGAAAGATTATTGTTTAACATTCTGAAAAACCTCGTTAAGGTAGACATCCAAAAAATGTATAAGAAAGGGATATTTGAAGCCATATATAAAGTAGGACCATTTATTCTCATCATTTTTTTCGTCTGAATGTTGCAAATTTACCAAGTTGTTTCCTTATTGGATGAACTCAGGAATGCAATACGTTTCTACATTCTACTAGCACTACAGGCAACTTAGGGAAGTCAACATTCAGAAAATGAACACTCTTCTCAAAAACCTTCAAGATAGATATTAGAGAGACACTTAGTAGCACAGATATTTACTACATGTTTCAAAGTGGACAGAAAGAGGAAAGGGAGAGAGAGAGAGAGAGAGAGAGAGAGAGAGAGAGAGAGAGAGAGAGAGA
>OU015748.1:26158007-26232602 GCA_907169655.1 Acomys percivali | reverse complement strand
AGAGAGAGAGAGAGAGAGAGAGAGAGAGAGAGAGAGAGAGAGAGAGAATTTCATTCATACATATGCTTAATAATTTTTATTTCCCTAACATTAATACCAAGTATTTACCAACAGGTTTTTTTATTGTTGAAATCTTCAAAACATTTCATTATGCTATTTCTTCAAACTCCTTAAAATTTCATTCATTTTAATGTACATTTTATACTGTTTTCATTTTAATTCATAGAAATAGTACCAAAAACCAAAATTTCCTCATTACTAAACTGGCATTTAGTTGCTCATAATCTGTCTCATGAACCTCTTTTCTGTGTCTGTGGTTTTGCTCTCTGATCCTACTGTACAAATTCACTTTACTGTGCTAATCTTTATATGAACACCAAATTACTTTCATAGTTATAATTGTAGCCAGCCCCACTCTTCTCTGACCTGCTTGTTTAGTTTATCATTATGCTATTTAAAATGCTTACATCTTTGTGTATAGAGTTTTATTCAGACTTGATGTTGGGAAGCCAGCTGGCTATAAAATGTATTGTTTCTAGATGAGCACATAAACACTAATCGAGCTGATGTTTAAATCTACTATGAAGACTTTGTAATAAATCTCTGATCACAATCCCTGTGTCTAATTAACCTCCACTGTATCTGCTAGTCTTTACTATCCATGATTACAAAGTTTCCCTTCAATTTATTTTCTAAAGTATCCACAGAAAACAGGAATATGGAGAACTATCAAAAATAACACAGATGTAGCAGGTGGGCAGGTCAGGATTCATGTTGGGCCTCTGGTAAGGGGAGCCAGGGCTGTCTCTGACATGGACTTCCGTGACTGCTTTTTGATCACTCTGCCTGGCTGGGCTGCCTCATCAGGCCACAAGGGAAGAGGACATGTGCAGTCCCATTGTGACTTGATGAGCTGGGGTGGCAGTGAGGGGCTCCCTTTTCTGAAGAACAGGGAATAGAGCACGGATGAGATAAGAGGGAGGGTGAGAGCCGAAGGAGATGAGGGAGGGGCCTAAGACTGTGATGTAAAGTGAATAAATAAATGAATTTTTAAAATTCTAATTCTTCCTAAATTATCAAAGTTGGCTTTTCTTTTATTCAATTTAAAAATTGAAGCAATCAAAAGCAGAATAGCAAATGTATCAGTGTGGCACAATGTTGTGTATTTTCTTTCATTGTTTTTCCCTACTGCTTTGCCAGCTCACTGTGATTTAACGATGTTTAATATAAGTGTTTACTCATGGTAACCTTCACACAGATGTATATGAATCATAACATTTCATATAAACTATGAGTTGACACATACACTGAATCCTAGACAAGGAGACTAGTAATTAAAAGATTTTTAACATAATTGATGTTTAAACACAGTACAGTGTACATAGGGGGAATTCCGCAAAGGCTCCATTTTAAAGGAAGTGCTACAATCAGTCAATGGCTGATGTCTTCTGCAGGTGATCAACCCATACACTTCTGAGGGCAACACTAAATGGACTCAGTAGAGACAGAAAAGGAGAGGGAAAAACAGAGACCCAGAGACAGAGTGACAAGAGACAGAGAGACAGAGAGAGAGAGAGAGAGAGAGAGAGAGTAACAATGGGAAATCAGTCAGGAATTTGAGAGCAAGTAAACACTACTACAAGTTAAAGGTATCTCATACATTCCCATATATTTTAGAATATCACTATTAATTTGAATGCATGTATGGGGGTACATATTAAATATACGATAAGGGTATTTCATGTATTCATAAGGACATTATATATTCATAAGGATATTTCTCAATGTGTTTCTCAGTTAGTGTTTATTTTTAGTATGATTCCATGTAGTGTAATACTTGTGCTAGCGTATAAAGGGAAAGCAGGCTTAAACAATCATTTCAAGAAAGGAGCTTTCCAATGTCAAATAATTCTCGACTCTATTCTCAGAAAACAATTTAGTGGCTACACTGTATCACAATTGATTTAACCAATGAGGGAAAACTTAAACTCTTTGTTCACAATTCTTTCACCAAACCACAAGGTTACAAACACCTTTGAATTTGATCTTTTTAAATAATATTTATGATATAGATCAGTTTCCAAGAAATTAATTTCCACATAGGGCGATCAAGAACACAAGCATTGTAAATACAGTTATATTGTACTGATTAATTTACAAATTTCTCTGGCAAGAAGGTTAAGAAAGAGGAATATTTGGCAGAAGAAGAAAACTCTTTATCTTAGGTTAAGGCCTTTATTTTATTTTCTATTTTTTCATACTCTTCAACTTATGGTGATCTGTCTTTTGCAGAAAGTTTCCTCTGGTTACAGTAAGTAACACTCATCCAGGTTACTGCTATCAACAGAAACACAGCAATTTGTGAGTCACTGCTGTTTCTGAAGATATAGGAAATGGAAGTGCATATAACATATGACAAGTACAAGAAATAGGAGAGGCTAAAATATGAGGATGACTATTGTTTTCTTCAGACAGGATTACATTATAAAAACAGCACAGAAGTATAAAGAAAGCAGACTGGAGATCTGGCCAATATACTGTTCTTTCCAGACAAGGGTGATATAGTTTCCATAAGTGGTTCTGGTCCAGGGGACAGAACAGGTCTCTTAAGAATTTCATTTAGTCTTGATTACTGAAGTGCTTACTGTTTTCCCTGCCTCCTTTAATTTTGCTCACACTGCTTCCTGCACTTACTCATTCTGTCAAATTGTGTTAGTAAAATTTACCTATTTATTCTAGTCCTAACATAACAGCCTTACATTAGCCTACAAGCATTATTAGAGTGCTATCACACTCCAGGCTAGTGCCTGCATCTTTCCGCTCTGCTCACATTATGTACCATTTGCTCACTGTTTTTTTTTTTTTTTCATTTCCTTTTAGTTAATAGTATACTCTGAGTTCTTCCCATTTGATAATGCAATATCTCAATTAGTTATTCCTATTGAGGTAAGAAAAGAGCTCTCACCTAAAAGAGGGCTAGCAGATAATTTATTTTGGAGACAAATATGAGTGATCATGGCCTGGGTACAGATTTGAGTTACTCCAAATTCATGTCCAGTGTACTAACATTTCCATACGACTTTACAGTAAGAAGATAAGGAAAATTGTAAAGCAAGTAGACAGTATGCTGATAGAAACATCAAGTTACAGAAATATAGGGAAATCTCTGCTATAGGCCTCAGATGTATCTAAGGAATTGTTAACCTTTTAGTTGATAGACACCAGTGTTCTATTAATATATTCAAGAAGCTTCATCTGATAGTCACATGGATGTTAGGTCAGACACAGGTGCACAATGAATGTTCTGAAGAGAGTAAAGATAGATGAATAGAAGTTCTAATCATTCTCGGCAAACAACATTCTACAACCTCGGTAATTATTGAAAGTTCATTGTAAGGTGAGTATGTATGTATAGGAGTGTGCACATCAACGTTTCTGGAACTTCTGTCCACATTTCTACCATAAAACAGGCCTCACATTTGGTTCATGTAAAAATATTCTACGTGCTTTTTAAACTGCACCATTCTCCTCACTATGCATCTCCTGTCGCTGTTTCTCTCAAGTGTAGGCACATCTGCTCAATACTGCTGCCTTTGTTACTTCTGTACTTTTTATACAGAAATGTTTAATCTGTAAGACACAAGGTTATCTTGAGGATCTTGGAACCTTAAACAGGCACTTTGTATCACCAATATGTGAGTCATGGGATCAATGGCTGCAGGAAAAGCCTGATAAACTGTCTAAGGCAAATATTGAGAGGACATTTCTGACATAAGTAAAAAGAATGAAACAGATGATACAAATTGAAAGCCCTTAGCAGAATTTTCACCTTGAAGAAACAAAATATCAACCAAACTAATGTTTGTTGTGACATTCCAAGAAGTGATGCATTCCCTCTGGGGGAGAACTGGGATGCTTGACAGATCTGTGGCTGACCAATAATATTGCCTTAAGCAAACTATTCAGTGAACTCCTACCTGTGCCACTCCCTAAAGGGAGAATGTTGGAATCACTTACCTGTAAAGACATTCTGCTATGTTGATATGATATTAAAGGCAACTTTATTTTATTATAAATTGTAAATTACTTTTCAGCCATTAACATTTTCTTTCCATGCTTTCAAACTTTCATATCTTGATGTATTTACAAAAATGCTAGACACATGAATTATCTTTCTCTACCACATATGTTCCAACACATACAAGCATCATAAATCTGCCAGTTTTGAGTCTGACATCGTGGTGTATGTCAGTAAGCCCAGCACTCAGTAGTCAGACAAAGGAAATTTGCAAGTAGCTGAAGGCCAGTCAGTTCTTATTAGTGAAGGCTATTCAGGAATACATAAGAAGCCTTGTCTAAACAAACAAACAAATGTAAATTTAAATTGATATAAAGAAAATTTGTTAATTTCATTAAGCAGTGAATTTTAATCATACTTTTAATGAGGATTTCTGTAAGGTATTTTGATCATGGTTATTCTTTCCTTTATCTTCCCCCAGATTCTCCCTTCTTTATCCATCCATCCAACACCACTTTCTGTAAATCTCTTTTTAGAAATCTAGCAGACTAACTAAAAAAACTCGTGTAAAAACTCAAAAAGCATACAGACAGACAGACAGACAGACAGACAGACAGAGACAGAGAAACAGAGAGACAGAGAGACAGAGACAGATAAAGAAAAGAGAGACTGATAGAGGACAGTAACACACAAATAGGTTTTTTAAAAAAGAAAAGATACACATTATTCTCAGTTCTCTATCAAAGCTCACAGAGGGTGAATAGTAGAGAATAACTAGACATAATATAATTTATTTTCTTTATTATTTAAAGTTTACTAAACAATTGACTTAGAATTACAATCACCTTTAGTCTAGCCTCATTGAAACATATGTATACAAACTTGAATAATTAAGTGTATAATACTGAACCAACTGATGAAAATGACTGTTAATAAGTATTAAGGGAGCAAGAGACCTGTTAAGTTACTATGAAGAATTAGTTTTTTGCCTTTCACCCTGGGAAAGAACAGGATGGAAATAGTTTAGAAAGACTACATAGTAATGCTCAAAATAAGTTGTTCACAAAGTCTTTGTTTGATTGAAAGTTTGAAAAAAAATCCATTCTTTTACTTCATAATTTCTAGTACCAATAAAATAATTATATGAATTAATACTTAGAGTTTTACTTCGTATAAACACATTGGGATCTCAGGTTTATATTTCCAAAGAAAGATGGATAAATAGTATGAAATTTATTTTTTAATAAGAAAATAAATATGCTTCTTGGTTAACTCACTCATTATGATCATTTCTAGTTCAATCCATTTGTCCACAAATTTCGGGAATTCTTTGTTTATAATAGCGGAGCAGTATTCCATAGTATAAATGTACCACAGTTTCTTTATCCATTCTTCTACTAAGGGACACGTAGACTGTTTCCATGTTCTGGCTATTATGAATAAGCCTGCTATGAACATAGTTGAGCAAATGTTCTTGTTGTGTGCTGGAACATTTTCTGGGTATATTCCAAGGAGTGGAACAGCTGGGTCTTGAGGAAGCCCTATTCCCAGTTTTCTGATATGGAGTCAGATAGATTTCCAAAGTGGCTATACTGGTTTGCATTCCCACCAGCAATGAAGGAGTGTTCCTGTCTCTCCACATCCTCACCAGCTTGTGGTGTCACTTCAATTTTTGATCTTAGCCATTCTGATGGGTATAAGATGGAATCTCAGAGTTGTTTTTATTTGCATTTCCCTGATGACTAAGGAGGTGGAGCATGTCTTTAAGTGTTTCTCAACCATTTGATATTCCTCTGTTGAGAACTCCCTGTTTAGTTCTGAATCCCTGAGTTAGAACTGAGTCCCGTTACTGAATTAGGTTATTTGGTTTGGTGGTGTTTAATTTCTTGAGTTCTTTATATATTTTGTGTATGTAAAGGAAAAGGAAAACACAATTTCTTTTAATTTGTTTGTTTGTGTGTTTGTTTGTCTTTCAAGACAGGGTTTTCCTGTGTAGCCTTGGCTGTCTTAGATTCTTTTTGTACATTAAGCTGACACTTAACTCACAGAGATCCGCCTGACTCTGCCTCCCTGAGTGGTGGGATTACAGGTGTGTGCCACTGGACCATGCTAGAAAAATCATTTTCATTCATATTTATGCTGTGAAAATGACTAAAGAACTGAGGGATGTCTAAATGTTATAGCTAGGAAAGCCAGTATACTCCAAACCCTTGGTATCAATTCATTGTTCTACCTCAAAACTAAAATTAAATCATAGTTTTACTTTTTAAAATTTAGCAGTTATGAATGATTTTTGTCCCCTGTTCTTCATCAGTATTTTTTCACTGTAATAACTTAAAAGTTTATATTTATTATTGAACAATGAGGAAATGTTTTTTGGAGGTACTAACTGGCAATCTTTAGTGGCCAATTGGAAAACGTCCTTTTCTACACACTATGTAGCTTGAATTTATGCTTCAAGGGGCTCAAGGCCTCCAACACATCCAATTGGAGATTTCACAGCATATAGCAGAGTCAGATTGTAGTCAAAATCCTAGGCAAATGAACATAATCTAATAGCCAAGTAATTTAATATATATATATATATATATCTTATTGCTGCTGCTTCTTACTTCAAAATGAGAATTGAAATGATCTTGTCTTAGTTTGCTTCCTTCTTGGTTTAATAAAACACTGATCACAACCAACTTGAGGAAGGAAAGCCTTTGTTTGGCTTACAGTATACATTCTTACCAAGTGAAGCCCATAAAAGAATTTAGGGCAGAAATCTTGGATAAAATTCTACTTACTGGCTTGCTCCTTGTCTTGCTCAATGGCCTTTCTTGTGCAGCTCATGTCCATGTCCAGTGGACTGAGTGCTCCTACATCAAAGAGCAAGTGAGAAATTGTCTCACATAAATGGCCCCAGATAAATCTGCCCTATGTGATTCCTCAGCTGATGATGCCTCTTCCCAAGTTACTGTGGGTTGTGTTAAAAAGACACCTCAAGCTAGCTGTGACAGCATCTTCCATAATACTTGCAACTATTTTCAGCCTGCATATAAAACTATATTATATTTATATTATGTTTATTAATATTTCATGTATATTGACTCATTTATAATTCCAATTAGACATTTGAGAATAAACTATCTCTTATAGTTTGCATTCTTAAATTTTGGAATTCCTTTTAAAAGAAGGAATAAATCTAAAAATCATTTTCAAGAAACAGAGAGAAAATGGCTCAGACACATGGATGAAGAGTGGGGCATGGATCCTCACTTTTGCTTTGCTGTCCAGGTTACAGGATTCTTGAGGATGATCTGCTCACAAAGTCCTTATAAATGTAATCTCTAAAGGTTTTCTAACTAACTCCCCAGGTTATTGTATGACAACTGAAGGGAGCTTTGTGCCAAGAGGTGATCCCTTCCAGACAGACCCCAGATTAAGAACAGACCACAATCCACACACCAATTTCCAACACAAAGACCTTTTCTTAAACTGAAAACACCACCACGGGGCAGCTGAATCTGAATAGGGCACAAACACAGGCAGGTGACTCTTTGTTCTTTTTAGGAGAAAAAAGAGGAACCTGTGTTAGGATGACTTGGTAAACTGTTAGGATGAGTGGCACCTGCTAGTCAGTGTAGCTACATAAAGAATTTTGATAGCTGGACCTTACTGGCCGACCTCAGAAATGAGCCAGTGGCCAAATAAAGAGTCTAGTTGGCGAATGCATACCAAAAAACGAATTGAGGGAAAGGCAGGACTGACTTGTACCATATTTGCCATGTTTGACCTACTAGAACCCTTCAAAAACTTCAGGGGGGAAAAGAGTAAAATGTTTACAATCAACAAAACAGACAGTGAGAGCACTTGAAATGGTCAGGACACTGTAAAATGTCCAAATCACATCAGAACCTCACACTGTCACTTCTAAATTATAGTTTGTCAGTAGGGTGGAAATACAGACTCGAGCTGTATCGCTTGTATTCAGCAGCACTGTCGCTATGCTACAGAGAATGCTTAAAGTAACTTAATTCTTCTCACCAAACCTGATGCTGTTGGCAGCTTCTGATCTGGCTGCGTGCCCTGACATGAATTGCAGATTCTCGGTGCTCCTTTGGAGAGGAGTTTGAGGAGGATGAAAGCAGATGCAGGGAGACACAGATGGAGCCCAGAAGCCAAATAGCATGAGGCTCCTCACTACAACAGTGGGTTTGGCAGCTTCACACTGTTTTAAGGAAGAAAGGTAATTTTCTATAAAGTAATTAGATCATCACTTAAACAAACCATTGCTGTGGTTGTATTTTGCTTTCATTAACTTTAGGAAATGTCCTTTGAATATGAGTAAAAATTAAGTGGCTAATTGTGGTAGTTATGTATTTTATTTTGGTTGTTTGAAAGACATTTATGGGACCTGGGGTTTGAAGGTGATTATTTTTTTGGAACATATCTTGCCTTGTCTTCACAACCTAAGTCAGTGTCAACATTTGCAAACATACAGCCCAGTGAAAGGCTTCTGTTGCTTGGCCTGTGGAAAACCTTAAACCAATGCCAAATGGTTCTCTTTCTAGCACTGAGCCTCTTAAGGCTGCTTTAGTGATCTTCGTAGCAACTCTTGTAGAACATCACACTTTCATTCCCGTGGTGGCTAGATGCCTTTACATCAGCAGCTTTCCCCAAAGACAGGGCTCTAAGAAAAGAGTTTCTAATGCACTGCTGTTATGATCATCCTCAGTCTACCTTTTGTCCTTGGGGAGTAATCTATCCCAAAGATAGATTTTGTAGACTGTAATAGCTGGTACCCATTAATTTGACAACTACATGTTATGCAAGGTACTGCCTGTCATTCTGACATTTGCAATTTTATCTAGTAAAAATCAGCAAGGTCTTAAGCTGGCCTACCAGCCAGATATTCTAATTAATATGGCAGAAATAATTTGTAGCAACAACTGAGGCTATATTTACATACAGGAAGTTTATAATTGTGTCTTAGGCTTTAATGTGTGGCTGTGGTCTCTTCAGATGTTAATTTTTACACTTGAACATATCATTAGGCCTATAAGAGATATCTTAGTGAACATTTTGGGAGGGCAGAAACTTAAAGATGCTTATGTTGCTAAAAGAAGAATAGGTCACCCCTTGGCAATCACATGGACCTCAGAAAATGCTTACAAGTAGCCATCTGAGCCACTGTATTGCTCCACAAGACAGGCTTTATGTGTCTTGGCTACTGTCAGACCCAGCTGTGAACTGATAAGGAAGAACTGACTGTTGCAAGCTTAGCAACCAAAAGGTGTGGAGACTGCAGGCATCCTTCTGCAAAGGGTGGATTACTTATGACCCAACACGCTCGCACTTGGACCTGAAGCTGGCACAGGTGGCTTTAGCATGCCTGTTTTAACGGCTTACTTCACAAGCTCAGCATTTTCAAAGTAAACGTAGATGAAATAAAGATTTAGCTTTAGGCAAAAAAAAAAAAAAATCTAGAAAGAAGGAGGGAGACAGACAGAGATGGGGGGAAGGCAAAAGAAATCTCACATTAGCCCTTAGAATCTCTTTAAATATTCTTTGTTAGATCTTTTTTTAACAACATTTGCTATTGGGGAAGCTGAATTTTATGGATACTTTAAACTTCACTTCAGGCTTGCCTTTAAATTGTATATTTCTTGTGAGATAATGTCTTCTAGAAATGTCAGAGGCTACACATATGAAGTTTCACCAAGATGTTTGCCTAAACATGGCCTGAAGAAGGTAGACACTAATATACACTCTAATGAGGATGCTTCAACCTGCAAGAGGGTTAGAGTCACCTGAGAAGGGACTGTTAATTGAGGGATTTCTCATATACACACCGGCCTATGAGCATGTCTGTTGTAGATTGTCTTGATTGATGACTTGACTATAGGAGGGTCCAGGCTGCTGTGAACAGCACCATGTGAGCATCTTAAACATGAACCTAAGCTAAGGAGAAGGCAGCAAGCATCTCTCCTCAGGGTTTCTTTTCAGGCTCCTGCTTGGGTTCCTGCATTGACTTCCCTCAGTGAAGGACTCTTCATTGAAGCATTAGTCACAAGAATCCTTTTCTTGCCTAAATAATTTTTGGTCAGAGTGATTTACTATTCAGCAGAAAAGAATTTAGAACAACTAGATTACCAAAGGTGGGTAATTCTGAAATTTGTAGTTTATCCAAAGATGAGAAACATTTGTCAAAATGGAACTACTAATTTTTTATTTAAATATCAAAAGTCTATTTTGCAAAGTAAGATACAGGAAAAAAATTTTCAGTGACATTGAACTAAATACGTTCTCATTTACAATGAACAGTGAAATGAATAAATCTCTTGCTCTTACTCATATCTCCTCTCCACGAATATAGGTTCATATTGAATGCAGTGATTGGTATATTTCACTATGCCCTTTAAAGATACTTAATATTGTCCTTTCTCCTTCCTCTACCCTACACTTGCATCCATTTCTCCATTTAAAGTCCCTCCCGTCCTTATCCACCTTCCCCACACAGTACCTCTCTTTTACAATGCCACCCACCCCTGGCATCACAGTCCTCCTCCTATCCAACGGCTTTTTTCTAGATTCCATATTCCATAGGTATTACAAGCAGAGATTGTGCTTTATATCCACAAATGTGTTAGACCATTTGTTATAGGTCTTTCTGTGTGACCTTACTAAATAGAATGTGTTAGTTTTTTCCTTTTTAACTAATTTCCAAACTCATTTTGCTAAACTTCCTAAATATTTATTTACATATTTATTCATATGAAATAATATGGGCTTATTTTACATAAAGTTAATTTTTGACATGTCTAATAGCTTGCTAAATAATCTTGTATCTTAATAATTTAACTATAATTAAAATGTTACCATGTCTATTTATTGACATACAGATTTACTTCACTCAGATTATTAAATAATGGTCTTAAATTTCTTTAATAAATTCTTAACTATCCAAGGTTTTCACTATCTGTTAAATACACAACACTTGTCAAAATGGAATCCTTGACTAATAATGAAAAGTATCAATTTAAATCAATTTTAATAATTTATATGTAATTTGGCACTATATACACATTAATTTTACAATATCAAAGACATCAAATATAATCTTTTTTATTTTCCTAAAATATATGCCTTTTAAAGCCAGAGTATACATGTAGCCTATGACATCACAAATGTTAACACCATGTGACATCACTATAGATGACGTAAACTATTGCTTGTTTTAGTTACAGAAACCAGGCACAAGTGTCTTAGAGAACATAGAAATGTAAGTGTGGCTGGTTGTGTAAATATTTAAATCTCATAGCAAGCTAAGTAAATTCTGTAATCATCTGTTTATATCGCCTTAAAGTATATTCAATTTATTCTCCATCTTTTCTTTTATTTTTCTAAAAGTTATTCAAATGCTTAGAAGCATTATTGAATGAGTAGGAAGCTTCAGTATTAGCAGGTACCACATTCACAGACAACGGATTAGTATAATTAATATATAATGGTATAAAACACTAATATTGGTTAGAAATAGCTTAGCTTATGAACACAGATAATTCACTACTGTTGATCAATTAATGTCCCTATGTAGAATAAAGTGATTAAAGTCTAATTCATCTGTGTTTAGGTTTAACTATAATATTAGTGGTATGAACCTAATAGTACATATACCAAACTTTTATTTCTTTTTTCCCTTTCTTCCAGTGGGCATGGCTGGTCTTTGAGTGGATATCTACTGCATTATTCTGTAGGAAGTCAACAGACAGCCAAGACTACATGAACAGATTTAGAACACTGTGTTGAGATTACCAGTAGTGAACCAACAAACAATGGATGTCTCTGGATCAAAAAAAATAATGCAATTGTTTTCTTGTTTCTCTTGGGCCCAAGATCAAAATAAACTCAAACATAAATCCCATGAAGTGGAAAAAAACCTCTGTCGAGAAAATAAGTCTTTGAGAGAAGAAAACAAGGCTCTAAGACAAGATAACAGATTCCTCTGGGGGGAAAACAAAGCCCTAGAAAAAGAAAATAAGACCTTTCGAATGGACAACCAGTTCATCAGGGAAAGAAATCACATCCTAAGGCAGCAAAACCAGCTACTCCAAAAGGTGAAGAAGTTTATTTTGGAGAACCCAATTGTTTCTGGCGAAGAACTCAATGCCGTGAACCCAGAAAGAAAGTCTTTCTGTCAACAGAATCGAGCGATGGAGGCTCAGATCACAGCTCTCCGGCAGCAAGAGAAAGCCTTCCAGAAGGAAGCCAAGGCTCTCCATGAAGAGATCAAATCCCTCCGTGAAGAGACCAAGGCTCTCAAGCACCAGGAGATGGCTCTCAGAATGGAAGAAAAAGCCCTGAAGAGGGACAGAGTGGCTGCGGAGCTGGAGGAGGCCCTGACAAAGGAGGGGGCTGCTCTAGAGATGGAAGAACAGGCTTTGTGGAAGGAGGAGCAGGCTCTGCGGGAGGAGAACAAGGCGCTGAGAGAAGAGCATGGGGCTCTGCAAGATGAAGAAGTCGCCCTGCAGGAAGAGGCGAAAATCCTGCAGGAATGGAATCATCTTCTTCACAGGAAAATCAACAACCTCTCAGGAAAAGCGCATCATAATGAGCCAGACAGGAAGTGTGACCTAAGAATGTAATCACAATATCGCGACAATCATGGCATTCTAGAACATAGCACTAGAATTCAAAGGTGAAGCATTATGGTCAGCAGCTTCAGAAAATGAAATGCTCAATATTTGGTCAAGGAAACTAAATAAAGGCCTGAGCAGTGAACAAAAAATATATGGTTGCATCTTTTTCTCTAAGTTATAGATGATTGTTGGCAGCATTTATAAAACATTTAATGTATAAGTTTATTTTACCCTTTGAGAGAATTATGGTGAATGTCATAGACCATCGTAAGAAAATAAGAAATATTCCCCTTAATGTTTGCGTTTTGTTTTTGCTTTAAAATGTCCACCACATATCTGTTTTACCAGCATGTGGGGAAAATATACTGGGAAATCAATGGCTTACCGTTGTCCTTTATTACTACATACTGATTTCAAGGCTGGCCTGGGCTGCCTGAGACCATGTCTTCAAAAACAAGGCAACAATACTTTTTATATAAATTAAATGATGGAGTAGTGAAGAAATATGTGTACAATCTGTATATTGAAGAATGTCTCTTCTGATTGTTTTGCGTATGAAACTATCTAGTGAATAATCTTATAGCTAGTAAGAAAGAATTTCAAGTTTTGTTGGTATAAGAAGTATTCATGTTCAAAGTTTCCTTACATTTTTTGGTTTGGTTTTCAAGACAGAGTTTCTCTGTGTAGCCTTGGCTGTCCTGGACTCACTTTGTAGACCAGGCTGACTGCAAACTCACAGCAATCCACCTGCCTCTGCCTCCCTAGTGCTGGGATTAAAGACGTGCACCACCACGCCCGGCACAGGTTTCTCTATATTTTAATGTTTTACTTATTTTACCACTTTTTCTTATTGAAAGGAATATTTCTTTTTTACAAAACCATATTAAATAAAGAGGAAAAAGAAAATAAGGCTTTCCAAAATGAAATGTGAGTACATGGAAGAGTTTCTGCTCAATAGACATTAAAGGGCCAGGAGTGGTGGAAGAAGCCTGTAATCCTGCCACTCTAGATGAAGAGGCGGGGGAAGCTTTGCGTCTGTAGTCAAACTGGTCAGCATGGATACTTCTAGCTCACCAGAGGCTAAATGGTGAATTCCTGCCTTAATTTGAAAACAGAGAAATTAAAGGAACCTTAAATTTTCATATTAGTAGGGACAGTTGAGCTGATTGTGTTTTTAAAAATCATATTTCTGCCCAGTTACATGGATTTATTGAATATCTATTTCAGAATATTAGAAAAGAAGCTTCGAAGACTGTTTATTGTTTTCATTGCTTTAAATTTTGAAAACTTAATTCACCGTAAATAGATTCTATTGAATATATCTGAAATCACTTGTCAATGATTGTGTGCTATTAGGAAGTGGGAATGTAAGAAAAACATAAAAAGGAAACATATCAATGCTTTCCTGTTTGCAAAAAATTCAAAAAGTAGTCCCATATCTACCAATCTCCACTATGTTCTTCAGATAAATTTAACAAAAATAAAGCCATACTTCAAATTTAACATATACCATTGTCTGTTAATGAACATTTACTCAAGCATACAATTTTATTCATTATGCATGTTATCTAAAATTTTATTGGCCATTTTTTACACTGTGTTTAGCTCCCACATTTATGAACTTACTTTGCGGAAAGGCATGCTATGCCATGAGATGTTGACATGTGTTTTCTAGAGCTGTGATCTGTTTAGAACAAAGAAAAAGTAGTAAATTTGCCACTGTCTTTACTTTAAGGTTCAATAATATCTGAAAGCAATTAGAAATCTAAGATGCTTGAGATGAGTGGAGCAGTTGGCTCCTCTATAGTTTATATATTCTTATATGTCATTCTTCACAGACAAGAGCCATAGTACTTTACATTACTTTAGAGTTTGTTTGAGGGCAGGAAGCATGCTTGCTGTGTATGAAAACGGTTACCAAGGGCTCTCAGTAACACATTTCTCATTATTGCATCACAGTTAAAGAGCAGTAATTCAGTTGAAATTGAAGGTACTTACATGCAAGCCCAACTTTTTACTAGGAGACCATGGACCATACTCAGACAAGGGTATGTACAAATGAAGCAGATAAAAATATTAAGAATATGAGAATTTTTGTGGTAGAATTATTCCTTGGCCTGTATTTTTAAAATGTGAACTTTGTAGATGACATCTTATCCCCATTTCAAAAATGTTGAAAATGTCTGGTAGAAGATGCTGTATGTCTCTCTTCTTTTTTTATTTTTTAAACATTTTTTAAAATTTATTCTTGTTACATCTCAATGGTTATCCCATCCCTTGTATCCTCCCATTCTTCCCTCTCTCTCATTTTCCCCTTACTCCCCTCCCCTATGATTTGACCATGTTTCCTGGATGGGGAAGCCTGGTGGCACTCAGAGGAAGGATAGCAGGCTACCAAGAAGAGACTTGATACCCTATGAGTATATAAAGGGGGAAGAAGCCCTCCTCAGGCAATGTCTCTCTTCTTGTTCTGCAACTTTCCACAGCTCTAGGCATGGACCTGACTAGAGTGTGAGATAATGAAGAAAAGACAGATACACAGATGAACAAAAAAAGATGGTATTGTACAAGCAGTCTCTCCTGGAGAAACAACAACATTGAAGCTTAGTATATTGATTATGGACACTTTGTATTGAAGGTTGTTGTATACAACTTGAAAAGATGGTTTTATTATAAAGATAAATAAGTAGTTATGGTTTATAGTTTAGTTTACAATTGATCAAGCAAACAGGTTGAGCAAAATCTCTATCAGTGCAGTCTCTGTAGGGAAGCAGTCTTCAGACTTATCTACACTATACCATAATATATTATAGTTTATTACATCTTTATTTATTTTTTTTTGCTGTTTCAAAGGCTTTATTTTTACTTGGTCCAAGACTTGGGAGGATCCCCAGGGCAGTTACAAAGATGCCTAGTGGCTTGAGAAGTTCATTCAGGTTTATTGCATCTTTAATCTGGAATAAATATATGATTTAACTTATAGAAAAATGAAAGAAGAAAAGTAACTGGAAAGTGACAGACTGAAGATGAAATTTAGAATAGATTAGTAGTTATTTTATGCTCATAATACTAATATTATTATGTTTAACAACTGTCATAAGGAAGACTGCAATATGACTGAGAAATTGGTTCATTAAGGTTTTCTAAGGAGAAATCATAGCATCGTTAGAGATCTAAATAAATAACTCAGCTGTTAGAAATAATTGCCTTTGTATTGAAAGAATCATGACAACATATACTAAATTCTCATTGAAAAACCAAAAGTGCAATTAATTGTATAAGCAAATAAAAAGATTTGTTCTTGTTATTTGTTTTCCTAAATAAAGTAACAGTCATGATTCACATAATTTTGTTTTTGTTTATGTTTTTAAGACAGAGATTCTCTGTATAGCCTTGACTGTCTTGAACTCATTTTGTAGAGTAAGTTGGCCTCAAAGTCACAAAGGTCCACCTGCCTTTGCCTCACAGAGTGTTTCACTTATTTTTTATATCCATATTATTTCTGAAAAAAACATCAAAGAGCTAACCCAAAAATGTAACCATGCTCCCCACTTTAATTTTTAAACTCTAGGATAAATATTCGATCCAACTCTGAATCTATATCTATACATATCTTTTACTTTCTAAAAGTTTATTGTGTATTTTAATTTATAGAAAATATGACTACTATCATTGCATAGAGGGAATATAAAATTATCAGTGAAAACATTTTGCAATTCAATGAAAATAATTTCCACCTGATTAACAAAACTAAAGCTTCAAATGAAATTGAATTAACTATATCACATAAAGCCAAAATGAGCATTAGAGAAAAGTCTTCTCCAATATTCTTGCATTAGCACTAGAAAATCAACTTTGAAATTTTATAGCTTACAATAATAACCATATTTTTAATCATTCTGTATGTGCCCTCTAGGTGCTGCCATACACAGAACCCACTAGTCTTCTTTGACAGGGTGGATGTTTGCAGTTGATTCTAGTTGACTCTAGCAATTGTCAATAGTGTTTATTGTTAACCTTTTCTCTTACCTTCCCACCATTGTGAGGCTTCCTGTAGATGGGGATAAACAGAATATTCACTTGCTAGTAGTTACATCAAACATATAATAACCATGTTAACAGAAAAAAACTGGAATCTTGAATTATCAAACAACAACCTTGTAATCCAAAACACATGATTGTAGAGTTAAATTCCTAATAATAAACTTCCTGTACAATGTGACTGAGATGATCCAGTAATAAGCCTTTTATAAGCCACACTCATTATTTTTCTCTATATTTTCTCTATATTTCTCTACATTATATTTGAATGTTCAAAAATATTTATACTCTTAAGACATTATATCAGTTAAAACATTAAATGTGCTCTATTGTGTTCATTTCTACCAATGAAAATTTACTTAACATAATATATAAATTAGATAATTACACTTATAAATCATTAGCAAATATCAATTAACCAAAGCCTTTCGTGATCATGCTAAGCACAAGAATTTTAAATACAAAGCAGGGCCAGGGAGATGGCTCACTGAATAAACAAACTCTCCGGCATTCCTGACAGCCTGAACATGATTGTCCAGAATGCAGAGGATGGAAGAAGAAAACACACTATCTGGAGTTTCCTTTCCATATAAATACCATGGTATTTCATGCCCTCCCACACCCATGAATAAATGTAATGACAGTAAATTATACAAGGAGAAAGAAAAATAGATCCACACTTGGTGGAGAGTGGGATATGACTTTCTCACATACTCTGGTGCCTCACATTTGACTATGTCCCCTGGAGGGGGAGACCTAGTGGCACTCAGAGGAAGGACAGCAGGTCACCAAGAAGAGACTTGATACCCTATGAGCATATACAGAGGGAGGTAATCCCTCTCAGGAACAGTCATAGGGGAGGGGAATAAGGGGAAAATGGGAGGAAGAGAAGAATGGGAGGATACAAGGGATGGGATAACCATTGAGATATAACAAGAATAAATTAATTAAAAAAAAAGGGAAAAAAAAGATTATGTAGTTCTTTGGTATTTATCTAGGGGAAATCCTGACAAACATGATCTGATAAATGAATTTTAGTATATTTCACAGATGCCAGAAAACAGCCTAATTAGAAAGTTATTTTTTCTGACCTATCTAAATTTCATTTCCCAGTGGAGATGACAATTATTTACTGGATTGCTCAACAACCTGACACTTTATTGCACAAAAGCACCTAGTTCAGATATGGATTTTCTTGTTTCTAAATGGCCTACACATGATGCTGATAATATACTTAGAAATTAAGTTAAATCCCACAATTTTCAGATTGAGAAGTTAATGACAATATTTATCTATTTTGTTTCTCTGTCTATTCATCTAAAATTCTCAATTTCTCTGCATGTTTATGTATTACAGCACGGGAAATGGACTCAGAGCTGGCACATGACCACAGTTCAGTGTTACTGATCTAAATTTCCGGACCTTCTGTAGTTTCAAGTTCCGTTCACTGTTAAAATTCCTATTTTGTTTGCCAGGGATATATTAAAATGTAACTTCTATAGAAAATGTAAAGTTCAGAATGAGATACATAGGAGAGAATAATCTTAAATAGAAATTTATTAATTGGTGTCCTTTAATATATTGTGCATAAAGTGTGAACAGTCTCCTATGATGCAGCAGCTTATTTTGTGAGATACAGTGAAGTTAGCTTATCTGCCAGCACTTCCATCTGTAAACACATAATGATCTGTACCTAAAACCCACATTTATATGGTTGTAATAACAAACTAACAGAAAGGAAACAATAATTTTGAAATTTTAAGCTTTGTGTAATCTGTTTTTTATCTTTTGAGCTCATTTTTTTTTCAGACATGGCACCATGTAGCCCTGGTTAGTTTGAAATGTTTCATGTAACTGAGCATATCCTTCAACTCTTGATCTTCCTGCAGGCACATCTTGCTGGGATTACAGGTGTGAGAAGCCTTGCCTAATTTCTGTAATGTGGAGGACGGACCAAAGACCTTATGATAAGCAAGCACACTACTAACTCACATACATCTCCACTCCCATGTAACTTTAATTACATTTCAAAGTGTTCACTCCTCAAGGATTGTCACGTTGTAAGGCATTGACAATCAGTACTTCAACATGAGAATTTTGTGGAGACATAATTTAGCTGATAACACTGTAATAATGTGTGTGAGTTATGATGTATCAAATAAAATGTATCAATAGAAAAATATAGCTATGAAGCTATATTCATTTAGAAAGAATTCTATTTTAATAACATAAAGAGAAAAGCTGTCATAAATGAAATTCTTAGTATTAGCAAATAGGATATTCAAAGATTCAGGAAGATAAATTTAATTTAACAAACATATATGTGATAGATTAATGTTCTCCCCTAATACAGCTTCCCAAAAAGACAATGATCATTATGGATATGGGATGAAGATGGAATATAGAAGCGAAACACGAATTGAGAAATACCCCATTCTTGACCAGCAATCGATGCTTGATTTTGGTGTCTCCTGAGAGATGACATCGAAGCAGATGCTGAGATTCATAGCCTAATTTTGGGATGCAACACAGGGAGTCTTATGGAAGAGTTGGAGAGGAAAGGACCTGGAGGGGACAGGTGCTCCACAAGGAGACCAATGAAGCCAACAAATCTGGGAGTGGGGGTTGGGGTGGGCTGCAGAGATTGATGAACCAAGGACCATGCATGGTGAGGACTTAGACCCTCTTCTCAGATGTTGTAGTAGGTAGGCAGCAGTCTCCTCGTGGGTCCCGTAATACGGGGAGTAGAGGCTACCTCCGACATGGACTCTGACTCCCAGTCACTGATCATTTCCTCTTGGCAGAGTGGCCTTGGCAGGCCACAGATAAAGACGATGCAGGCAGTCCAGATGAGAATTTGATAGGCTGGGGTCAGATGACAAAGTAGGAGGGCTCCCCATTTTTGAGGACGAGCAGATGAAAGAAGGAGGGTGGGACAGTGAGCAACAAAAGAGGGGGCTCCAATCGGAATGTAAGGCGAATAAATTAAAAATACAAACATTTTAATTTTAAAAAATCTCTAGGCCAGCCAGGCATGGCGGCACACACCTGTAATACCAACACTCAGGGAGAAATAGGCATGCAGATCTCTATGAATTCGAGGCAGCCTGGTTCATAAAGTGAGTCAAGGATAACCAAAGCTACACAGAGAAACAAAACAAAACCAAACAAGACTCTCTTGGACATCATTGCCTTCCTTGTTCAGTTTAGACTTTCTCAGATATCTAATTCTGTAGAAAGGGTTATCAGCCGGGCGGTGGTGGTTCACGCCTTTAATCCCAGCACTTGGGAGGCAGAGGCAGGCAGATTGTTGTGAGTTCAAGGCCAGCCTGGTCTACAAAGCAAGTCCAGGACAGCCAAGGCTACACAGAGAAACCCTGTCTCGAAAAACCAAAAAGAAAAAAGAAAGAAAAAGAAAAGAAAGAAAGGGTTATCATATAGGTTTGCGTTTCCATCTGGTCCTATGGGATGAATATCTAGAACCTTTCACTTAGCATTTACACATGGCTGATAATACTACAGATATGGCGATCATAAGACAGGAAGCTGTTGCACTGTTCTGGGAAGTGAAACCCACTGCTTGTCCCCGTTACTCCGCTTTTTTCAGATGCCTATAGTACTAGCATCAGGGAATATGCCACTGTGGCAGCAGCAGATTCAAGTGCCCAGCCTGTTCAAGAGCTTCTGTACATTTCTGCAATGTAAATAATCCTGTGAGGTATGCTCCAGAACTAGCTGGCAGCTACCACTGTTATAATCATTCAGGGAAATTGATTTGTAATTTTGATATAGAGACTCAAGTATATGCTAAGTGACGGGGGAAGAATGATGAAATAATGCTAATGTTTCAGATCTTATTAATACAAAATACCAGGAACTAAGAAGATTGGTATATGAGGAGTTGCAAAAATTACAGATTTAGCCACGTGACATTAATATGAACTAGGTTGCTGTTTTACAGCTTGGAGTTTTGTCCCATAAATTTGCTTTCTAATCTGTTCCATGTTCCAACTCTAATGATAATGAATATTAATAAAAGGAATGATGCTAAGCCTTTAGAATGATGTCTGAGGGACTTTTCACTGGACCTAGGCATAAAATTAAATGACAAATATCCAGAAGCACCTTAAAATTCGTGTTTTTTTCCAATTTTAATATTTACAAAGTTTATCTGGAACTCAAGATAATTTCTGAATTACTTTCTAAATAGTGTATTATATACTTTCATTTAGGACTTTGCCAAAAATATTAAATACCTAAAAGTTTCCTTTTGAACACAGTACAAATACTACATTAATATATGCAAATTGTTACAAAGAGGCAATATATATAATTTTATAATATATTGTTTATTTTTTAAAGGTAAAATAACATTATGGAGAAATAAGTAAATTTATTTGCAAAGTTTCTAAGTTTTAAAAATATATGTGATAAAATATATCTTTATTGTTATTCCAGGGTTGCAGCAGAAACTCTGAAAGGACAAGGCTCCCAAAAGAATTTCAGTAAGAATGCTTTAATTCTGTATCAGTCACAGTTCTGACTCACGCAGGAAAAAAAAAATCCTTTCAATCCACTTTGTGCAAGTTGTTAGTGAACATATTAGTTAATGACCTGAAGGCAAATCTCTGACAATGTGATTTTTGTGCTAATTGTGTGGAAAAATATTTCTAGCTTTTAAAACGCAGCAGTCTGGGCGGCTATTGGGAATTTATCTTCCCTGTTTGAGCTCCTCTATTCAACCTTCCTCAAGGGCACTCAATCATATCAAATGAGTCATCCAGCAATCACATCCTGTGTGAAATCAAGGAAAACCCTCAAGAGTCAATGCCATGGATTAGACGCTGTCAGTCTGTTTGCATTCAGTAGGCACTACAATGACAAATAAGATAAAATTATTTGGAATAAGCATATGCATATTTTAGCATTTCATTTTCATATATTTTATGTTAGAAACATCTTTAAGATATTTTAGAGTATTAATGAAATAAATGACAGTTTTTTGACCACATTTATTACTGGAAGACTGATGCTTTATAGGCTGCAGCAGAGGAATATTTAGTATAGTTATGCTAAGGTATCATTAAGGCATATGTACATACATATACATATACCCATGGCATATACTCACTTATAAATGAATATTAGCCCAACGTTGATGTCCTCTGAGAGACTCCACCCAGCCAGAGAGCTAGACAGACACTGAGACTAGAAACATGACTCTGGGCTAGGCACTGAGCGTTGTATGAAGAGTGGGAGGATGGAAGAACCAGAGGGATTAGGATCTCTACAGGGAACCCACCAGAGTTGCCCGATCTGGATCCATGGAGACCTGCACAAACTGATGCACCAATCAAAGACAATGCATGCAGAGACCCCCTATTCATATGTAGTGATGGACTGCTAATCAACACAGTGGGGGAGGGGTTGCAGCATAAAGAGAGAGGGTAACTGCCATTGAGCCTTGGACATTCATGATTTGATCTCTGCCCCTTGGCAGAGTGGCCTGGTGGGCACACAGTGGAAGGAAGGGGATGCAGACTATCCAGATGAAACCTGATAGGCTGTGGGCAAGGAATAATACCTCTCCCCACATTCCCCTCTAGTCAGAGAAGAGGGAGGGACTGTGGAAACAGGAAGATAAGAGTGAGGGAATTAAAAAAAAAAAAAAGAGTGACGAAATAACAAGGATGTAATGTGAATAAATTATAATAAATAAAAAATTTAAGAAAAAAAGATGTTTGCTTAAGGATTTAACATGACATTAAAAGCTTATTTAAGTTACATTAAATCTTTGAATATACAGCTGAAAAACAGGAAGCAAAGGAAATTATATAGTAAGCATATCCTAACTATACTGAGACAAGTTTCTATGGGTAATCTGTGGGGGAAAAGCTAAGTAGTATCCCAATCTCCTTACTGTATCCTATACAATGTAAGTAAAGATATGTATATAAATATGAATATACTTTAGATATTTAGAAAATAATTTAGCTTTTAGTGTCTTAGTTGACATTATATTATTGAAATTATATTTTTACAAATATTTAATATCATTAACATTAAATGAATTTGTTCTTTACTCAACATATTTGTTAATATATCTGTTAAAAAGAAAAATGGTATATATACTTAATTTATATTTAGTGGGCTTAATTCACCAACATTTTCTTTTACATGTCTATCTTAATTTAACGAAGTATATACCAGCTTTAGTAGAGCTGACCAACTGGAACTATCTCAGGGTTAAATCGTGCTCTGTTTCCTTTGTTTACCACTATAAAGTAAGATGCATTACTTTGCATTATTCATGTAGCACAACATAGAAAAAATGAACCCTTTCCATATTATGTTGTTTATTTTATAATCTCTTAAATTAACAAGTGAAACAAACTGTAATATATTGATATGAGAAATTCTAAAAGTATTTGATATTTTATGCAATCCAAATCAAAGTTCAATGAGCTATTGTATCCAAAATAATAATTTTTTTTTTTTAACGTGAACAAGTCTCACTGCTTGTTGGAGGGGGGGATTGCAAAATGGTAGTGACACATAAGAAGACGTATTTGTGTCTTAAACTTTAATTTTTCTTTAGTCAACAGGCTCATTCCTTGGTATTTACCAAAATAAGATGGGCATTATATCAAAACAAAGATAAGAAATAGAGACAAACAGAATTTATGAACAATTCAGCTTTGTTCATTACTGACAAAAATATGTTCTTCAGAAGTTGAATGACTAAATGAATTGTGAAAAATCCCAACAATGAAACAATCATTATTCAGGGCTAAAAAAAAAATCTGTTTGGAAGCTATTACCTTTATGAAATAAATTCAAGTCTATACTAGTTATAACAAAATACATCTTGCAATTCTGCTGCTGCATGATTCCAAACTTATGGTGTTGCATAGAAGATATCTTTGGTGAGGAAATCAAATCTTAAATTTGGGAAACTACAGATGAATACATAGAAAGGATTAGTGAAGCAGGCAAAATATTCAATGTGATGCTATAATATAAATAATATATGATATAACATGAATGAAACAGAAACATGTTATTATAGGAAACAAACCAAGTAGAAAAAGATAATTACAAAATGATTTACGTAAGAAGTGCACAGTAAAAACATGGTCTCATAGGAGAGTTGGGCCCAGCAGAGTTATAAGTAAGCTGACATGAAGAGGTTAAATAAAAGGAAATGGAAAAATCAATTCAATCTATTACATAGAATTTTATGTTAAACACTTGTTTACAACATGATGACTATAACTAGTCAGACTATACCATATTCTTGAAAAATCCTCAATTTTAAGATTTATTATAAGATTGCAATTTTGTGATATGTTGCTTAAATTTAGTCACTACAGACTATTATATATATATATATGAAACAAGATATTGTATATGATAAAGTACACATTTTATGAATTAATTTTCAGTAAAATGAAAAAGACAGTTTGTTGCCTGAACAGTTGCAAACAATCACCCAAATACTCTATATAATGTTCGATCATCATCTTCAGCCTTCTGGCCCAATATATCTGACAGACATATTTGTGAGGCAGGAACTATTGAGGACTTGCTTATCCTGCCTTGGCAGAGTTTGGCTGTCGACTCTGCCTGCATCCAAGCTTGGCCATTTTTAGGCAGAAATTCTTTCTGTGGCAGAAATGAGGACATTTTGCCCAGTGGCTTGTTTGCCATATTTGAAGCCATCATCATACGAAGGTTCTTTGATGCTCATCATCTTCTTTGAGGTCAGCTGTCAGCCTACCTCAAGTCTTTTATTTCTGATAAAAAAATATATATATAGACAGTTTGTTTGAATGGAGCACAGAACACAATGTGAAAATATTACCTCTGTAAATGTATCTTTAATTTAGAAAAATAAAACATACATTTAAGAAAATCACCAAAATAATAGTACTTTCTCAACTTACGTGTGTGTGTGTGTTTGTGTGTGTGCGTGTGTGTGTGTTTGTGTGTGTGTGTGTGCATGTGTGGGTATGTGTGTACTGGAGAAAACGCAGTAAGTGTAATTCTCTGTGACCAGCAGGAACTTTGGCTCCTCATTCATCACTTTTACGTTACAGTGGAAGACCCTTTCCTCATCTTTGTTTGGGACATGTATGTTAGTTAAAATGTCCAAATATTCTATTCTCCAGAAGCTTAAGTAAAATTAAAACATACATTCAATTGAAATATAGTAAGATATTTCCAAACAAGTTGATAGATGCAACAAATCTTTGAATATGTTTTATCTCTTACTTAGGAAACCCAGATGCTATCAAAATTCTGTGTGCATTTAATATTTTTAAAGGTAAATCATGTTAATGTTGGTATAAGCAATGGTTACTTTAGACTTATATACTTAATAGAGTAATATGTTCATTTTGTGAAAGTGTATCATTGCAGTATATGCCAAGTAAAGAATAAATAG
The DNA here is from genome assembly GCA_907169655.1 of Acomys percivali. Lineage (NCBI taxonomy): Eukaryota > Metazoa > Chordata > Mammalia > Rodentia > Muridae > Acomys > Acomys percivali. The sequence goes on along the minus strand of OU015748.1, from coordinate 26,207,473 downwards.
CAGGTCATCATATAAATAGACATACAAACTAATATCAATGATTGCAGCTTGTAGAGAGAACCAAATGGTGGCATTATGATGACATGAACATAGTGAAAAATAGGAGATAGAGTGATAGAACATTATGAGTCATCTATCTTATGAAATATTGTAGATAACTTCCTCTAAAAAGCAAAGTATTCAGTCACTTTTCCAAGATAACATAATGAGAAATAGGATTTGTCTTCTCTCTCTTTAAAAACACTCTCCAGGGTACAAACAATAAGTGCATATATTTAAGGAGATACAATGTAAGGCTTTGATACATGTATTGAATATAGACAATTGAATTAGCACCTCATTTGACTCCACCAGACACTCACCTATTTCTTTTGAATCCTATTTTACAATAGTTTTACTTTTAGACATCAGTGTTAGGAGAGACTTTTCGTGACTACATCACAGATTACTTGTGTTATTGATGTTGTATGTCCTATTAACTCTCTTGGATAGAAAATGGTAGAGAAAAAGAAAGTGGCTCTCCAGGGAGAATAGCAGACAGTAGGGAAGATAAAAATAGTCTACCTCCAGTGCAATTGTGCTCCTTTAGCAAGCATCATTGCCAAACACACTTACCTTCTGTTTCTTTGAGTTTTAGCTGCCTGAGGCTTGAAAGTCACTTGTCTGAAGCTCTGTAGCCCCCATTCTAGCAGGAAAAAAATGAAATTCTATTCTCTCTGGAAGCTGTTTGGCCTCAAAGTGTCATATGCTAAGTCACCTGTCATTGCTGCCAAATCATTCTGAATACAATGCTGTAACTCAACAAAAATAAGTGCTAATTTTCTATTCATCGGGTAATTTAAAGTTTGAGAATCACCTTGAAATATTTGAAGTTGATACCAATATTTGAAAATAGAAAACATAATCATACTATAATAAAAAGAATGCAGAAAAGCTCACATTTTTAGTTATTTTTCTCATTTCTGTATCTAAATACTTAATAAGAAGTGGCATAAGGGACTACAGGTTTATTTTGGCACATTGTTAGGGAGGTGTAGTCCAGTAGGCATAGGTGAACACCACATCAGGACTTGCTGAGGCTACATAGAAGCTGCAGCATGGGGCAGTTGACTGATGACATGGCACTGTGATCAGAAGGAAGAATAGAGTGTGAGTGGCTATAAACCCCAAGGCCTATGCTTCTTATCACACCTCTGAAATATTTCATAACCATTCACATATTACCATTATATAGGGACAATAGTCACATCATAGTTTGATGCCTTTAACTGTGAATTTCATATGTGTTTTTATGATGCACATTCCTCTCTCCACTCCTTTCAAAACCATGCCCTATTCTGTACCAAATCAACTCTGTGTCTAATTTATAGAATAAAGTTGATTGAGAAAATAAATAATTATCAGGTACTTACTGTGTATTTGATTGTTCACATATTTTGTTTGTTTTCAACCAGCTCAGATTGTCTCAGATTTGTTATGTAGTTAAGAACAGTATTAAACTTACAGCTTCTTCAACAATACCACTTTTACAGTCTAGAAGTTTTTGTTCACCCACTTTCTCTATAAGGCCTACATATGAAAGCAATATAAATTATATCGACAAATAATGGGAGAACTGGTCAACTGGCCATCTCCTGTCACCAAACAAAGCTTCCAACACTGGGATTACATTACATTTATCTATGTTGTTGCCAAAGGCATCCCTCTAGAATCTTCAAACGATTCAGGCTATAGGTTGCTGCCTACAAACTGACAGCAAGTCCTTATTGCTGAAAACAACACCTACATAATTCACCGAACATCGAGATGTCAACCTGGTGCTGCATAGAGCCTTTATCCCTATGATCCATAATCTTTGCTACAGAAGATAGTCTATAATCTATCAAAAGAGATACTTAAATATCTACCCAACCATAAGCCTTACCTAAAATGGTGTACATCTCCAATATACGCTTTTGCAATTGTGTCACATAGATAGTAGGAATAACCAACCAATTGCTGATGTGACTTAAGGCACACTCCATGAAATGTAACCAATACCCAGCACTGCTTGAGTAGCAAGAACTTGAGCCTACATAGCTCAGAGACCTAGAATATTTGTATCTCATTTGTATAGTAACTACAGAGGCCAGAAGAATGCATCAGATCCATTGGAATTACGCATACCATCAATTTTGAGTCACTTGACTAGGAACTGAAATTGTGTACTGTGGGAAAGAACAGCAAGTACTCTTGAGTGCCAAGCCATGCCTAGAGCACATACATTAAGTTCTTACAGTGCATTTGGTAAAAATTTTATGGTCTAAAAAGAATAGATGTATGTGTTATGGAAGATTCCTTTAAAAATTACTTTGGAATATTTGAAGATAAGGTAAACGTTCAGATAATTCTGTTTATAGATATCATCATTTCATATGTATAGGCATATTCTATCTTAATGGCTTTTTTCAGAGTAGGTTTATATTGTAAAGAAAGAAGGTAGAAAATGAATATTATTACTTTTCTTAATGTTTAAGAACAGCACATTTATCTTATATCTCTTTAGGTTATTCAAGTTTTGATATTGCCTGGTCTGTACTTGTACAATGTGATACAACATGTACATGCCTTGAGAGGCAGAACATGAATGTAGGACAAAATCATTTCACTTTATCAGCACTCAAAGAGGGTGCTCAAAGAAGACGAGCTCTAAGTTCCCTGACAACATTTTCTTGTCTATAGTGTCCAAATAAAATAAAAGTATGGCCTTAAATTCAAATTATATTACTGTAGTTACATTGATAAATTAAATAATCACATACTCTTTTCTTAAAAAGTATATGGGGATTTGCACAGCCCTTCAGTTTTTAAACAGTGTTATAAGAGTCTTCATGTTCCTTTTTATATCTCTTATACTAACATATATTATGTAAATAATGTATATATAGCATATATATTTTTCATTTCTGCAAGACTGCTTAAAACAATACATAAGCCTTCATACTTTCCTTTGCTCATTCCTGAATTGCAACATAAATATACATATATACACCCCCTTCTGGAAAATCAGCCAAATGATCCAGGCAACAGATGGGAAACTCAGAGCCCATGTGTTCACATTCCAACTATGCCAATAACTTGCTGGGTGATCTTAAGTAAGCTACATATCTTCAGCTAATTGCCTTTCCTCTAAAAGAACAGAGCCATAGGGCTGGATATTAGCTTTCAGAAGCCAAGTAATGAATTTGTCCCACCATTCTTCTTAATATGGAAAACATATTCAAATAATAAAGAGCTGGAATTGATCTTATTATTATTGCATAATCTCATTAGGTTTCTCCTGCTGTTCTGAAGGCTATAACCAAATGCTTAAAAAAAAAACTACCTTTGAAATAGGGCCTTCACTAATATTGAGAGAAAAAAACAAAAGGAAATTTCAAATATATCATGTTTCTCCACCAAAAATATAAAACAGACAATAAATTCATGGTATAATCCTCAATATTACTAATTATTAAAAGTGGAAATTCAAAACCCAATTAGATTTCATCTCATACTTGGTAGAGTTGCTAAAATAAGAAAAAATCAACAGAAAACAGCAAGAATCAATTTTAATATGGGAAAATTAAACTTGTACTCAAATGCCAGCAAGATTGTTAAATGCAGCAATTCCCTTGAAAACATTTGGAATGTTCTTCAAAATATTAAATTTATATTAAGCAGATATACACTATAAGTTATAAATGAAGAACATTTAAAATATGTCCTTCTAAAAATATGTACAGTAATGTTGTAACATTTTCCCAAAAATAACTACAAAGTGAAAACATCATAATTTCCTTTGTGAATTAGGCAACATATGAAACTTTGTGTAAAATATTATTCACATTTGACCATGTCCCCTGGTGGCACTCAGAGGAATGACAGCAGGTTACCAAGAAGAGACTTGATACCCTATGAGCATATACAGGGGGAGGTAATCCCCCTCAGGAACAGTCATAGGGGAGGGGAATAAGGGGAAAATGGGAGGGAGGGAAGAATGGGAGGATACAAGGGATGGGATAACCATTGAGATGTAACAAGAATAAATTAATTAAAAAAGTAAAAAAATATTATTCAGTCAGAAAGAATGATATATTGAAAAATGTTTTGGTATGAAGCAGTGCAGCTTGGGATTTGAATGTCTCCCAATGTCCTATGTGTTGAAGTGTCTTATGGAGGTTGTACAAAGATGCCTTGGCTGATGTTATTGAGAAGTTGCAGAAATGTTAAGATGTGGTGTCTGATGAGTGTGCTAACATTAATAGGTGGCAATATGTACGATATCTTTAGGTTACTATGTACATGTCCTTGAGGAAAATTTGGGGTTCCAACCACTTCTCTTGCTTTTGGCAATGATATAAGCTTTCCTGTTTTTTTGGTTTTTGGTTTGTTTGCTTGTTTGTTTGTTTACAGTGTTTCAAGTATTTTGTGTTATTTCTTCAATGGTTCAGAGCAAGTGACCCAGTAAAATATGAACTATAATCTTCACAACTGTAGACCAAATAGTCCTTTGTATTATTCATAACTCAATTATATGTTATCTGTTATAATGTCAGAAAATATGACTATGAACCTTGAGGATATCAGAAAGAGTTCAAAGAAGCCAGTCATAAAACACCACATTTTATATAATCACATTACTTTAATAGGAAAGAGGAATGAGAAAATTCATAAAGACAAAAAGTAAACATTATTTTGTAGAGCTCATTTAGTGTTTCTCAAGATCACCCCAGTTTTAAACTGAAAGAGAAAAACCACATGATCATTTCTTTAGATGCAGAAAAATCATTTGACAAAATCCAACACCCATTTATGTTTAAAATTCTGGAGAGCTCGGGAATACAAGGCACTTTTCTAAACATCATAAAGGCTATATACAGCAAACCAATAGCCAACATTAAATTAAATGGAGAGATACTCAAGGAAATCTCTCTAAAATCGGGGACCAGACAAGGCTGCCCACTTTCCCCATATCTCTTCAATATAGTTCTTGAAGTCCTAGCCAGAGCAATAAGACATCAAAAGGAGATCAAGGGGATCCAAGGAAGAAAAGGAAGAAGTAAAATTATCCCTATTTGCAGATGATATGATAGTGTATATAAGTGACCCCCAAAATTCTACCAGAGAACTCTTACAGCTGATAAACACCTTCAGCAAATTTGGCAGGATACAAAATAAACTCAAAAAAGTCAGTAGCTTTCCTATATACAAATGATAAACAGGCAGAGGAAGAAATTAGGAAAATTACTCCCTTCACGATAGCCACAAGCAATGTAAAATATCTAGGAATAACCCTAACCAAGCAAGTGAAGAACTTATTTGAAAAAAACTTTAAATCTCTGAAGAAAGAGATTGAAAATGACATCAGAAGATGGTGGGATCTACCTTGTTCATAGATCGGGAGAATTAACATAGTAAAAATGGCCATTTTGCCAAAAGCAATTTACAGATTCAATGTAATCCCTTTCAGAATACCTACAAAATATTTTGAAGATATTGAAAGAACAATTCTCAACTTCATATGGATAAACAAAAAGCCCAGAATAGCAAAAACAATCCTATACAATAAAAAATCCTCTGGAGGAATCTCCATACCTGATCTCAAGCTGTACTATAGAGCAACAGTAATTAAAACAGCATAGTACTGGCACAGCAATAGGCTAGTGGATCAATGGAATCGAACTGAAGACCCAGATATGAATCCATACACATTTAGTCACTTGATTTTTGACAAAGAAGCCAAATCCATTCAATGGAAAAACGACAGCATCTTCAACAAATGGTGCTGGTCTAACTGGATGTCTACATGTAGAAAAAAATGCAATTAGACCCCTATTTGTCACCATGCACAAAAATCAAGTCCAAGTGGATTAAAGACCTCAACCTAAAACCAAAGACATTAACCCAATTAGAGGAAAGAGTGGGAAAGAGTCTGGAACACATAGGTACAGGAGACAACTTCCTGAACAGAACACCAACAGCCTAGGCCTTAACGTCAACAATTAATAAATGGGACCTCATGAGGCTGAGAAGCTTCTGTAAGGCAGGTGACACTGTCAAGAGAACAAAGCGACAGCCTACAGACTGGGAAAAGATCTTCACCAACCCTTCATCTGACAAAGGTCTAATATCCAAAATATATAAAGATCTCAAGAAATGAAACACTACTAAACCAAATAACCCAATTGAGAAATGGGGCTCAGAACTAAACAGAGAATTCTCAACAGAATAATATCAAATGGCGGAGAAACACTTAAAGAAATGCTCGACCTCCTTAGTCATCAGAGAAATGTAAATCAAAACGACACTGAGATTCCACCTTACACCCATCAGAATGGCTAAGATCAATAACTCAACTGACACCACATGCTGGTGAGGATGTGGAGAGAGAGGAACACTCCTTCATTGCTGGTGGGAATGCAAACTAGTACAACCACTTTGGAAATTTATCTGGCACTTTCTCAGAAAAAATGGGAATAGGGCTTCCTCAAGACCCAGCTATTCTGCTCCTTGGAATATACCCAGAAGATGCACCACCACACAACAGGGACATATGCTCAACCATGTTCATAGCTGCCTTATTCATAATAGCCAGAACATGGAAACAGCCTACGTGTCCCTCAGTAGAAGAATGGATAAAGAAACTGTGGTATATTTACACTATGGGATACTACTCAGCTATTAAAAACAAGGAATTCCTGAAATTTGTGGACAAATGGATTGAACTAGAAATGATCATAATGAGTGAGTTCACCCAGAAGCAAAAAGAGTCAAATGGTATATACTCACTTATATCAAGACACTAGTCAAAGGGGTACGCCCCCATGAAAAACTTTACCTACCAGGAAAGTGAGTCAGAGAGGAGGACATCCTATTGAGACGTTAGGGGTGAGAAGCCAGGGAGAATGAGGAAATAGAAGGATCCAGAGAGTCCTGGAAAACTACAGGCAGGTCTGGGCCCTGGGGTCCTCCTCAAACTATGGCACCAGGCAAGGAAAATATAGGCAGTAAACTTCGAACCCTTACCCAATCTAGCCGATGGACAGGACATTCTCTACCGTTAAGTGGAGGAGATCTGACTTTCACACAAACTCTGGTGCCCCATATTGGACCATGTCCCTTGGATGGGGAGGCCTGGTGGCACTCAGAGGAAAGATAATAAGTCACCAAGAAGAGACTCAATACCCTAGGAGCATATACAGAGGGAGGAGTTCCCCCTCAGTCACAGACATAGGGGAAGGGAGTAGAGGGGGAAGCGGGAGAGAGGAAAGAAAGGGAGGATACAAGGGATGGGCTAACAATTGAGATGTAATATGAATAAATTAAAAACAAAAAGATCACCCCAGTTTCTTAATTTTAATTAAGTCTTTGGGAAATTGTCAGAAGACGTTAGGCTGATTTTCCAAGATGTAAAGCACAAGAAAATAGTTTTGCTCAGTTTGCTTAGCAATGAAAGTACTTTCATTACCAGATTACATTATTGATCAGATAATGCTATAGATAAGTAACATCTGTAGAGGAATTTAAATCCAGCAACACGGCTACGCTGGAAAGGGATCCCATCCAAAAACCTACGTCTGTGTGATCCAGCTGCAATACAAACATACTCTTAGTACACACCTCTAATACCTGCAGCTGGAATCAAACACTTAGTATATACTTTTATAATGACATTAATAGAGGGACAGACAAAGTAATTGTATCAGAGAAAGATTTTACAGAACGACTTAGACGTGGGTATGTCCAGCTCTCACTGGAGAGAGAGTGGATACTTAAAAGCAGGGAGAGATAGACAGACAGACAGCAAAACACAGTGGATGAGAGTACAGTAGAGGCATACAGTGCTGTAGAGTTGGGGAGAACAATTGAGTTTGGTGCAGTTACTTTGGGTACAGTTGAGTTTATACAGTCAGTGCAGTTCAGTTCATGGAATTCAGAGGCATTTTTTCTAAACAGAGCAATTAATTGAGAAGCCAAGAGAAGCTGATTGGAATCAGTGAGCTTGGAGAGGAATTTTTAGCAGGAGCCGCTGAGGTGAACCAGCCAGCCAAAGTTCAGAAAAAATTTAAAAGGATGTGCTTATTTAGGAGGAAATCTTAGAGGCTGAAACATTCTAAGCCTAGGTTAGCAGGTGGAGGGTGGAAACTAAAGCCTTTACGGTCTGGGTTTGCAGAAGAATAAATTGTACAGAGTTTAGATGCTTCAGGGATAGATAGAAATGCTCAGGGCTCAAGCCATATCATGTATTTTTTAAAAATATATTTTATTAATTTATTCATATTACATTTAAATTGTTATCCCATCCCTTGTATCCTCCCATTCCTCCCTCCTCCCATTTTCCCCTTACTCCCTTCCCCTATGACTGTGACTGAGGGGGACCTCCTCCCCCTGTATATGCCCAGGCCAATTCATGTATTAACAGAGCACTTAACCCCTCATCTGGAAAAATAAAAACAACATTTACAACCACCACCATTTATGGTATGTATAGTTTTTGGCCCCAGAAAAGGTTAAAGATTCTGATCAGCTATGATAGTGTTCCCAAGCAATCACAACATGTAAAAAATTAAGTCAACCAGACCAGAAGTTTTAGGACAGTGTGAGTTTACATAACAAGACTATCTCAAATACCAAGGAGGACTTGGAAAGCAAGTCTTTATTGGGAATAAATTTATCACAGTTGCTGAAGCAGAAATAATTTTATTCAAAGAAATCACATACTTGATAGTTGATAAATAAAATTAAAAAATGGTAGTATGTGTACATAAGCCCCAAAAAACAATTATTTGTTTTTACTATTCACAGAAAACAGAGGTATTTTACCATTATAGATAAATTATTTGTTTCAGCTTTACCTCCGCAATTTGCTTGGGACTTAATGTGTGTTAAACAAAGGAAATGCTTTTTGGTGTAAAGCTTTGTGAGAAGAGCCTCATGATTCTGATATGGGGGAAAGGTAATCTCAAACAAGACTTTTGCTAAGCTGCTGAGATACTGAGAAGAGATCAATATAGACTGAATGTGGCATCAGTTAATGGATTCTTGTTTTTAATATAAAATGATGCAAATTAGAACTCAAAACAAAAGCAAACGCAGTAAAAAAAAAAAAGCTACTTGTCTATAACTTTGACAACACTGAAAATTGAAGGTACCAATTAAAGAGCATAGAAGTTGGCCTGCTTTAAACATTTTGCTTTACATTTTGTTGGACCACCATTAAAAGAATGGTGCAAATAGTGATGTCTTTACTCCATGTGGGTCGTTCAGAAGCCTCTACAGTCATCTTTCCACTCCAGGTTTTCTATAGGCCTTTGACATTCATAGGTATTATAACTGTGACTTTTAGAAGCCTAAAATTTGTAGTTCAATCTACATCACAGTAGGGTAAGATTTTTTCAGTGAGCTAATAATGTGGACCAGAGGTTTCATGCCACAACGATTTTGTTTGTTTGTTTGTTTGTTTTTTAAATCACTAAGCTGAGAGGGGAAAAATTTAATTATTTTAAACCAAAGAAGGTGAAGTGATAATTTTAAAACGTCCTTCTTATAATACCATTTGAGTTTCAGAATGTACAGAGGCATAGTGAAGAATGGATGATTTAAATAACTTTATGACAAAAGAGAACTATGCTAAGAATAGAAGAAATGAAGAAGTGTTGATTTATCTAAAGGAAGATTTTCTTAGAATATGATGGCATTCTTAATTAAAATCTATAAGACAAGAAAGATGATTGTAAAATACAACCACTGTGAAAGTCAAACACGCTCATGACAAAGATGCCTCCCTTGTAAGTCATGTTTTAAAGACATGATGTGCTATGATGAAAGATGCTACCATTTTAGTCAAATAAAATTATAATTTGGAAGCCTTCCATGGAAAAATGGGAATACAAAAATATGTTTAATTATAAAATACAACAACGTGTTTTGGTTTGTTGGCACAGTTTTGTTCTTTTCTTTAGTAAGGTTTGGAAACTTTCAGAACAAAAATTAGTAGTATGAAATCTCAGTATATATATAACTTCCTGTTTTAAAACAATGTCAGTGAAGATGCTGGTAATTCTTGTACTATCAAGAAACATGGACTGTATATGGAGCTTTAGAAAATGCATGCTAAGTTTAAAAAACATATAGCAACATATTATATATAGCTGTTAGAATTTTCAATTGATATTCTTACATAAAATTAGCTTATTTGCAGAAGCAAGGAATATTGGAAGGCACAAGGTGCCTTTTAAACATTCTAAATGTAAAAACTATACATCTCACTCCAAGCAATTATTAACACAGAACAGAGAACAATGAACCATTACAATAAACAACCATCTGGGCCAAACTAAAGTAAAAATGTACAACAGGATGACCTGCCTACTATAATTTCTATTTTTCTTTCTTACAACAAGATAAATAAATAGACACAGATATAAATGAAAACTAACTTTAATATATTGCATGTTCTACTTGAGAGGTGTAGAGGATTAATAAAAATAACTAATACTCTAAAACATTTGCTTACAGCTGTGTATCTCTTCACAATCTAAAGGTACAACTGTGAAACTAAGATGTCAGCAAAGTTGCTTTCCTCTGGTAGTTGTGAACAGAATAGTTTGATCTCTTCTCTAGCATCTTTGTGGTTTCTTTTTTCTTTTTCTTTTCATTCTTTCTTTCTTTCTTTCTTTCTTTTTTTCATCTTCAGATATTATATTTTTTTTTTGTATCCATAAGCTTATGCCTCAAACTAAAGCCTACCAAAGTTCTCATTAGACTTGAGAACTCAGTTTCTGAGGCCAAGCAGATTTAGCTAGGAATATTGTTGAGAGTTATTTTCAAATAAACAGACATGAACAAGACAAACAGATATTATGAAGAAAGAAAAACAGATCAGTGGGCTGGACAGTTGTCTGAGCATGAGGCACTCATTGCATAAATGTTTGGACCTGAGTTTGGATCCTACAATCCAAGAAAAGCATCTGTCCTACCTGTACTCCTATGGAGAGATCAGATCCAGAGGAGTATCCCTGAAGGCATATGCCAGATATAATGCCATTCACAGTGTAAGTAACAGGAACTCTGTCTCACACAAGGTGAAATATGAGATCTTAGAAGTTGCTCTAGGACATTTACAGACATACACTGTGGCCAGTATGCATGCACCAAAACACGTGAATGTATCCACATGCACACATACAAACATAAACACACAGAAAGAAAACTGAAGCTTAAGTCAGCCTTTAAGTTCTTTTTTTTTTTTTTTTTTTTTTCTGTGACCAGTATACTCACTGATGTGAAGATCCAACAAGAAGAATACCACTGGATCTTTCTAGATGACAACAACAACAACATCACAAAAACAAGCATTTACAAATCTTGAATAAGTTGTGCCTTTGGGTATCTAAACAGTGTTAACATTGTACATGAACAGATACCTGTACAGATTCACATTTCAGATTGAGGCATCATAGAATTCTAATACAATTTGTGCCCTGGCATAATCTTCACATCCTTTTTACCTGTGTATTGCCTTGAATTGATTTTATTAATGAGTGGATATGTTGAGGCCAATTTGTAAATATAATACACACTCAAACAAACAAACAGAGAAAAAAACAGGCATAGAGAGAAGACAAGAATAGGATTTGTTACCTATACTAAATTCAATATTTCTGCAAGAGATAGGAACATCTTAATGCCAGAGAAAGGAGAGAAACTTGATTTCTTAACCAAGATGGGTCAGATAATTCACCTACAAGGTAATTTCTCAAGTGGAGTTTACACCATTTATATTGAGTAATAACATGAAAAGTCCAAACCATAGTAATATACCCTTCCATATCATACTTTTCCTGCAACCTCTACCTCTGCTCAACAGTGACTCATTACTATTACTTAGAAATGTTTTTAAAGAGGTCATACTGAAGTTATATTCTAATGTAATAGAACTTTACTTTTTCAGCTAGTGAAGTCTGGAAGATTAAAACAACAACAACAACAATAGAAAAGGAGTTTACTTCAAATTTGGAGGTATTTCTAAAAAGAATCTCTAAAACAAACATCTAAAATTCTCAAATAAAGCCAAGGAATGCCTTTGTGCTTTGCCAAGAATTTTCAAATAAGGTACTTGCTTTGATTTTCTTACCTCCGAAATATAAAAGGCTGAGATATTAGTCCCGTTGCACAATGACAGTACTTCATACGTAAGCAGAAATAAAGTAGCTGATATTAACCATTGTGTTTCTAACTTCTTTAAAACTTTATAATCACTTTCCCCACTGTTTTGCTTCTGTGAATCTCTCTCTCTCTCTCTCTCTCTCTCTCTCTATATATATATATATATATATATATATATATATTTTACTTTTTGGATTTTACTGCAAGCTTTGAGTTTTATATTATGAAATTAAAGTGCTCAGATTTTTTTACTTAAATATGCCTGTTATTATGCTATGTTTTTCTACTCATATTTCAGTTCTTATTTGATTATTGTGCCCATCATTCTGGGTTCTCTACTTATAACCCTATGTACTCAACAAACTTCTGCATGAAATGGAACCTTCTAGGCTTTCATTATAGTTGACTGTCTTAATTGCTTTACTTTTTCATTTATGTTTTATTTATTTTGTTGGTGACATTGAACTCAAAGGTTATTGTTTCCACCAGACTGGCTGGCAAATGGACTTTGTTGAAGTGTTTATATATATGCCTGTGTCTCCTGGCCTAGGGGTACAGAAGCGCACCAAAAGCACATTTTCTTATGGACTCTGGAGATGCTGATATATGTGTTCAGTTTTTGCATGGCAGATACTTTACCACTAAGCCATTTTTCTAGCTCTGATTATTAAAATTTGAATACAGAAGGAAAGCCTTATTCTGCTTTGAAACCTTTACGTTTGAATTGACACTGCTCTGTTTTTTTGTGCCCCTAAGCTAAGTGTCCTATGGAGTTGGGAAAAAAGCTCTTCAAAAGTGATAGGACTCCTTGCCTATGTCTCTGAAGGGTGTAAGAGGAGAAGCAGCTCTTCAAGAGGTAGGAAATCAGAAACCATAACAAGTTTCTGGCCAAGCTCTTATATTTTTGGTTGTGAGCAGGCCACCAAGAAAAGACTTGATACCCTATGAGCATATATAGGGAGAGAAGGTCCCCTCCAGTCACAGTGATAAGTGAGTGGAGTAGGGCGAAAGAGGAGGGAGGGAGGAATGGGAGGACACAAGGGATGGAATAACAATTGAGATGTAATATGAATAAATTAATAAAATATTTAAAAAACAAGCTTCTGGCATTCTGTTGAAAATACAGGCCAATGTAGTAATAGGTAGAAGAAGAAAACAAAGATTCCCAACATAGTGACCAACACCCTACCCCTACTCCAGCTTCATATAGCACCCTACAGCACTATACAGGATTTTTCCCTCTCACATAATATATATTTACCCCTCCTACTTCTCCCAGTTCCTCCAGACCTCCTCTCCCATCAAGATGCCCTCCTTTCCTGTTTCTTATTAGGAAACAAACAGGCGTCTGAAATATTAGAATGAAACATCTAAATGAGAAGAATACCAGGAAAGTAAGTGATAAAGGAGAAATGGAGTATACAATGTGACAAGCCATGTCACAAAGTTAGGTCTAGATGAGAAAGTTTGGATACGAAACATTGTTTCCTCCAAGCTTTTGAAGTGTTCAAATATGATAATTGTGGCTAGATTTCACTGATTAAGAAACATTTCATAAAGTGTTTAATATTTATGACCACATGCCTGCAAAAATTATCAACACTGATTATGATTACAATTATAAGAAATATTAATTATTAACATGTTATTAAATAGTATAACAATTGCTCTAGATTGAGGATTCAAGCATTCATACATCAAGAACTAGTTGCGAAAGTTGTAATGTGATTTTTTTTTCTCTGAAGTTACTCTAGGGTTTCTAATAAGACATTAAGGCAAATATGCCATGCATTTAAAAGTACATTGAATTGTCTGTAACTATAATGTAGAGACTTTTTATAGAAATCTTGAAAACATTTCGAATGTTATATGTGGCTCATTAGACTTTGATCAAATCAATTACCAAGAAATAATCAGATGTTAGCAACTTTTCATAAAACACAGCAACTTTTCCTCAATACATCTGGAGAAAACCTCAACCAAATAAACAGTAAAACATTGGTCCAACCTGATGCTTGAAAGATAATCTTATGAGTGAAATAGAAACCCTTCCTAATGGGAACCTCTGCAAAGCTATCTTAGACGAAATTTCACTGAAGAAGATTTCAATACAAAAGGCTATAAAATGTTGACACACAGGTGAGATGGCTCAGTATGTAGGATGCCCTCCACACAAGCAAGAGGACAAGATCAGATGTCCGGCACCACCACATAAAAGCTTCAAGGAATCCTGAGAATATCTGTAACTTGAGCCCTTTAAGGCAGAGATCTTTAATGTATAACCCTGGAGAACACTGGTCAGACAGTATAGTTATTTAAGTCTGTGAATTGTAGGGTCAGTGAAAGAACTTATATCAATAAAATTTGGTAGACAGAGTCTAAGATGGTTAACATAGAACTCCAGTTGCTACATGTTTGCACACACACATATATATGTATATATACACACATAATACACAATATATGCATATATATACATACACACACATGTACTCACATATCCATGCGTACAAAAATGAGCACATAAACACATATACAAAGTGACTTTAAAACTACTGAAAAACAAGTCAACATTAGTGAAAATAACATTATAAATACAAGTATAGTATTAGACCAATTAAAATAATCATATTATATAATAATACTTCAAATTTTTAATGTTCTTAATATATGTATATAAAGAAATAATATAATGCAATCTAATTGCAGTGAAACATATAGATAAACTTGAGAAAAATATATGTGAACTTAGAAACTCATGAATGGTACAAAATATAGAATAAATAAGAAATATCATATTTCATTTGCTGCAGTGGCTCTTCATAAGTTTGCATCTTCTATAGAATATCTAATTAAGCTACATAAATTATGTTATTTCCTCTCATAGCAGTTTGCTATAATTACTATATTTTACATAAACACACCTTAAGTTTTAAAAACATTTGCTTGCTAGGGTGGCATGTACCTACAATCCCAGCAGTAAGAGAAAGCTTTCTATTATTTTCTAATTGTATTATGTTCTCCCAAACTAGAATTAAGTAAAATTCATCTCAAATAGACAATTCAAGTATATATACATTGTATTTTATGGTCCAAGTTATTAGTCTAAAAAATTAAACAATAAGGAGCTATGCCTGTAATCATTCACTTATACCAATGATATGTACAAATACACCTTTAAAATACTGGACACTGTGATATATTTCATGGTACATGTAGTTTCAATTTCCTATTTAGCTGAAAGAAATAGTATATTGTTTAAAAATGATGACTTGAATACAGAAACATGAATAAACTATTTATATTATTGTTAAAAGTTATAAAGTTAACCACTTACTATTGTATGGCTTACAGGAATACAATATTTTAAAATTCTACTTTAAACTCTACAGTAAGCACAAAACATTATCTTAATGCAAACAGTAATTAAGGATGCAAATTATGGTCTTAGTGTCCTTATCTCAGTCCTCCAGACATGAATACAAAGGTTGTTTTGAAACTCCAATACTTAACAAATCTAAAAATTATAATTGTACTATAACTTACAATTATATGAATTCAAACCCATATAAGAACACATTACCAATCATCTATGTGATATGCACAGTACCATGGAACACATTTACCTCATTTTCAGCTGTATTTCAGCATTGACTGCATTTTATATGATATTTGTGTGACACTAGTAAATAAAGGTGAGACCCTTGAGCTGATATGTCTCTTTTATCATTAGCACTATTTATTTATATAATAGCCCAATGGTGTACTTTTTGTTATACTTAAATTGTGCCTTTACTTGTGGAAAATAAATTGAAGTAACATTATAATTCATTTATACAGACATTAACTTTATAGTTGTAAAGAATTATTTTCTGCACAATTTTTCATGGAAGTAAGATATATGATGGATTGAGGAAGAAATTGCTAGCAAACTTGCTAAACTTGAGGCAAGAAAAGAAATGAGTTACTGCACACAAAATGTTAGTGGTTTTTATTTCATTTTTAATTGTTTTTTTTCTTTTTTCTTTATAAAAAATGGACTGTATGATTAGAAACCAGGAACATTTCCTTAAAAAATAATGATACTTTCTACCTTATTAAAAAAAAAAGAGAGAGAGAAAGAGACAGGGCACAGTGGTTAGTAGCACTAGTAGCTTTGGAAGTTCTATTGCAAGTTGTTAAGGATAAATGAGTTATAAAAGTTAATTTTTAGTTGATCAAATCAGGCTCATATCAATTACTAGTCTATTTTCATCACAAGAATATACATCTTAGGTGCAACAGATATGGTTGTATAGAAAGATAAGGTAAAATTGTTAGACAAGGTCTTCAAAAACCTCAGAGACATACGAAATATGGCATTTAAAAGTGCTCTTATTATTTTAAAGATTCACTGACAATGAGACAGGTTAACTCCTGGCAACACACAGCCTACCTCAAAGAAGAAGATGAGCATCAAAGAAATTCCTGATGGAGATGGCTTCAAATTCGGCAAATAAGCCACTGGGGAAAATGTTCTCATTTCTGCCACAGACAGAATTCTCCTTAAAAATGGACACGCTTGGATGCAGGCAGTCTATGGCCAAACTCTGCCAAGACAGGGTAAGCAAATCCTCAATAGTTCCTGCCTCACAAGTATGTCTGTCAGCTATATTCAGCCAGAAGGCTGAGGATGGCGCTCCAATGTCATAGAGACTTTGGGGTAACTGTTCAGCTAGCAAACTGTCTCTGTCATCTTCTCATTTGGGAAGCTTCTAACTTGCACTCCTCTTATACTTAGGTAGTCAATTTTAATCCTTCTCAAGTCTCTAGTGGAGATGAAGACCAGATAGATGTTTTAAGTTGATAATGATAGATATTGATTTACATTCAGAATTTTAGACACATCAAGACAGGAAAGATGTTTTCATCTAGGCTGTCAAATACAAATAGCCAAAACATTAAGAATGTAACATTTATGTAATTCCTGATTGCGTCATGGTTCTTCTTGCTATAGGTAGCATATTGTATATATGTGCAATAATAGAAATGTATATGTAGCTTTCTGAGACGCGGTGGTGCGTGCAGCGGAGTTCTGTTCACTCTGCTCCGGTCCTGACTCACCGCTGTTCGCTCCTGCTGAGGAACAAGTCGGTCAGGAAGCCGCGCTGCAGCCATGGCTTTTAAAGATACCGGAAAGACGCCCGTGGAACCCGAGGTGGCCATTCACCAAATTCGAATCACGCTCACCAGCCGCAACGTAAAGTCGCTAGAGAAAGTGTGTGCCGACTTGATCAGAGGCGCAAAGGAAAAGAGTCAGAAAGTGAAAGGACCGGTGCGCATGTCTACCAAGACACTGAGAATCACTACCAGAAAGACTCCTTGTGGTGAAGGTTCCAAGACTTGGGATCGTTTCCAGATGATAATCCACAAGTGACTCATTGACTTACACAGTCCTTCTGAGATTGTTAAGCAGATTACTTCCATCAGGATTGAGCCAGGAGTGGAAGTTGAAGTCACCATTGCAGACGCCTAAGTCAACTATTTTAATAAATTGGCTTAACCGGTAAAAAAAAAAAAAAAAAAAAAAAAAAAAAAAAAAAAAAAAAAAAAAAAGAAATGTATATGTAAAAAATAAAAATGTTTAATTAAAAAAAAAGAAAAACTAGTAAACTTTTAAAAAGGTAAAACAGAATATAATGCCAATTCTGTATTTGCTGAGAATAATAAATATAGTTAGTAAATGAAGTTACCCCTGGGCTTAGGAAGTACACTGTAAAGTATTTTGAAAGAAAAGCAAGGCTTATATACCTGGACTTCAAAAACATTTTAAGGAAATACATGTACACATGGCAAGGGAGATAAAGAGGAACAAATAATAACAAAGGTGTAGTAAAATGGTGTCATATGAAGTACAAATAAAGAAAACAAATGATTTGTATTAATTTTTTCATTGTTTAAAAAAAAAAAAAAAGATCACTGATTTTTTTGCTCTTCTAAAGAACCAAGTTTGCTTTCCAGGACCAAATTTAGTTTGCAGCACCTAAAAGGTTGCTCAGAATTTCTTCTGCCTCTAGTCTCAGGAGGCCTGGTAACCACTTCTGGTATCAGTGGACATGAGGCATCATACAGACAAGGCATTCAAATAAGACAAAGTAAAAATAAAAGCAAACGAGCAAAAACATGTTAAATTTAGCATTGTGTAACCGTGTTACATACTTATGTGACACAATCTCTGTAATAGCTATATATAGCTAGGTGTCATTTATTACCAGCAGCAGGTGAGCTTTTGAGAATATTTGCTCAAGTGGGATAACTTTTAAAAATTCAGATTTTGGGACTAGGTAGCAAGATGGTGCAGCTGGGGTATACTGTATCTGAGTGGCAGCAGACCAAAGCCTGAGGTTATGGTGAGTAACCTAACAGCTCACCCCAAAACACTAACATCTGTGCTTCCCATACTGGAAGGCACATCCCTGCAGATGGGGATACACAGTTCCAGGTCCCTTTCAGATGTCTCCTGGGCCTAGGCGTCCCAAAACATGCCGTGGTGCCAGTATGTTCTGCCTATGCAGAGCGTGAGTCCCCAGTTCCAGGGGCGCTCCACAACAGCAATCAGACCTTGGATCGCTCCTGCTTCCCTCAGGGCAGTGCCTAGATAATTTGGCTCAGGATTCCAAGCCCAGTCCTCAGTTCTACTGGTTCCCTTGTGGATACCAACTGGACAATAGGAGCTTTCAGGGCATGGTCCAAGATGGCAGAACCCAGTGGAAGCTCAGAGCTGGGAGCACAGCACCTGCTTGGCCACTCAACATCTGAGGGTTGAATCCAACTCTGCAAAGCCAGCACTCAGCTGAAATCCTAACTCTTAAAACCTGCTGAGGAACTCCCTGATCTACAGGATTCAGCTGTGACCCAGCCCTCATTATCTGCCATCCCAAGGCGGCCAAGAGAAAGCCCCTTGCAATGTTCAGCTTAGAGCCCTCTCCCTGTTGACTCCAGACCAGCTTGTCACACATGAGACAAGACAAGCAGAGGTGAGCTGTACTTGGGCTCTGACCCACATTATATGTCTGCCAATGCAAGGAGGCCTGTGCCAGGCTAGCAACATTTAGCTTAGAGCACCCTCTGCCTATTCCCGTACTGCCTGGACATTAGAGACCACTATATAAACAAGCTGAAAGAAAAAGAATCACATGGCCATTCCACTAGATGAAGAAAAGGCCTTCAACAAAATACAACATCCCATCTTGATAAAGTCTTGGAGAGATA
The DNA here is from genome assembly GCA_907169655.1 of Acomys percivali. Taxonomy (NCBI): domain Eukaryota; kingdom Metazoa; phylum Chordata; class Mammalia; order Rodentia; family Muridae; genus Acomys; species Acomys percivali. The sequence goes on along the minus strand of OU015748.1, from coordinate 26,188,033 downwards.
AGGGATGCAAGGCTATAAGGCCCATTCCTAAGCAGAATAAATGTTATATACCAGACGCCAATAGCCAACAATAAATTAAACAAAGAGAAACTCAAAGTAATTCCACTAAAATCTGGGGCAAGATAAGGCTGCTCACTCTTTTCATATCTCTTAAATATAGTACTTGAAGATCTATCTAGAGCAATAAGACAACTAAAGGAGATCAAGCGGTTACAAATTGGAAAGAAAGATGTCACAGTATCGCTATTCAAAGATGATATATAAGAGTATACTTAAGTGACCCCAAAAATTCCAACAGAGAATTCCTACAGCTGATAAACACCTTCAGCAGAGTGGCTGGATACAAGATTAATAATAATAAAAATCAGTAGCCCTCTTCTATACAAACGACAAATAGGCTAAGAAAGAAAATAAGAGAACTACATCCTTCAAAATAGCCACAAATTAAACACCTGTGCTACTTGCCTTGAAAAAAGAAGCGAAGGAATTTCAATAAAGTCTATAAGACATTCATGCTAATAAGCATATTTATAACAAAGACACCACACCATACTATATTTTTAAAAACAAGAAAGCAGGTAGTGTCTTCTGACATGTTAAACAGGAAGGTAAAAGTCAAGGACTACATTAATTAGAAAAACCGATCTTTTAATCAATGTTTTATAAAATGTAAGGAAAAAGGAAAGTTATGTGTCTATTTTGAAAATTGCAATTTATACTTTATTCAGCAATAAAAATAGGGAAATGACAGCAAGAAACATAAAGAAGGCCTTAAAATTATGCACTCCTACTTATGTTAAATTGTATTTTAAGATATAAACTAAGTATATAATGCACTTCAAATACTTTTAACATCATCTTCCAATATATCTTAAATAAAGAGTTAGTATTCTGTACAGTTCAAGAGATAACTAAAATTAATTTATGTGTTATGTCAGTGTCATATATACTCTTATCCTTTTAGTGTATTGCTAGCTAGCTCATCTACATGCCAAAGTTTCCCACACAGTATCATTATACCAATGGTGCTCCCGGTAGGTATTCCCTAACTGACTCTCCTCTCACAAGACAGAAGCTTGGATTTTAAAGAGATAACCTTTGTTGTATATTTAAAAACATTTATACAGAAGTATTTATTTCTTCTGTATTATGTCGAGTTGTCTCCACAGACATAGATATTTTTCCTTTACTTCAAAATAAATATGTGACATTTAAAGAGACATTCACATTCAATAACATTTAATAATAGAAAACATACAAATCACATTTATAATAATTTTTAAAATATTTTAACAATAAAAAGCTGTTTATCTTAAGGTAATTCAATGAACACTGTATTACACTGCAATAAAGAAAACCTATCATCAACTCCAGAAAGCCAAGTATTTAGCAACACACTTGTTTCTTTAGTAGGTAGATATTGCTTATGTAGGAGGAAATTGATGTGGATTCCAGAACAACCTGAATTCTAAGCAATTTTTAATTTACAGGCTTTTGAAACAGGTTCTTTAGCAGGTACTGAAAGGACTTTTCTATAAGCAAGTAGGCACCTTCTGTTTTTTTTGTTTTGTTTTGTTTTTGTTGTTGTTGTTGTTTTTTTGGGTGCCTATAGGAAGTTTGATCTTGGCAGCCAGCTTGGTCTTTCTTTCCTTCTTAGTGTGTGAATGTGGGTGCACACGCAGCACAGCAGGTGTGTACAGATCAGAAGACAACCTCTGTTATTGCTCCTCACCTTTCATCTTGTGTGAGGTAGGAAGTCTTAGTTACTTTTCTGTTGCTGTGAAAAACTGCTTTATCAAAATGGAGAGAGAAGGAAAGTTTATTTTTGCTTATAAGGCTCTGTGCAGATATATCATGACAGGGAAGATATAAAGGAGGTAGAGAAGGCACTGCTGCCAAGGAAGAAGAGTGGATGGCCACATTACATATGCACTTAGGAAGCAGGAAGTGAAAGGGAAACGGGGCTGCTTTAGGAACCCCTCAATTCGTCTTGTAATAGCCTATAGCCTAAAGGCTCCATAACGTTCTAAAAATCCCACTGCCTGGGAGAAGTCCTAAGACATGTAAGAATACGAGAAATGATTTATAATTCAGCTTAGCTATTTAGGTGTTAAGATATTTTAGGTCTAGATAGATGTAGTAAGTTGATAGAGATGAGATATGATAGATATTGATTTACATTCAGAACGTTAGACTCAGCAAGGTAGGAACGATGTTTTCTACAAGGCTGCCAAATACAAATAGCCAAAACACTGTAAATGTAACATTTATATCATTCCTGATTGTTTCATGGTTCTTCTTGCTGTAGGTGGTTTATTGTATATATGTGTGAGAATATAAATATATGTGTAAAAGAAAAAAATACTAAAAAAGAAAAAAATTTTAAAAAGAGAAATGTTTCTCACTTAAATCCAAACAAGTTTTGTTGTTGTTGTTGTTGCTGTTGTTGTTGTTGTTGTTTGTTGTGCATTGTTACACACTCCAGAGTAGCTGTGCAGTGAGCCTCCCAGGATTCCCTTGTCTCTCTTTCTCACCCATCACACCCAAATGACCAATTTATTTTACAGGAGGATTTAAACTCAGGTCTCCATGTGTACATGACAAAGTTTTTGATCCACTGATCCAACTTGCTACTCCTCTCAGAAGCAAGGTTTTCTCAACCTCAAGGTAACAACTGACATTAGATAGGATGTAACCTGCTATTGCAGAAACCGAAATGCAAAACTGATACATTTGATAATTTAGGCAAAGAAATATATGGTTTCCATTCCATGATTCATGTATGTAGTGACTATATAATCATGCAAGTGATCATATAACTGATAACATCATTATTGGATATCTTTAGAACCTTTCTATATTTTGAGAGTAAACCACGAGATGTAAGAGCTACTGCTGGCATTCAAAATGAAACACATGCCAATTACTTGGTTTTATGAATTGATCTGGAGAAAAATTAATAATAGTCTGTGACAAACTTCTCTTCATATCATGTCACAAATTCATCAAGTGAAACCCTCCAGGTGGTATAATTAGTGTCCCATCTGTGATACTTTTATGAATTTTATAGAGGCAAGATAGGCAATGATAAATGGTTTTATGTTACAATATACATCTATAAACATGTGTGCATTTATGTCTTTATATGAAAGAGATTGTATTACATTATTTTGTTTAACATACAATTGATTAAAGATTAATTACTAATAACAACAGGGATGTTGTTTCTATACATCTTTGTGTCACATTTATACATACTTATGAAATTATCAATAGATAAAGGATTTAAACTCAGTTAAATTAATTTAAATGAATTAATAAAGGCCTTAAAATAAAAACATTTATTAATAATATTCTGTATTTATCTTAATTTAAGTTTTAGCCATAATAAAAATTTAGTATTAGCATTTGTCAACTCTCTTTCCCTCTTTACATATATGTATATATACATAGTAATGTCTCCAATGTATATATGTTGTATATATGTATGTGTATTCTGTATATGTGTTTGTGTCTGTGTGTGTGCATAAATGATTTATTTTTTATCCCCAGAAGTACTTTACACCATTCTCATCTAATTATGGGAAACAGAAACTTCTGAAACTATACTGTTTTCATTTAATTGAACTTAGTACTAACATAAAAATTCTTGTAAATTCTTGCCTCAAATATTTTTACAAGGTTGCCCTCTTCTGGCCACAGCAATTACTTCACTTCTTTTTATCTGTGGCATTCTTTTACAAAGTTACAGGAAAACTCATTTATAATAATCTGGCATCAAACACATAAGTAGACAGACATTACTGAACAACAAAAAAACAGGAAGGCCTTTTCAGGATTTCGAATGCACATGGTCTTCTATTAAAGTCCACTTATCTAATTTCTTTTAAATTTCTGCTTCACTGATAGTCTAAGAATTCACATGCCAAGCTTGGTAATAAGTTAATAAATGAAGTGAATGCTTGAGCTGTTCCAGATGGACTTAAACTGCCAGTGCTGCCATTCACCAAATAAAAAAAGGAGGCTCTATTATACATCTGGAGTTCAGATTCCAAGTGCATATTTTACTTGTGCACTTGAAAACAGAACTGAAAGTCAAGCTTTACTCAATATTTATTTTAAGAACTGAACTTTCTATTTCAAATTTGCATAACTAGTTGAAAACCATTAAAAAAATGAGATAATTAGACAAAGAGAAATGAGTGCTTACATACAATACTTATAACAGTATACTTAAAACAGTATTCATGTGTATGTGCTTTTGTGTGGATGTGTGCAATATGTGTACTGCATAGGCCAGAAAAAAAGCACACCTTGGAATTGGAGTTACCAATTATCATATGCTGCCAGGGGACATGAGTGTTGCGAACTGAACCTTGTTTCTAGGGGAGCTCATGAAATTGACTAAATAATCTCTGAAGCTTCTTAAAAACAAAAACAAAAGAATATGTATTTACCATAGTAATTTTTATGCCTTTATTCTTAGGATTTTTATAGAATTTTAGAGAAGCATAGATCGATGTTATATCAAATCTGTTCTTTAAGAGCCTTTGTTGATAGATTCCACACTTTTAAAAATACTGACAGTGCAATGACTATCATAAGACCAAAGCATCTGACAGTGGATTAATAACCAGGCTATGTAAAGAAACAAATAAAAAAAAAAAAAAAAAAAGAGGTAAACCAAAGAAAGAAACTCTTGGGAACAAACACAAGAAACATTCTAAATATTACTTTTTCATTCTCAGATTCCATTTAATCATAGAAAGAAACTTTATTCAAGGTCCCAGGCCCTAGGTAATCTCAGGGCTTCACAATTGCTGAATCTTTTGTTGGAAGGAAAAAGCTGTCCCAGTCCAGCTGTCTGAAGGGCAACTTGGCCATCATGCTGGGAGGGTCAAGCTAAGGTCATGTTTCCAGGCCCAGGAACCAATGAGTCCTGAAAGATGGAAACTCCCTTATTCAACCTCTGATGTCAAACTATGAGTGGACAGTGCTACAGCCATTGTGCCTCTCTTAGTTTTATCATTTCATCCTTTAAATATGCTGTACAATGTCTCTTCAAGATCGCGGTTGTCACCCGAGTCTGTTCTTGGGCGCTGATCAATTAGTTGCAGGTTGATTACAATATTTTTTTTTGTCGTTTGCATTGAACTAGTGTTTGAGTTATGTTAGATTTAAGTGGACACCATGACAAAACAAACAAATAAGCAAACAGCAGCAGCAATAAAACCCAGTCCATTCAAAGAACGGGATAAGGACTAAACAGTAATATCAAAATAGAAAAAAAAATGGCTAAGAAATATCTCCAAAATGATTATCATCCCTAACAACTAGGAAAATGAAAGTCAAATAACTTAGAGACTTCATTTTACCTCAGTCAAAATGCCAATGACCAAGTTTAAAAACAAACAAACAAACAACAACCTGGCAACAAATGCTGAAGGAACTGTGAGGAAAAAGAAACCATCATAGCTGTTAGTGGGATTGCAAACTGGTTGTTACAAACACTGTGTAAAGAACTTTCAAAACTCCAAAGTAAACTTCTGCTATCACCCAACTATACAGCTCCTTATCATGTGTACCAAGGCCTTGTATCGTTATGTCACATATACCTTGGTCAGGCATGTTCATTGCTGCTCTATTTACAAAGCCTAGAAATGGAAACAATCAAAATGTCTTTCAGCTGACCAACATATACTTTATGAAATCATGAGCTCTTCAGGTAAATGATTGGAAGTTAAAAAAAAATCATATTTAGTGAGTAAACTCAGACCAAAAAAAGACAAGCATTGCTCGTTCTTTCTCATCAGATGATTCTGCCCATGAGTATATATCTTAGAGTAATTGCAAAACACCACCACCAATAAATACTACTACTACTACTAATAATAATAATAATACTTATTACTAATAATAAACATGAATCAAACAAGCAAAAGTAAAGGTAAAGGGGACCATTGCATAGAACACTGTTGGGCAGTAGTAGAGGTGGGGGATAGGAAAGTACAATGACTCTGATTAGGGAAACGGGGAAATGGAGAGTGCTAATTAATAGGGAAGATAAATACAGAAGAAAGACAAGGGTAAATGAACAGTAAGGATGTCTGAAAAAAATCTTAAGTAGTCATCTTATTAGCTATCTACCTAAAATTTATGACAATGCAAATGCACAATTCTATATACAAATATACACATATACTTTAAATAAAATATTCTTATCTGGGCTGACAGTTCTCTGCTCATGAGCCAAAGGCCACCTAACAAAAACCTCAGCACCAGATATGCAAAGCCTACTCTGAGTAAGGTTGTCCAAGAGACTCCCAAAATATTATAAGCTGTTTCTATTCCTATTGCCCTAATTGTTTCCCAAAAAGTGGAATATATGTACTTGATATTGGAGAGACCACGCATTTCAGAGGCAGGGTTCAGAGGTCATTGAGTTGGGACTTCCATAAGTGCCTCTTCCCAGAGAATAGATATTATTGTAAAAGAAGGAAACATGCAAGCTTCCGAAGGAATGAAGCCATCAAAACTTTTACCCATCTATGAAGATTATGAACTACAACAGTGAAAAACATGATACAATAGCGTAAGGCATATATTCCTTGCCATTGTCCTGTAGACTACATATAAGAGGAAGCCTGTAATATGATTTGTTAACAAATCTATTGTTTCTGAGTTTGTTTAGGGATGGGTTCGCCAAGAGAACTCTGGGGTTATCCAACCTTTTTGTTTGTTTGTTTACAATCTTCATGGCTAGGGAGACTCCTGAGTCGGGCCAGATAAGATTTTTGTTTGTTTTTGTTTTAATTTTTTTTTGAGAGGACATGTAATTTTGGGGGGAAAATAATAATAATGTAAAAAGCACCCACAAATGCAACATTTTGGAGTCAGAAACCCAAATTGAAACACAGCACAATAGCCAAAACAGCATTTGGCTCAGCTTTGCTGTACTGTGTCAAACAGGTGTGCTGGCTTCATGACTTTTTCTGGTTTTCACTAGTCATAGTGGCACTATTCTTTCATTTTAAGCATTTTTCCTTTAATCAACATGAGACCCCTGCTTGATTTGTCATAACCATTACATGCACTCAGTGAATTTCTTTCTTAACACCTGTAGTCATAAAGATAATTAATATTGTCTAAATCTTCCTTAATCTTGGATTCTAAGAACAGTCGAAATGTCCACATCTGTGAGGAAGAATGCAAGCCAGAGAAGAAATAGTTAATTTATAGGAACCAGGTTGAGTCTTTAATGTAAAAGCAGGATAACAATCTTCTTCTTTGACAACTTGGAGACCCAGAACTTAAAGAAATAAGCACCAAGATCATGCAGAGTATGGGACTGTTTAGCTGTGCTTTTCCTCTTGACCTGATAATTTCTCTAATTCAATTTAAAATATGTGCCGATTTCCAGGACTACAAACTGGAGATGACAAGACTGCTTTATTTACTTGTTTTCTCAATGTACACAAAGTGAAGTAATTTGTTGTTTTAAGAGGGGGGCGAGGGGCGGGAGAGAGAGAAGCTAGAAAGATGGCTCAGAGGTTAAGAGCAGTGGCTGTTCTTCCAGAGGTCCTGAGTTCAATTCTTAACAATCACATGGTGGATCACAACCACCTATAATGAGATCTGGTGCCCTCTTCTGGCATGCAAGCAGAACATTGTATACATATTAAATAAATAAATGTTTGGCTCTACTCTCCTCCTTGTATTCTTACTCTAACCTCCTTATACCCTTTTTCTCTTCTCTCTGTCTCTCTGTCTTTTGTCTGTCTGTCTGTCTGTCTGTCTGTCTGTCTGTCTCTCTCCCTCTCTCGTACTCTCCCCCTTTCCTTCTTTCTCATGCCTATTTAATAAACATCATATATTCTAAAAAATAATTAAATAAAAGAGAGAAAGGAAAGAAAGACCAAAATAGTCTAGTGCCCAGATGTTAGAAGGTCAGGGCCTAGAGGTGTGACTCAAGTTGGTGTGCTGGGGGTAGTCAGTGGTAGGGCCTGGCTTGAACATTTTCTAATCTTTGGTGATTAGAAGTAGAGGTGGGGCAGGAAGCATGGAGAAGGCCTGGGGCAGCATCAGGGTTACTTGGCATTGTTCAGCAGTGTTAACAGGGAATATGCTTGCAGCAGCTGCCTCTGTAGGAAAAGAGTGTCTTCAGATTCCCCATGGCTATGTTCAAAACCTGCCAAATGGTTTTAGATAAAGAAAATAAAACTAAGAAGAATGGAAGAAGTTCAAACACACACAGGAAATTCAGTAACTCAACAAAACAGGAAAGAACAGAAGAAAGAAAGAAAGAAAGAAAGAAAGAAAGAAAGAAAGAAAGAAAGAAAGAAAAGAAAAGACTTTGTAAAACTAATGATTGTTGGGCCTCTAGAAGACGAAAGCAAGAGAGAAGGGAAGCAAGATGACTAGCTGGTGCAAGTGGATGCAGAGGGGCCAATTTCCTTGGGACAACAAGGATTTCCACAGTCTGGCTGTTTTGTTGGAAGGTGTGGCTGTGGTATTTTTATATTTGTATCCTTGAGATCACCTGGAAGCACTTTGTACAGTATTACCTAGCCACAGGACTGATGCTGCAGGGTGTGAATAGTGAACAGTGAGTGTGTGTGTGTGTGTGTGTTATACCTGTTCTTTGGGACAACATTTGAGAAAACAACACTGGTAGTGTTCTCACATTTGAGTGAAAGCTCAAATCTGGTCAGTGAGAGCTGGTGATTGAGCCCACCAGCCAGGTTACAGTGTTCTACACTATTGAGAGTGATGCTTTCTTCTCTGAAGCCTGGTGTCCACTCTGGTTCTGTGCCATCCTAATCTATGTACAAAGAGGGGTCCCATGGGGACTGGCTATGGTGGGTAAGGAATAGGCTTCTTCAGTATCAGTGAGAAAAAAGCCAAGGTCATAAAGAACAACATTGATGTGGAATTTGCACATGGGGCTAGCTGTGAAGAAGCCAAATTGGAAATTATAGAATTTGTGAATTTCTTGAAGAATACAAAGCAATATCATGACTTAGGTGACACCTTGGTCACCGGGGAGGCCAGAGTGAGTAGAAGAACACTTTAAAGCATATGGCGGTGGTGATTGATTAATTCAATCTTACCACTAATGTGACAGTGCTAGTTGGCACCAATCGCCCTGATATCCTTGAACCAGCCCTGCCATAGCTTGGAGACCTCGAGATCTACATTGATCTCTTGTTAATGCCTGGCTGCAGCTCTAAAGAGGTCCAGGGTGGCGTCTTTGGGGCTGGATGCTGATGCCCTTCCAGTTCAGGTTATCTCCTGGGTGGCCAGAACTGATAGCTCAGGCAGTTGATCAGGATTGAAAGAAGGAAGAGGGAAAAGAGCCCAGGGTTTCTTCTCTAGGGACTGGCTACACTGTGGCCAAGGAGGAGACTTTAAACTGAGCACAGTTTTCCTGTGGCTTAGGCTGTAAAAGCTTCTTCTAGCTAGAGACTGCACAGGGGTCTATAAGGAGGCTCTTTGATCTGTAGATAGGCCTCTTTGATGAGATCTCCAATAAGCTAATGTAAACTTAAAGTTTGATAGCCATAGACAGCTGGTGTTAAAGCCTTGAGTCTGCTTACTTATTTGCAAATCTACAGGGAAATAAGAAATAAGAGAAAGATAGAAAATAAATCACTAACACACACATACATCCAGAGAAAAAGTGGATGAAGTTAGGCATCTTAACTTCAACTGAAGTTAAGCTTCCCAATTTCAACGCTGTTTATTGTTGGTCACTGTACCTATATTTCTGAGAAAAGGGAATTACCTCATAATCAAAAAAAGACAATTAATCACAAAGAGAAATGAATTCTAAAATACAGCAGGTTACATGTTTTAAAGCTAAACATTTCTTATATAGGTATCCATTACATAAGTTCACAGTGAGTTCAGAGTGACAAAGGTAATATATGACTTTTCAATAAGGACTGGCCTAACTATACATTACCCAACTCTCTCTTAGTTCATAATGAGTTCAGGAAAATAATTTTGTCTGTCTTTCATTCTAAGAAACAGACTAAAATTTAAGTGACAACATATGATGCCACAATGTGACAAGGTATAAGGAATTAGAACAGTTGGTATATATAGACAATAAGGTTTGTACTTAGCTTATACATTTCTAGGTAGTCCCATTATATCTTGGGTTCATGGGAAGTTTAAACTAACTTGTGTATATTTATGGTGAATACCAGGATTCCTGGTGCCATCTGGAGAGCAGGCTTATCTGAAGCCACAAATCTGATACAAGGCTCTCCTTAGTGAGGAATCTGGAGGTCCACTAAGGTATTTATTGCAGCCATAAACTTTCTAAAATTGTTTTAAGATTTCTAAAACAATTTAACTTTCTAAAGAAATTTGAATCAAATCACGAATTCCATAATCAGGGGTTAATTCATCTGAATAACAAACAGTAAGTATGTTTTGAACAGGATCCTATTGGATGTTTGCTCAATAAGAGCTGGTCAATACCCAGAAAGTAACAGTTCACACCAATGCCAGATGTTTTTTCTTTTTGGTTTTTCGAGATTAGGGTTTCTCTATGTAACCTTGGCTATTCTGGACTCACTTTGTAGACCAAGCTGGCCATAGACTACAGCGATCCACTTGCCTCTGCCTCCTTGAGTGCTGGGATTAAAGGCATGTACCACCATGCCCAGCGCTAATGCAAGATTTTAGAGAGATGCATCAGTGCACAATTGACAGGGTAGTCAGAGGTTGGAAGCATTTCTGGGGTGCATCACTGTATAGATCTTGCAAATACCAGATCACTTCCTAGACAGCCCACATGTCGAGTGAGCTCCTTTAACAGGGTGGCTCTTGGCAATCTCCCTGACATCAAACGCAAGGCCTCCATTTTCAAGGTCTACTTGCTTCTACTCATTGTAGATGAAAACCTCACCAAAGATACATTTTGAGGAATCTGACTCTTACTCTGGGCCTCTCTGGTGCTGATATTTCTAATGTATGCAATGAATTAGCATCTCTGATTGCTCTTCACCATCTTAACCCTTCCATCCAGTAGCCCTACTTTGAGCAAGCCATCAAGAGCATCATGAGAAGGCCTTGAGAAGAACCAGGTCCTGCAGCCAAATGAAAGAAAACTGTAGCCAATGATGGTGACAATGACAACAACAAGGAGGAGGAACATGCAATGGTGCACTGGTTCTTGGAATGTACAGACCCTCTGCTGAAATTGCCCATCATACCTCAGGTAAAAGGGCTTGGCTATGCCAAGTACTTTACATGTGAGATGAACCTCTAAACAAGGAATTGCATGTGTATGATGCTGGTAGTTAGGGTGGCTGATCACCACAAAGGCTCAGGAACACAAAAGGAAGGTGACCCAGAGTGCCTGTGCCCACATTGTGCAGTTTGGAATGAGTGAGAAGTTGTGCTTTGACTTTATCAGAAAAGGCAAAACCATAGTGGAGAAGCCATTCAACTGAGGCAACTGCCTAGCTCCTTGGAAAGAAGGTTGGCTGCTTTGTCAGGTCTGCTTATGATTTGACCCTAGAAGTGCTCACACAGTGCCAGGAGCAAGTAGACAAGATCAGCAGAAGACTCCTGGAGAAAGAAGTGCTGGAGGAGGCAAACATGATACAGATTTTGGTCTCTCAGTCCTTTGCAGTTTACTACAAGGAATTTGTAGAGGGACTGGAGGCCTAGAAGAGGATATATCCCCTCCTGAGGGTATGAAAGACTGGAATCAGGTTTGGGAAGAAAGGGAAACTAAGTGGTGCTTGCACCACTGTTGTCAGAGTAACTGGATAACAAATTCAAACAAGAAACAACTGCAAAATAAAATTTGGTTTATCGGAAGGGGCAGCTGAGTCATGCATTGATGCTGTCAACGTTGAGACTTTTGTCTTCAAATTTCCATCTCATTTTTACCTCCATCCTCCACAGGAAATATACTTTCCTCTATCTTCCTAATGATCAACGAAAATGTAGAATTGGACACCTTTCTCTGTACTCCATAGAAAAGACCAATTTTAGACTGTAATAAGCTACACCTGAGAAAATGAAATAGAATATATCAGCCATAGCGTTCATTTCTAATTTGTAACTTTTCATTCACAGAATAGAGCATACAAGGTGACAAACAAAAGACAGCAAAACCCAACCATGCAACTCTTCTGTGTTCCCCTATCTGATATGGATCCGGACAATAACTTAGGATCCATGTGTGTAAACACTGAATCAGATGATCTAGTAGGTGATAGCTTCTGTCACCTTTATTTTGTTGTTTTCAAATTGATCTCTTTCCTTTCCCTGCCAATGTTAGCTTTAAATGAACCTGCACACAACAGCCCCCAAAAGGCATCACCCACTTTCTGTTTTAAGCTGCTCAAACATTAATGACTCAAGACAGTGAAGGCATTAGAACATAGGAAAGTACTGACAAGGCACAAAGTACTGACAAAGCAAAGACTCATTAAGAGGTATTCGGGGATAAAAAAATTTTAAAGTAAATGAATTTTCAAATTTCAAGAAAAAGAAATACAGTGGAACAGAATCTAGTTGGAAATAAATATTGCTTAATTTATGTTATGATTGGTGGTACTATTACATATTATTTAATATGTATATATTATATAAGTACATTTAATAATATATATTATATATGTATAAGCCAAATTGAAAATGAAGGATGATTTGGAATAGTAAGCAAAAATAAAAAAATAAAAAAATCCAGATAACTGTAGGCATCACTTGGATGTAAATGCAAAAGTTAAAGGGGAAATGTGTAATAACTATTTATTTATTTACTTATTTTACATTTTTATTGAAGTTTCCCCTCTCTTCTCTCCTCTCAGTACCTCCTCACGATTTCTCCTCTCTCTTGCCCTATCCACTCCTCCTAGGTTTCTGTTCAGAAAGGGGCAGGCCTTCCATGGATATCAACCAGCCTTCACATATCATGTTGCAGAATGTCTAGCCACTTCAACCCCTGGCTATTCTGATATGCTCATAGACAGGAGCCTAGTATAGCTGTCTTCTGAGTGGCCCTACCCAGCTGCAGAGAACAACAGATGCTGAGATTCACAACCAAACATTGGGCTAAGCACAGAGAGTCTTGTGGAAAAGTAGGAGGAAAGAATGAAAGACCTGGAGATGACAGGAGCTCTACAAAGCCAACTCACCAGTGACCAGACTGAAGCACCAACCAAGGACCATACATAAACTGGACATAGACCCCCTACACAGATGTAAGCAATGTGCAGCCCGGGCTTTATGTGGTCCCCTAGTAAGGGTAGTGGGGGCTGTATCTGACATAGACTCCACTGCCTTCCTTTTGATCTCCTCTATCATGAGACTTCCTTGCCAGGTCACAGAGTAAGAAGACATGAACAGTCCTGATGTGACTTGATGAGCTGTGGGGGTTTGGAGCTCCCTTTTTCTGAGGAATAAGGGAGGGAGAGGGTGGGGGAAAAGGAGAGAGGGTCAGGCCTTGAGCAGTAGAGGGAGAGACCTATGATCAGAAAGTAAAGTGAATGAAAAAAATAAGAAAGAAAGAAAGAAAGAAAGAAAGAAAGAAAGAAAGAAAGAAAAGAAAGAATGGGTATCTCCTTTCCTATTTAGGCAACTCAGTAGGAGAAAGAGGTAGCAAAGGCAGGCAACAGTTCAGAGGCAGCCCCTACTCCCAAATTTGGAGTCCACAAGAAGAGCAAGCTACAGAGCTATAGCATGTGTGGATGGCCTAGGTCACCACCATACAGGTTCCCTGGTTTGTTGGCTCAGTCTCTGTGAGCCCCAATGTGCCCAGGTTAGTTGATTCTGTGAGTTTCTTTTTGTGTCCCTGAAACTCTATAATCTTTCATCCTTCTCTTCCACAGGATTCCCCAAGCTCCCCTTCATGTTTGGTTATGGGTGTCTGCATCTGTTTCCATCGATTGCTGTGTAAAGAATCTTTGAAGACAATTGAGCTAGGCACCAATCAGAATATCAGTAGGACTAATTTCGTTGATTTTTTTTTTGATACACTGAAGGTTCCATACTGAGATTTATTTTCATTTTTTAATTTTTGGAGAGGGTAGAGTTTAGTGGAAGATATGAAAGAACAGGAAAATGAATGGAATTTGAGTTCCTGATGTGAAATTCACAAAGAAATCAATAAAAGTAAATTAAATAAAAATTTAAAAAGTAATAATATTTTTAAAACTCTTTGTACAGGGAATATGCTTGGAGAATATTTATGATACAGTCAGCAAATTTCACATTCTTATTATGAAACTAAATGTTTATTGGTATGTAGGTATGTCCAGACAAAAATTTCATATATCATGTGGTTGAAATGTGTTTGGGGATTCTCAAGTGAGAAACAAGAGAACAGAGAAGTTTCAAACCATAGCACCAAGGTGCAGAATGCTATTGTTCATGATGAGATCCCCATACCTGAGGGCCATGAAAATGCCTTTCCTATGGAAGAAGTAGATTAAAGACCCCCTATGTAGCCCATGCCCGCCATATAGTTTCCCTGTGGCTCACCTTCAGGTTTGACCCACTTGGCTCTCTGCTTATTTCTAGAAGAATCTCCTCTATCCTGTCCTTGAGCCTTAAGGCAAGAAAATTTCCTCCCACAGAATAAGGGTATCAGGTATTGTGGTTGTTTTGTTCATTTTATTTTGTTCTTAATTATGCAAAATGAAAAATTTATACATCACATTTTATTACATGTGTAAAGTTTAATTGCACCTGATAGTATATACATGTGAATGAGTGGAAAAGTGATCAAATAGAGCCTACTTCATTCCCCCCCCCCTCATTAAATTTAGGAAATTTTCTTATTGTGGATTATCTCACAATGAAATATCAGAATAAATCAACACAATAAGGAAGTGTTTTTCCCCCAAACTATTTTCTATGCTGACTATATTAAGTTATACAAGCTAATGTAACTTTCTATTTGATTGTATGTCACTGATAATGTATATTTTTCATACAAGCGATGCATCACTTTAATGATTATTTGAATCAGAATCTTCATCAAAATTATAGATTCTTTTGCTGTGTGACCCCAGATGGAGTCATGCAACTGAACATGGAAAATCTGGTGTTACTTAAAGTCTTCTGAACACATGACAATCATAAATTAAGTCACTCAAAATCTAACGCAAAATGAATCCAAGTTGTTTCTCGCAGAACTAACCCATGCCGTATCACAGAAATTCACTGGAAACTTGGTTGTGAACTGAACTTTTAACACACACTCTGCAGTGTGCATGAATCACATCACGTAACACCAAAGACACAGCTGGAACACTTTGGCTCACATTGGAAATGACGTTGCTGTATGCTAAGAATTGGGTTTTTTTTTTCGTTGTTTTGTTTTTTGTTTTGGCTAAGAATTTTAAAGTGCTTTTGCTGCATCGACAATACTTTTGTTATGTGTTGGGCATAGTGGTTTAGGGAACAAAATATTTTAAATATTCTTTTACACTCAATTGTCAGCACGTGTCTCAAACTACTACATCTTTTGATTATGTTATCTTATGACATAGGATGGTAAAAACTGCCGTTTAAGTTGCTAACTTAATTATCATAAGATATCATTTAATAAAAAGTTCATGAATTGTTACTTGAGATTAAAATTTCTAACAATATCTGATATGGTCAGAAACATACACCTGCCATCTTATGTTATGCAGCTATGAAAAGTGTAATTATCAGCATTGGTGATTAAAATAAAATAAAATAAAAAAGTAAAAGTATTGGTGAACTCTGAGTATTCAGCCAAGGTTGCTTCCTTTTCTAAAAATTCGTAAACTCATGTATCTAATTAGCATGCAAGTTTACTTTCACTCCATTCATATGCAAATTTACTTTGTTTTTAATAAATGGTAAAATTATATGTATGCCAAAGAATTGTTTTAAATGAACATATTCAAGATGTTCTATTAGTAAATGTTTGATTTGTACTTCTCTTTTAAAATACCTGAGTACACAAGGATAAATAATAATTTCTTGAGAAAAATAATGATCACATGTGGAAAATATGGGGAATAAGGGGAAAATGGGAGAGAAGGGAGAATGGGAGGATACAAGGGATGGGATAACCATAGAGATGTAACAAGAATAAATTAATAATAAAAAAAGATAAAAAAAGAAAACTTAATAAAAGTTTTGCTCTAGAGTATAGTTAATGAGAAAAGGTAAGAGGATTATCTATGAAATCTTAGTGTGCAATGTGTCAAACACAATTTTTGGTATCTCTAAGAAATTCTCTATAGCTCAATGTATATATTAATATACTGAAATGTCATACTCATAGCCACGTTTGGTTATAAATGTTTGTTCTGAAAAACAGAAAGTTTTTCTACAAACCATTTGAATAAACAGTTTAGTTTAGAAATTTTACTTACCTCATCTCAAAAATATAGTAATAGATGATACTTGAATCTGTTTTTCTTTGGCTGTAAATAGAATTTTAAAATATTCTATATTAAATTCATACTTATCCCTCATGCTGACATAACCAAACCAGCACACCTTGTGTAAGTAGGATTTAGACTTGTGTTACTAATTACATTCTGCAATCGATCAAATTAGCTGCATCATACATCGAATTGCCAAAAACTAACTGAAGTAGGTTCCTTTCATTATCTAGATTCCACAGAAAATTGATCATTTTGTTGAAGCAGCTGGACATAAGAAGGGTGACTGAGCAGAGGAGAACTGAATTAATTCCCATAATAACCGTGCAAGACTTCTGAGGAAGGCTTTCAACTGGGGCTAAGCAATGAAAAAGATGCATAATTTTGATGCATTACAAAATATAGAAATATATCACATACGGTGAATTAAAGCCTGGACTAACTGCAATTTCCAAGTTTCTCACTCAATTCGATGGTTATGTACAATAATAGCACATTTCTAAAACCCTTTTAAAATGTTTTAATTTACTTTTAAAAGTAAAAAAAAAAATTAAACTAAATTCATTGTCTCTACTGTTGTGTTTCTTGTTGACAGCCTTATACATTAAACACTCTAGTAAACACTTTATCATTGATCTTTATTCCTGTGACTCTGGGTGGATTTTGTGTGTTATTTTTAATTATGTGCATTTCCTATGTGTGTGTCTGATGAATCCAGAAGATCTTGGATCCATGGACCTGGATTCATAGTTGATAATAAACTAAGAAACTATTTGTTCCTTTGCAAGACCATTATAGTCTCTTAACCGCAGTGCCATCTTCTAGCCACTTCCAACATTTCTAAGTGCCAACATTTTACCAATGCAGACAGCTATCCTCTTATATTTACATACTTCTTGTTCAGATAGCATAGCCCCCTACTTCAAAGCAGGTCTGTTCATCCAGGTAAAGGCATTTTAACTATTGATCACAGAATTTTTATTTCACTAGGATGTATTTAATGAAAGTGGCAATAGAAAAATGTGATAGCACTTCAAGCTATTTATATATTCTAAACATCCATAACTAGATAGTCCAAAATATCCTAAATGTTGAATGCTCTGAGTGTTTTAAACAGCCACAAGTATATGTGTAAATATCCTATATGTCAATTGCTCTGAGCATTCCAGATTCTGTGGTGGAAATTTATAACACTCTGAATTATTATGGAATGTATAGTCTAGTAAAATCAAAATAAGGTAAACTAAGTTAAATCAACTACTTGATATATGTAAATGTTCAACTATTTAATAAGCAAAACAAGGCATTTCTATGCCATTTTTAAATATGACTTATAATATGTGTTCTACAATTCTAATAAAATGTTATAGCTTGATGGTTTTACTCATGGAAGAGTTGACTATCTACCTGGCTTGAGCCATCATACCTGTGTAATAAAATCACATTACTTGAACATTTTATTTTATTAGAATCAAAAAATGGGATGCACGTAGGTGAAGATAACTATTGTACCGACACATAATGGACTGTAGTAGGATAATACAGTCAGTTTTAGGAATTCAGGAAAGAGCAGCCCAAGCTGAGTGTAAAGCAGCATTTAAGCTTCATAATGAATTAATGTATGAATAGAATTGTAGGCTTATTATAAAGACATTGCATAGCTTTCATATATGGACAGATAAGACATGCAATTTTAGTAAAACATTTTATCATTATGAAGTGTATAGGTAGACTGTTGTCTTGTAAAAGGATTGTACTTTTTGTATGTGTAATGAAAGATACTGGGACACCACCAATATGTGGGAGGCCATTAAAATATTGGATTTTTCTTTTCTTGGATCATTTACCCCAATAGGTATTAGAAGGTATATATAGCATCAGAATGAGAAAAATACATAAAGTGAGATGATTTGCTTATTGCAAATACACACAGTTGATAAAATATGGGAAATTAGTAATTAATGATAGCAAAGAACACAACAAAGAATTCAAAATCATGACAGACTTTGGATCCTGAAGTTAGGTGAGTAGGTTAAGCAAATTATTATTAGAAACAGAAAACTAAAACAAAGAAATAGGCCTTGGGAGATGAATATTTGCTCACTGTTGACATTCTGATGCTCCCATGTGTTACCTGTGTTTGAACAGCATGCAAACAGTTTGGTTAATTAATCCTGGAGTACAAAAAGATTTCTAACGACAAATAAGTTTGGATGAAGACATAATCAGAAGTGGAAATACAGGGACCAAAACAGAACCACTCCAATGCAGTACAAAGGAATGCAGCTGTCAGTAAGGATATCAACAGACATGAGAAAGAGAGGCACAGGGAGACGGAGTAAAAGAATTGAAGAGAAGGAGATGGAGGTGGAATATATCACAATTTTAAGAGCTGTCTGGTAATAATGCTAACTGGAAATTCAGAGGCAAGATTGTTGTCAAACTATATTATTTTCTTCTTCAAGATGAGGGCTGTTATGTTTTAACTTCAAGATTTCATCACAAAGAAAAGCAAACTATAAATCTGAGTGTAGATTTGTTAAAATGAAAAGAAATGTAATGCATGAATTAAAGGAAAATATTAGAGCACATTGGCTTTCGTGGCTGGAGGGTATATAGAGTCGACTTGCTGTCTTCATCACAGAAAGAGAATGACAGCTCAGCATGGCTCAGCTTCATTTATGATACAGCTATTTTGTGTTGTCTATTATTGAGATTTTCCATGCAGAGAAAGGAATTACCTGTTTGGCAAAGTATGTATTTTGAAGAGGACAAAGTCTACTTGTGGTTGGATTCTAGAATATCTGATATGTCTCATGTGCTAAGAATTTGTCCTCCTAGTCTGAAGGTCACATCACCTTTTGGAAATTATACCTGCCCGGTGGATATATGTAACTAGGGGGAGGTCACCCCCATCATGCTTCTTGACCTGCTCTCTTTCTTCCCAGTCACCCCATGATGTGGGTTCTTGTGCCTCGAGCAACTAAAGCAGGAGCCCATGTAATTCCTACCTCCCATAAGAATCTTCTGTAAGGTATTTGGTGACAGTTTTATCAAAGTAATAAATATGGAAAAGAGCCACATGTAGTAGTGATAATTAAATTTTATAAACATTATCATTTGATTCAGATCTCCAGAACTGGTTCTTGAGTGAAATTAGAAAAGCCTACAAACACCTGTTAGGAGGTCCCAGAGTAATATCAATAGAATTTAACTGAAAATTTTCTTGAGAGTTTAGAAGATCAGAATGCTGATGGATTAGCAACATGGACACTAAAGCTTGTTGATGAGGTTTGGAATGTGAGCAAAGTTTACGAGGTACTGTTATAGAGGGGAATCAAATTACATTCTGGCAAAGAGTCTGACTATATTGTATCCAAGTCCTGAAAACTTGAACAAGGTTGAATTAAAAAGTAATGGACTAATGAACCTAGTGGTAAATATTTCAACACAGAGTAATATCCATCTTATAGCTTTGTTTGTTCCTTAGTTTTGACAAAGGACCATAGATTTTCAATTTGTCTTGTAACCAAGGAGAGTATGCTCTTCAAATTCTTTTTTTTAATTTTTATATTAATTATTTTTACATATACATTTATATTACACACACATACACACACACATATATATATATATATATATGTATATATAACATACAATAAGAAGAACCACAAAACAATCAGAAAGAATATAAATGTTACATTCATAGTGTTTTGGCTATTTGTATATGTAACCTTGAAGAAAAAAATCTTTCCTATCTTGGTGTGTTTAAATTCTGAATGTAAATTAATACTATCATATCTCATCTCTATTAACTTAAAACACCTATATAGACCTAAAAACATCTTAGCCCTTCAACAACTAAGCTTAATGGTAAAACTAATCTATAAAGTATTCAACCTCATCAGAGACTTGAGAAGGAAAAACATTAACCATCTCATTAAAGAAGATATGCAGGTTAGTAGCTTCCAAAGTAAAAAAAAAAAAAAAAAAATGATAGAGACCGTTTGTTGCTTAAACAGTCAAACTCTCTATAATGTTGAAGCATCCTCTTTAGCCTTCTGGACCAGTATATCTAACATACACATTTGCGACACAACAACTATTGAGGACTTGCTTACCCTACCTTGGCAGAGCTTGGCCATCAACTCTGCCTGTTT
The DNA here is from genome assembly GCA_907169655.1 of Acomys percivali. Lineage (NCBI taxonomy): Eukaryota > Metazoa > Chordata > Mammalia > Rodentia > Muridae > Acomys > Acomys percivali. The sequence goes on along the minus strand of OU015748.1, from coordinate 26,167,479 downwards.
CCAAGCTTGCTCATTTTTAGGCAGAATTCTGACAATACCCAAAATGAGGACATTTTGTCCAGTGGCTGCTTTGCCACTGTTGAAGCCATCACCATAAGGAGGTTCTTTGATGCTCTTCTTCTTCTTTAGGGGTAGGCAGGGTGTTGCCAGGAGTTAACCTGACTTATTGTCAATGAATCTTTAAAATAATAAAAAGCATCTTTAAATGCCGCATTCTATATGTCTCTGATTTTTGACTACCCTAGTTAGTTTACCTTATCTATCTGTAGAATCATATCTATCTGTTAAACCTAGGATGTATATTCTTGTAACATAGACAGACTAGGAGGGAGTGAGGGGATTAAGAAGGGAGGGTGGGATCTGGAGGTGATAAGGGAGGGGCTACTCTAAGGATGAAAATAATTCAAACTGCAAAACAAGCAGGTAACTTATAGTGCTAATCCCACCACATGGGAATAGCTCTGAGACTGGCTGAGACATGAATGTCTATGCATAGATAATGCTTCTTGTTGGTTATAGAATCCCTGTGACTTGCTACTAGATGCCACTCTTTGTATGGCATGAATGAAGATTTACAGATGTCTTTCTTCTGCTCATACAAAGAGCAGAGGCTTAAATTGTTCTGCGCATGCTGCACACTTGAGACATTTACAACTTTAGAACTGTATAATGCTTGTGAGAAATTATATGTTTTCAGAACAAAAGAACCAGACAATGATGCTGGTTCAGATATGACAGAATTCCTTCCTCTCAGTATTCTGGACACTGACATCCTGTATCCTTCATGCTCCAGCACCAAGTACTTCAGTTGCTGTTCTTCATCAGAACAGATTTCAGGACAGTTTTGAAGAAAGCTTCTGATCCCAATTGGTCCAGCATTTCAGACTGTCTTACACCAGATTCTAATTAAGCCTGGAATTTCTCAACAATTAGAAACTGGACCACAAATGTTATTCCTAATTTGCTTAACCATTTTCTCCAATTTTATTTAGGCCCTTACAAAGGTATTATTCATTCCAAATCATTTGGAAGAAAACTTAAGACAATGACACCCAATTTCTTTTAAGGGACATTGGGTAGGTCTTTGATTGCTTTCTTGGGCTATCTATGTTATTTTCATTGGAAGTTGATTGTAAATTACTATTGGTCTTATTCAGAGAGAAAATGAGGTTGTACTTAGGTATGTCTGTCTTTTCCTTTATCTTTATTTCTTAGTTTTGGAGATAGGGGTTAAATAGGAAGAAGGGAGAATATAAAAATATATAGAGATGATAGGACAAAAAGCCGATTATTTAATCTACTCCTCAAGTTAAGACCTTAATTGTTAATCACAAGGTTAGTTTTAATTCATTTGTATATTGGTGCAAAAAAATTTAATTTGGATACATTGATATAGAATTCAAATTTATGATTATTCTTACCACACACTATATATATTTCTACTCTACTACGCAGTATTGTACCCATACAACTCAAGCAGAATACAAGGTTTACTTCCAACACTTTGAAAGTGGTATTGCAGGCTGTTTAGGATAGTAAGTTATACAAGTTAGTTGTTAGTTAATCAAATCATTGTTATGCCAATTACTGATCTTCAATTTCTAATCATTCTGCTTCTACTTCTTAAAAGTACACACATGCATGTACCAAGGCACCTTCTTTATGCAGTGCTGTGAGTCAAATCCAGAGATATGTGCTTGTGATATAAGAGATACTCACAGAAATACGTCTCTATTGTTGCTGATCATGTTTAACTAAATTCACGGTAAGACTAATAAGCAAAAAAAATTGTGAATATATTAGGCACTGGAACATGATAAGTTAAGAAACAAGTTGAAGGATAGTAAACAAGAGCTTTAATTATTAAACAAATTGGCTATTTCGTGCCCCTTACACAGAGTTAATAAAGAGGAGACAATTTGCCCATCAAAGGCTTCAAGTAAGAAAACAAAACAACCTTATACAGATTTGAAGAACTTTCCTTTAAATAAATTAATGAAGATGTCATGTCAGGAAAAAGCATAGACACTCTAAATGGAGGCCATCACCTAAAAACTGTTTTCCAATATAATAAATGCTTAGCCATATGATACAGTAAAACCACACTACATTCCACAGACTTAAAGAAGCTAAATAACAAAGAGGACCGTAGGGAGCGTACTTAATTCTCATTCAGAAGGGCAAATAGAAAAGAAACTGGAAGCAGTTGAAAAGAGGGAGCATGACAGGAACCTAACATAGATGTCCTCGGAAAGACTCCACATAGGAGGGGATCAATGCAGATGCTGAGACTCACAACTAAACTCTGGGCAGAGCACAGTGAGTCTTACAGAAGAGTTGTGTGACAGAAGGACCATAAAGGGACATGAACCTCATAAGGAGACCAACAGAACCAACCAATCTGTGGCCAGAGGGCCTGCAAAGGACCTGATGCACCACCAACCAAGGGACATGCGTTGAGAAGACCTAGACCCTCTGTTAAGATGTAGTGGGTGGGCAGCTCAGTCTCATTGTGTGTATCCTAGGGGAAATAGTCTCTATTATTATGATGCTAAATGGATACAGTTTCAAATTAGTTCCTAATGACTTATAATTAGACACGTAGATTGATACATCTCTCAACCCTATTCAGAGAATGTGCTATTTGTGGTAGATGATGGCGAATATAAAGACTCAAAAATCAACAAGCTGTAGAGAGTTAGAGAATCCAAAAAGTTCAGCCCTCAATTCAGCACCTATACCACACTCCCTTTCTCCAGTATTTCAGGTATCAATGTGACAACGGGGGCAAAAAGAATTAAGATCCAGAAATAGTGGGTCTTTAGAAGTAAACAGTATTTTCTGGACACAGCAAGATCACTCATGTGTGAACTCTCACTTTGGTGTAAAAGAATGCCAGAACAAATGCCAGTGTGGAAGGTGAGGTGGACAGGAAGTATGGTTTCAGCACAGGAGCTATTAACAACTGATCGCAGCCTGGAAAAAAGAGTAAGTTTTCTGAAACAGTAAGTTGGCCATGCTCCAGTGGAATCCACATAACCAATAATATTTGGGCAGTGCAAATTTGACTTGATTAGATCTTTAAGGGAAGAGGAGGTGCGTATGAGAAGAGTAGAAAAGGATGAAACTGATCAAAATTGGTGGTGCAAAATTATCCAAAAACTACTAAAATATATAGATAAAAATGAAAAAGGTGGGTGAAAATAATGGATGATGCATACAAAATATTTATGGTGGTATGAAAGTGAACTGAGTAAAATATCAATGTAAAAATAAGGAAAGACTGTTGAAAGCACAGACGTTAGTTAAGTATAGTAGCCTCATTCTCAGGTAACCAGTTACATGGGTGGTATGTTTAACTTGATTGCATTTAGTTCTTCATCCATGAGTAAAATTAGAAATCACAAGTATTTAATATGAGTAATTTCATTTTTAAGGTACAAGATATAAATTGTACTAGTGACCAATATTTCACATGACGTCTGTCTCAGCCTCCCTGCTTAATTTTTATGGTGATTAACTAATAAGACTGATAAAATAGTAAATGTTTAAAATCAAAACAAATTCTGAGACATGTGTGAAGACATACGCAGAAAAAAAACAAAAAACACAGAGCAAAAGCAAGCTCGAAATTAAGTATTCAAAAACAAATTTCAGGAAGAGTACAAAAAATACTTTGGATATTCCAGAAGACTATAGAACTTTGTTTACAACTTTTTTATATTTAGATTCTGTGTGAATAAAAAGCAAAATCCATGCTATTATTCAATGTATTTAAATAGAAATCTGGTCACATTGTGGTTCATTTTCCAGAAGTAGTAATATACAAAATGTACACCAGATGGCAGGATAGGAGCGCAAATATTTTACCCTGAAATCTCCCAGCAAAGTTTTTACCAAAAGTTTAGTATGTTAAACTTTTATATGTTAAAGTAACATAAGTAAAATAGGCTTTTTGTTTTTTGTTTTGTTTTGTTTGGTAGGGAGGGGCTGGAGGAGTGAAAATTAAGAAACTTTATTTTGGCAATATTTCTTTAAGGTTTTCATTGAGCATAAAAATTAATACTTGATTTGTGTCAGTGGCTCTGGAAACTACACATATTTTAAAAGAATAATTTATATCATGCTAATTAACAAAACATAATATTTTAGGTGAAAGCATAAATGAAAACAGTTATTTTATTTTAAATTATCTCTGGTGTTTTACAAATAATAAATATTCACTTAAAACACACAAGTGACGCATTATGATAAGTTAAATATAAAAACGTCCATTTTTAAATGGGATGCTTTATAGTTTTATCAATTGTAATGCATGATACAAACATGACCACATAATAAGACTTAGCTCATGAAAGCTTAATAATAAGTATCATCATAAAATACATTACACTTCAAAGAATGTAGTTTATAAACTGGAAAAATTGAAAAGAATTCACCTTCAATCTGCAAAATGAATTCAACCTTGACTGTCCTTTTTGAAATTATGGGCTGTAGACTTGTGAGATAATAGGTTGTAACCCTAAAAAGCAAGGAATATGGGGTGGTTTGTTACAGTAACATTGAAGCAGGTGTCTTAATACAGCCCTCCAACTACAAGAGATCTATTTCTGGCTGTTTTCTTCTGCGACCTGATGTTAGATTTATGGAGCCAATAGTAGGTAGTGGGAGAGGTGTGAACTAATGGTAAAAATTTACATGTGTAAACGCAACACATTTTTCTTTACAGAGTGCTTCATTTATTGTTCCCTTTTTGTTTATTTTATTATTTATTTATTCAGATTACATCAAAATTTTTATCCCATCACTGTATCCTCCCATTCCTCCCTCTGTCCCACTTTCACTCTATTCCCCTCCCCTAGGTCTATGACTGAGGGCGACCTCCTCCCTGAATATATGGTCATAGGCTATCAAGTTTCATTTTGGTAGCCTGTTTATTCTTTCTCTGAGTGCCATCAGGGCTCTCCTAGCGGAAGTGGTCAAATATGGGATGCCAGAATTCATGTCAGAGTCAGTCCCTGCTCTGCACACAACTATGGAGAATGACCAGTACATTGGCTAGATCAGAGTAGGGGTTCGCTGTTTACTGCTTGTATTGTCCTTGGTTGGTGCAGTAGCTTGAGCAAAGCACCCTAGGCCCAGGTCCACCCATCAGGATGTTCTTCTTATAGGTTTCTATGACACTCTGGATCCTTCTATTTGCCCATCTCCTATATTTCTCTTACCTACAAACCCAGGAGGATGTCCTCACATCTGTCCCAATCTCTTGGTAAGTGAAGACTTTCATGGCACATCCCTTTTGGACTAGTGTCCAATTATAAGTGAGTATATACCATGTGACTCTTTCTGTTTCTGTGTTAACTCACTCAGTATGATCATTTCTAGTTCCATTCATTTGTCCACAAATTTCTGCATTTACTTGTTTTTAATAGCTGAGTAGTATTCCATGGTGTAAATGTACCAAAGTTACTTTATCCATTCTTCAAGTGAGGCACATTTAGGCTGTTTCCCGGTTCTGGCTATTATGAATAAGATTGCTATGAACATGGTTGAGCATATGTCCTTGTTGTGTGAGTGAGCATCTTCTGGGTATATTCCAAGGAGTGGAATAGCTGGGTCTTATGGAAGCCTTTTTGCCAGTTTTCTGAGATAGCATCAGATTGATTTCCATAGTGGTTGTACAAGTTTGCATTCCTACCAGCAATAAAGGAGTGTTTCACTTTCTCCACATCCTCGCCAGCATATGGTGTCACTTGCGTTTTTAATTTTAGCCATTCTGATGGGTGTAAGATGGAATCTCAGAGTCATTTTGATTTGCATTACTCTGATGACTAAAGGCATTGAATATTTCTTTAAGTGATTCTCAGCCATCAGATATTACTCTGTTGAGAATTCTCTGTTTAGTTCTGACATCTATTTCTTAATTGGGTTATTTTGTTTGGTGGTGTTTAATTTCTTTATATATATATATATGTGTGTGTGTGTGTGTGTGTGTGTGTGTATAAATATATATATATATATATATATATATATATTCCCTTTTTAAACAAGTTGTGCTAAGAGAACATTTAACAAATATGTTTCTATTCAGCAACACTTTAATTATAGATACTTCAGATGACATTCTTCTATATTCCTATGTCTAAATTACATCTTATCTTTATAGCATTTACTTTTCTCCAAATGTTACTTATCATACATTTGGTTTCTTATACTTAATAAAATTTAAAAGAAAATTATAAAAGTTATGAGCAATATAACACCTATAACTTTTCTTCATGTAATAATTTATTTAAATAATCATTTACCTAGTTGTCCATCAAGAGCTGAATAAGAAAGATAAACCACTTTAAAATACAATATAGTGTTATATAGTCATAAAAGGATAAATTCTGCCCTTGGTGGAAATCTGGATAATAGTGGATGCTGTTGAATTAAGTGAAATACTACTACTCACATCTAAAGAAAAAGACACTAAACATTAACAGAAAAATGGATAGGCCTATTGTAAAACATTAAGTAAAGTACCACCTTTGGAAAAGAAAATACTACCTTTTGTGCACAATCTAGTCAATAATATATCAATAATACAAATGTCTGAGTGTGTGTGTGTGTGTGTGTATAATGTACACACGCAAACATGCACATATGTGTCCAGTATAACATGAAAAAAAGAGAACCATATTCACATATAAGGGAACAAAGAAGAGATGAATGCACTTAATGACACAGGACATAAAAGTAGATGTAAAGTCCATTGTTTTCCTAGTTCTCAGTCTGCCATTAATCTTATTTTTTTCAGTGATAGAAAATTGTATTCAATATAGTCAATATTTAAAGGGTAACACTCAAAGGGAAGCGTCTTGGCCTCCATTTCAAATCCCAATTTAAAGTCTCTATAATTGATTAGGTTGTACCGACTTTGATTCTAGTTAATTATGTGTGAAATTATAATTTCATTATTTGCATTTTTCTTTTTTCTAGAAAATATATTTTATATACTATATTATGATCGTACTTTCCTTCCCAAACTCCTTCCTGATCCTCCCCACCCCACTAACCATCCAAATACACACAGGCAAAAAGAAAAACAAACAAACCAGAATAAGTCAAAACAAATTTTTTTAAAAAAGAAAAAAAAGGAAGCAGAGAAAAAGGAGAAAAGACACAAACAAATGCAGAAACTCACATATATTCAAAAAGAAAGGCCATTAAACCACAAAATTCGAATCCATAATATATCAGCAACAGACATGTAAGATAAAAATAAAGCACAAAGAAATCATTGAGACAAAACAAACAAACGTCCCAAACCTCCATGAGTTCATTTTGTAATGGCTGTCCACTGCTAGGCATGGGCCTGCCCCTATGTGTGGTTTTTAGACACAGTGAAACTCCTTGGGGAAAAGTAATATTTCTTTTACGAGTAGTTATTATCAAGGGCAGTTACTAGAGCAGAAAGGAGAAAAACATTCTATTGTGGTTGACCAAAAGTTCACAGAGCACAGAAATTAATTCTGGTGTTTCACAATATTATATGGTTGCTATAGTCCACAAAAATTTGCTATATTATTCAGAACACTAGGAATGGAAGGTGTGAATGTAACAACACTCTTAACTGATAAATTATTGTGAAAAAATGCTAGTTACTGTGATATGTGTCAATTTTTTATACTGCAATGTTTAAATAGGTACAGGTATTTTGTACCCTTTAAAAATAAACTGTTAACTCTGTAAAAGATTTCCACTGAATAAATACCTGTAATTGATTGCTACTTTCAAAAAGAGAATGGATGTTGGGGGAGGACAGAGAGCAGAGATCACCAGTTCCCACAATAAGGAAAGGTCAGATGGTCTGGAGAAGGTCAGAGATGTCCTTGATAAAGTGATAAACTATGATCCACCACAAAAGCAGAAAGCAAATGGTCTCATTAATAATGTCATAGTATCCGGATCAAAGAGATTGGCTGCTGAGATCAATGGGAAGTTACTGAAAACTGAAACAGAGTGATTGTTCAATCAATCACAGCAAGCACACACCAACTAACACACATCCACTCGTTAGGAAACTCGTGTGTGTGTGTGTGTGTGTGTGTGTGTGTGTGTGTGTGTGCACGTGCGCACAAATGCGTGCATGTATGCATTTGTCACAGTTTTTTAGCTGATTTTGAGTGGAAGAATATGGGTTAGTTTTAGAAACTGGGTCCCAGGTATCACAGGCTGTCCTGTGTCTTGCAGTATACTGAGAATGACCTTATCTCCAAATTATTCTGCCTTCATCTCACATGAAGCAAGATAAGCAGTGGTTAAAGCTTTTCAGTTAATGTTTCCCATTTTTACTTCTCATGGTCACTTTTATCCAGAGATGTGCTATGTGATGTGAATGCAACGCAAGAAGGCGAACTTCCTCATTCAGCTTTATAAATAGTACAAAAGCTGCTCAAAGAAGGAAACACTGCAAAGCCAACTGCACTGGTTATATGAGAGTGATTTCCTTTATTCTCATGGATTTTTTTAATTAAACATTTTTTTTACATATACATTTTTATTATTACACATATATACAATAAACTACCTATAGCAAGAAGAACCATGACACAATCAGGAATTATATAAATGTTACATTCTAATGGATTTTACTAGTCAACTCTTATTATGCTTCCATAATTCAAAAAAGTCTTATTTTTGAAGTATTATATACTAGTTTATTTAATTTCATTTATGCATGGAGTATAAATGTCTTGCAGTTTTACCATAAAGTGTTAATGTACAGTTAATGCATGAAATAACCACGTTTAAATATTTAGTAAGTTCCTCTGAACATGGTATGTTAATACATCTGTCTAGAATTGCTAAAACCTAATAATTTCATGTCAGAGTGTCAACTTCACCTCAGTGGTAAGAATATAAACATGATTATACAAAAAGGCATTCCCTACAAGTGACTGACAAATGCATTTCTACTGCAAAAAAATTAAATTGTGTTAAAGATGAAAACACAAGGGTTTTCAATTAATCTACTATTAAATTGTGAGATTCATCTCTCCCCATAAAAATGTTCTCAATGCACATTCACATGGTTCTATATCTTCAGTGGTGTTGTTGAAGTTTCCTTTGTTACTTATATATTTTTAATATGAAGAAAATATAAAATCCTTTATTTATGACATACTATACTTTCCTTTCTTATATTAAAGAAATGTGGGTTATTTAGCTGAACTTTCCACTTTTCCTTCCTTAGAGCACTCATGTCTTTGCAGAAAAACAGTGTTCAGGATATCTGAAATTGTTTCATTTCTCTGATTTCTTGCATGAAAAATATATTCAGCTGATATTGTATTTTAAAAATTACCCTCAACTAAGCATTTTCCAGTAGAAATAGTTCTTACCTTTTTTCATGTATATACTTTCTATATTCATGTATACATTGTAATTATATTATTCATGTATACATTGTAATTATATTATTCAT
>OU015748.1:26118267-26157997 GCA_907169655.1 Acomys percivali | reverse complement strand
CATTGTAATTATATTATTCATGTATACATTGTAATTATATTATTCATTTATAAACACATTGTTTCTTCTCAAAAAATAGTATCTATTTAGTCCCTTACTCCTTGCAGTCTTAAAATGTGGGCAAATTAAAATCATTAGACAAAATTTCAAACCTGTGCTGTATGTTATATTGAAAGGAATTTATGTTGACAGCAGCGTAGGTAGTGTGAATACATGTATAAATAAAGTATCATAAAACAAATGTTAGCAAATAGAAGAAAAGATGATATTTGCCTACTTCAAAATGGCCCATGTTTTTTATTTTATAACAGTTCTCAAAATGCACTACTCAACACAAGTTGCATATTCAATGGATGTGCAATTTGGGGGATGAATGGGTCCTCATTAATACCTATGAGGGATTTGTAAGGTACAAATGTGCATCTGTACATATGCATACTCATGCATGCACTTTTGCTATGAGTATTCCAAAATAATTATGGCAACAAGAATACCTGTTTAGAGATAAAAGTATGGCTATTTCTAGCAATGGGTTCAAAAATTTCTACTATCACCAGCATAACGTGAATATTTTTATTCACCTTTAATAATACGGCCCTAAGAAGAGTGCAACATTATGTAAAACTGGCTGGGGAAGTGTCTCATGGTCAGTGGGTCCAAAGGTTGACTTTGGTCTTGAAGTAAATCCCACAACTGTATTTCGATCTCATGAACGATTGCATTCTCTAACACTAACTACAGAAAAATTTGAAAAAAATTAATTTTTTTTCTGGACTGATTAATACTAATTTCCTCATTGTCTAGAAACGTGTAATTTATCAGTATGACCAAGGTTATTACTTGCAGACTGTAACACATGGGGTCTTGCCTGGAAAATTGAGAAGTAGGCAAAATGAGTGTCATATGGTCACCAAATTGCTCGTAGACAGAACCAGCTTCTCGATGCTGCTTCTAGAGCAGGTGAGCCTAGGCAGCTAAGTGTGAATGGCAGGTGCACCTCTGAGCAAGGCAGCATGCCTCAGTGAACAGATTTTCAGACCTCTATATCCAACAAACATCAGTACAGGACCACAGATGCTCCTGCACATTTGGAAAACAATGGAGTCCTTTCATTAAAGGGACATTTTTAATGACTGGACTGACCCAAGTGATAGCTTCAAATAACAGGAATTTCAGGCCTTGCTGGTAGACAAGATTTTACTTATTTAATTGGTTTGATGAGTCAAGACTGCAGTTTTGGATAATATTAGAATGTGGTCATAGAATAGGCTACAATCCAGTTTTGTTCATATTTTAAAAGTTTAGTGCTGAACACTAAACTACATACTTTAGATTCTATATTTGGACTTTCTTTATAATGTATTTATGGTAAATATTTGCTATATATTGTATGGACACAAAAAAAATAAATATTTCTGTCAGTCTATTATATAATAAAGAAAAAATTCAAAGCATGACCATATAACTAATAAGTAGATAATGCATATGTATTATATATATATATGTATATATAAATAATTGTTGAATTTCACATAAATTTTTTAGTTTCTTTCAGGATTTCAGTGTCGGTGCTTATGTGCACATGTGTGCATATATAATTTGGCAACACATAGAAAATTTTACTAACAGTACCATCTTGTTACTTAGTTCTAAAAGTTTTAAAACTGAAATATAACCTTGTATATTTATTAAATATACTGTGTTGCTTTAATGTATTTATAGGATATATAATGATCAAAAAGGATATTTAGCTTTGGAAGTCATCAAATATTACTGTTTCTGTGATGAGTATATGCCAATATTTGTCCTTTACATATTTTCAAACATACCATGCAGGAATGCTGACTGTAAACATGTTTCTTTGTAATAGTTTGCAAGAATTTAATTCTCCCAGGGCTCTGTGATTTTTTTTTCCTATTAAATGGTCTCCACCAGTGCTTATTTTACCTTTTCCACCACAGCCTCTGGTATTTCCTATTCTATGCTCTGCTTCTATTAGATTAGCTTTTGTGAGTTCCACACAAATAAAATTATGTACTTTAAATAAATTTATTTATAACATAAATCCATAACATCCAATACTCCTGCTCATTGTTTCACTATTTGCAATGTTTAATTATATAAATATTGCAAAATTACTTTGCATTATCTTTATACTGCTTATTATTTCTATATTTTCTCTACAGAATAACTTTATTACAATGACTAGATGTTTATTTAATACTCTTGTTTTGGGCTTTATATAGGTTTTGTATCTCGAACTATTACTTCATTGAAAATGGCCAGTGAATTTAAGGTTTGCTTATTGACCAATTATATGGTCAATTTTTGGAGAAGGTTCTGTGAGATACAGAGAAAATGAATTCTTTCGCATTAGGGTGAAAAGCTCTTTATAAATCAGTTAGGTCCATTTGGTTCATGACATCTATTAGTTTCATTGTTTCTCCTTTTAGATTCCACTGCGGTGATCTATCTATTGGTGAGAATAGGGTGCTGAAGTCTACCACTATTAAAGTATGTGGTTCCATGTGCTATTTAAGCTTTAGTAATGTATTTTTTTATGAATGTGGGTGCTCTTGAATTTGGGATATAGATATTCAAAACTGAAACATCATCTTGGTGTATTGTTCCTTTGATAAGTATGAAGGGTAATCTCCAACTCTTTTGGTTAGTTTAGTTTGGGTTGAAAGTTTATTTTATTAGCTACTAGAATGGCCTCCCCAGCCAGATTCTTTGGTCCATTACCTTGGGATTCCTTTTTCCAGCCTTTTATTCTAAGGTAATGTTCTGAAGGTTTTTGGAGCACTACATTTTTTCTTTTCTTTAAAAAACTTTTATATATATATATATATATATATATATATATTATTAATTTATTCATACTACATCTCAATTGTTATCCGATCCCTTCCATCCTTCCATTCATCCCTCCCTCCCACTTTCCCCCTACTTCCATCCTCAATGACTGTGACTGAAGGGGACTTCCTCCCCCTGTATATGCTCATACGGTATCAAGTTTCTTCTTGGTAGCCTGCTATCCTTCCTCTGAGTGCCACCAGGTCTCCCCATCAAGGGGACATGGTCAAATATGGGGCAGCAGAGGTCGTGTGAAAGTCAGTTCAATTCTCTACTCAACTGTGGGGAATGTCCTGTCCATTGGCTAGATCTTGGTAAGGGTTCCAAGTTTACTGCATATATGTAGCATTCACTTACTAAATTTATTGAGAAGTGATTTCAAAATCTTGTTGAAAAATAATTAAGACATAGAAATTTTGATGAGTTAAAAACCACTATGTATGTAATATTTATAGAACTCATGAGTGCCACATGGTTCTCCCTGCTGTATGTAGTTTGTCTTATACATGTGTAATAAAATAAATGTATTTTTAAAAACAAAAAAACAAAAATAAATAAATAAGTGAATATACATGCATATATATAACTTTAAGTATAAATTATACATAATGAATACTATCTTGATATTTCATTTATATAATTTGGCAATAATACCAGGTAATTTAAGGAACGAATAATTTTGTTCAGAAATTTTCATATGTAGAAACCAAAATATCACTATACTGAAATTTGGAAGTAAGCAAGAACTTTGTGTTAAATAAATGATCATAATTGGAGTGTGCCTGATTAAGAATATCTACACAAAGAAACAAAGAGCAAGGTTGTTCTTGCAGAATAATTTTTTCTTGCAAGGAAGGTTGTGTGTGCAGGGCAAGAAAGTATTGTCTTTAGGCAGAGGAGACAACTTTGTCAACATTATCCCATCTAAGCCTTTCTTTTACTTTGGGGCCTAGAAAATTATGAAAAACTGCCTTTTCTGTTATCACTCAAACTAATTTATTTTGTTATGGCAACCATAGAAGACAAAATTAGATAACATTTCCCCCTTCTTAATTAAGATGTTGGTATCCTCTTAGGTCTAATTCAAAACTATAGTGTTAAATTGAATGTCACAATTGGCCGTAATTTTCTTCTAGAAAAGCCTGTGAGATAATTTTTTTATATTTTGTGATCAGGTAGGAGCAGACAGAAAATTTGCTAATTCACTAGAGCCTCAAGAACTATCACAATGATTAAAAAAGATGGGAGAATAGCAGTTCTCCAGGAACATTATTAAAATGGAAAACAAAATCAATGAGAGTGAGAGAAATCATAGGCACAAAAGTAATTTTGAAATCCTCAGTCTTGGGTAGTGGAAAACTTGCTGAGTGCAAGACTTAAAAGTCACTGAAGAAAAAAAGGTAAGAGGAGTAGATAGCAACTGGAATTTTATGGGTTGGCCAGCTACACAGATCATTACACAGAAACTCATTTTTAATTTAGGCTGCTTCCCAACCCTGTAATCCACTAATCTTCCTTCATCCCTCCATATTCTGCCACAACACATCCACCTCTCTGTTCTTGTTCATATCTGCATCTTCTTATTTATTCTCCTCATCTCTCTCCAATCCTTTCTCTCTATCAGGAAGTCCTGCCTTTCACTGTCAGCCCAGCAGTTGACCATCAGTTTTTGTTTTGTATTTTATTAATACCAATTAGAGAAAGCCTTAGGTGAGGAAGGACAGAGGCACAAGTTTATACAGTATGCCCGGACAGTGGATCACTTTCTTTGAGGAACTGCCTGGTCCTGACCCCAATGAAACAAAGAATTCCCTTTCACCCACACTTTCCACATAGGGAAAAAATAAGTCAGAGATAATCTATGTAGCTACCATTATGAATCTCTGAATTACCATTAATATAGCTATATGTTGCATTAAGCATTCTATATTTTACTGTGGTAATAGTTTTGTTTGCTTTATCACTATCAAAGAGACTGATGGGGAAACCTGATAGATTTTTCTCAGCTGTTTCATAATTTTTAACTGATATATTTACATTTTTATTATGTTTATACAAGTTTCATTGTGTTTTTCTTTCTCTTACATTTTGTTGCATTTAGTAAGGGAAAATGCTACTGTGAAAGCAGGAGATCTTAGTTAAGTCCATTTAAAAAAGGAAAATATTTTCTCATCCTCCCTACTTTCTTTAGAAACTATGTAATTCTAAGCACACAGCATATTAGGCAAAATTTCTACCACTGAGCCTGGTCTGCAGTGTTTTGTTTTGTTTTTTTACTGCAAATATCTCTGAAAAGCAGGAAGACGTTTGTCATATTTACCAGTCAGGATCTGGAATGTCTCTCTCATGTATAAATTTAAGGGGAAGTTGTTCACTGTCTCCCGTTTCTATTGTGCGGATAGGGCCAAATCTTAGTGGATGCTCTGCTGCAAACTACACAGCTCCTGTCAGCCACAGAGATCAAGAAAATTGGTTTTGTTTTTGTTTTTTGTCTCTTTTTTTTTTTGAGAACAGTCATTTAACTAGCACAGATGGTCACCCAGTTACCAAGGTAGTGTCAGAATGTATTAAATTTCAAATTATGACAAATTATTCTGTCAAATCCTCTTATTCCATGATTGTTACAGTGCTACTTAATTTCATATATGGGATTGATTGGTGTGAATTTAACTATACAATGGTGTGGGATTTCATTCCACACCTTCCTGGAATGCATGATTACACTGCAATTTGAGCTTATGTTTATTCTAAAAAAAAATCCTACAGTTTAGTCTGTGATATCACACAATCATATATTTTATGTATTCTTACCCCCTCACACAAAGCAGAATTTTCGTTTTCTTTTGTTTTCCCCACATGACAGTTTAATTGATTCTCTGGGAGCATCACATCATGTACCCTGATCATAGTACTTTGTCAGTCCTTTCACGTCAATCTCTCATTTGGCAACCCCCCCCTCAAAGAAGTAAAAATAAAAATAAAGAGAAACAGGACAAATAAATCCACTTTATGTGATCTATATACTCACTGGAACTCGGTGAAACCCTCAATAGCCTATGTCTTGAATATAACAGAGACTTCCCATCCCCTACTTCCACCAGAAGCTACCAACACTGGAGAGCTATCAACATTGCCGTACCATCACACTTTCTAAGAGGTTTCTTCAGTGACTTCCCATCCAGGCAATTACTACGGGAGATTGTCACAACAGCCTTCCATGCCCCCTCTCTCTCAATTTTATTTCTGCAGACATAAAAATCAGAGCAGAAGTAGTTTCCTTGCTCTTCCAAGTCAGTGGGAGCACAGATCATGGCCTTCCACTTGGTTTTTGGCAACAATACAGACCAGTAGTAACAGGGTCCAGTGTACAGTCAACTCCAGAACCAAAGAAAGCCCTCCAAAGGCTGCCCAGACAACAAACTTTAACATTGTCATAGGTGGCAGTAGAAGCCACTCATTTCAATATGGCTCCTACACGGAACACTGTACTTAGACACTGATGTGGCTTCAGGATGCAGTAAAGACCAACGGCATCTGCCTCACGCTCCATAACATCATATGGCACAGACACTATGCAGGTCCCAATCAGAGAGGAGCTGAGTGAGAGAGTTGGTAACAAAGGAATGGCTGGCTCTTCCACCCTGTGCCCACCTACAGGACCTGGGTTCTAGAAGTCTGCTTTCAATTTGGTTTTTAATTTTATATTAAACATTAGTTTTAATTATTAAACTTGATCAGTTTATACTTTTGCTTTGGTAGCTATGATTTTGTCACAGTTATTTTCTTTTTTATTGGTTTCATTTATTAGGCTTCCTTGGATATTTTCTTTTTTTCAGTCATTGCTTTTCATCTACTAATTTTGTTTCTTCGTAACTTTTCAGGTTTTGCTCTATATTTCTCACGTAATATGTACACTTGAAATTCTATGAATATGAATTTAAATGTATTTGTTTCTTTACAAGCACAATAGCTTTGTCAAAATGTATACCAACAAAAATTCTATTATATTTTGTAACATGTTCTAATATTTTTCACCTGTAAAGTTTTGTATCTTTGAATTACACATTATTTTGAACAATGTATGGGTCTTCTAAAATGTTTTAATTGACATAGAATTGTATCACTTTCTGGTGGTTTGAATAGGTATGCTCCCCATAGACTCATGTGTTTGAATGATTGATCCATAGAGAGTGGTACTTTTAGGAGGTGTGGCTTTGTTGTAGTAGGTGTGGTCTTGTTGGAAGAAGTGGAAGAAGAACCTCCAAGGGGTGGGCTTGGAGATCTCCTACGCTCAAGCTAAGCCCAGCGTGGGATACTTCTATTACCTGAGAATCTCTCTTTGTGTGTCTGTCTCTGTATCCCTGTATCTCTGTCTCTGTCTCTCTCTGTCTTGTTCTTAATTTTATACTTTTTGTTTTTAAAATGGATTTTTCCATACAATATATTCTATCATATATTACATCCTGAGCTCAGTTTCTTCTCCTCCTCCACTCTTCGTTTCTCTCTCCCAGCTCCCCTCATACCATTCCTTCCCTGTTTCCTTAAAAAAAGGGGGGGGCAGGCCTCCCAGTGATATCAACCATGCATGGCATATCAAACTGCAATAAGACTAGGCAACCCCTCTTTGTATTAAGGCTGGAAGACACAACCCTGTGGGAGGAAAAGTGCACCCCAAAAAATAATCAGGCAAAAGAGACTGAGACAGCCCCTGGTCCCAATGTTAGGAGTCCTACAAGAACACTAAGTTCTCCTTGGAGCTGTCCCTGACATGGACTCTGTGGCCTGATTTTTTATCACTCTCCTCTGGCAAGACTGCCTTGCCAGACCACAGGGGAAAGGAATAAGCTCAGTCTTGATGTGACTTAATGAGCAGGGGTGCAGGAGGAGGAATAGGGAAAGGGGATGGAAAAAGAGGGAGGGAGGCTAGGACTGGAAGGAAAAGAAGGAGAGGCCTGTGACCAGGATGTAAAATGAATAAATAAATTATTAATTTAGAAAAGAACACTAAGCTACAAAACCTTAACATATATATGCAAAACATCTAGGTCAGACCCATAAAGGCTCCCTGATTATTTGTTCAGTCTTTGTGAACCTTTATGAGGCCAGTTGAGTTTATTCTATGGGTTTTCTTGTGGTGTCTTTGCCCCCTTTGGCTTCGACATACCCCTCTTCCACAGGATTCCAGACCTCTGCATAAGGTTTAGTTGTAGGTCTCTGTACCTGTGTCCATCAATTACTGGATGAAGCCTCACTCATGATGATTATGCTGGGTGTCTGTGTATGAGTATAGTAGTATAGAAGGATATTATTATGTATCATTTTATTGACTATCATCATCAACTTCTTCTTCATCATCATCATCATCATCACCAATATTTTGTCCGGTTTTGGCCATGTTTGATTCTATCCGAGGTTCTGTGCTATCCAGTCCCTCTTTTCTGGTCCTCCAAGTAGAGTCAAGGGTGGGATCTCTCACATGGAACTATTCTCAAATTAAACGAGTCATTGACTGTCCACAGCCTGTTGTGTTAAACCTTACTTTTAAAACTAACTGGTACCAGTGTTATCTTTTGAAAACAAGTTAATAACACAATGTGTGTGATGAAAGTTTGCATATGGGAGGTTACTATAGATGTGTACTGTTTTACTACAAAGACAAAAGTCAATTTCTGCAACACACAATGCAAAGTTAATTCTAAATTTGGTTACAAGATCACTAGGCTAGGGATAAAGGAATTTATATTGATTTAATCTGGTATATTAATGTATACAGTTTCGAGATTTGATGACTCATCCCATGGTTACATGTTTCCTAAAAATATGGTAACAACACTGAGCATATAAACTCTTTATATGATGGAACTACTATTCATCTCTTTACATTAAAATCATTTATTTGACATAAAATCACTGTTAATTCAGTTTTCTGTATGGGAGAATTACATCCTATGAAAACATTAATTAGTATCAACTTGGCAGGCATAGCATGCCCAGGAAAAGGTATATATGGAATTCTGAAGTTACCTAAAGACTTTTTGAATGATATTAACAATTGATTTAGTGTGATAGCTTTTTAGAAAGGTCAGGCATAATGCCAAATAGGCAGCAACACTTTGCAGCTCTGGGGAATATTTCTGAATCATAATTGAGTGTATCAGTCGTGGTGAGGATCCTGTAACCAGCATAGGTGGGTACAGAGATTCTAACAAGTAGCAGTGTCCACCTCCAGCTCTAGTGAGGCATTAGAAAAATCATTGCCCACCATGTCAATATCCTTATGTCTTCCTTGTCTAGAGGGTTTAGATCTAAAGGGAAGAATGTTGCCATCAGCTGTCACAAAGATTCCACTGAATTGGTGGGTGATATCTATCAAAAATGTGAGCCATTCTTTTCTCTTGAATAAGAGTCAAAATATGACTTACTGTATATGCTGGAGTGATTATCAAAGATGTCCCAGGAGTTATTTACTGCTCCACAAGATAGGTAAGAAAGATTGCTGTAACACAGGAATCCACTAGCCTTTTCCCTTTGAAAATTCATCATCATGTGCCACAATTACAATCAATAGAAAACTACAATAACCTGACTTGTGAAAAGCTGCTTCTGGTCTGAAATCTAGGAATGAAGGTTCAATTTATTTGATTCAGAAAACAACCTTAATGAGATGACATCTTTGCTACTGACAAGAGGAATCTGTAATAAACACTGGAAGAAAGTATCTTCAAGACCAGCTATACTAGGAAGCTCTCTAGTTTTGCAGATATATGTAACTTAGTAAGTATGTTTGTACGCACAATATCTTGCTTTATGGCATCTTTTAGTCCTTTTTTATGTATCATTAGATACAGCAACTATCAACTTCTTAATACTGTTAAGTTTTTATAATTATTAGTTAAGTAATAATATATCAGAGAGTAAGTCCTACACAGATATTCATCACAGTCTTTTGGAGGAAAGGTAGTGTAGTTCCTCTTGTAAGCAGATGGACATAACATGTTATTGGAAATATAAACCTTTCATTACCTTTATTTTTATGTACATTAGCATAAAGTGAGAAGAAGCAGTGTGTTATATTGACTGGATCATTGGAACTGCATGTATGCTTAAATATTATTCTTGATATTGCTGTGTGGGTATCCTTTAAAAATTGATTAACTTCTTGTGAGGACATCCTACGGGGGCTCTAGGTAAGAGAAATATAGAAGAATAAGCAAATGGAAGGATCCAGAGGGTCCTAGAAACCTACAAGAAGAACATAGTGACAGGTGGATCTGGGCCCAGGGAGGTTCTGCTTGAACTACTGCACTAACCAAAGACAATACAAGCTGTAAACATCGAGCCCCTACTCTGATCTAGCCAATGGACAGGGCATTCTCCACAGTTGTGTGGAGAGCAGGGACTGACTCTGACATGAACTCTGGTGCCCCATATTCGACCACTTGCCCTTGGTGGGGAGGAGTGGTGGCACTCAGAGAAAGAATAAGCAGCTACCAAGATGAGACTTGATAGCCTATGACCATATGATGGGGGAGGAGGGCCCTCTTGGTCATAGACATAGGGGAGGGGAATAGGGTGAAAGCAGGAGGGAGGGAGGAACGGGAGGATACAAATGATGAGAAAACAATTGAGATGTAATCTGAATAAATTAATAAAATAATTTTCTTAAAAAATGATGAACTTCGAATAAAATATGTTGACCTGCATAGCAGGAAAATACTTCATCTAGCCAGTTGAAAATCTGTAATTCTTTTTTTTTATTATTAATTTATTCTTGTTACATCTGAAAACCTGTAATTCTTGAAAGACCTATCTATACTTGAGCATGAAGACCTTTTGTTAGCATACTTCCTACTGATATTAAACATGCCACTATTTTTTCCTGATTGTGCCCAACATAGCTTGATGCACAACTTATTTGCAGCATCAATTCTTCCTGGATCTTGCCCCCATTCCCATTATATAGGCGCGAGTTTTGTTAAGATTCATAAAGACACGAGCCAAGTAAATGTGTTCTACAAAAACAAATATTTCATGATTCTATTTTCTTCTCCTGAATAAACCCTGTACTCTAGCACCTAAGTAGGTAAGAGTCATTGACTAAGAAAACCAAATTAGAAAATATTTTGAATGAACCTTGAAAAGAAGTGGATTGAGAGAAGAGTAGGTATTTATAAATTGTAATATTTGTTGGCCTACTTCTAAAAAACTAGTTTTATTTTGGGTTCCCTATCTCTCTTTTTCTCTCCCTTTTCCACTCCAAACCCTTGTAACACCCCAATACCACGTAGGAGAGAAAGAAAGTTAGTGTGGAGAAGGGGGCATATGCTGCATAGGGTGGTCAGGTTCCTTGGGGCAAGTCCAAATCTCTGTTTCTGGATGTCACCAACTTCTTCTCCTCAAACTGCATCAATAGCAACCAGGAATAGAAAGGGGGGAGCACCAGCAGCCTTCTTTCTTGGATCTCCCAGTCTCCCTGTGAGTCTGTATTTTATCTCCATTGACAAAGACCACACCCTCACATGAGGCAGTTCTTAGCCCACAAAGATCAAGCGCTCTCTCATAAGTCTGGAGCTTCTCCCATGTCCCTCACCTGGAATTAAAACAGAAGCATATTTACATATAAACCAAAACCTCCACAACAAATATTACCTGGGAATTTTATAATGTTAACATAAAATATACCTACATTTTCATCTTTATTAAAAGCTTTATAGTGATGTTAATACAAATTATTCATCCTTAGGAAAATAACAAACCAAATCCTAAAATGTTTAGAAATAATGAATGAAGTAATAAGTATGTTCAGGACACTGAAGAGTAAAGCCTAGAATTTAACAGCTGCACACACTTTTATAAAATATTTTGAGGTCTCAGAGAAGCTAATGTAAACTGTGCATTACTTATTAAGGGGAACACTTGTTTGTAATTAATAGGTGTCTTCCAGAGGTAAAGACTGGACATCAAATTTCTCAAAAGTACTAAAATGTTTGTACATTTTATATAAATATTTGGGTAGATTAAATGCTGTACAATCTCTAAGTTTCTACAATATTTGTGAAAAATTTGAAAGCATTGAAAACAATTTATTGAGATAATTACAAGTTTTATTTGAATTTATCAATGTAAAAATTCTCTTAATTGTGTGCAATTTTGAACAGCTTAAACCACTTGAAATAATCCCTAAATTATTCATAGCTGTACATATATACTTCAATATATACAAGCCTATTGTTATATAATATTTCATACACAAACACACGTATACACAGATATATGCTTACATATATTTGCAGAGATTTTTTTTGAGTAGCATGGCTCCCATATGTAATATAGAATATTACTGTTTTAACTATAATGACATAACAAAGTCAGACTGGCTTTGGAGAGAAAATTGGTTGATTTATCACTTAGATTTGGAGGCTGAGTATATCAGATCACATGACATAATTGGTTCAACCCTTAGGTAGGACCAAATAGTGAATACTATAAATATTCAAAGGCATTATAAACAAAAGCATCATTTACCAAAGACGACAAAGATTAAATCACTATTGGATGCCATTTAGGACAGAAATGTTTATCGTTAGCACATTCACAAGAGGAATACTTTTGAAATTTAATTTAATTTAATTTTTTTATTGAATTTTTTAAATTTATTTTATTTTTTATTTTTTATTTTATTTTTTATTAATTTATTCTTGTTACATCTCAATGGTTATCCCATCCCTTGTATCCTCCCATTCTTCCCTCCCTCCCAGTTTCCCCTTATTCCCCTCCCCTATGACTGTTCCTGAGGGGGATTACCTCCCCTTGTATATGCTCATAGGGTATCAAGTTTCTTCTTGGTAACCTGCTGTCCTTCCTCTGAGAGCCTCCAGGTCTCCCCCTCCAGGGGACATGGTCAAATGTGAGGCACCAGAGTATGTGAGAAAGTGATATCCCACTCTCCACTCAAGTGTGGAGACTGTTCTGACCATTGGCTAGATCTGGGTTGAAATTTAATTTTAATTACAGGGGGTTGAGATATTCATGGTGTTTGTAAATATTGAATGAATTATTTATCTTGTCCCTAAAATAATAGGCACTCTGTGGAAACTATAAAAGAAGAAATTAAAAACACAATCATGTAAGCAAAAAACATAAGCCTTTCTATTTATTACTAGAAATAAAATTTTATTCAGTACAGGTAGAGAAAAAAATAAAACCTAACTTAAATATGCACCCTGATACTTTATGATGCATACTATATTTACTATTAGATACTAGTTATCACATAGTGTTTTAATTTAGAAAGCTGATATCTATATAAGGATGTTTAAGAAGACTTTACATCAATTATCTTTTCAGCCAGAGTGTAGTCTAAGATTTACTAAAAGAATGTTTCTATCATGAAAGCACTAGGAAGAACAAAACTACTTCACATTATTTAATCATGTCTAGTGGAAATGCCAAGCTTGTTTCCCTACCTACAGACATATTGCAAATGTTTTCCATGTAATTTAGTTACTGAGGAGATCATTGTTTGGCAGAAGAATATATAATAAAGACCGAGAGTTTAGTATCTCTATAGTCATAAGTAACCTATTAGAATGTATATTCTAACAGCAAATAAGAAAAGCAAATTAAAAATATCTATGAAGTAATATGCAAATTAGCTGAGGACCACGTATATAACTGAACAAAATAACAAACACTTTCATTGTTTAAAAAACGAAAACTTGCACAATTTGACCTGGTGACCTCTGGGTTTATGGAACCTTTCTGTAGGTTCTGGCATTAGCTATTTATTTGCCTAAGTTGTACAATGTGAATTTCTTTAGTTTCTTCTAATGACCCAACTATCTCATCATTTTTTGAAGATAAATTGCAAATGCTTTTTATATCCGATGTTGTGTTTGGTGGTTTTTCTTGAGGAGATATGAAAATTTTCTTGTTAATGTCCAATGGCATTGAAAATCTAAACCACATGAAAGATACTATCCAAGCCCAACTTGTTGAATCAACGCACTTATGGGGTTTGTGCATAAGAATACATATTAATCCATGGTGGCTACACTGCTAGGAATCCAATTCCAGTCAATCATTTATCTCTTATGTATTTCTACTCTATAGAGAGGCACCATCACCTCCTTCCTAAGGCTCTCACTTTGACCATGAGTAAATGTAAACAGCTTGATCCTGCAAGCACCTTTAGCAGGGTACTCCAGCTTCACGGAACCCAGAAACTGTGCATTGTTCCACACAGAACAAAAAGTTGTACCACATGTAGATGCAGATATAATTACATGTAAAGTTTCCAACATGAAATTAATTTAAAACTTAGTAGAAGTACAACTAAACACATATTTCATGAATGTTAGCTGATCGCAGTAGCAGTTCAATAAATGTAGGTTTTATTATCTTATTTTCAACCACGGTTGTGCGTGAATACAGAGAATACTCATATGAAAAGAAGAAAATTAGACTCCCTATGGCTACATTGATTAAAAAATGTCCAAGCATGTGAGAACTGTATTGAAGTTGCATCTTGCTTTCCTGTTTATAATTTATGATAATGAAGTGGAAAAAATGTTCCTTTAGATTCTGATTTGATTATCCTTCCACTGATTAGTATCCCATATATAGACCAAAATTAAAATTCTCTCCACTCTGCAAAACAAAAGATGCTACAGATGCACAGGGAACTTTGTAAACCAAATTCTAATGTTATAATTGGATTTGAAATTTACTTTGTCAGGTATGCTCAAACTCATGTGACACAAAAAAATAATTGAATTACATGCTATATTATTTCTTAATACAATTGTTATTTAGGCACAGTGGTAAGAAGCAGGGGAAACAGTTGGGGGGATTCAAGGCTAACCCTTACATTTATCACAAAGAAAGACTGAGGTCATCCCAGCTTCGGGAGATAAAGTCTACAAAGCCAGAACAAGCAAACAAATCAAACATCCATTTCATGGTCTGTGTTATAGATTAAACATAACTCCCCGTCAGTGTCTTGAAAACAAACTCTGAAGTCCGTAGTTTAAGAATGAACCCAAAGACGTGCATAAGCTCAAGTGAAACAAATCCCAGCATGGAGGAAAAGAAGTACTTTCAATTGCTGGTGGCTAGTATTGGGAAAATGAATAACCGTAGCCCTTAATGGAGTGACACGTTTACCAATCAAACTCCCAGCAGGTTCCATGCACAGGAGTAGTTAGCCAACACAAATTGGACTCTGTGTGTTGTTCCTGCTCTTGTGTGTGTGTATTTGGGTGGTATGTATATACTTTTTTGTTTTGTTTTATATTTAGGAGTCAAAGAAGATGGAGTTCAGTGGGTAGAGAGGTAAGGAGAACTCAGGATGCATTGTGAAAGGAAAAAGAACATAGTCAAAATATATTGTATGGAACTCTCAAATAAATAATTAAAACTGTTTAAAAAATAAAGATGTCATTAGATCTCAAGCATTCTGAAATAAGCGTTCTTAGAGATGAACCTTAGAATGAAATCTAGTTAATTTTACACTTTGGTATCCTCCATACAGCAATGAAGGAACATCCTTGACCAAATGACGATTTTTGTATCTTAATCCCAGAAATTAGAACAGTGAGAAATAGCTTCTATTATTTATTAACAATGTAATATGTGATATTTTGTTATAGCAAGAGAAACAAGCTAAGGCAAAAATATGTACTGGAAACTGCACTGCATTTAATACTAGGTAATGAATAGATGCTGGGCCACAGAAGACTATTTCACTGAGGTTCAGAGAGAGTAGAGCTGTGTACAAAACCTATATCTTCTTAGATGTCATTTCAATGACCATAAACATAAAGTCAATGAATACATAGCTGGAATGACATTTTAACCTATATATTAGAATTAAGAAACAAATCTTTGGAAGCTATGGGCAAATATCCTATCACTATAAAGAATTCAGCTTGATTAAATATTTTCCCTAGTTCTTTGTGGATGACATAAACAATAAACAATAAAAATTTAAGAAGTACTTAAGAGTGCTACTTGATATTTCCAGATTAGTTGTGGTTAAAAAATGAAAAGTAACTTAGAATATTTTTTCATTAAATGAGAAAGAAGAACTTCAAGATTTTGAATAATATCTCATCATAAAACAATGTAATTTGGTTTACAATGAAAAATGCACATAAGCAAATGTGGATTTGTTCAAGAAGTTTATAAGAATAGATGGAAACAAATGTGATTTATCAGATTAGTGAAAGAATGTTGCTCAAAGGACTACTTGATCTTTTTTTCAATTTTTTGTATTTTTTATATTTTTAACTTTTATTGAATGTCTATGATTTACATGCACCAAAGTCCCTCTCCTCCCCCAAAGAAAATAAAACAGACAAACAAAATATCTTGTCATAGAAGCTGTAGTGTATCACACAGTATAGCCTTTTGTCCGCCTATTTTTACTTTCAAATTTTCATTGCTAAGAATCATGGGTCTGGTTGGCGGCCTACACTATCATTATCGGATCCTCACTGGTACTGCTGTCGGATATCCCATTGTTGTTGTGGGTCAAGGAGATTCTTAATCTTTGAATCTGCAGATCTGGCCCCTTCATGTATTCTAACAGGTCATACATGGGGTAGATGTTGGGGTGAGATTCACAGAGCCCTGAATCAGAGCCACTCCTTTGTCCTGAGGGAACGGCCACTCTCTTGCTCCCATATCATCATGACAAGGCCAGCTCACCTGCTCCCGTGTCCTCAGGGCAGGGCCTGTTCTCCTATACCTGTGTCCACCGGGCTGGGCCAGCTCACTCGCTCCGCTCCAGTGTCATTAGGGCAGGGCTAGCTCACCAGCTCCCATGTCCTCATAGCAGGGACCACTCTCCTGCTCCTGTGTCATCAAAGAATAGCTGGCTCACCCGTTCTCCTGGCATCAGGGCAGGGCTCACTCTCCCACAGCCATGTCATCATGGCAGGACTGGCTCACCTGCTCCCGAGTCCTCAGGGCAGGGCACTTCTTGATCTTTGTGACTGTATCCTATCATTGAAGTCTGTGAAGTGAAAGAGGAGAATGCTTTCAATGGCATAGCCCAAGGAATCCATGGCGTTTTATCACTTACTGCCGTGGCACTTAAGTTTGTGCTTTCTATATTTGAACACAGAACACCTTGTTAGATTCAGTAATTACCTAAGCAGGACTGACCATAAGGTTGGGCACTTCTCTGGAAGCCATAGACAGAAAATAATACCATGATCCAGGTAGTGTTAAGCATACACATTCTGTGGTGTCACTGTCATCACTTGATAGATTTTAAAAGACTCTATGCCTTAGCTGCCTTATTTTATCTCTTGCTTAATTTAATCTAGTACTGTTTATATATATATGTATATATATATGTGTGTGTGTGTATGTGTGTGTGTATCATATATATATATATGTGATATGTATATATCAGACTGTTTATTTTGTTTTTAAGAAGGCATACATAGTGACTTATTACCTGAAAAATAAAACTAAAGAATACAAAAATAGAAAGTCAGTGATAGATATTCCTCATCAATCAAGAATGTCCAATTCCAAAAAAATATTTGATCCTGAAAACAGAACAAAATGTTAGAAGGTGTTAAATGATGTGATTGATTGATTGAAGACAAGAAAGAAAGAAAGAAAAAGAAAGAAGGAAGAAAGAAAGAAGGAAGGAAAATAATGGAAAGTTGAGAAGAACTTCTGTCATATACTGGAAGTATTTAATGATTTGAACTAATTTCTAGCTTCAGAAAGATATTCATCTCAGAACTATAACAATCATGTCAAGAGAAAAACTAGTTTGAAGGAAAAGGCTAACCCCAAGTGCAATGGTGAAGTATTGCTGTTGGTGGAATATAAGTAACCCTGGAATTGGGCCTGTAGCTATAGCTCAGTGACAGATTGTTTCTTTAACACACACAGTGTCCTGGGTAACACGTTCAGCATTACAACTGGACAAATGAATTGTAATTAATAAATCTAGAATCATTGCATACTGCACAACATGAAAGTATGTGTTGGTACTGTGAGTGTCCCTATGAAGATAGCTGCTGGGTTTTTGGAAATACTAGATAATCATCCTGTAAAGGAATATATTTGTCACATCTCATTAGGAAAGAGTAAGCTAGTACAGAAAATTACAGCTATCTAGTATGTACATTTTCCGGATAAATAGGCAACATTATCTAAGGTATATAAGGAATCTATCATGTCTAGGATTGCATTAAATGAATTTTTTTGCTAGCCATAAAATAAGGAAATGACCTAATGATTCATTTTTAAAATAATGTGTCTCAGTCTTTAAAATACCAATAAACCAGATATAGAAATGTTACTCAGAGACATTTCTGCAGGAAAATTTCTATTCACTCTAAATATTGAAGGCAACAGCAACCTGGGAGACAAAATCACAAAAGTCACTTGTGGTAAAGCAATGAGTTTTTGATCACTCACAGCAGCACAGATGAGAAATTGCAGAAATATGCTTTAATGTAAAACTCAAATAGAATTATTGATATTTTATAAAAAGCTTCTGCACTTGAGTCCCCCTTTCAGTAGGCCCTCAACTTCTCACATACTCTAGTGCATCCTGAGACCACAGCAACATGGCAGGGTTGCATACATGTGAACCAATGCAAGAAGGAGTAAGTTGGGCTGGAGAGATGACTCAGGTTAAGAACATTAACTGTTCATGCAAAGATCCTGAGTTCAATTCTCAGAAACCACATGGTGGCTCACAGCTATCTATAATGAAATCTGGTGCTTTCTGCTCATATGCAGGCTGAATCCTGTATAAATAAATAAATCCTTTTTAACAAAGAACTTCCTAAGGATAAATTTTTTTTAAATGAGTATGTTGACAACTTTGTCTGGATTCGTATGTGGAAATATTTGCAGAGCTATTTTTGAATGTAAGAAAAATATTTTTATTTCAAGATAGTAAAGCAAACAATTAAAGTTATACAACAAAAATATTAAAGGAACTAAAAATTCAACTGGTAACATATGCACAATGATAAAATATCGACACATTTGGGGAGTACAAATATCTGTCTAATTGGAAGTAAGACGACTCAGTCAAACAGAATCATGCCTGGTACTGTAAACCTAGGCAGCAGGGAATTCATAGAACTGTGAGGAGCAATTTCTTAAACTAGTATATTTTCCTAATTGCATTCTCAAGATAGGTTACTATATTTCTGAGGATTTTATTGTGCAATTAAATTTAAATGTCATCAAACACATTATTTTACACACTTCGCCCAGACAGTCTGTTTGTTTTTATTCTTTGAACAATAGAGTAGAAAAATATCGATGGCTTGCTATTCTGAAACAGTTTGTTGTTGTTTTGAATATGTGACTTTCTTAAGCATGTAGAAAGTAAAAGTAAGAGATAATAACAAGGACTTAATAAATGGTATATCGTGTTGTAGAAAGTATAAAGGACCAGGAGATACAGTAGTGAGATGCTGACGCTGAAGCAGCTCCAAGTTCTTCTGGAATTCTCAAGCTTGGTAATAGAAGGGGAAAACTCAGAGAATATACTACCATGAGGCTGAGAATGCTGTGATCAAGCTAACAGGGCATTGGGAAGGTAATGTAGAAAAGTTGGCTTTCTTTCTTCTAAGAAGCATTCCTCAGTATCACCACTTGTGAGTTAAGCCCAATGAGGCCAATGGAAACTGAACCTTGAAAGAAAAGTGTTTCTGCAGTGCTTGAATGTATGCAATCAAGGAGCTCTCTTGATCATCCATTTGACATTTCCATCCCTGGTACCAACATTACCCCTAAGATAACAAACTACCCCCTAATCAGGGTTATATGTACATATCTATATGCTGGGTACCTCATGCATCACTATTCCAGTCTTGATTTTGGTAATAGCTAACAGCACCTGCCATATAAGCAGCTGTTATCCTGGCTAAAACCTCAGGGAACCCATTGGGGTATACCTTTAGTCTGAAATGACTTTCATCTGCAGTTATGGTAACTTCTCCATAACACCCCACAGAAGGCAGGACAAGTTCTGATTCACAGAGTGTGTTAGTAGTTGGAGATTGGCACCATTGTCAAGTATACAGGGTGTGCCAAGTACCAGCAAAGCCAATAGTCCTGTGAAAAAAGCATAAGGCTGGAAGTCAAGAGTTCTTTGTATCTTTTCACCAGAAGTAGTAAATGTAGAAGTCAAATAGACACATGGTGTCTTCAGTCTTCTGCTTCACCCTTAGACACATGGCTCTATAGGTTCATCTGAGCAATGTGCTTGCTGAGGAATAAAGATACAATAATTGCATCAAGACTGGTATTTATAAGCATGGGAGATATTGCCACTGTCTTGGTGACATTGTTGAGGCACATTCCAATATATATAATATGTTTAGTATATGTGTGTGTAACTTTACCTAATATATAATATATTTAAATTATATATTATACATATTATATAATATGTACATTATATTACATAATAAATACATTAGGTAAAGATTATATGTATGTATGTGCACACACATAGAAAGAGAGACAGCACAGAGACAGATAGAGACAGAAACAGAGAAAGTCATAGAGAAGAGAGAGTGCATGTGCCTGAGTACTTTAAAGACAATAGGCTCCGAAAACTATGTAAACAGAGTTTATTACAATTGGAACTCTTGCCCAATGTATATGGAAAAATAAAATAAATTATAAACATGAAAATTCAATAAAGAGCACTGTGTAAAACTTACTTGGTAAATACAAAATACATTCATTTAAAATTATTTTGCGTTTTATGTGTTGTGTCAATATTTTGTAAACATCATCTACAACTGTGTTATTGAATAGCCCTCACATATATCTAAGGGAACAATTTGGTAATAGTGTTGCATTAATTTCTTATTGCTGCTATGGTGAATTTCATTCATATTAATTTGTGATCTTTCATGACAACAAAGCGAGCTTGCTACTTCAGTCTCAGCACACCTGTCTGTTTATCTGTGGTTCTGTGTAAGAATGTCATTCGAGTTGACAACTTTTCTAGAAGCATTAACATTTATCTCAAAGTATAGGCCTATCCATTGAAGACAGACACTCAAATTTGAAAGCTATGGGACAATATTGTTGCATATGAAGATTTAAAGAGAATCTATACCCTTTAATTGGGAAAGCACTCCAAAGTACAAATTGGCCTTAGAAGATGAATCTCCTAGCCAGGAGGGCTGCTTCTGGCCCACAAGACCTTGTTCACCAGTCTTTGCATGCCTCTCATTTATAATATCAGATCTGCCTTTCAGCCCATGCATAAAAGAATACTCACTTTCTCTACTCTGGGAAAGATGGAAAGAATATATGATAAAAATTAATTCAAATGAATTATTTTCTAGAAAAGATGAATGTGACAATTATTACATTTTATATAGACCCCACCACACAAAGGGAAATTGGGAAGCAGACAAAATGTATGTTTTCTGAAAAATTACACATGTAATTGATGAAAAGAAAATGTATAAAAAAAACACTGTTTGACAATGCAAACTGAAAAAATATTTAAATTCATGTATTTGATGTGAAATCTGACATGGGAAATCCTTACATTTTTCTTAATATAAAATTAGTATTCTTATATAATATATTCCTCCAAAGAGCAATATCTCCATTAAAACCTAAATGAATTTTAATTCATATGAAAATTTGTCACTCTATGCTACTCTAGAAAAATATTTTCTGATAACATTTGAGATGTAATATGAATAAATTAATAAAATATATTAAATAAAAAGAAAAACTATTTTCCTCTTTGAAATATTGTTCTTTTCTCTAAAGCTATGGTTTCTCATTATGTGATACAACATAGATAAATAAATGTAAATTTATATTTGCACCATAATTTTGATATATTTAATTATGTTTCCTCCTGAGAACACAACTTTATTAAATTTTAACAAAAATGTTAGAAGCAGATAAGCATAAAGACATGTAGAGTTATGAACAAATATTATTAAAACTTTATACAAAATATGCTCTATAAGCAAATTTTAACCCATTTTTGGTAGTTTGAAAATGACACTGTAGATATATCTCTTTGAATCCTTGATCTCCAGTTCATAGAACTGTTTGGAAAGGATTAGGAGATTTAGTCCATTGGAGGAGGAGTGTCACTAAGAGTAGGATTTAAGATTTCTAAAACCTGTGCCATTCCCACGTAGTTCATTCTTAGTGTGCCTCTCTGTCTTTCTCGTTTCTGTGTCTCCATGGCTTCTTATCACTCTCTTCTTCTCTCGCTCCATCTCTGTTTGTCTCATGATTGTCTCATTACATAAATTCAGCATCTTCCCTGCCTACTTGCTGCCATGCTCTCCACCATATGGTCATTAATTATAACCCTCTGAAGTGTAAATCTCAAATTAAATACTTTATTTTATGAGTTGCCTTGGTCTTGTTCTATTGTCATGGCAATAGAAAAGTAACCAAAGCACTATTCAACACATTCTTATTAAGAGGAAACACAAGGGTATAGGGAAATAATTGCTTAATTGAGTAATAGAGCTATTGAAGCAAAGAGATACTTAAACAGTGGATTCATTTACATAAACAAACATAAAATGGCAATATACAGAAATAAAAATGTTGGGATCAATTTCAAAATATATCCAATTTATTAAGACTGAACCACGAAGGAGCAGTTCAATAAAACCAGTAACAAGTAGGGATTCTTCAGAAATAAATTATCTCTATCATAGAAAAGTCCAGAGAGCCTGCCATTTTCAGTTAACCCTATTAACCCTATCAAATACTTAAGGAAAACTGAAAAACTTTCTCAGGCTTTACAAAAATTTTGCAAGTAAATAACACTTAATAAATTTTAAAAAGAATTAGAAGCAGTGGTGCCCACCTGTAATCCCAACATGTAGAGAGGCAAAGGGAGGCAGATCTATGTGAATGGGTTTATAAAGTTAATCCAGGACCACCAAGGCTACACAGAGGAACTTTGTCTCAAAAAATCCCAATAGATAAATGAATAAATAAATATAAATACATTTTAAAAACCAAAACTTCCAAGATTTCCAAACCAAAGTAGTATTAGAAAAATGAAGGCAAAAGAAAAAAAAAAGAAAAAAAGAAAAGAAAAAAAAAAAGAAAATTGAAGGTCAATATCTCAAGAATATAGACTCAAAAATTCTTAACTATTGATGAATAACATATTAAAAATATTTCACTACGACTGAGTGGGATTTACCAACAGGATGCAAGGATCTGCTAACATCCAATTTTACACATGTGCTCATGAAATGGAAAGAGAGAGTAGACAGTGTAAATAGATTAACAGAATCTGTACGACATTTAAAAGGAAAGTATGAGACCAATAAAAACAAGTAATGGTGAGTGAATAAACAACAAATTGGACATAAAAATGTCACAATGCCAGCCACTTCTTTGTAAATATTAACATCTCCAAAATAAAAAGAAATTTCCCAAAGACTCCAAGAAAAATGTCCTAGAACCAATATATAGATTCAGTATCAAAGAAGAATATGAAACCCATGTTTATATTATTTTAGGCGTTGAACTATGGTACTAGCATATGTTTTTCAAGTGCTCTGCCACCTGATTTACATATCAAACCTGGAATTTCATCTCAATTACTTTGCGTATCTTTGTATATTCTAAGAAATTTCTTTTTTTTTTTAACTTTCATTTTTTTAAATTAATTTATTCTTGTTACATCTCAATGGTTATCCCATCCCTTGTATCCTCCCATATTTCCCTCCCTCCTATTTTCCCCTTATTCTCCTCCCCTATGACTGTGACTGAGGGGGACTACCTCCCCCTGTATATGCTCATAGGGTATCAAGTCTCTTCTCGGTGACCTGCTGTCCTTCCTCTGAGTGCCACCAGGTCTCCCCCTCCAGGGGACATGGTCAAATGTGAGGCAAGCAAAACAGAAAGACACATATTGATATAAACCATCCATTACCCAGATTCTATTTCTATACTCACATTGTCATGATTATATAGATGTGCTGTTTTTAGAAGACAAATTACAGTAGATAGATATGCTCAGGCCTAACAAGTCAAATCAGTTTGTTATTAAAGTATTGCATTTTATGTGCCTTTTATTAATGACAGTATGAAGAACAGTCCACTAACTAAAATGATATAAGACTGTATTTGCTAGTCATTTAAGCATGCAGTACTTAATGAGAAATCTACACCATGAGGATATAAGCTCCTGAATCATTAATAAAGTATATTAGCAGCATCATGGTGATAGGGCTGCATGTGAGCTTCATTCCCACTGAATGGCAACATTTCCCAAGTAGGAGCTCATCTGAAATAACCTTTTCTACATTATCAGCCAGTGGTTTCTCTTTCTTCCCTTTCTCCTTATCTTTTCCAATACCCATTTTCATTGCTGGTCTGCTAAAAACCTGTTGTGCAAAACTTTGGTAACCAACATCTGTCCTCATTGATGCTCCTGTTGCAGACTTTATTCTTTTGTGTGAGGTTTCTTTGTCCTCAGTATAATCAATTTAGAAAGTTATGGAACAGAATATGCCAGGATATGTGAAAGATAACCCATGCAATGGTAATACTGGTTAAGCTTGATAAAATGGGGTGACATTCAGTCAGATAATCAGTCATCTTTAAAATGTGGATATTATAGGAAGGAACAAGACAAATTTAGATATGGCTCTATGGTTAGATTTTGTAATCTTCTAACTACCCTAGCTTTTACATTGAGCCAAATTTTTCCTTTTTTATATTTAACTGTTATTAGAATTATAAAATTATTTATTTGTAACTTTTTAATTTATAGAACATATCAGTGAAATTTTTTCAGGAGAAACACTCTATACTTAGGAATAATCCTCTAAGAGGTTTCCTTACAGAGAGTCACTGTGATTATAATCATAACTGGATTAAGATATACCTAAAAGGATAGTGAGGCATCCCTATGAGTATCTGTGAAAGCTTTTCTGGAGATAATTAAATCATGAAGGTTTCCACTTAATGAGTGGTTTGATCCATTAAAGAATTAAAAGTTTTTAATGATTACTGGGAGTTGGTGGAGGTCTTGGCAATAGAACGCAGTCGAAAGAAATAGGATACAAGAACATGCCTTGTAGTAAACATCTTGTCATAACTTCTTTCAGTTACATTTAATTTCTGTCATAAATAGCACAGCCTACACAACTTAGGGAAGAAAAGGGCTTACTTGGCTTTCATTTCCAGTTTACACTCCATCATTGAGGAAAGTCAGGTCAGGAACACAGGAAGGAATTTTAAACAAATATTGTAGGGGAATGAAGCCTGCAAACTCGCTAGGAGGCTCTTGCCTACCAAGCTTTATTAAATAGCCCATGGTTACCTACCTACCTACTGAGCTTTCCTACATCAATTAAAAGTAAAGACAACTGCCCACCATCATGGCCACAGGTGAGTTTAATCCGGGAAATCTCTCAATTGAGACTGTCAAATGAAAATTTAAGACTAAAATAGGACACTTCTTACTAGTGTCTGCTTCCTTTTCACCAGGGTATGAATTATTGTATCACATGCTCCCTTCACTCATGTTACCAGAGAGATGAAAAAAATCTTAGTAATAATTAATATTATTCATCTTTGTCCTGCTGGGATGTATGGAAGATAGTGAGAGAAGTTTACAGCCTGTTTGTATAAGTTTCTTTCTAACTCTCCTACATAGCCCAGTGATATAATATATTATATATGACTTAGAATCCATCACCAGTAAATTGGTTCACATGAGAAGATAAGTTTTTGGATAATTTTTAAAAATCTATAATCAAAGTTTTACTGAAACATAGCTCCCTTCTAAGAACTAAACATATGTATGTCTTTATGATTGTACATCTTTGACAAGATCAAGTGTTATTTTTCCTGCTTTGATTGAAAGGTGTCCTGGACACAAAAGCCCAGGAAACAAACAGCTCTGAGATAGGACAGTGTTCCAAGGGAAGGGTATCCTGAGACACAGTAGACCAGGAATCAACCAGCTCTGAGAAGAAGCCTCCTCAGCAAAGGCACTGTAGTTCCCAAGGGAGGTTAGCCTCAGCTGAGGCATGGAACGCAGAGCCTCAGCCACTCTCCTTCTTTAGAATCTTCTCTTCTTTGCTTCTTTTCTTCATCACTTTTTCCAATGAGAGAGTCAAGCCAGGGCAGTAAATCTCTCAATGGAGATTTATTGGAAGGACAAATTCAGGAAAGCAGGGATGAATGCAAGTATTGTTGCCTCTGCTTCCAGGAGAAGGCAGCAGGGAACTGAGCGGGCACAGCCTTTATATATTATTTCTTAGGGAATGGAACATTCTAGGGCAGAGATTTCCAGAGTGAGGATGCTTAAGATTCCCCAGGGATGAGTAGCTCAGGGATTAGTGGGTTTTGCTGCTCAGGGAGTGGTGGGTTCTGCTCAGGGATTGGTGAGTTTTTGTTTAGACTTTTCAGATGAAATTAGCATAATCTGGGATGAGTCTTATTGAGGGGCTAGAGATCATCTTTGTGACAGTTACAGAGTCTGGAAATGCTCTAATAAGAGTCAGAGAGGTCTGGAGAAGAGTGTGGGCTGCTGGAGATCCTCAGGCCAATCAGGATCTGGACACTTCCTTCATTGGGGATTTAAAAAGAATACAAAGTTTATAAAGCCTTTCCCTGCTGTATGAATAGCAAAAGAAGACTGGAGAGATGATGATGATGTAATGTTTTGGACAGCTCCAGTATTGACGGTAGGCTCAGGCAGGAAAGGTCACCGTGACTCTGAGGAGGCATTGTTGCTGTAACAGGAACTGCCATTTTGACTGCTCCTGGGGCAGGAAGGAGGGCTCTGTTGCCTCAGGTGACTCATTGCTTAGAGCTTTGTTGAGTGCTGCTCAGGGACTACACTGACAGCTCCTGCATGAGGGTTGGAAGGGCAGCGGCAATGGCAGCACAGGCTTCTTTGATTGCACTGTTTAGGGAGTGCAGAAGGCCATTCCCAGGGCAAAGGAATAGTAAAATAAATGGTCCTCCACCACACTGAAGACTGCCTCACTTGCTGAATCAAGATGCTTGTTTTACAGCTGAACCTTAGCAAGGGAATAGTGTGTGCAATAGACTCCAACCTGAGTTAATTTCTCCGGAAGCCTCCATGATCACATGAGCTCCTTGCAGAGGTCTCCTGCTAAGACTATTTGGCCACTACCTTCTTTTACCTGTATATAGCAAATGCAGTGAGTTTTCTTACTACTGTCGTGTCTTTAAAGAAGCACTTAGTTTACACCTCCTAGCTTCAGTTCCACTAAGTCTGAATTTTCTTATATTTCTATTTTTAATTGTTTCTTTATTAATAAGTGTTAATGAAAATAGAATTATATCAAGTTCCTCCTCCCTCTAAGCTGTTTCAAGTACTCTTCTTATAATTTTCGCATATTCCTCCAATGTTGTCAAGTTGACTGCCTTTTTGTCCTTGAGTATTATTGTGACATGTATGTATATTTGTTTGTTATTCATTTATATGTATCCTTAAACACACACACATTTCAGAAACACGGATTTCTGTCAAGAGATCACATCCAAACACCATTTAGGTCTGTGTGATCTGACTGAAATGGCACACTTTAATCACTCTGGCTGGAAAGCCTCATCCTTAGTAGACACCTTTAATCTTAAACAGTGAAGGTAAAGTTAGTTTGTAGAAGGAATCTCCCATGTTTGAAAGTGATGTCTAATTGACAGGCAGACAAAGAAACAAATATGAGAAAAATTTGACGGAATGAGTAAGATATAGAAAATACGCAACTCTCATGAGGACAGGAAATAAAGGTAGTTAAAGAGTGAAGGGAGAGGCAGTTGAATTGAATCAGTTAGGTCAACTGGAGGTGAGTGATAAGTCAATGAAGTGGAGTTGAGGTCATTCTGCAGATCATGACAGTTGAGATCATGAAGTTCGATCAGGATAGCAGACGCATTTGAAGCCAAAGAATAAGAAAGATCCAGAAGGTTATAACAAATTTCCAGAGTTAGTTTGAGGCCAAGTGGAACAATTCAGTCAAAAGCAGTTTGAATTAGTCAGCTTAGAAAGGATTTTGATCCAGAACAGCTGAGTTGAACCAGCCAGCCAGAGTTCAGAAAGGGCTAGAGTGGGCTTATTCAGCTACAGATGACAATTACATCATGCAAATAAAAAATACAACTACACACACGCACACACACACACTGACACACACACACACACTCACACACTCACACACCACCACCACCACCACCATGATGCATTGGAAACCAACAACAGGAATCATCTCAAGAAGATCTCTTCTTTCAATATTCAGTAGTTACCTACATTTCTTCATCTAAGTGTGAGGCCCCACACACTCTCTACTTCTGTTGATATTACCATTGTTCCAGTCTTGTTTATTCAGTAGTTTCTAGAAGAGACCGTTTCACATTATACGTTCTGGCCTTCTGGCTCTTGATAATATTCCGGTCCCCTCTCCTGAGATGTTTCCTTAGCCATAGATGTAGGAGCTGTGCTATTAGTCTAAACTCATCATAGTCTGTTAATCTCTGAATTCTATTCAGTTGTGATTTCATGTGATGATCCTCATTATTGTAAAGAGAGACTTTTTTTGATGAGGGGTGAGCACTACAGAATATTCTTCAATAGATGAATTCTAATGAAATTTGGCATATATACACAAGGGAACACTATTCAACATAGAAATAAATGAAATTTGAAATATAAAGATGAGTCTTGAAAAGATTATATTAAGTAGGGTAATCCTGATGCAGAAAAATAAATATACCATGTTTTCTCTCATCATAAGGTTCAGATTGGTAGCACTGTTGAATATTATAGTTGTTCTATTGGTCATATCTTTTGACATATATCTAAAAACAAATTTAAATTTCACATATTCCATGAGCTAACTAACTCTAAGCATTTTAAACATATAAAGTTCTGGGCTAGAAAAAAATATTGAATATGTAGTTTGTAGAAAATGTTTTTAGACTTATTAGCCACAGTAAGAGGCTTACACATGACTTTAGAAAATAGAGCTAAACAGGTGTCTGTGTCCTATAATGAAATCTTACCTTTCATCCAATTATGTCTTTCTTTTTGTTTTTTTGTTTTTAATATATATTATTAATTTATTCATATTACATCTCAATTGTTATCACATCCCTTCATTCCTCCCATTCATCTCTCCCTCCCACTTTCCCCCTAATCCCTTCCCCTATGACTGTGACTGAGGGGGACCTCCTCCCACTGTATATGTTCATAAGGTATCAAGTCTCTTCTTGGTTGCCTGCTATTCTTCCTCTGAGTGCCACCAGGCTTCCCCATCCAGGGGACGTGGTCAAATAGAGGGCACCAGAGTTCGTGTGAAAGTCAGACCCCACTCTCCACTCAACTGTGGAGAATATCCTATCCATTGGCTAGATCTGAGGAGGGGTTTGAACTTTACTACATGTATTGTCTTCGGCTGGTGCCATAGTTTGAGCAGGACCCTGGGACCAGATCTGCCTGTTATATGTTCTTCTTGTAGGTTACTAGGACCTTCTGGATCCTTATATTTCCTCATTCTCTCATTCTTCTCTCATCTAGATTCACAATAGGATGTCCTTCCCTCTGTCCCACTCTCCTGGTAAGTGAAGACTTTCATGGGACATGCCCCTTGGGCTAGTGTCCAGACATAAGTGAGTATATACCATTTGAGTCTTTCTGCTTCTTGGTTAGCTCACTCAGTATGATCATTTCTAGTTCAATCCATTTGTCCACAAATTTCAGGAATTCCTTGTTTTTAATAGCTGAGTAGTATTCCATAGTGTAAATGTACCACAGTTTCTTTATCCATTCTTCTACTGAGGGACATTTAGGCTGTTTCCATGATCTGGCTATTATGAATAAAGCTGCTATGAACATGGTTGAGCAAATTTTCTTGTGTGCTGGAGCATCTTCTGGGTATATTCCAAGGAGTGGAATAGCTGGGTCCCCGTTTTCTGAGATAGCACCAGATAGATTTCCAAAGTGGCTGTACTAGTTTGCATTCCCACCAGCAATGAAGGAGTGTTCCTCACTCCCCTCATCCTCTCCAGCATGTGGTGTCATTTAATTTTTGATCTTAGCCATTCTGATGGGTGTAAGATGGAATCTCCGAGTTGTTTTGATTTGCATTTCCCTGATGACTAAGGATGTTAAGGATTTCTTTAAGTGTTTCTCAGCCATTTGACATTCCTCTGTTGAGAATTCTGTTTAGTTTTGAGCCCCATTTCTCATTGGGTTATTTGGTTTGGTGGTGTTTAATTTCTTGAGTTCTTTGTATATTTTGCATGCTAGGCCTTTGTCAGTTGTAGTGTTGGTGAACATCTTTTCCCTGTCTGTAGGCTGTCACTTTGTTCTGTTGAATCTATCCCCACACTACGTCCACCCAACTCCAGAAGTTACCTCCCAAAGACAATTCTGTCTTTTAAGACTCATGAAAACATTATTCCAATAACTGTCTTCCATTCTGCTGTCCATGTTGCTGATGTTAGCCTACTGAGAAGGTGCTTATGATAAGTAAATCTCATGAACGTTTTACCTGAACAGTTACTGTTCTTTCAGAAGTTTTTATCTGTCTAGAGCTCAATAACATGAATTTTACCCAAGAGGTCTATATCTTTAAAGACTAGAAAGAGCCAAGCTATAACTTGCCGGAAAAAAATTAGCTATATTTTATTTCCTTTGACTGTTGTTCTTGCATAGCTTTTTCTTTGTTTCATCATTTGCAATACATACAGATGGTAGTGCTGTCTCTGTCATTTTGTGTCTATTATTTCAGTATATATAAGCTTTTGTATATCCATCACAGTGTGTGTAGCACACAACCCTTTACAACAGAGAGTCACCCCCAACTCAAGTATAGAGTCCTTTGATCACTTGATTAGTAAATATGAAAAGCAAACTTAAATTAATCTCATCCAACATTCCTAAACTAAATGAACTAAGAGCAAAATAAGATTGTGAAGAAGAATCCTGACATCACACTAGCATCCTTACTTACTTTTCTTTTCTTAATTTTTATTTATTCATTTATTCTTACAGTATAAATCTTATGTTTTGATTTCTTTTTCAAGGATTGAATCCAGGACCTCACACATGCTATGTAAAAACTTTACATCTAATTACACTGCCAATCCTTTGTTTAGTGTATGTTTTAGACAATGTTTCACCAAATTTCCTTGACTGGCTTTGAATTTGGTCTCCAGTTGAGGCAGGATTTGAACCTTGGGACTTTTTCCTAAACTCTGTAATATCTTTTTTATAGTTCTGTGCCAACAAATCTATCTTTTGATTTCTTGATTTAGTGATCAACTAATTTTCACATTCAAAAAGTGGTGATTTAACTAAGAATATAAAGAATCATAGATGTTGGCTTTTGAATTATTTTCTCAGCTTCCCAAGGCACACTTTCATGACTATTTTGTCATACTGAAAAGTGAAAAGTACTTTTATGTCTACTTTGTCATGTTCTTTTAAAGGTCTGATTCCTTTTCTGTTTTAAAATTTTATTTATTCACGTTATATTCCAATCATAGCCCCCTCCCTACTCTCCTCCTGCTCCCTTCCTCTCTCTGTCCCCCATCCTTTTTCCCGTACTCATCAGAAAAGGAGAGGCCTCCCAACCCACCCTAGCTCATCAAGTTGCATCAGGCACATTCTCTTCCCCTCTGTGGCAGTGGGGAAGCAGTCTTGCCAGGGGAAGTGATCAAAAAGCAGGCAACAGAGTCTATGTCATACACAGCCCCCACTCCCCTTACTAAAGTACATGAAGATCAATCTTTCCAGGGTCTACAAATGTGTAGATGGCCTAGGTCCATTCCATGCATCCTGGTTAATGTTTCAGTCTCAGCAAGCCCTGCTGGACCCTGGTTTGTTTTTACTGTCAATTTCATTGTTAGTAGAAAGTTTGTGGCAAGGAGGAAGCAGATGAAGATAATTCTTCCTTTTTCTTTGCCATATGGTCTTCCTCTAGTAAACTATATTTTGTTTCAATTTCTCATTGTTCCAGAATCAGAATGACTGTCCTCCTCAGTACAGACTGATTTTAGTTTACAAGAATCTGAATATTACCTTTATGGTTTTTGTTTTTGTTTTTTGTTTTTTGTTTTGGCTCTGCTTTGCCTATAGAATGTCATACTCTGCTTTCCACATAGTCCATTCCTTTGATGAAGCTCAACTAGGATTTTAAATTGGTTGTTACACTTTTTCCATTTCTAGCCTCATTTCAGTTTTATTTTCCAGCAATTTCTATCTTTTATGAATTATAATTTCAAGTCTTCTAGTAACTATTTTGCTACATTTAGTTCATGTTTGTGTTGTCATAGGAAACATTGTGTCTTCTTTGACCTGTTTAACACATTTGTGATTATTCTTTTGAAATATTTGTCTTGAAGTCTTTCTAAATTGTTCTGTTTTGTGTCTTATTTAAGGTTTTTATTGCTGTCAAGAAACACTGTGGTCATGGCAACCCTTATAAATAAAACATTTCCTCAGGACTGGCTTACAGTTTCAGAGGTTTAGTGCATTATCATCATGGCAGGACATGACTGTGTGTAAGCAAACATAGTACTGGAGAAATGGCTGAGAGTTCTTCATCTTGATCCATAGGCAGCAATATGTATCGCACTGAGCTTATCTTGACCATATACAACTTCAAAGCCTGTTTCCACAGTAAAACAATACTTTCAACAAGGCCACACCTACCCAACAAGGCCATACTGTCTAATAGTGCCACTCCCTATGGTCAACTATTCAAACACACTAGTCTATAACATTCATTCATATTTAAATTACCAGATTTTATTTTTGTTTTATTTAATATTACTGCATTTATCTGATGGCACTTGTTCATTTTCCGTTTGTTTGTTGGTTGAAATTTTCTTTTTATACTTTTTTTTAAGTTCAAGTCTCATTTCTTCTTTCAGCACTAAGCCATAGTAAGCATAAGGTATTTTTCTGTATAATATCGGTACTTACGGCCAGAGGGCTTGTTGGTTCTGACCTCCTACCATGCTTTTCTGCTAGATCTAAGAGCTTTAAAATTTCCTGAGCCTGTGAGTCTTTTCCAGGGTCAGACGCAGGCTTCAACTCGAGTCTGGATCTTCGGATACTTCCAAACTCCTATAGGACTTATCCTGGTCCTGATCTGACTCCAACCTGAGTTCACAATTTCTTTTAAGGAAAAATGGCAAATTACAGTTAAATTTTAAACAAAAGGGTATGCAACTGATGATAAAAAGGCTTAAGCCGTAATATGACCAGATCTATGGTGGTGTTGGGGTTGAGACTAATGCAAGGGAGTAATTATTGGAAGCCAGATGAGAGCCCAATATTTTTCACAACCTCACTAAAATATATGATGAGAGAATCGTAGAGTATAGGTGATATGAAAGAAGAGGAAGGGTTAGAGTGGACTGTAAGTGATTATGAGAGCATGAAGGGAATGAGCGGAGTGGAAGGAATCGTAATAGGTGGGTTAAACAAAGCTAAGGATAAATAAAAGCCTTATGGAAAGTACTTTGTTATTATTTCAAAGTACAATTTAAAAATATTCTAATAGAGTTACCACGGATATGTAGATTGTGCTTGTATTTGTCAGGGTTATCTAGAGAAAGAAAACTGATCAAATGAATCTCTATACAGAGAGCACCATTAGATTTAGTGGAGTGGCTTAGAGGTTATGGCACAGGGGCTGGCTCATGACGCAAAGTCTAAGAACCCAGTAGCTAGTCAGTCCATGAGGCTGTATATCCCATATGCTTTTTCAGTATACATTAGTATTCTGAAGTAGCTCTAATATCTGTAAAGGAATGGACTTATCAGGTAGAGTTAGGGCAAGAATGCAAAAAAAAAATGCTAGATTGTTTTCTAAATATTTATGTATAGCATTGACTTAGGCAATGTCTATATTGTGAAAGAGAACACTTTTTGTTGGATATCAGTCAACACAGATGTAAATACTCAAAGTATTAGAAATAAGGGACTGAGTACAAGCTTCCTTATTCCATGGTCTTTATATATACTACCACCAGAAGGTTATGGCTAGATATAAGGTAGATCTCCCAACCTTTATAGATGCTGATTAAATGTACATCTTCAGGGCTTAAAAGAGCTGGATTAAAGGTAGGTCTTCTCATTGAAAATTATTTAATTAAAAAAATCTTACAGATGTAATCAGCTGCTTGAATTTTAGTTAAATCCAGATATAATCAAGTTTATCATCAACAATATCACAATGCTGATTCCATAAGACATGTGTTATTCAATAAAAGTTTCAGTAAACAATATGTGTTATAATCTTATGTATGCTGGATTGAGTAATGGAGGCTCCTGAGAGTTCCAAAATAGCATACACTATTACCAATGTTCTTGGATATGCATCATAACAACATAGTAAGATTCTACTGTTGGAGATGCTACATACATTGGTTCCAGAACATAGAACAATAACTCTCAATCCAGCAGGGAAACTGCCTGCTTCCATAGTACTAGAAGGTGCAATGCAAATAGCTGTGGGATGAAAGAC
This sequence comes from Acomys percivali, assembly GCA_907169655.1. Taxonomy (NCBI): domain Eukaryota; kingdom Metazoa; phylum Chordata; class Mammalia; order Rodentia; family Muridae; genus Acomys; species Acomys percivali. The sequence continues at coordinate 26,123,606 of OU015748.1, read as the reverse complement.
GTCAACAGTCTTATATAGAATGTAGCCTACCTTTCAGAATATACACCAGCTAAACACTGGTGGCTTAAATATTATGGGGGTAACTAACAGCTTTCTGGTTTTTTTTTCCTGAGGCTTGCTTTCCAGGTAGAAACATCTGGAGTGGTGATATAATCCTGCTTAGAAACCAGGATTTTGTTTATAGACCGGGGGGATAAAAGCTGCCATTATTATTTCAATAAATTGTCACATTGCAAGATTTTCTTCTAAATATTTATGTATAGCATTAACCTAGGCAATGTCTAAATTGTGACAGAGAAGACTTGTGGAGGATATCAGTCAACACAGATGCATAAATGCTCAAAGTATTAGAAATAAGAGTCTGAGTACTAGCCTCAAATGAGATATCCTGAAAATTCTACTCCCCATCTTTCATAAAGCCTCACACTGGCAGCGCAATGGTGGGGCACACTTTTAATCCCACCACTTGGGAGGCAAAGGCAGGAGGATCTCTGCGAATTCAAAGCCAGCGTGGTCCACAAAATGAGTCCAGGACACGCAAGGCTACACAGAGAAACCATGTCTCAAAAAAATAAAAACAAACAAACAAAAAAAATCACACTGAAAAAATGGCAGAAAGGATATTAGACCCAGAAGAGGAGAAGAAGTAATAAGAAATGCCACTTTCTGGAAATGATTAGGCTATTGCACTCATGCTCTTGCAATACTGAGACTCTAGGTAAGAGAAATATAGGAGATGGGGAAGTGGAAGGATCCAGAGACCTAGAAACCTACAAGAAGAACATCATGATGGGTGGATCAGGGCCCACAGGGGGGTCTGCTCATACAATTGCACTAACCAAAAACAATACAAGTAGTAAACATCGAACCCCTACTCTGATCTATTCAATAGTCAGGACATTCTCCACAGTTATGTGGAGAGTGGGGATTGACTTTGTCATGAACTCTGGTGCTCCATATTTGACCACCTCCCCTTGTTGGGGAGGCCTGGTGGCACTCAAAGAAAGAATAAGCAGGATAACAAGATGAGACTTGATAGCCTATGACCATATAGTGGGGGAGAAGGTCCCCTTTGCTATTAGACCTAGGGGAGGGGAATAGGGTGAAAGCAGGAGGGAGGGAGGAATGGGAGGATACAAATGATGGGATAACAATTGAGTTGTAACATGAATAAATTAATAAAATTAAAATTAAAAAATAGCTGTGGATATAGAGACAAAACCTACAAAACATGAAACCAGTCAAAATCCAAACATACACTAGAGAGACAATATATTGGCCACAGTTTTATCTGATGACCAATAGGCAGCTAGTAACTACTGGAGAATGAAAAAGTCATTTTTTGTAAGTGCATCTCCTTTTATATACTCCAATTGATAACCCTATAACATGCACAGATGAACAGCAACAATTAGACTAAATGAATCTGAAAGAGAGAAAGGAAGAAAGAAAGAGAGATAACATAAAGTTAGGATGGAATAGGAACACAATGAGGTAGGCTATGGAGAGAGTTTAGAGGATGAAAGAGGGAGTAAATATATCATTTTACACACGCATAAAATTCTGAAAAATTAAAAAATAATAAAAATATTTCTTGTGTTGGAAAAGTCAATGATTCCTTGTTCTTACAGAGAATGACTGGCTGTTAGTTGTAAGAGCAGAGTCATTCTCTCAAATTATGTACCCTGGATTCCTCTAAGCATCAGTGGAGAGTTCTATATATATGCTCATGTGAAATGTTGTCTTTTTAATTAGTTTGTTACAAAATAAAATCTAAGCAAAAAGATATGAATGTATGATGAAGACTGAGAGCTGGGCAGGTGAGGTTTAGCTGGAGTAGATGGATAATGGCTTAAAGGGGACTAGTGTGATCAGATTGTAGTATATACGTATATGAACATTTCAAAGAGTAGTAAAATGTATTGGAAATGATTAGGCCAAGTTGGCAAAGTATTCCCAATGTGGACATGAGAAAACTAATTATGAAGACCACAGCAAACTTCAAATTATCAGAATCAAACCAGCAACTTGTTGCTGAAAGTTACTTGCTCCTTGTACGAATGCCAATCATCTTGCATTGTGGTGTTCATTACCATAAATATAACGTAAAATATCACTGTAAATAGTCTTCCTGTTTTCTTTAGTTATCAACTCTAAATTAAGACAATAGTATATTTGCATCCTGTCTTAATTCCATTTTCCTTTGTTGTGATAAACACCATGTGTAAACAAAGGGAAGAAAAGGCTTATTTCAGCTCCTAGTTGTTGTCCATCAGGAAGGGAAGTCAGGGCAGGAATCTGGAAAGAGAAGCTGATGCAGAAGCCATGAGGGAACACTGCTTACTGGATTTCTCCTCATGGCTTGCTTAGCTTGCCCTCTCATAGAACCTAGTCCAATAATTGCATTATCTATGATTAGCTGGAACTTCCAACCTCAAACATCAAGCAAGAAAGTGCACCACAATAATCTAGTGCTCCTTCTTCCAAAATAACACTAGTTGTGTCAAGTTGATAGGTGACTAAGTTCCTAGTACTAGGCATGATTTTTCTTCCATTGAGGGTCCTTAGTCCAATTAGAGAGCTGTTAAGTACTACTAGCTTATGAAATACCATTGTGTTACACCCTTAGGAACATCTTGCATGAGGATTGTGTGGTTCATAGGCTTCACAGTTTGGTAAGACTATTGATTACCTCCCTCCTTTTCATCTTGAATAGTACCTTCTGCTACTATAGAACCCAAACCACATGAAAGAGTCTTTCATGATCAGTTGTGCTCAAATAATCTCAGTTCTATGTCCTACGTGTGTGCTGTTTTCAAAATAAAATTTAATGTTTATCCTTTGAGAGACTACAGTGGATATTAGAACAGAATCTATGACCATTTTCTACTATACCAGCATAATTTCTAGCTACATTGTAACATTTGTCATTATACTCACAGAGAAGCACAGTTCTCACACTTTATTAAAGAAGTTTATTTTTACCACAAATGAAGACCATTGTGGAAATCTGTAACTAAATACAAATCAGAGATCAATTGATCATGGTATGTCCAGTTCCAATGCATTGGCCTATAATATAGATGGCTAAAGCTTAGGGAACATGGGAGTAAGATCGGTTTGAAAGATAGTTAAAAACAAGAATACCAGAAAGTCATATATATCAGAACATCAAACTATTATATTTACACTCATGAGCCCTGAAGTCAGAGAAAATACCTTGGCTTATGCTTCTCAACTACTCATTGTTTGTAATTTGATAATTTCAATATCTAAGCATGAAATTCCAGATATTTATTGTGTGTGTGCTGGAAAATTATTACAAGAACACACTCCTCCTCCATACATTTATTTATTTTTAGATTCTATTTTTTTATTTATTTTCAGTTTCATGGTGTCTCATTTATTAATTGTTAATCGTAGAACCTGAGCTATTTGTGTTCTTTTCAAGAAGTTGTCTCCTGTGCCAATGAACTCAAGGCTCTTCCACACTTTTTCTTCTAACAGATTTAGTGTGTCTGGTTTTACATTGAGATCTTTAAAACACTTGGACTTTAGTATTGTGCAGGGTAATAAATAAGGGTTTATTTGCATTTTTCTACAAGGAGAGATCCACTTAAACCCACACCATTTATTGAAGCTGTTGTCATTTTGCCATGATACGATTTTGGTATCTTTGTTAAAAATCAAGTGTCCATAGGTGTGTGGGTTTATTTCTGTATATTTGATTTAATTCCATTGATCCACCAGTCTGTTCTAATGCTAGTACCATGCCATTTTTGTTACTGTTGCTATACAGTACAGCTTGATATCAGTGATGGTGATATTTCCAGAAAATATTTTATTGTATAGGACTGTCTTAGCTACTCAGAGTTTTTTATTTTTCCAAATGAAGCTAAGAATTGTTATTCCAAGGTGTACAAAGAATTGTGTTGGTATTTTGAAGGGAATTGCATTGAATCTGTAGATTGCTTTTGTTAATTTGGCCATTTTTTCTTTGTTAATTCTACTGATTCATGAGCATGGGAGATCTCTCCACCTCCTGATATCTTCTTCAGTTTCTTTCTTCAGAGACTTGTTTTTTTTTTGTTTGTTGGTTTTTGTTTTTTTTTTTGTTTTGTTTTGTTTTTCATACCAGTTTTGCACTTGTTTAGTTAGAGTTACATCAAGACATTTTATGTTTTTGTGATATTATGAATGGTGTTGTTTCCCTAATTTCTTTCTCATTCTGTTTGTCTTTTGTACAAAAAAAAAAAAGCGCTACTGATTTTTTTAATTGATTTTGTCTCCAGCCACTTTTGTGAAGGTGTTAATCAGATCTAGGAGTTACTTGGTAGACTTCTTGGGGTCACTTGTATATGCTATCATATCATCTGAAAATATTGATATTCTGACTTCTTCCTTTCCAGTTGGTATCCCTTTGATGTTATATCTTTAGCTAGGACATCAAATACTATATTGAAGACACATGGAGAAAGTGAACAGCCTTGTCATGTCCATCATTTCAGAGAAATTGATTTAAGTTTCTTGACATTTAGTTTGGTGTTAGCTGTAGGCTTGCTTTATATTGCCTTTACTATGTTTCAGTATGTGCTTTGTATCCCTGATCTCTCCAAGACTTTTAATATAAATGGACATTTGATTTTGTCAAATGATTTTTCAGCATCTAAGAAGATGATAATGTGTTTTTATTTTCATTCACTTTGTTTATGTGATGGATTATATTGATGGATTTCTGATGGATTTCCATATATTGAACCACTGCTGCATGCTTGGGTTGAAGCCTACTTGGTCATGGTAAGTGAAATTTATGATGAGTTCTTGGAGTCTGTTTGCAAGTATTTTATTGACTATATTTCCATCAATGCTCATGAGGGAAATTGGTCTGAAATTCTCTTTCTTTGTTGGGTCTTTGTGTGGTTTAGGTATCAAGGTGACTATGGCCTCATAGAATGAGTTTGGTAATATTCCTTTTGTTTCTATTTTTGTGTGATAGTTTGAAAAGAATTTTTATTAGCTCTTTTTTGAAGGACTGGTAGAATTCTTCCCTTAATCCATCTAGCCCTGGGTTTTTTTTTTAATTGGGAGACTTTTGATGACTGCTTCTATTTTCTTAGAAAAATATAGGACTACTTAATGTGTTTATGTGATCTTGATTCAATTTTGATAAGTCTGTAGCTTTCAAAAAAGTTAACCATTTGATCTAGATTTTTTGGCATATGAGTTTCTGAAGTAGAACCTAAAGACTCTTGTTATATCTCCCTTTTCATTTCTGAATATGTTGATTTGAGTTCTCTCTCTCTCTCTCTCTCTCTCTCTCTCTCTCTCTCTCTCTCTCT
>OU015748.1:26090777-26118257 GCA_907169655.1 Acomys percivali | reverse complement strand
TCTCTCTCTCTCTCTCTCTCTCTCTCTCTCTCTCTCTCTCTCTCTCTCTCTCTCTCTCTCTCTGTCTGCTAGTTAGGCTAAAGGTTTTTCTATCTTGTTGATTTTTTTCAAAGAAACAGCTCTTGGTTATATTGATTCTTTGAATAGTTCTCTTTGTTTCTAATTTATTGATATCAGCCCTGAGTTTGATGATTTTCTGCCATCTGCTCCTTTTGAGTGTGTCTGCTACTTTTTGCTTCCATAGATTTCAGGTGTCCTATGAACTGGGTAGGATAGGATCTCTCCAATTTGTTTATTAAGGTGCTTTATGGACTTTCCTCTTAGCACTGCTTTCAATATCCCATATGTTTTTGTTTGTTGTGCCTTCATCTTAATTGAATTCTATTAAGTCTTTCATTTCCTTTTTAAATTTGAGTAAAGAGGTTGTTGAGTGAGGAGTTGTTCAGTGTTATGAGTTTGTAGGCTTTCTGTTGTTTCTGTGTTGAGTTCCAGTTTTAATCCATGGTGGTCTGATAAGATACAATGGATTATTTCAACTTTCCTGTATCTGTTGAGGTTTGCTTTGTGACCAAGTATACGGTTAATTTTAGAAAATGATCTAGGAAGTGCTGAGAAGACAGTATATTATTTTGTGTTTTTGTGAAATTTTCTGTAGATATCTGTTTGGTCCATTTGATTCATGATGTCTATTAGTTTCATTATTTCTCCATTTAGTTTCTGTCTTGGTGATCTATATATTGGTACGAGTGAGATGTTGAAGTCTCCCATTTATAATGTGTGTGATTCGATGTGTAGCTTATGCTTTCGTAATGTTTCATTTTACAAATGTGGGTGCACCTTCATCTGGGGCACAAATGTTCAGGACTGAGATGTCCTCTTGGTGTCTTTTTCCTTTGATGAGTATGAAGTGTCCTTTTCCATCTCTTTGGATTAGTTTTGGTTGAAAGTCTATTTTATTAAGTACTAGAATGGCTACTCCAGCTTGCTTCTTGGGTCTGTGTGCTTGGAATAGCCTTTCCAAGTCTTTACTCCAGGTAATGTCTATTTTTATTACAGAGGTGTGTTTCTTGTATGCAGCAGAATGATGGGATTGCTTTCACATTCATTCTGTTTGCCTATTCTTATTGGAGAAGTGAGGCCACTGCTGTTGAGAGTCGTTTAGGAACAGTGGTTATTAGTTCCTGTTTTGTTTTCTTTTTTGGTTGTTGATGATGGTTGTAGAGTGTGTGTGTGTGTGTGTGTGTGTGTGTGTGTTTCCTTTATGTTGGTTTTGAGGACATTAGGTTAGTTGCTTTCTGTGTTTTCCTGGGTGTAATTAGCTTCCTTGGGTTGGGGTTTTACTTCTAGAATCTTCTGTAGGGTTCAATTTGTGACTAGGTACTGTCTAAACTTGACTTTGTAGAGGAATATCTTATTTTATCTATGGTGATTAAAATGTTTCCAGGTATAGTAATCTGGGTTGGCATCTGTGGTCTCTTAGTGTCATCATGACATCCATCCAGACTATTCTGGCTTTCATAGTGTCTGTTGAGAAGCCAGTTGTAACTCTGATAGAATTGCCTTTATATGTAATTCAGCCTTTTTCTCTTGCAGCTTTTAATATTCTTTTTTTTTTTCTGTACATTGAGTGGTTTGATTATTGTGTGGCAGGAAGATTTTCTTTTCGGATCCAATCTACTTGGAGTTATGTTGGCTTATTGTATATTTTTGGACATTTTTTCTTTAGGTTGGGGAAGCTTTCTTCTTTGATTTTATTGAAAATGTTTCCCAGGATATGGAGCTTGAAGTCGTCTCCTTCTCGTATTCCTATTATTCTTAGGCTTGGCCTACGATTTCTTGGATTTTTGTGTCAGGAACATGTTAGTTTTAACATTTTCTTTGACTGATGTATTGACAACATTAAGCATATCTCCTACAGTTGAGATTCTCTCCCCCAACTTTTGTATTCTGTTGGTGTTGCTTGTATCTGCAATCTTGTTCTCTTCCTTAGATTTTCCAACTCAAGAATAGCCCCAGATTGTGTTTTTCTTGATGCTTTTAGTTCAGTTGTTAGGTCTTGAATAGTTTTGTTCATTTCTTCCATTTCTTTTGTTTGAGTTTTCCTATAAATTTTTATTGGATGTATTCAATTCTTTTCTCTGTTTGAGAGTATTTTCCTATATTTCTTTGAGAGATATATTTTCCTCCTTCTAGCTCTCTATCATTTTCATCATCTCAGATTTAAAATCTTCTTCTTGTGCTTCATGGACATTAGTATGTCCAGAGCTTGTTGTAATAGGATCACCTATTTCCATTTGTGTCATATGGCTCTGAGTTTTGTTGTTTCTGTTTTTGCACTAGTCTCTAGCCATCTGGTTGGCTCTGGTGTTAGCAGGCCTCAAGGTTGCTCCAGTAGAATTGCTGTGTATGCCCCACATGGGTCAGGCAAGTCAGGAGAGCGTTCCAAACCAAAGACTGTTTGCTATGGCTCCCCAGAGGCACCTTCAGAATGATAGACGTTGGATATTGGAGCCTAGACTCATCTCAGTTCTGCTGGGTTTCTTTTCTGTGTCCTAGTTGTCTTCAGCAGGAGGGGAGCAAGCTGTGAGAGCTCCAAGACAAAAGCTGCTGGGATGCCCCTCAGTCCTCCTTGTTATGGTAGATAATGTGGGTTGTGGCTGGATCCTGACTTACCTCTTCCTGGTTCACTTTCTGTGACCCACAAGTAAGCAATAGGCAGAGAGAGATCCAAGGCCAAAACTGCTCCTGTGTAACATTGGAATTCTAAGGATGGCAGCTAATGTGGGTGGTGGCTCCCAGCCAACTCAGCTCTGCCTCTTTGCTCTCTGTGTCTAAGATGGGCCAGGCTGGTAATCCCTGTTTAAAAATTATATTAAAAATTAAGACAGAAATAGAATGGCATTTTATTTTTAAAACAGAAGCATATCATTGCATCCCTCCATACATTCACTAAACTTGAGCTATAACAGTGTTTGGAAAAAGTTATTGTTATGTTAGCGGCAACATACAAATTAAAAATGATGTTATTCTCAAAAATTTTTAAATATTAATGCATTTTAAAAGATTAATACCTATCTACATGTGATTACCTGGCAATTAACTTGATTTATAATAAATATAATTCAGTCTCTTTTTTCCTAACTAGATCTTGTTGCTAGATTTTATACTTTATATGAAAGAATAAAAAACATTTACATTTTATTCAGTAACAGAACAGGCCTGATGAAATGAGAATTCTCAAATAACAAAAATGATGATAAGAAATGCAATTTACATTCTGCATGGAGAATGAAGACAAAATATTGCTGGTTTCAATGTGATATAGTGTACCTGAAATGACAGGTGTCCACATGGTATTGCAGAGCACAGAAGAAGATCACTTAAATCACCAAGGTGTTCTTAAAAAATACCAAAAGCAGCCATGAGCTGAGACTTAAAGAAAGAACTATAAAGGTTAAAGAAAAATGTGAAGCCGGCACTTTTGTCAAAGGAAACTGTATGAATAAAAGAACAGAACTGTGAAATAATATATTGTATGAGGCACTTTGTAAGAAATGTGTGCTGTAAAATAGCAAGAAATGAATCTGTGTCTATAAAAAAGGCTCTATTCATTTGAAGTGCTGATGAATCATGCTTATGAATTTAGACTTAATCATTTAGGCAATAGGATGCAATTGAAGAATTGAAAAAGTAGAATAAGTGACCTGGACAAATTCTGACTCAAAAGTAGTTCTCCATAGGAAAGAGAACTGTTTCAGCGTGTGAGCTTAGTCAGTTGTTAGCTATAAATACTAAGAAGTTTTGCTATTCACCAATTCTAGGTTTCCTTTTGTTGAAAGACATAAATTTCAAAAACTGATTATATTAGTTTTACTTTCCTAACTAACACACAAATTATTTATTACCTTGAAGAATAGTAGAGTTTTAGATTTGTACTCTATACTTCTTAGTCATAAGGAATATGGAATCAACAGGGCACATAAAAATTGTTTAGAGAACCAGAATTCAGATAAGTGGAAATGGCCAGTCCAAAAATTCCAGATATAAAGGTGTGCTCCTGAGTGATCAGTCAGAACACCATGAGGATATTTTAGATTCAAATGTCATTTTGATTATGAAGCTATGTACTAGTCATACCATGGACATATTCCTTAAAAAAATATTCCTCAGAGCTTTTCTGGAGAGGTGGGTCAAGTCCATTATGCTTAAAAATAAAAGAGAAAATGAAAAGGCTGCTAACTTTGGGATGCAAAGAAAAACCAGGCAAATGGCTTATAAGCAAATATTTCACTTTTTTTTCTTTTAGGTGTTTAGGTGTTTTGCTTGAATATGTGTATGTGAACCACATCACAAGTTTGGCTTGTGCCCATGGAGGTGAAAAAAGTGTATCAGATCATCTGAAACTGGAGTTTGGAGTGTCATGCTGTTTCTGAGAAACAAACCTAGGGCTCCTGCAAGTGTTGTGAGTGTTCTTAAGTGATGAGCCATATCTCCAGTCCTAAATATCTTATCAAACAAAAATATCAGCACTTTACACCAGGGTAGGCAAGTGAAGAAGAATAAAAAGGGCACGGGCAGATAGGGAGAACAGTGTCTGGCTTCCTAAAAGGGCCACTTCCTTCTCCCTAGAAAAATAGTGGAGACATGAAAGCTTTTGTTCCAGAGCAAGAATAGGGCAAAATAAAAGGAAAATTGGAAGGGACAACAGTGTCCTCTAAAAGGTCTAGTTAAAAGCCTTACTATCCAACCAGATGTCCCTTCTGATGACAGAGCCACTAGCTTCTTTTCATAATTTTTTTTTTTTTTGCTGTTTTCATATTTTTGTCTTTTGTCTTTTCTTGTCTTTTGTGTTTTCTGCACAGTCGATTCATTTTATTTTCCCAGGAACCAATTCAGTTGTCACCTGCATCCAATTATATGAGAGTCTAGGATATTAATCATTAACTCTGATACTGAAAGTGTTCCTAAGATGTGGTGAGGATGAGAATGGGACGCAGACAAGAGAACATAGGCTTGCAGTGCTTTTCCCTGCATTGAAACACTACTAAGATTGAGAAATGGGTCATGAGATTAAGGAGGTAAACAAACGTCACATCTCTGAGAAAACTGAATCTTGAAAGATTCTGGAAGGTTCCTCCCAAGATTTATAGAAGGAGTAAAAAAAAAAAAAAAAAAAAAAAAAAAAAAAATTTCTGTATGACTGAGTCAGGCACACAGTGTTGTTTAGATTTTTTTTTTTAAACTGTCAAGTTTCTGCAAGCTGTACAGATACAGCATTAAATTTTCATGAGTATTCACAGATATTGTGGGTAGGCTATTGGATATGCATCTGTTTTATCACTCATTCGTGGTCCTGTAACCAACTCTGCTTCATCCATATTATTTTTAGTAATTCTAATCAAAACACACTGCTTTACAAACGTGCACATTGCACCTGTCGTTATTTTGGTTTGTCAGGAGTTTCATTTTTTTGAGTGTATATACGTGTGTTGTTCCTCTTCCAGTGAAGTCAGTCAAAAGATAGAACAAAAAAAAATATTTCTTTACCTTAATCATCCCATATTCATTTATAACACTTTATACTGGTTTCACAGTTGTACAGAAAGCAAAGATGACTTTTTTATCTGAAGTACAATAATATATTGAAGGAAAATATTTACATAATCACTTAAGTGAGAAGTTTCATTCTCTTTGGTGCTTTGTTCTCATCCAAGTCCTCTGAAGTGCAAAACTAATGACTAATAATAATAAGGTCCAATGGCCTTCCCTTGTGTAGACTGTTGATATGACTTGCATCCTGTTGAACTATCAGTTCACCCAGGGAAAATGTTTTTGTTTTAGGTTTATTCTGACCCCAGTCTTTATCGTGACTACCACTGAAATCACACAAGTGGCTATAAATTAATTTTTATAAGGACAAATTACAATACCATTACTTGAATAAGAATAGAATGATGCTATATAACTAAAACATCAGGGGAAAATGACTATAGTACTTTAAGATAAAAAGAGTCAGATCTAGCCAATGGACAGGACAGTCTCCACACTTGAGTGGAGAGAGGGATATGACTTTCTCACATACTCTGGTGCCTCACATTTGACCATGTCCCCTGGAGGGGGAGACCTAGTGGCACTCAGAGGAAGGACAGCAGGTCACTGAGAAGAGACTTGATACCCTATGAGCATATACAGGGGGAGGTAATCCCTCTCAGGAACAGTCATAGGGGAGGGGAATAAGGGGAAAATGGGAGGGAGGGGAGAATGGGAGGATACAAGGGATGGGATAACCATAGAGATGTAACAAGAATAAATTAATAAAAAAAAGAGTTACACAATTTTTAAACATCATACATGGTGCAACCCACATATCTGAAGAAATTTTGTTCATTATTTATTATTAGTTCTATATTTACTACAATGCTCTAAATTGTAAGTTTTATTTACTATAAATATGGCTACTTCTGTCTAGAGTCAAACCATGTGATATGCTTTACAATCTTGTAGATCGCTGATATGTTTTATATCAAACTTAGAAAACATAAACTCAGCAAACACATGCTACTGCTCTTTTATTTTATTGACTAAAAGGGCATTAAGTGTTCTTGGAAAGGGAGATCATAGTGGGCAAACTGATATCGATGTTTCTATCAAATGCTACCAAGCCTGACAACTTCAGTTTAATCTCTTGTCCCTTATGGTATAAGGAGAAAATTAACTCCACTAAGTTGTGTTCTAACCCCCACACACAATACAAACATGGATAATTAAACAAAAATCAAAAATTTAAATAGAAATGCATTTTGCACCATATCTATACCACACTAATAAATAATGATGTAAGCAAATGTTAGTAAGATAGAATGGGAGCCACTTTTATAGCAACATTCCCATTCTAAACAATAGAATAAGCATTTGAAATTTGATAAATATTGTCCAGAAACCTGTTATTTGACATTTTTAAAACTTGTGATTTAAATGCACATCCTATCCACTTGTATCATGTTTCCTATGGAATGTTGTCAAAATGCCCCTGACTGTGTAAAGAGGACTCTAATCCCCTTTTCAAGATGTATTATGCTGTCATTGCATTTGTCTCCTCTAAATAAGGTGTAGTTTTTCCTAGTAAATGGAGAATATGTTTCTATGTTGCTTGCAGAACTTGAAATAAACATGGATTATTTTCACTTAGTACAACATGAACAAAATAAAAATGTAAGTATTAAAATTACTAATTAAGGAAATAATTCATGGGAAACACTAGGTATCCATGGTTAAATTGCTCATTACCTGTATCACAAAAATATTATGACCTTTATTCTGACAACAGAATGAGCTGTGAAAAAATGAGAGAGAGAGAGAGAGGTGTATGTATGTATGATTATATATTTAATGTTTATATATGTATATATGATTATTATAATGATTTTGTATATCTGTGTGTTTATATATATACATATACAGTATGACATGTACACATATAATGATAAAATAAAATAATACAGATCTTTTGAATAATTATTCTTATCTCACCATTGTGACTCTTGTGTCTGGCTTCTGACAGGAATTTCTTATTTAGTGCTACCTCTAATTTCCCCCGAGAAGAGGATGTGAAAGCAAGCACATTTGGGATACTGAATCACAGTCATCTCACTTTCCACTCTTTGGTGTGTGTCCTCTTTTCTATATGAGAATAGCAGGCGTGATGAGTGTTGTAACTACTAAGGGAAAGTGCACTAACATTCTCTTAACTGCAGATTCTGGTAAAGCAATTCCCTTAAAGGCTGATGCTGTGTTGAGTCCTGTTTGGTACTTCCATACTTAGAACATGGAGTATCTGTTTCCTAGCAACAGTCCTCAGTTATATGTCACTTGACTAGTCCTCAATTTAATGACCTCCACTGAGGCGTCTGCTTTAGACAATTTGAGACAAGGGTTTGGAATGGGAAGGCATAGTTAATCTTCTCTTGTCATTCTTGGATGCACTTACACAGTAAAAATCACTCTCTTCTGGGTATGCCTGGCTGTGTACAACAGATTCAGGGAAAGGACCTAGGGGAATCTGGCTCTTTTCACATCTCACTCTTATTGCCAATTTTGTTTCCGACTTTCTCAACTTTACTTATACTAACAAGCATTTTGTTAATAATACAGCCCAGTTGTCCATAACTTGTTGTTTCTCAGTTGTTACACTCTCAGCCATCCTTGAATCTTGGTAAGAAACATAAGTTTGACTTATTTCTGAAAAAATCAACTCCAAAATTTATTTTTATTGTATAATACAGATGATTCTATGAAAAGGGAAAAGTGCTCCTAACCCTTTTTGTAACCCTGGCTTTTCCAGATAAGCTTCTAGAATTCACAGTGCTATGATGGCTGCAGTTCAGGCTGTACAGATACTACCTTGCTTATTTTCTTGAATAACAAGAATTACCCCTTCTTCATTTTTAAAAATTCTTATTTCTCTCAAATTACTTCTGCCTATGCAGTTTCATCCCTAGAATCTTGGTGATGGGACTTTTCTGCATCATTTACAAATAATTAGCCTGAAATGACAAAGCAATGCTGTATACCCACTGGGTTTTATTTTTCAACTACTACAACAAAATATAATGATTTTTTTTAGCTCACAACTAGCAAATATTTGTTTCTTGCTTTCTGGAGGATTAGAATTTCAAGAACTATGAACCAGCATGTTCCAGGCCCTATGAGAGGTAGGTTCTTGACCATCAATCAGCAACTTCTCACATTGCCTTCCATGGGCTTCCTTATAACATCATTAATCTTATTTTAAAAACTTTATATACACTAATATCTCCCTAAATAATCAAATAACACAACTGTTCTGGAATTTCAAACTATGAATTTTGAAGAGATATAAGCTTTAAGTCCATACCACTTACCATTCTACAGGTATCTCAGACTCATTTGGTTTTAAACATTTAGTGTGTGTGTGTGTGTGTGTGTGTGTGTGTGTGTGTGTGTGTGCGTGTGTGTGTGTGTAATGAACAACATATTTCAGAATTCTCAGTTTTTCTTTATTTCTATTTTTTCAGGTACAACTCAAATATTTCTGCGATGAGATGAAATAAAAAATAATAAAGGAACAGCAGAGAATATATCCAAAGTATATCATTAAAAACTGTATTAACATAATTCAAAACTTATGTTTTTTAACTTGAAAGAAAAAATATGATATGTGCTTGCTTATATATGGATGTTATATGTTACATACTTGATAATAAAGCTACAATCCATGTAACCACAGATTTTAGGCATAGACCGAGGGACAAGGACGAATGGCAGATTCTCCTTAGGGAGGGGAAATGGAGTAGATAGTTATGAAGGGGCAGGGTAGGAGTACTGCCCCAGGAGGATCAACAGGAAGTGGGGGTGATGTAAAGGATACAGGAGGGCAGCTTAAACATAAGGCTGTTTGAAGGGTCATCTAGAAACCTAATACCGTAGAATCTTTGTCTTCCTAAGATAAAAACATGTATGAAGCAGATCTAAATGAAATCACCAAATAAAGGGCAATTCATTGCAGCCTCAACTGGACATCTCTTATCACCAAATAGGGTCTAGTACTAGGGATGAGTAACAGTTAATTGAGTTGTTGGCCAGCTCCATAAACTGACAACTCGGTACCATTGCTGAAGACAGTACCTACACAAGCAAATGAAAACAGAAAAGTCAAGCTGTGCCTACATAGAGTCTTCATACCTATGGATTAGTATTCATATTACTGAAGGTATTCTGCATACTACCAACAAAAAAAAAAGGTAAACACCAACACAGCTACACACCCTTTGATCAACAACGGTTACCTGCCTGTAAGATACATTAGTGCAGTAGTGACATAAAGCTTTTTTTTTCCTTTTTGAGTAAACAACCAATATCTCCTTGTATTTAAGGCCTCCCCTATGAAATGGAACCTATCTCCAACAACACTTACGTGACCAAAACCTAAGAATAGATAGGAAACAGACCCAAAGGAAAAAACAAATATTACTGTTCTGTTATAGGAATATAGTATAAACATAACTCATTGTGATACTATGCTATTTTCATAGATTAATGTCTTGCTCAGCCATCATCAGAGCAGCTTCCTCTTGAAGTAGAAGGGAACAAATATAGAGAGCCACAGGTACACTACATGAAGAGAGTTAAAGACCTTGGAAAATCTAGTCCTACATTGAATGACTCCATAAAAGTCCTTCCCTCAAGGCTCAGGGAATTATGTGGAAGAAAAGACAGAAAGATTGTAAGAACCAGAGGGGATTTAGTACACTAGAGAAACAAGGTCCTCTAAATACAACATAACTAGCACACATATGAAGTTATGGAGCCTGTGGCAGCATGCACAGAGCCTGCACAAGCATGGGCCAGACTGGGTCCCAGCACCAAGAGGGGAAGTGAATACAAGCTTTATCCCTAACCCTGGAGCTACCTCCAATTGATAACCACTCACAAATAAAAAATAAGTTTTCTCCAACAGAATCCTACTTGCAACACAACATGTACTGAGAGGAAGACCCATGCCTAGTGGGATGCTCTGTTTTTCAGTCTCAAAATCAATCCAGCCTTTTATATCCTTTCTAGAAAAGTTATTTTCATTTCTACTTCTGATATATTAAGATGTAGCAGTCTCTTATGCAACTTATCATCTTTCAAAAAATAAAGGAAAAGAAAATGCAAGGGGGAAAAGTGGGTAAAACAAGAGTCTGGAGCAGGGACAGGAGAGGGACAAGGGAGAGCACTTAGCTTGAAAGTGTCAGCAGAGGGGATTGTGTGCTGGAACAGCCTGACCTAAGGGAACAAGAGGCTTTTTGGAAGGCAGTGTGGGAAGGATGGTGAGGAAACAGCAGTGTGTGAGAAAAATATTCAGATATTTTAGGGGGCTGGAAAATTGTTTCCATTGGTAAGATTGGTGTGAGGGACTGGCAGTTGTGCAATCATATTTTCCCCTGCCAGATGTCTTGGATATCTCTAGTTGGTTGTCCCCTTTTCTGAGTTTGTTTCCTCTCTCTTTTGTTTCTGAGGAATATGAACTTAGGCCTAGCAAGACACTGAAGTATGCCATGGAGTTGACCAGGTCTATAAATGTGGGGCCTCTCATTCCCTCCTAGAGAAACGGTCCATCTCAAATCCTTGAGATGTTTCTAAGGGCTGATATTGTTGCCTAAGAATCATCAGTTGCATTGTGGAGATTCATTCTTTAACAAACCTGACTAAAGAATTGATACTACATAGGCCACAGCTTAGAAAGAACAATAGAAAAGAGAATGGGTCTGGCAAAGTCAGGCACTAGACTGGTTAACCAAAGAGACCAGTTAAACAATGACCCTTACCTATTTTGTGACTGTTCTCAGTCTATCTGACATTCTAACCTCTTTTACAAGCCCTGAATTGCCTACATAAAAACAACATTCTTTTCTAAGAGCAGTACACAAACCTCCTTGTTGGAGAAAGTCCAGCCCCCTCCTGTTTTGTAGTACCACCTCAGATAGAGATGTTAAGGATTCCCATAGAAGGGAAATAGCCTTTTCTATGTTGGCAATGTCTAGGTCTATGGCTATACCACCAAGAGCTTGGTAATTTTTATTCTGATGCAAAGATCCCTGTGCTGGCTGCAGGTATTCCTAGGCCTAGTAAGACAGAAAAGGTAATAGCTGTAATAGACTCTCTCATTACCCAGTAGCTTATAGATTTTTCTAACTGGTAATAAATGTCTTCTTCTGGATGATAGATGATTTTAGGGGACTAACTCTACCAGTATATCAAAACATGAGTATTCATTCACACATGGGATCAGTCCAGTAGAGCCAGCTCACCAAGAATTCTTTGGGAGAATCAAGTACCCAGACTCTAGTGGAGGCAAAGCTGTGTTGCATAGATCAGAATAGCTTGAGGGGATTTGGTGTCTTATCCAGAATCCACTTCCTGTCACCAGCTCTAAGATTAGTTTTGGTTTTATACCATTGCCATCAGCAGACCATGGTGTGAGAGGATATAGTTTCCCATAATTGCAATTCCTTCATAATAGAGTGGCTTGACATCAAGGCATAGCCAGCAGGCTTCAGTAAGGTCTAATGTGGACATGTTTAGAACTTGAAAAGTAGTCCCCAAGAGTTCAAGTGGCCCTGAATTGGGGTTTAAGCTCAGGGTCAGGGTGGGGCATGTCCAGCACAGTATGGCTGTCAATCTTTGTTTTAAAGTGCACCTAAGCCTGATCTGGGGTGGGTTCTGGACTAGTTTAACATTTTTTTTTTAATTTAAGTAATTATTTTGTAAAGTATATCTAGAACAAAACTCTTAAGAAAATGATTCTCAGATGGAAACTTACAGTGGATTTGGAGAATGAAACACGTCCTTCATTCGTAGTTGTGGAGTCTGAAAAACTTGAAGTCATATAGGATGCTGGGTATTCAAAGAAAAATGTATTATGGTGATTAAAGCAGTGAAAAACACACTGACATTTGGCAAACAATCACCACAAGTAGTTTAAATAAACCAGGGTTTAAAATTAACTCTGTTTTCAAAACAATTCCCTTTCAATCTTTGAGTTCTTAGTTCTTTAGTATGTATTAACTTTACCAAACAATATGTTTTATTATGACACTATCTGCCGTATTTTTCAGACCATAAGACACACTTCTCCCCAAAAAAAGTGTGTGTGTGTAAATTAGAGTGCGCCTTGTGGTCTGATTGCTGTCTTTATTGTTTTTCTTGTTTTATTTGGGCCTCAGATTTGTGTTTGTCCTAGAGGGATTAACTTCTCACTAGTCAATCAAATATTAATCAGGAATCCCAGGGTTACTTCAATGGGGTGCCCAAACCAGCCATGATATTTGCATAACACCCAATTTTATCCAGTGTACCCATTTGTCTTTTTACCTTCCTCGGTAAACCTGATTATAGGAAATGGAACACCTTTGGAATAATTATAATTATGTCTTTTTTCATCCTTTTTGTCCTTCAGGATTACAGCGATCAGGTATCTAGGCTGACAAGTGCCTCCCATGAAATGTGTTCCAGAGGGCACAGAAGTAGTCTTTTGGGTCTTCACATTTTTTTCTGGGCCTCAATTAAGCTGTGTTCTGGGAAGACATAGACATTGCCCAAGGTCTCATACCATGCCCTTCAGGTCAAGACGTTGTCCATGTCCAGCCTACGTCTGGAAACCAGATACCATTAGGGGAAATAGACTTGTGACAGAGGATACCACCTGGGATCCAGTACTGTCTTTCATTGTTGTCCTTCCTCAGTTGGGATCCTCTCATGCCTCAGCCTCCATTCTCTGGAGGTTTCTGCTCCTACCCATATGATGTGGGAATGATGTATCCATGTCTGGATTCTGTCATCTTAACAGCCATCGGGGTGGTCAGGATGACAGTGTGAGAACCCTTCCATTGAGGTTCTAGGGTCTCCTGATTGTGGTGGTTGACCCAGACCTCCTCACCCAGTTCAAAACAATGCCGGCTATAAGGGGTTACAGACTGGCCTTAAGGAACGACCAGAAATTCTTCTGTGTCTGGTGTAGTGTCTGTAGGGATTCTAGAAAATGGTGGTTATCTGTTTCAGCAATCAAATCAGACTGTAGGTTAGACAAAATGGGTGGAGTCCCAGTATAGAGTCTCAAAGGGAGTGATCAAACAAGTGTAAGGGGTATTTCTACCTTTGTATAAAGTGTAGGATAACAAGTTCACCCACTCTCCACCAATTTCCACTGGTAATTTAGTTAAAGCCTCTTTTAGCACTGATTGGTCCTTTCTATCTGTCCTGAATTCTGGGGACTCTATGCATAATGAAGTTTCCAATTGATTCACAAAATGTTTACTAATCCCTGCATTATCTGGGAGATGAAAGTAGGTCCACTGTCAGACCCAAGCAGAAAGGGAAGTCCATGCCTGGAGATGATTTCTACCAGCATCTTCTTGGTTACACTGGTAGCTGTTTCTTTCTTTGTGAGATAAACTTCTGCACATCCTGAAAAGGTATCTATAAAGACTAACAGGTATTTATAACCATATTTACTGGGCTTTATCTCAGTATAGTCTATTTCCAAGTTTTCATTATGGTGTTGGCCTTAGATCCAACTGAAGTTTTCCTTGATGCTTTGCAGATGGGGCAGTCAGGGAGAAATTTGTCCGTCAGCTCCCCCATGTGGATGATTATATAATTAGCCCCTCTGAGTTACTCCTTTATTTTTCTTATTCCAAGTTGGTTATTTTGATGAATTTGATGGATCAACTGTCTCGCAAACTCTGGATGAAGCATGATGCAACCTTCAGCTGTGTGCAGCCAACCATCTTTTCTATACACTCCTTGGCATTTAGCAGTCAACTTCAGTATATTGGGGCCTGCTAGGCAGTTGGGGAGGCACTATGTCAACCAGAGCTTAGGATTCCTGGATTGCAGCTTTTCTAGATCCTGTGTCTGTCCTTGTATTCCTTCTGATTCTAGGGTATGTCATTTTTTATGTCTTGGACAGTGAATAATGGACACCTTTAAGGGGAGGCATATGGCTTTCAACAGGGCCAGAATTTCATTTTAATTTTTTTACTATTTTTCCTTCTGTAGTCAAGAGACCCTTTTCTTTGGTATGGCCCTACGCATATGTTCAGTGGCAAAGACATATCTGTTGTCAGTATAAATATTGGTAATGTCCTCCTTTGCCAGCTGAAGTGCCTTGGTGAGCACCATTAGTTCAGCCTATTGGGCTGAGGTACCTGGTGCTTGTACCCAGAGAATCGCTATAAGGTTTATTATTGCTGCCCCCACATACCTGACGCCATCCCAAAGGGAGCTGCATACATTGGTGAAGACTATCAATTCTGCATCTGTCCAGGAGACATCTGTCAGAGCAGGCCACAAGCTCTGAAGATGTTGTAATGTGGTGTGATATTCATCTTGGACTGTTGAGTCAGGGTCCAGCAAATGGCTTGCCAGGCTGAGAGCTGACATGAGACCATATCGGGTGTGGGGTGGCTTGAGGAGCAAGGGCTGATAATGTGCCAACCTGACATTTGACAGCCAGTGGTCACATGGGTTCTTCAGAATTCCCTTAATAGCATGAGGGGTATAGTGTTTACAAGTTCCTGTCGCACAGTAATCTGATCTTCATCCTTAACCAATAGGGCAATGGCAGCCACAATGTGGAGACAAGGGGACCAGTCACGGGCTACTGGATCCAGTTTCTTTGATAAATAGGCCACTTGTCTTTTCCATGGGCCCAAGGTCTAGGTAAAGACACCTTGTTCTCACCTACATATAGATAGTACTACTTAAAAATGTCAGTTAATGCTGAGGATGTTGTATCTAACAGGGCCTGTTTGAGTCTCTGCAAAGCATTTTCCATTTCAATAGTCCAGTTAAAGTTATTTTCTTGGCCTCTAGTGGCCTCATACAGAGGTTTGTCAATTTCAGTAAATCCAGGCACCCAAAGCCTGCAAAATCCTGTTAACTCTAGGAATTCTCTGACATGTCTATGGGTAGTGGGAACAGGAATGTTCATATTTGTCTCTCTCTGGGTGGGGGACAGTATTCGTTGGCCTTCTATGAGAGTGTGCCCCAAATAGCTTACCTCTGATTGTCAAAGTTGGGCCTTTTTGGCTGAGACTTGATACCCCAGGTGTCCAAGTACTAGTAGCTGATCTCCAGCAGCATTTTGGCATGCCTCCCATGTCTGGGCCATGTTGAAGAGGTCATCTAGTTATTGAAGGAGGCTTACATGGGGATAGCTGCATCTATATCTATACTCATCCAGGTGCAGGGGCTCATCAAAGATAGTTGGCGAGTTCTTGAATGCTTGTGGAAGGCAGGTCCAGGTGAGCTGTCAATTGAAGTCTTTATGTGCATTGTGCCATTCAAATACAAATAAGGGCTAGCTGATAAGTGCAAAGGGAAGAATGAAGAATGTGTCCTTCAGGTTCAGGATGGTGTAGACTGCTCATTGGGGTGAGCAGGCTACTCAGCAAAGTGCAGGGACTTGGCATGATGGGGTGTATGTATTCCACCTGTTTGTTGATTCCCTGAGGTCCTGTACTGTCGATAGTCATTTGAATGAGACTTTTTCCTGGGCAAGAGGGGGCTATTCCAGGCTCACCAGGATGCTGCCTCCCAAAGTGATTTTATATGTGGAGTAATTCCTGCCCTTGCTTCTAGGGGCATTGAGTCTTCAAGTATTGTTTGACTCTGGCCATGATAGCCTCAACTTTTGGTTTTACAATGATTGAAGCTCTATCTTGGGCAGGCCTATTGGCCTATTCTTGGCCCAGACTTTAGGAACTGCAACCAGAAACTCATTATGTAGGAAGCCCTCACTGTGATGTGAAGGCTGGGAAAACAGTTTATATTCTTCCTCCAATGCCAAAGTCAAGGTACGAATGGGGCCAGTGGAGCCCATGACCTGTACTTCTGGCCCAAAATAGATTTGAGCCCCTATTTTGTTCAAGTGGTCTTGCCCCAAGAGCAGATAGGGGCACCCCAGGATAACCATGAATGAATGGGTTACTCATTCCATTCCCAAGTCTACTTTTCTTTGGGTAGTCCAAAGGTAGGGCTTAGTTCCTGTGGCACCTGGGGCTTCAGTCTTTTATCAGAGAGTGGTCCCATAGTTTGTTTTACTACTGAATGTTATATCCCCTTTCCCCATGTCCACCAGAAGGTTCACAGGCTTCTCCTCCACATTTAGGGTAATCCAAGATTCATGAGGATGTTTTGAGTTGATGACATCCTCAGTCATCAACTTCTAGTTCAAGGATCATGGGATGCTCTTCCTGACTTTTCTTGGGACACTCATTTTTCCAATGCTCCAATTCTCTGCAATAAGCACATTGGTCCTTCTGTAAAGGTCTACAAGCAGGGTTGTTGACTCCCCCAGGGCCTGCAGCCTTCCAGTGACTGACTGTCTTGGGCTTACCTCTGCATCTCCCTTGGGCTAGTGGGCAGAGTCTTCTTTCAGCTTGGACAATCTGGGCCAATCCCTGCATCTGTCTTCTAGGGTCTCCCAGTTGTTGTAGACTTTTTCTGCTATAGCAGTTAACTCACCTCTATTTTGGCTGGTGAATCTAGCAAGCCTCTGAAGCTTCTGGAAAATGAGAGCATAGGCTTGGGTCTTAAATGTCATATTAATCCAGAGCTTCTGGGTCAATGTATGTATAGGTCTGGTAGGTTTCCAGGAGTCTTGGGTAGTAGTTCCTAAGGGACTCAACATTAAACCTGCACTACTTTAGTTAAATTAGACAAATTTATGGGTTACCTAGCAGCCTCCCAGAGGCCACACCTTAGAAACTGGTGGTAGACATAAAGCTGTTTCCTACTTGCAGCTGTGTAATGGTCCTAGTCTTGTTGATCCAAGGGGAAAGCTGCGTCAACCTGTGCTGGGGTCTGGGCTCCTGGAATCAATTTCTCAATGGCCCCTAGAATTCGGTTCCTCTCTTCGGCAGTGAAAAGAGTTTGCAAAAGTTGCTGAAAGTCATCTCGTGTTAGCTGATGAGTCAGCATTATGGAATCTAGAAAGCCAATAAGACAGAGGGCTTTTCTGAGAAGTTAGGGATCCCGGGCCCTCCCATTATTTAAATCACTACTAGAAAAGAGAGTATATCTCTGAAATTGGTAGCTATTTTTGCTCACTGGAAACATGGAACATAGAGGAAGGGCCATCATGGAGTCAGGACATGACCCAACAGGAGATTGTGTGTGTGTGCAGGGAGCTCCTTGGAAAATCTGGGATTTCTTTACCTCTATCCTTTCTCCTCCGCCCCCAGCCCCATCCTCATTGTCATTATGGCCCCTTCTCTTGAGCTGGTGCTGGGGCATGGTGCAGAGGATAGTGGGGGCAAATCCAATTCCTCCTCTCCAGACTAAAGGGGGAGAGACTTCTGGTCTCCAGCCGGGCCTTCCTCTAATATGGAAGAGGATCACTTGAGATGGCAGGGAAGAAAAGACTTTAGGCAAGGGGAAGGCTTTCCACCAAATATTGCCAAGTCACTATGTAGGGCACATGGTCAGGGTGCTTGGATTTCCAAAGATGATCTCTTTAAGTCTGTAAACTGTGCGAAGTTGAAATGTTCCCTCCCTAGGCCACTTGACCTTGAAAGTCAGCCATTCATTCTTGCAAAAGATCGTTTCCCAAGGCAACAACCAAGCAGTAATATCTGCCAGCCACCGGAATTCCTTAAAACAGGATTGAAGGATGCCATAAGGAATGGTCTGCACTTGGCCCAATCTTTAAATTAAAAGACAACAGGACAACAAATATCACAATCAGAAAGATGCAGACACACAGACACACATTCCCAGGAAAACAAAGACTAAATCCGAAAGCTAAGTCAATGGAAAGCTCTGTTTTCTGGGTATATGAAAAGACTGCTGGCTGAGACTCAAACCAGAACTAGACCAGAACATTCAAGTTCTCCCAGCAAGGAACTGCTAAACCCCAGGGGCAATTCTGATACCAAAAGAAACGAAAAACAGACAGGTATACCTGATGGTGTGCTCCCCTTCCCCCAACTAATTTACAGATAGGCTGGGAAGTTAAGGGTTCCCTTTAAATGCTCTATAGTGGGGAGCTTCAGCACTTTCCTGTCCAATGCACAAGATGTTAGTGTCTGGAACTCACTGAAGAAAACTCCCTAGACTCAAGTAGTATGCAACCAACAAAGAGCATTTATTCTACAGAGAACACAGCATGCTGGGGTAATTCACTCATATAAAATGGCAACAGCCATGAGGGGAACTTGCAGGCCTCTCTTAAGCCAAGAAAGGGCAGTTTCTACTGTGGCTACATGACCTCAATTGAGATAGGCTAATTGAGTTGAGGGGCTGGCAGTTGAGCAACTTTATCTTCCCCAAGCCAGATGTCTTCTATTGGTTGTCTATTTCCCTGAGTTTTGTTTGTTTGTTTGTTTGTTTGTTTTTCTTACTTCTGAGGAGTCTGAACTTAGGCCTCGCTAGAGACTGACCTGTCACAGAGTGGGCCAAGTCTGGATATTTGTGCCCACTCAAGAGCAGTAATGCCACTCCGTATCTACATCCTACTAAGTTACTTTTACCTCAAAATTGTATGTCAGAACACTGCAGGGGAAACATTCTCAGCACCTTTTGGGTTTGATTCAGCTGGCAGGTAAAGAAACCTCACAGAAGCTCACTCTACTGTAATGTCCAAGTTGTGAAACCCCGAAAGACCATGAGGAATCAGCCAGATGCAAATCACACAGGGTCTCATTTATTAGTCAAGCTCAGAGCCTGGACCGTCAGCCCCCTCCTGAGGAGGGAAGATGGTGGCCCCTGGTATTAGGCAAACAGGGTTTTTAAAGGAAAAATTGTAGGTGGAGAGTGGTGGGGGGTTGGTTCTTAGCTGTTTCCAAGCTTTGTTGTTACATGATAGGTCAGAGGGGTACAGAAATATTGCCCTTTAAGCTGATTGGCTCAGGACCAGGCCTAAGTGAGAAGACCAGTGCTAGATCACAGGGGGCAGTTTTTCTTTTGTTCTGGTCAATGTGACCTGTAGCTCTGATTGGTTGGCTCTGGGTGCAAGCTTCTAGGAATGGTTTCTAGATGCATGTTTGTGGCTCTTCCTGGAAACTCCAGTGGTGGGATCAAGTTCTCAGGCCCTGAACACAAAATGGCATTGATTTAGTCTTTACAGTACCAAGTTGGAAGAGTGACCTTATTTGTGGGTTCCTACATTCCACCTTGTTTGAAGCAGTGTCTTTTGGTTCCTCAATGTGTGTACTATGAATTATGGCCTTCTGGAATTTTCAGGGACATTTCTGTTTCTGTCTACCATGTAATAGTAGAATTACAGAGGGTTCCATGTGCAAAATTGAGAGCAGTCCCCCTTTCATAAACCAGGAGTCAATTCAGTCAATAATCATAATACCATATTTGCAAGAAAAACTGTTTTTAAAATTCTATGTTTTTGAAATTAAAGTCTATTCAAATCTATGTTAGTAATTCTATATAATGCATGAGGATGCTTTTTAAATAAAATATTTGAAATAGCTCTTGAAAATAATCTCTTCAAATAATGCAGCTAACACATAAAATCATTAAATTAGCAAAAATGACTTAAAGTTCCATTTCCCTTTAAAACTGCATTTCTTACTTGAGCACAGTTTAATATTGCTATTATTATTATATGCAGGAATGAGTACATATTTACCTATTGAGTACATGCCTATATCTGCTTTAACATGATTCCTATGTTTAAAACATCCTAGTTCCTGTGTATGTTTATGTGTGAATATGGGCATGTACACACCAAAACCTATGTGTGGGCCTCCAAGGGTGACCTTGTGTGTGGGTTCCTACATTCCACCTTGTTTGAAGCAGTGCCTTTTGGTTTCTCAATGTGTGTATACTACGAATTATGGCCTTCTGGAATTTTCAAGGATATTCCTGTTTCTGTCTACCATGTAGTAGTAGAATTACAGAGGGTTCCACGTGACTGACATTATTGGCCCCTGTGTGTATGAATGAATCCTCAAACTTATGCAGCATACATCTTACTCAGAAAGCCACATGCTCAGTCCAAATGTCAGGATATTTTAATAAGAGATATGTAAATAAATATTTTACTTAATAGATATGCTAGCTCTTACTTTAAATATTAGTAACATACCAATAAAACTAAATTAAAATGGCACACTTAATAAATATAAGTAAATATGATATCATATATCAATCTCATGTTTAATATTTTATGTATAATGAGTGTTTCATGTTTTATCAATTATTATTAACTGTAAATAATGAAAAATGTCTTTACATAGCAAATAACACAAGATTCCCTCCCTCTTCCCCGATATTATTACTCAAAAATTGTTTGTTGAAGCAAAATTTCACCTTAAGAAAAATACTGGTTTTTTTACCAAATATTTTTTTTCTTTACCTCCTGGCTGTAAAGATGACTATACTTTTCTGTAACATTATCTGGATTTCTCTTAATAACCTTAACACTAGGTACTACGCAATAATTCCGAGTGAAAATGTGATATATACTGCGTACAAGTAATATATCACAAAATTTCTACTCCTTACCATTTTGCTTTTGAATGCATTTGTTGAAGATGTGAGATATAAAGAGTGGGACAGTGGGAATCACATATTTCCACTGTAGTGCTATAGGCTTCCCATGAGGATTTTTGATTATATGGTTATATGGTAACTTATATGGTTAGCCATTAAAAGAAAAGTATTATTTGTTTTTGTAAGTTTTCTCTACCAACTATTGCCTTATTATCTGACACAACGTTTATCACAAGAAATAAGATCTTATTATTGTTGACTAGAGGTGGGGAAAGGGGACCATTCTCCTCAGCAAAATTAAACAATAAATAAGACAAAAATAAGTAAATAAAAAAACCATCTATGTCAGCTCTTAAATATATACGTAGTACTGTGAATGAGTGTAATTCCTGAAATCCGTGTTACACACTGGGGCAAAAACACATTTCCTGTTTCTCTGCAGGAACTACTGTGGGGATGGATGGTTACCAGAGCCGTGAGAAAGCTCTAACAGGTAGGATGATCTGTATGGCTTACAACAGCATGGGCAATTGGGCATCTAAATTAAAGTATAAGTATTTTCACACACACCACACACACACACACACACACACACATACATATATATGATGCCTCCTCAGTTTGTCAAGGTTAGTAGCCACATTGCTCTCTTTGGATTGAAGCATGGTCCACTCCCAACATGTATGCGTTTCTGAGGACAAGTTTCTCGTCTCTCCCCAAAATAGCACTTAGGCTGGAGTTATGAAAACACTAAATCCAGTTAGAATCTTTAAAATTTGATTATAACATAGATCCTATTTCTAAAGAAAATCATTCTAAGATTAAATATAAAAATAAATTTAAAAGAATAAAGTTCCACTAACTACAAAGTAGAAGAAAGTAGAAAGAACAGAGATTGTTTATAGGATAAATACACATGTAATATTCAGAAAAAAAACTGCATATAAGCACATAGTTACCCCATGTTCTCTAGTATAAATTTATAAATGAAACTAATATATTAGGATATCAAAACTAATACTGTCTGACATGACGTCACCATGTTACCATTCATTACATAACATTCACAGAGTCAAAATTGCATTACTTAACATGTTGATTACAACGGAACATTGTTATTTATATTTGATAAAACTTTTAAATCTTAACCTTAAAAAACATTAGTACTATATTTGAGAAGGATTGGAAGTGTGTGCTTTTTAACAGAGGAGTGTCATTTGGAGGTGGACTTTGATATTTACAAAACCTACACAATTCCCAGTGTTTTCTCTTCCTGTCCCTGTCCCCTCCCCCCCTCCCTCCTCCCGCTCTTGTTTCTCTCCCCTATACTCACCTCTACCCTCTCCCTTCTTCTCCGGCTCCCTCTCTTAGTTTTGTCTCAATCTATAAGCTCTTAGCTACTACTCTAGCACTCCCTGCCTGCTGGCCACCTGCCATCATGATGATGGGTCGACCCTCTGAAACTGTAAGCAAACCCTTGATTAAATTCTTTCTTTTACAAATTGCCTTCTTCATGGAGTATTGTTATAGTGATAAAAAAAAAAAGTGACCAAGACAACTAAGAAACAAATAATGTCATTTAAAACGCTTTCTGTACTACTATGCATAAAATTTGGAGTTGCTTAGCAGACTTCAAAATAAACTGATATAAAAAGACACTTGTCAGTTCCTATTTCTCCAGAATTTCTTGTCTCTCTGCAGTATAAATATGCATATTCTCTCTTGTCAATCTTTTGCCAGGAACTGACACCACGATTTTTGAGTGAGATCACATAAATGAGATACCGTTATATCAAAAGAGACAGAATGAATTTATTCCACACATATTGAGTCAGCACACACTGTGCGCCATGGCCTGGGTTAAACCCTAGGGATAAACTGTTCAATCAATTGTCGAGGTATGCACAGAAGTTCTCCCTTTTTATCCCTGACTTGATATATTCCATCAAAATGTGGGTCTCTGATATCTGTGTGACTCTTAACTATGAGTGAGGCTTCTTGGCTTTTCCAACGTGTGTTCTTATAAAAGATCATTATCCTAAGAGAAAATTAAAATGCTGCAGATGGCTTTTTGTCTTAATGTTATGGATCTTGATTGGACTTTCGTGTGTGGTTATAATGCAATGCAAGCAAAATTGTGTATTTTGAGTGTAAATCATCATTACAATAAATTTTAATTACCTTGCTAGTTGTCTTCTCATCTATATAAGTTATAGATTAAGCCATTAAACTCTGAGAGTGATCATAAATTTATTTATTAATTGTGTAAATAGGTTTATTAGAATTGTTTTTTAACTTTTTTCTCATATAAGTCAGAACTGATTATGATTGCACAAAGGTTTTCAGTAGAAGACAAGGAATTAAAGACACCAAAACACATCTTGATTGGTAAGAGGGTATTTCATTTAAAAACTGGAACAAAAATTTAAAAACCCTAAACATATCTATACCATGGACAAAGAACAGTAAAGACAGAAGAGAAGGGGATGTTTCAATAAGGAAAGTACTCAAAAGCTCTTATTTGCAAAAACATTCAAAGTATGTCAGGAAGAGGAAATCAGTTTTCATTGCAGGAGAAACCAAACTGGGTGTGAGGGAGTGGAAAGAGCTGGGAGTGTGACTTTATAGTAAATGGTGAATGTGCTCCTCTGTCTTCAGCTGACTGCTACAAAGTTTTACTAAAGTGAGGTCTACAAAATAGAATATGTTTGATCACATCAGGTTTCTAAGTATTTACTCCATATAGTTAACATGGGCAAATATTTCAATTAATATTTTATAAGATCATGAATGAAATTTGGATAGACTATGTCTAACCATGTCTAATCATGTGATAGTCATGTAAGTTATAAATGCATCTTAGTAATTAGGAGGAAGGGCTATTCAGATTCAGCCATTTTAAAAATATCTTTTATGTTTTGAGAGTATAATATATCTTGGACTCCACCCGTTTCAAAATTCCAAACTTATCCTTGCGCTACCCTGTAATACTTTCAGAGTCATGGCCTCTCCTTTTAAATTGCTAAAACACAAAGTGCTAGGACGTAGCAGGTAGTGTGAAGCATTTTTAGCTGATTCTTTTTCAACATTCTATTCAAAATTGAAAGCTTTTATTATGGAGAGCCTTTGAAAACTCAAAAATTAAATGAAATTTCAAGATCTTGAGAAATAAGTGAAACTTTTTTAAAAATTATTTTTATTTACAATTGCTTATTAATGTATTTATTACCATGTATTTGCATGTGTGTGTGTGTGTTTGTTTGTGTACATGCACCATGAAATTGCACATAGAAATCAGAGGACAGAATTGAGGGGGTGGATGTCTCCTCTACCACATGGAACTAAGTTTAAACTCAAGCGAACAGGCTTGGTCGCAAGGGTATTTATACATTGCCACCTCACAATCCTACAATTGAAACTTCTGAGGCTCAGGAAGTTCATGATATGTAGAAGACTCAAAAGATCATAACAGCAACTGCTCACAAGGATACAATCTCTCTGAATAAGCTTCCTCTTAGTTGTGTTTATGCAGCAGCTCCATGGTTACAGCATTCCTCATACTCATCTATGCTAGGCCGGCTTTTTACTAATACAACTGTTCTGAGGAACCAATGCCACTGTAATTTACTCTTCACACATAGTCCTGCAACTAACCCCAGTAACCTCATTGGCCATTTAAGTTAGACTTTAGTGGAATCATTAACATCATCTGTCATAAATTTCTTATCATTAGGAATGAGGATTTGTTCATGTTTCTTCAGGACAATTCATAAAAGAATTTTGTAATTTTCCAGAAAACGTGGGAAGCCAAGCTTATGGTCTTTGTCACCAAGCAAAACAGGTTCAGCAGAGGATCAACTAATACATAAGAAACAAAATTGTGCCAACAAAAGCTTTAGCAATTAGTTAGACTGGGTCAATTATTTTAGAAGGTGATACAATATAAAACTGCAGTCACAACTGTTGAATATTTACAAGAATAATTATTGTCTGATTTTTCTAATTTAATTTTTCTTTCACAATTTACTAACAGAAAACATTGTATGTTATCTAAAAATGAGAAGATAAATTAGATCATTATGGATAAAGTCTTCTTAGGAATCACAGCAACACTAATTGCAAACACATTAAGTAATTTTATTACCATAAATTTAAAAATCTTTGTAAATTGGTTAGAAATAATTTCATTACAGTGAAAGCAAAGATTGGGGTGAAAATTTACAAATCATGTGATAAAGGGGGAGTATAAATTATAGATAAAGTTGTTTCAGTACAGACACAGGCACCTCTTGGCTTTTGCCCCTCAAACCTACCCCTCATGAAAGAAGGTGTCAGTCCTTTTTCCTTTTATTTCATTACCTGAAGAAATGAACCTTGACTACTTGCTTACTCTAGCTATGCCGCCATGTGATCTCTTGTCTCTGGGAACAAGATATCTAAGGTTAAAGGTGGAATTGGGAGGAATTCAGCAGACACCTTTTTTCATCAACAATAATACTCCATTCTCTGTCTACACCACAAGAAGACCTACAGAGTAAACTAACCTGGGCCCAAAGGGGCTGACAGAGACAGAACCACCAACCAATGAGCATGTAAGGACTGCACGTAGGCCCCCTACAATTATGCAACAGATGTGCAGCTTGTTCTTCATGTGGGCCCCCTCACAATTGGTGGACGTCTCATTCTGTTGCCTGCATTTGGATCCCTTTCCCAAAGCTAGGTTGCCTTCTCTGACCTCAATGAGAGACAACACAATTAGGCCTACTGAATCTTGATATACCAGAGTGGGGTGGTACCCATGGGGGATCCACTCCTTTTTTGAGGAGTAGGGAATTAGGAAATGGGTGGAGGGGGATTTAAGGTGAGACTGGGAGGGGAGGAGGGAAGGGGCTACAATCCAGCTGCAAGTTGACTTAGAAAAGAAAGAAAGAAAAAGAGAGAGAGAGAGAGAGAGAGAGAGAGAGAGAGAGAGAGAGAGAGAGAAAGAAAGAAAGAAAGAAAGAAAGAAAGAAAGAAAGAAAGAAAGAAAGAGAAAAGATAGTCTACAAGGAAATTACATGAAATCTGGAGCTAAAACAGTGTTGCTCCATCTGATAAATCTTTCACTACTTTTCTAATCATGGCTTACTGACATTGAGTTAAATATATCACCTGGGAATATAACATTTAATACACAAAAACAAAATATTTAAATATGTACTCTATTAACATTTATGACTATTTTTTTCTTAGTTTTTAATATGATCATATAACAGTTTGCTTTCTGTGTGTTCACAAGAAATTACACAAATCTTAAAATGCAATTTCACCTTAAAAAGAGAGAGCAATTAAGAACTTATAAGAGCAAAATCATTTGTAATGAATGGAAAATGAAAAACTATAGATAAGTGAAGCGTGAAGTGGCTATTCACTTACTTCCTGATGTGCCTTAGAAAGTTAACTAAAGTGAATAATTTAGATAATTTCAGTTTTTTTGTCATAGGAAGTATATAATAAACTATTGTTAAGTAACAAAATTATGTAGATGAAATATAAATAGAGGCTCATTTTATTACAATCATGTTTACGTAATAAAAGTTTATTGGAAATATAAAAACAAAAAGCTTATCAGAAGAGAAGGAGAGAGGTTGGAGAGGGGAAAGAAGAGAGCGAGAGAGAAGGAGATAAGGATGAAGGAGAGGGAGAGAGGTGGTTTCCTCAAGACATACGAGATGGTAATTTTTTATCGTTAAATACATGGAAAATTAGCACTGAAATCTCTGGTTATGTCTGCGAGGGTTTTTCTCGATTTAGTTAAGTAAATTGGAAAGACCTGACCTTAAACATGGGCAGTGCCTTCCAAGAGGATAGACACCCAAGGCTTAATGAAAGGAAGAAAGTATCCTGAGCTCTGGCAACCACGCTGTCTTTTCTGACTCTAAATATATTGCCACAATTGCCTTGTGTTTCCTCTGCCATGCTCTTCATGACATGATGGGTGTACTCAAACTGTAAACTACAATTACCCTTTTTCCTCATATTATCTTGCAAGTAATAAAAGCAATTACTACATCACTGTCAATAGAAAAGTATCCGTTGGAGATACCAATAGATAAGAAAAACAGACATGGAATTCTTAAAGTAACTCTTTACCTGCAAGCACAAGAATTTTCCAAAAAATAAACATGATCCTCATATTAATCACATTTTAAAAATTAACAAATCAAAGATCTATATATAACATCATAAAATATAATTGTAAAATATCATTACTCTGGAAAATAAATACTGTCTATCTCTTTATAATGTCTTTATAATGAAGAATTCTCATGACTATCTCTTATGTTCCTGGGCCCTAGGTTTCTTCCTGAATAAACATATGCTTTATATGTAGTCTGCTGTTTCTCCCCTTGGGTCATATATATATATATATATATGATTCATATGAATTCATATTAATTACATATG